>OZ004717.1:16873950-17498950 GCA_963924515.1 Vespertilio murinus
TTCTGGTCCAACTATCTATAAAAATTAGTTTTCTAATCTACTCTTAAAAATAAAAATAAAAATAATAACGTTCACATAAAATATTTACAAAGTCCTAATAAAATAATAAACACAGAATGGCCATATCAAAACATTTAAAGTTTAAATTCTTCCTGCCTTCCTCCTTTGCTTCCTTTTTTTTCATAAAAGAAAGAAAATTGATGACTTTACTGAATTATATCAGGTGATAAAAATATAGATTCTGCCCTCAAGGGGATTACAGTTTAGTGGATGAAAGAGATTTTAATAAAAGATCAAAGGTTCATATAGAAAATACAAGCCTTCTTTTAGGATAGGCACAACTGATAGAGGCAAAAACTTCATGCTATCATTTGAGGATTTCTCAAGAAAGATCTGATAAAATAATAATTGAGTTGCAGTCTTAAGAGAAAGCATAATTTAACTAGTTAAAGAGGGGTGCATGGCAAGATTCCTCCAGTAGAACAGGCACTGGTGAGAAGAGCAAGAACCCATTCAAGGTGCTGGAAACCTCAGAGGTTCAAGGAGGACCAAGGTTCAAGCTGTGTGATGTTATATGCTAGTAATAAATAATATTGTCACAAAAAAATGAGGTAACAATCAAGCAAAGAAACCAAAAAGCAAAATGTGCCTCTCTCATAGAATAAGTACACATTATCAGTTATTAAAACTTGTTTAACAACAAATTTTATTTATTTTTTATTATATTTACTAAAATTCTTAAACTAATATCCTATATAACAGAAGGCTAATATGCAAATTGACCAAACAGAGGAATGACCGCTTGCTATGAAGCACATGACAACCAGGGGGCAGATGCTCAATGCAGGAGCTGCCCCTGGTGGTAACTGGGCTCCCACAGGGGAAGCGACACTCAGCCGGAAGCCCTGAGCTGGGTGTATGGCTGGTGAGTGCAGCCGCAGTGGCAGGAGCCTCTCCCGCCTCCACAGCAGTGCTAAGGACATCCCCCAAGGGCTCCCAGACTATGAGAAGGTGCAGGCTGGGCTGAGGCCCCCCTGAGTGTACACATTTCATGCACCAGGCCTCTAGTTTTTATAACAAACAATTATTAGCAATTTCTTTCTAAAGCACAGATCCTACCAATCCATTCACTGATTACCTCTGTAAATAATGTAATTAATGAAGCATATAAACCATTTGCAATAGAGAATACATTGAGCCAGAATTTTTGCAAGTATAGACAATTAAAATGCAGTACATAATGGCTAACACAGGTTAGCCAAATTTCATTAGGAACACAACTCATATTGCCAATCATTTCGCTGCATATTTTGCATCTCAGTGAACATACTGGGCATCTGATGACTTCTGATACATTTATGGTCATATTTCAAGTGTGCAGAAAGGTGAGACTTTTGCATGAATTTATTAGGAACACCTGGCCCTCTTTGGGTGCCAAGAAAGCACATTAATCAGGAAAAGGGACTGAAATAAGAATGGTTATTAAGAAACAGAGTGGCTTTTTATCACCTTGTTTCACATCGATTATTATAAGGTGGTCCAACTGTCAAGTGATGGCTCTCTTACCAGAAGGAGGTTCTAAAACAGTACTCTCACATAGTGAGTGATCATAGATAAGCTCTTTATAATACTGCATTTGACCATTAAAAGGACATTTTTGTTTATGAGCACAACAATAACGACAACACAAACTCTGATTTCACTTCTCTCCTTCTATCTTTTCTCTCCAATTTGTTAAAGCCTGGAATGTTTAGGTATGACAATCTATATGTAATTTTGACTATGAATTAGAATTATCCAGAGTTTTGTGACAACTGTACTGAACTTATATTCATACTGCATTAAGTAACAGAGCAGATTTTTTGAGGTTCTCAATGAACTAGAGAACACATGGATTCCAAGTTACTTTACTAATTTAGAGAAATTGGTCAGAAATCAAGAGCAATGTGGCTAAAATTGACAGAAAGATGTTTTAATATTGTGATGGTACTGAGAATATATATAGCACCCTATTGTTGGAGGTAACGATATTTTAAACTTGAAGGATCATGTCCATTATTTTTCTACCACTTGCCATATATTTACTAAGCAAAATTATCATATTTTAATTTAATTGTCAACCATACCTGTGAAACTCTATTCAGAGATGTTTGAGAATCAGCTTTAATCATTTTTCTCCCTTAGTCAAATCATTAATACTTACAATAGTCATTTAATATTATCTTGAATTAATTGGATCTTATCCTTCACCACTTAACTGCCATTATCCAAGCAACCATTACCTTACTTAGATACAACCAATTCTCTATCCTTTCCTATCTTCATTCTCTATTAATTTTCAGCCAGCTAACTTTGTAAAATGCAAGGCATATATTTCATAATTTACAACACTGCTATCACTAATGCTTCAATAATTCTGCATTCTACTTACAATAAAATCTTCCCTATTCACCATCTCACCTATGTGGCCCTCTCTGGCCTCATTTCTATTCATCATGTCTCATGATCAATATAATCAAATCATACTGGTTTTCTAATTCCTCCAATACATCCCGTTCTCCAACACTATCATTTTTATAAGCAATTATTTTTTTTACAAGAGGCCTGGTGCATTCATGCACGGGTGGTGATTGAGGTTTATCAAGGGGCTGGCTGACCAGGGGGAGGGACATGGAGGTTGGCCAGCTGGGGTCAGGGGTCATGGTTGGTTGGCTGGCTAGCCCCCCCGATTGGGGCACTGGGGGGCCAACAAGGGGAGGGTTCATGGGAGGTTGACTGTGGGAGTGCATTGAGCATCTGCTGCCTGGTGGTCAGTGGATGTCATAATGACCAGTCATTCCACTGTATGGTTGATTTGCATATTAGCATTTTATTATATAGGATTTTATTTTATCTTTTCTCTCATTATTTATCTTCTCTCTGTTCTCATCCACCTCTACCCACTTTACTCTCCCACCTTGCCATCATCACACTGTTGTCCATGTCACTGAATTCTCTCTCTCTCTCTCTCTCTCCCTAAATCCTTCCATCCCCCCTTGAACACCCCATCTCCAGCCACATACACCAGAGCCATCTGTCTGCTCTCTATCTATGAGTCTGTCTTTATTTTGCTTGGTGGTTCAGTTTATTCATTAAATTCTCCATATGAGTAAAATCATATGGTACTTGTCTTAGATGGAATTCTCTGAGATTCCATCCACTGTCATTATTCTCTTGCCCAGTCATTCTCATCCTCCAGATCTCAGCTAAAGTGTCATCAATTCAAATATGCTTTTCCGAAGAATGCTATGAAAATTATGTTTAATTTGGCACTGTCTTCAGTTTCCTTCATGGAAGTTATTGCATTATTTTATTTTTTATTTAACCATGATATATATATATATATATATATATATATATATATATATATATATATTCCCTGATGTTTCATAAGAGCTGCAATTTTGTTTCTAATTTATCATTTTATAATTTTATACTTGATACTTGGCACATAATAGAGATTCAAAAATTGTTTTAAATAAATAATTAAGGCTTCTTTCAGGAAATTTTTAGAATTAGGAAGAGTGTAAAGAACAGTGATAAAACAAAGACACATCTTCAGCAAACAAAACCACATAAACACATGATGTATCAAAAATCTAATAACGCTTAACTCTAGTGAACATTTTTATTTATTTATTTGTGATTAAGGGAATGGGGAATCAGTAGTAAAGAGTCATAATCTTGTGTTTTATATTTCTCCTATAAAAAGAAAATTGGTAAAATAATTTTTGGAAGAATTATGTAGCAGGGAAAAAAAAGCCATTAAGTTATAAACTGAATTTGAATATAAATACACACACACACACACACACACACACACACACACACACACACACATACACACTGCTCTATTGCCACATTCAAGTTTTGTGGGACCTTTTGACTAGTAAATATTCAATACTTGATTCTGTAAAACATATTCTTTAAGCTGGCTTACTCATATAAATACTAGAATGTATTTATTTATTTATTTAATAGAAGGCCAAGTTCCACACTTTTATTGATATAAATGGCTTTTTTGAGACTCTTTTATTTTTGTAAGCCTGCTAGGGAATGTCTACTGAATCTTGATTAAAGAGGTTTTATTTATATGAAACTGTTAAAAATCAATGGCATGTAGCAACTTACTTTTGAGTATACTTTTGCTTTCAGGTGAATTTTGCTCTACATGGAGATGGATGGTGATTGGCTTACTAGCTTAACTTTGCTCAGCAAAGCTGCTCCCATTTGTAAAACTTAAGGCAGTCCCTACTTGTTTTTCCTGTCCTCACATTCTCAGGATTTTACAATAACAATATATCTTGGTATATTCATGTTCTTTTTCAATATATTTTTCAAATTTCTATTTTTCCCCAACACCATTTATCCCCTTCATGTGCTCTTCTACCTCCACTCACCTCCAGATATCATTCTGGATATCTAGACATAATAGTGTCTGAGGCAACCTCTCCTTTTTAAGGAGTTAGGTAGGATTAACCTTTAACACTGGTTAAAGGTTATGGAAATTTTCTTTGTTCTGTTTTTAATTATCAAATGATAGGCATTTACATTTTACATTGAGATATCCATTTCTATTTTTGGATGGCTTTGAGTCTTTTTTAATGCATTTATATTCTAGTCACACCTTGAAACATAAAGTATAATTTGGCATTTTTGACATTTCAACCAAACATAACTATCTTTGACAATAGTATCCTCTTACTATTTAAAAGATAAAGACTTTTAAAAAATTCATTAGCAAATTGTTGTTCAAATTTGTTTTTAGCACAACTCTTCTAAGGCAGTTGGTACCTGAACATAAAAAATTATATGGTTTTGCATTTTAGAAATACCCTATAAGTAATATAAAGCTCTCAAATCACCTAATGTTTCATCTTTCTTTAAAAGTTCATTCATATAACAATTCTGTGGTGATCCCTCTTTTTACAGCTCTTCCTTCCACAGTACATCATTATATCTTCAATGCAATTTTGATCTGCATTATGTATTTATTGTTGTGTCAAAAATAGACCAAAATTTCCTGGGTCTGCATGGCTCAGCAGTTGAGCATCCACTTATGAACCAGAAGGTCACAGTTTGATTCCTGGTCAGGGCACATGCCTGGGTTGCAGCCCATCAATGATTCTCTCTTATCATTGATGTTTCTATCTCTTTCTCCCTCTCCCTTCCTCTTTAAAATCAATAAAAATACATTTTTAAAAGCAGACCAAAATTTAGAGGCTTGAAAAAAATCAAAATGGACTAAGTCACAACTTGTGTGTGGATCGGGAATTTGGAAGTGGCTTAGCGGGGCAGTTCTGTCTCAGATTCTGACCTCGATTAGAGTCAAGATGCCATCTTGGGATGCAGTCACCTGACGGCTTGACTGGCACAAGAATATCCACATGTGTAATGTGTCACTCACATGACTGAAAGCAAGATGCCTAGGCTATTCTCCATATGGACCTCTCGATAGTTTGCTTCTTTGTTCTTACAAAATGGCAGGTGGCATCCCACATAGTGAGAAATGTCAAAGAGACAGCTGAGTTTTGAGGCCACATGAAATGTGGGTCCCAATGCTTCTCCCAATTCGACCTTACTAGAGTTTATAGCACTGTGCAAACCACACCCCACTTTCCCTTATATAGGTTTTCCCTTGCTGAAACCTTGTATGAAAAGCAATGGAAGGCATTTGTTTTTTGGATAAGTTGACTCTTACTATGGTTTAGATCCACAGCAATCTTCTGGGGACTAAATAAATTGGATTCTCTCTATATTTACCTTCTTGATTACATTTTTATTTTTATTTTAAAACTCACATAGAATGGAGTAAGAAAACTTAAGCCTGGGTAAACATCCATGGCAAACCTTTTATTACATCACAGCACGTAGGCAGTTGTAAGTCCCATACCTTTTGTCAGCACAACGGCAGGTCTTTCATTTTGCTTTGAAAATGGATGTCAATTGCTTTTAGCAATAGCTACACTATGGTGGCTATGCATTAGGGAAGCATCATCACAAATTATATTCTAAGCTATTTTCCTGGGGAACAGATATCTTTTGTACAGAGAGCAAAGTGATATCCAGCTGCTTTCTCCATCATGTGTCTTCCTATTTGTTCAGGCTTTTATATTTTTCCATTTTCTTTTTTTCAAAGTCATGTATGTTTACATGAGTTAAAAGGCTGAAGCCTTTGGCTCTGTTAATGCAAACCAGGCTTCCTATAAGACCAGCACACTGCAGTTTTCAATTTCCCGTTAGGAAACTCTTTTAAATATAGGTAGGTAGTTGTTTCCTACTGGTACCTTGCTCTGAAATTATCTCTTAGTGGGATTTTTAATGGCAATGGGCTATTCAAATTTTTCATATCATGAAAGTATGTCTATTGGATCTAAAGATAAATGCCCTTTCTTGTGTGTGATGAGATATATGAATCTTCAACTTGCTAATACCTGTGTGCCAATCTAAATTTGCGGAAAAGGTTGTAACAGAATTATTGATTTTATAAAATTTTCACTATTTTTTCCAAGTGAAAAGTTGTGTCAATCCTTAAAGAATAAATGAAGCTGTGTCTAAAAAAAATCAAAATATAATTTCAAATTCCAAATAGAAGTTAGGCGTACTGAAGAATACAATTTTAAAAATATCTGTGCAATGTTACTATTTGAATCTAAATGTCAATTGTTATAACTTTAATGCTTAATATCCAGAGCAGAATGGGGGATTGTGTAGAAAAAGAATCCAACTTATAATATGTTTCAACTTCACAATGTTTTACAATGGTATCGTAACAACATTTAATAAAATATGTCATTAATCAGTTATAACTTATTCTAAGAACTTTTAAAATATTAATTACACTTATTACAATTTCCACATGACTTTGTTTTTCATTCCATCTCTACGTCCACATACCTAAATGTTTGACAAATTTTATTTAATTGATGCATAAGTTAGGAAAGTAGATTTTAAAATTATGGTTATACACATTATTATTCTGAGTGAATTTTGTTTTAATCATTAATAACTATAGTTTTAAAATAGTTAATATTTTAAAAATATTCTTATTCATTTAGTATATCTTTAAATTTTATGGAGAAAGTCTGTTGGTCTGTTATATTTATTATGATTTGTTTTGGCATAAATCTTTCTAGATAACTAATTTCCAAAGGATGTTATTGGTGGGTGCAAGGATAGAGATTTGTATAATCTAAAAATTGTGTGTATAGTTATGCAATTTCAGGACCATATTATGATTGCTTAAATTGGTTCTTCACTCCGCAGAATTTTTTGTGTCTCAACTCCTCCTTCTTGAGAATAATAGACTATTTCCTAGCACCCCTGGGATAGGGTTCCTTTTTTTAAATGTTTTCTTCTTACAAGTGAACTACCAATAAATAGCAAATGAACTAAAGCAATTCACTGTATCTTGGAAAGTAGGGAAGGTACAAATCTTTAAAAAAAATAAGCCAACTTATAAATTGTCAATACAGTCATCATTTATCAAGTGCTTAAGTTTAGGGGATAGAAGAGTTGAATTCTACAGAAGATGTTGAATGTGAGAAAATGGAACAAAACTGAAGATATAGAGAGAATGTAGGAGGTAAGTCTTTTGGGGAAAAAACAATACAAGTGATTAGCAATATTTTAAATTCCCCATTGGCTGGCACAGTACAGTTAAATAGTTTTCAGCTACAACTAAAGTGGTTTATAAGTAATCTAATTCTTTTGGTAGCACTAAAATGACATGAAAAATATAATAAATTCCTTTTAAATTGACCTTTTTCTCTGGAGTGGCAGTATAAATATTTAATTTTAAAGACAAGTCCAGTTAATTAAAATTAAAAATTAGCACTTACAATAGATGTTATTTACCACTGAATGTGATTTATCAGCACATTTAGCAACATGTTTGATAATTTTTTTCTTGTCAGAAGACAGTAAGGGGACTAAAATTTACCTAATATCAGAGAAAGGAAATAAGAAAGCTCATATTGTCTATCAGTACAGTGGGGGAAAATTGTGGAGAAGACCTGCTTCTCAAGCAAAAAATGACACCATCTTGTGGCCATTCATGTCTCCAATCTTAAATTTCTTTATTACAATGATATAAAAACCAACTCCTGGGCAGAATAAACTGATTCATGGATGCAAGATCATCTTCCAAATAAGGTTTTTGCATTCATGAGGCTATTTTTTTCTCTCTCATCATATCCCTGACATAGCTGTCCCTGGGGTAAAATTTCAAACTTTATATTAAATAGCTATAGCTCCCAAGAAGAAAGTGGCTTTTTGATGATATCTTAATTATTGAGGAAATATAGACAGAGTAATTTTCAAGGGAATTGATTTATTTTATAGCTATGGATTTATTTATTTCTTTACTGGACTAGTATGCCTGGGCAAGGGGAGAGGTTCAGTCCTCTGAACATCAATGATCGTACCTAGTTGTGTTTGCAGGGCAGGATTCTGGTACTCCAATGAGAGCTCTGCAAATCACACAGTACACATGAGGTGTTCATGACTCATTACACATCTTGTTAATGGCCTAACTCAATTATTACCTGGGTTGGTTTAGAATCTAAATCACTGATTTAAAATGTATTCGGGCCTGCAAATCACATCTTAAAGAGACAAATACCTGCACAAACATTACTGCAATTGGGCTGTTTTCTAGACATTTACCCACAAGACTTTATGATGAAATTAAAAACCTAACTCGGTGAGCATTACAATGATAGCAGGAATCTCAGAATTACTTTGATTTAATACTTCACTTAGGATTAAACCGAGGCTTTGCACCAAGTCTTTCAAACAGACACTAATTCCAGGTATAATTCTTGTCAAGGCTGCCAAGCAATGAATCTCCAGTAAGAGATATTGCTATCACTGTGAATCATAGCCCACCTTAGTGCAAGAAGGAACTCGGTAATGGAGTTCATAGATTTTCCCTAATTGTGAGTTTTCATGTGATAATACAGCAGAGTGGCATTCTGCTTTTGAGGCATAATTGCCCATAGATAATAGTCTGCTTAAATATTTTAGAATAATTAATAATAGCAAGACTTACATTTCATTATAATTTTAAACTTTTCAAAATATTTCCACATTTTGTTTTGGTTGCACAATATTTATAATATTCTTCTGCCCAGAAATATGTGGGAATGAAATTTACTGCCAACCTTGAAATTACTACACTATCAAATAAACTTATTCTCAAGCTTATAAGAAAAAAAATGTATATATGTATATATGTATATATGTATATATATGTATATATATGTATATATGTGTATATATATATATATATAGTCTAAAGTTTTACATATGTCTCCTTTTTTCCCAATTGATCCCCCGCCAGTGTCTGTGTCCTTTGGTTATGCTAATATGCATGCATACATATCCTTTGGTTGCTCTCTAACTCCCCACAACCCTACCATTTGCTCTGGATCTATTCATGTTCATCAAATTATGTTGATCATTATATCCCACATATGAGTTAGGTCATGTGATATTTATCTTTTTCTAACTGGCTTACTTCGCTTGGCATAATGCTCTCCAGTTCCATCCATGCTGTTGCAAATGGTAAAAGTTCCTTCTTTGTATATCAGCATAGTATTCCACTGTGTATATGTACTACAATTTTTTTAATCCACTCATCTGCTGATGGGCACTTCGGTTGTTTCCAATTCTTAGCTATTGTAAATTGTGCTGCTATGAACATAGGGGGTCATATATCCTTTCTGGTTGTAGCTTCTGGTTTTTGGGATATAGTCTTAGAAGTGGGATTATTGGGTCAAATGAGAAGTTCCATTTCAAATTTTTGAGGAAACTCCATACGGTCTTCCACAGTGGCTGCACCAGTCTGCATTCCCACCAGCAGTGCAAGAGGGTTCCTTTTTCTCCGCATCCTCACCAGCACTTGTTTGTTGATTTGTTGATGATAGCCATTCTGACAGGTATGCGATGGTATCTCATTGTTGTTTTGATTTGCATCTCTGGGATGATTAGTGACTTTGAGCATGTTTTCATATGTCTCTGGGCCTCTGTAAGTCCTCTTTTGAAAGCGTCTATTTAGATCCTGTGCCCATTTTTTGATTGAATAGTTTATCTTCCTTTTGTTAAGTTGTATGAGTTCTCTGTAAATTTGGGAGATTAAACCTTTACTGGAAATATCATTGGCAAATATGTTCTCCCATGCAGTGGGCTTTCTTGTTGTTTTGTTGATGATTTATTTTGCTGTGCAGAAGCTTTTTATTTTGGTGCAGTCCCATTTGTTTACTTTCTCCTTAGTCTTCCTTACCCTAGCAACTGTATCTATAAAGATATTGCTATGACATATGTCTGCTATTTTGCTGCCTTTGGAGTCTTGTAGGATTTTTATGGTTTCCCGTCTTACATTCAAGTCCTTTAGCCATTTTGAGTTTGTTCTTGTGTATGGTACAAGTTGGTGATCTAGTTTCTTTCTTTTCTTCTCTTCTTTTTTTTTTTTTTTTTTTTTGCATGTATCTGACCAAATTTCTCAGCACCATTTATTAAAGGGGCAAGAAAAAATTTTGAGAAAACATTTTATTAAAAACTAATATTTTAAACTGTCACTGCTAAATTTTAGGAAACATCAGATCTTTTCTAAGTGAATCTATACATATTAATTGATGAAAAATATTACATTTTATAATTTTAAAACTGTACATGATAAATGATAAAAACAGACAATCGACACAAATAAACATTTCACAGAAAAAATGCAAATGCAACCTATGAAAACAAACAAACCTATAAAAATATACTACATGTTATTAGTAATCAAGGAAATGGAAATTAAACCACATCGAGTTGACATTTTATAACTGAGAGTTAGGCCAAAACCAAAGTATAGGCAAAGAAGTGGAAAAACAGAAATCTCAGGCATGGATGGTGGTAGTGTAACTGGAAAACCATGTTTGGAAATGATTTGAACTTTCCTGTTAAAATTAAATATGTGTACAACCTATGACACAACAATTATAATATTGTTACACCATAAAGACAAATATTTATATATACCTTAAGAAGACTGTTCATAGCAACATTATCTGTAGTATAAAAAATGGAAAATATTAAAAGCATAGATTAATAGGAAAAATGAAAAATAATGTTATATACATATAAAATGACAAAAATGGATGGAATAGAACTACTTTTATCAGCAAAATAAAATTTAAACATAAGGTAGGAGGGACAAATAATCTAAATATTCTGTTCTTTTTATAAAACAAAACAAAACACACATAAATAATATTTTTCATGAATGTATACAAATATAGCAATACTCTAAAAAAGCTACAAAAGGATAAGAATTAATAGAAAACAGAAAGTACTTTTAGAGGATTTAGAAGATTGAGTTGATGAGAATGTACAGCTGTATATTTATTTTATGCTTCCTGGATTAAATATACATTATTTATAAAAATCTCAAGTTTTATTTATTGCATAAACACATACAATAGTCTATAAAAATGCTGTCTATAGTATGCCTTGATTTGCTATCAATTATATCCTCAAAAATTATAAATCTACTATTTTATACATGATTTGCTCATGCTATATTTGAGAAATATAACTTCTTAATTATTAAATAAAGTATAAAATTACTTGTTTCCTTGATATTGTGCTAAGCATTTGACTGTCAGCTAATGGATTTTGGCAAATTCTGTAGATCACAGTATACAACGAAAAGATTGAAAAGCTTATGATAAATCATAGTTTCATAAATGTAAGAATTTATACTATATTAAAAGCCATTGTTTAGAAAGATGTGGGCACCTTCTTCAACTTAACACTTTTCCAGGAAGCATACAGTAAGTTCTAACTTGCATTTTTTTAACACATCCCTTTTTCTTATTTTTGTTTTTGTATCACCAGTACAGATGTCATTATAAATTTTTGCCAGTTTATATAATGGTGTGTTAAAAAATGAATTTAAACATAAAAAATTTCATTTTTGTCAAAAGTTTTACAAAGTAATGTCTTCCTTTTATCTGCCTATTTTAAATGTTAAATCAAATAAACAGAATTAAATCCTTCACTATATTCACACTTCATTGATTTACTTGAAACATCCCACATACTCTTAGTATTTGTTAAATCAACTGCATTAGATATGCAATACTACTAATTATATTTCCCTGGCAAGTTGTCTCCTAAAAAATGTGTTATACTGTTCCTGGCAATAAAAATATAAGATTTTTATATCTTAGTGTATTTTACTATCTCATATGTTATTCAGTAAAATAAAAAAATATTTAATATGTTAGTAATTAAATATTAAGTCAATATAGCATTTTATAAACATATGAAGCATAAATGCAGAACAGGAGAGGCCCACAGATCAGTGTTGAAAACTGATTTACAGCCTTAAGTCAATGAAGATGCTGATCATTTGCTAGAATAAAAAGAGCTTCTAATGCTATATATATATATATATATATATATATATATATATATTCATAAAAATAAGAACATTTTAAGATGAAGGAAAATTTAAAGAATGTGTCACCATTAAACCTGCTCTAAAATAAAGATCTTCACTGTGATATATTGAAATTCAAATAGAAAGGATGAACAAGAGAAATGTAAAAATAGGAGTAAATAAAAATAGTACATTTGCCATCTTAAGCTTTGGAAATAATCTATGACTTCTGAAAGCAAAAGCTGTAATACTGTTTGGGTGACTTTTAGTGTCTGTACAAATAATACACATGTCAACCTTACAATACAAGGTGGGAGGAAAATGACCTAAATGTTTGTAAGAATTCAATATTTTATTTTTATTTTAAAAAATATATTTTATTAATTTCTCACAGAGAGGAAGAGAGAGGGAAAGAGAGTCAGAAACATCAATGAGAGAGAAACATAGATCACCTGTCTCTTGCATACCCCCACAATCAAGTACATGCCCTTCACCGGAATCGAACCTGGGACCCTTCAGTCTGCAGACCAACGCTCTCCACTGAGCCAAACCGGTTTCGGCATGAATTCAATATTTTAGTTAAATTGGGAAACTAATTTTAAGTGATGAAAATACAAGTAAGTGCTGGGGAAGACTAACTTCTCTCATCCAGATTTAATTTCCTAAAAAACACACAGAAAAAAAAATTAAAACAATGATTTCAAGACACTGGAAGCAGACAACAAAGGATAGTATTACCCGAGAAAAGGGAAACATGATCTGTGGTCTGTGATTGCCCCAGCTGAGTGTCTTGCTTTACTTACTCTATTCAGGCTGTTTTAAGAAAGTATCATAGCCTGGGTGGTTTAAACAAGACATTTATTTCTCACAGTTCTAGAGGCTGGGAGGCATAATGCCAAGGCGGGAGTTAATTTTATTTTTGGAGAGGACGCTTTGGCTTGCAGACACACTGTGTCCTCACATGGCAGAGAAAGGAAGAACTCTGGTATCTCTTCCTCTTCTTACAAGGACACCAGCTCTATCAGATGAAGGCCTCACTCTTAACGTTTTCACTCAACTGTTGCGTCTCCTAATAGGCCTTATCTCCAAACAGAGTGACACTGGGGTTAGGGCTTGGCAGAGTATTAATCAGAGCATGTGTGAAGGAGTTCCCCAAGACAGGAGGTAGAATCTCCTGCAGGGATTGGAGGGTAGAGTGCCTGGCACTAACAAAGCTGGACCGAGTGCCTGTTCCCACCAACCAGACTAAAAATCCAATAATCCAAGGCTCAGTAAATAGTGCTCAAAAAGGCCTCGGTAGTGAGGAGCAATTAGCCTAAGAGTAAAAGTTGCTCTGATTCGGCCTAACTAACCTTAAAAGCAATACCCAACAGGATCAAACTATTTCCCAGTAAGTTGAAAACTACTGACACAGGTAATTCTTCAAAACTACCTAGTAAGACAGCATCATTTTACTTGGAGTGCAGTCTTTATAACTTATGTGCTGTTATTAATGTAACTGATTCCTCTAAGTATAAAGGTTAGAAGCTCCTTTTTTTTTTCATTTTGAAAGGCAGAGCCCAGTTCCAGACCGGGCCTGCCTAGTTTCTTTTTTTAAAATTTATATTTTATTGATTTTTTCACCATAATTGAGAGGAAGGGAGAGGAATGCCTCCTGCACACCCGGCACAGGGGATGTGCCTGCAACCAAGGTATATGCCCTTGACCCGAATCAACCTGGGACCCTTCAGTCCGCAGACTGATGCTCTATCCACTGAGCCAAACCGGTTTCAGCGGAAGCTTCTTTTTTGTTGTTGTTGTTGTTTTCTTTTTTTTTCTTTCATTTTGACAGAACTTTAGAAAAATTAGTCACACAATAGCATTAATGGCTCATCTCATTACTTAATGGCCACAGAGTTTATTCAAATCCTGGGCTCTTAACATTTTCTGATTATCTTAATGGAGTATACAAGATTTCAGAATATACTATTATTTCTGATCATTTATATTTAGAAGTATTTTATTAAATATATTTTCAAAGAGGAACTTTGCCAAAATGATCTTATTATAATCTAGGAAATTAAGTCTTTGTATGTAATTTAATAACTTAATCTAAAATTTTAAAGGGGAACCAAGTAGAAAAGTGTCTTAATTATATTAAGTTCAATGCACAAACCAACTACCAATTTTCACAATTAAGATGACGGAAGATTAAAATGTGAGCAATTACATCTATCTATTGTGCTTAATGAGCACAGTTTCAAAGTATATATCTCCAGATTTTATTTTCTTCTCAAAAAATAAATTAGATAATGTCTTTAGTTCATGGCCCATGATAACAATTATTTCTTTGCACTGTCAGAAAAAAAATAAAGTCAATGATTCTTGTAGTAACTCTTTTAAAAATATATATATATATTTTATTAATATTTTTATAGAGAGGAAGGGAGAGAGATAGAGAGCTAGAAACGTCAATGAGAGAGAAAGATCGACCAGCTGCCTCTTGCACACCCCCTAGCGGGGATGTGCCCGCAATCAAGGTACATGCCCTTGACCAGAATTGAACCCGGGACCTTTCGGTCCGCAGACCGACGCTCTACCACTGAGCCAAACCAGTTTCGGTATATTAACTCTTATATAAGCATTCCTATAAGGTAACCTTTTAATGTTATTACTTTTAAATAAATAGCAATGTAACTATAATCTAGAGAATGCTTAAATTATAGTACAGATCCAAAGATAAATTTTAATGCTTTTAATTGCACATGTTTATCATATAGTCAATCTTTTAGAGAGAATTTTAAGGTACCTGAAATTATATACAAATATTAGTTTTTCTTAAAAATGTTAAAATAGATTTTTACTGGAAACTTCCCTTTTTATCTTACAAAGTAGATATATTCCTATTTTATGTAGGTTATAGTCTCAGCATATTAGAACTTATGGAATCGGTGAAGGAACACATTTAATGTTTATAATTATGGAAATTCTTTTTATCTCAGGGTTTCAAGAAATAACTTTCAGCTTTGCTACTTTTTCAGAGCAAGAAGGACTAGGAGATTCTGTTTTGCAGTGGAAAACGACATGGTCTTTTTTGGGAAAATGCCATGGAATTCTTGCTAACCAAGAATGCAATGTTCTTCTCAAATGTAGTAGTAAAGAAATCTGGTTACAAGTAACAAAATCAATTTAATTGATAAAGAGGCTTTATTTGATTTTTAAAAAGACCTAGAAAAGTCCCAGGGTGACCTGGATTGAGTGATTCCAATAGAGCCTGGATGTGCTTTCTCTTAGTCTCCATTTCTATTTCCTGTTATGCTCTAGTTCTTTCATATGACTTGTACATGGCTGTAGTCATCCTCTGAACTCATCTTTATAACTTGATCCAAGGGAAAAGAGTGTGTCTCTTCAATTTGGAAAATTCTAGTGGGAGACTGATTTATCTGGCTTAATTTGGCTTGTGTCAAATCCCTAACTATTTACAGCAATTACTGTGTGTAGAGGGATAACTGCAACCGGTTTATGTTGCATCATGTGCTTTTCTCGGGAGCTAAAGGGAACTATAGACCTATGCTACATGAATTTTAGATTTTGATGATTACTTAAGGCTGGTAAGAGGGGCACAAAGGAAGCAATTTGATGTTACTTTAGTAAATAATATTCAATTAATGATTTAACAAAGACAACTCTTTTATGTATGTTTTTTCCTTAAGCCTCTATGTTTAAGATTCAGACATTTAAAAATTCAGTTAGTTTTTAAAAAATATATTTTATTGAATTTTTACAGAGGAAGAGAGAGAGATAGAGAGTTAGAAACATCGATGAGAGAGAAACATCAATCATCCGCATTCTGCACACCCCCAATAGGTGTGTCCACAACGAATGTACATGCCCCTGACAGGTCTGTAGGCTGACAGGTCAGGCCAGGCTGAGGGACCCCCCACAGGTGCACAAATTTTGTGTTCTGGGCCCCTCGTATATGTATATTAGACAGAATGCTGTTGCATCAGCAAACAATACCCAGCCCTTATGGTTTACAACAGCAAATACTTATTTCTCTTGTACTATTGTGTATTGGGTAGGCTGAAATTGGCTCCAGGCTGTGAGTCTGGTAGGGTTCTGCTCCACATCTCTCATTCTGGGACCAAGAATATGCTTTTCTCGTGGAGATGGCAGAGTGCAAGATGAAAGAAGTACAAGAAGCCAAGCCAGATCATCCACATCTAAAGCTTCTATTTGCCTCATATTGTCTAAGATTCTATGGGCCAATCGAAATCATGTGCCACATAGATGGGACAGGGAAAAATAGCCTGTGTACTCTAAGTCAGTATAAACATTGTAAAAACCTGGATATACAATTCTAATGGTGAGAGAGTGAAGAGTGAGGGAAATTAATCACTCTGCCACAATTAGCATTATATCTAGAAGTGAAGAAGCAATTCTGACCTAGAAAATCATCACTACTAGTGTCTGCTTCACCAAAATTTGATTAGATATTGTACATGAAATTACTTTAAAACTCTGAGACATCATTCAGATGTAATTCAATAAATGTATATCTTCAAATTAAAATATAATAAGTGAATGAATTGATAACAATTATTGTATCAACCAGCATATTTTCATTTAAATAGTGGTTTGGGGAAAGTAAAGTAGAAATAACCAAGGTGGGAAATGTTAGTAAGAAAACCAGATTTATTATACTCAAATTGCTAAATAAAGCCAACTTCATTGAATTGCAATAAAATTAAATGGAAATGTGTCAGTTACCCAGCGTTGCTAATTACATTGATCAAACTTACTTGTATTACCTGCCTAATTCCTAAAGCTTCACTTAATTACTTTAAAACCCAAATATGTGTGGCACATTATATTTTAAAAGGCAGAGAAAAGTCACACTATGTCAAATAACTCCTTAGAGAAATAGCACAAGGTTATATTGACATGTAGAAAATGAAGTAGAAAATTGAGATAATTATTTAGATAAATCAAGCAAAAAATGATACTAACCTTTGCCCCAATTACTTGAAAATCTGGACAATTAAAAATAAGTCTAAAATGCCAGGACAGTTTTTTCAAATATCTAATTCAATTTCTGAATAATTAATGTCAAAGTATATTATTATTTAGGAAGGAAAAATACTGCATTCATTGTTTGTGATGACATAGTTTTCACTTTACTACTTTGTTCCTATTCACATGAGAATACTTTTCCCAGACCAAAACTCCCATGTAAATACTTTTTAAATCTTTGCCACTTAAAATCTCCATATTTGAAGGGAGATTTATTATATCATATTCATGGACTGACTTATGTTTTATACTTTTGACTGTGACAATACATAATATATTATTCAGATAATTCTGTCTCAGATTGAATCAATGAAATTGTGTATTAAAACAAAAACTCTACTACCTTATAGACAGCCCCATAGAACTGTAATACAGCTAGAAAATACAATTAACCCAGCATCGCATATTTCAGATACATGGTAAATTGTGCAAATGGAAATGAAAAGATCACTTCCAAGTCATGTTTATTCTATATAATAAAAGTGTGATATGCAAATTGATCAAAGGATTGAACAATAGGTGGAATGACCACCTGGAGAACCATGCTATGACAACCACTGGCACCAGGCCGGCCAAGGCCGGTGCGATGCAATTGGTTGGGAATCTGGCCATTGCACCATGATAGCCCAGCAGAGGGAGGCCCAGGCCACTGACCAGTGGGCTGTGGCAGGTGGGCGGAGCCTCCCTCTGCGAGGGAAGCCTGGGTCCCTGGTGCTGGATGGGGAAGCTGGTGTAGGCAGCTGGGGAAAGGAAGGACTACTCTTGCATGAATTTTATGCATTGGGCCTCTAGTTTAACAATAACACCTAATGTACATTACATAATGTGAGTTCACTATTGCACTAGTTGCTTTATAAGTATTTTTATATTGACTCCTTCCAAAAAGCTGATAAACTAAATTTAATGGGGAGAGAGCCCAGAACCAGGGCATATGCCTTGACTGAGAATCAAATCAGTCACCTTTTGGTGTCTGGGAAGGCTCCCAACCAACTGAGCTACATCAGCCAAAGCTCTAGGAAGAATATTAAGTACTTCACATCAAAAGTGAATTTGGAATTTTTTAATAAAAATTATTTCTCAATATTGTCCGGCTTTGATCAAAGCACACTATAAAACTATGACCATTTTTTTTAAAAGGAAAGATACTGAAAGCTCCCAAAACAAAGAAAACAAAACAAATGATATTTAGATAATGGAAGGATCATGGAACAAATTCCAGGGGACTGGATAAACCATCAGCATTTCATAGAAATTCGCTTATTTTAATCAATACCTCATTTTGAAACTTTTAATAGCAACACCTACTCTTAAAATGCTTGGAAAACAAAAAAGGTTTATCACACACAGCTAACTGACAGAGGCTAATTGTTACATTCATAGTGATGGGCAGAGTGGGTAATGATCTGTCTCTATACCTTAAACTTAAGGCTTAAAGTCTCTTAGATTTCAAACTAGACACTGTTTACACCCAAGACTTTCAGGATGATAACTAAATTTTCTTAGCTAACACTCTGTAGCCCCAGACTTCGAGATGACTGCTCTTAACACACACACAAAAAAAGAAAAATTTCTCCTTTCTTCTGGGAAGAGTACACATACACAGCATCACACCACATACAGCACATACAGGAGTATAACACCGAAGTTCAAGTTTCTTATTATGATGTTGATTCATAGGTGACGGGTAGAATCTTTTTGAAGAGCTGGGTAGAATTGTGTTGTTCGTGTGGTTTTAAAAGATTACTGTGGGATTTGTTCCTGTCAAGATGAAGGACTCTGAAAACGAAGCCAATTACTTTCTTGGAAGCACAATAGAGTGTGTTACCTAACATTGGTAAGGAGTTTGCAGGGTTTTGTGATGGAGAGGGAAAACAAAACAAAACAAAACAAAACGCAGAAAGAGTAAGATGAGGCAAGCCACCTCCATATTTCTAAAAACATACCCATTAAGCACACAGCAGCAGACCAGGCCAGTCCTGATGGATTTAGCCAGTAGAACAGAGTACGTCCCTTTTAGGTCCAGACAGTTTATTATTTACATAGACAACAAAAGAAAAAGTAGCAAACAAAAGAACTCACTCTGTTCTTTGTCCCCCACATTGAAAAGGATGAACAATACAAGTTGTAGGACACTGTTTCTGAAGAGTCAATTCTACAAAGTGCTTACAGATGGCCATTATACTCTAAGGAGCACAAGGTGGAAAGCTTCATATCTCATTAGAAATTGGGAGGTAACAAACTAAGTTTCCATGGAATATAAGGAGATGATTAGATATTGGCCTCATAGCAGCTCCTCATTAGCTTTCTATCCTGTTGTGTTCCAAGAGAATCAAAAGTTTTTCCACAAAGGCTCAGAAAAGCTTTTGCTCAAACCTTTGCCTGCCTGGCCGTATGTGAACACATGTGAAGCCGCCAAGGTGCATGGTGCAATTCCCCCTACAATACCAAAAAAATGTGGTTTCAATTGTATACTCGGTTCCGAGGGCCTGAATTTCCTTTTTGTGCTATATCATTACTTCAGCTATCACCACTATACACACACAGAAATATAAAAAAAAATATTAAAATTGATTGTAAAATATTTACTCAAAATATTAAATAATATATAGTTAAGTATTGAATATTAAAAATATTGGTTCCCATAACAATTTATCCCTTGTAGATTAATATATAGATAATATATAGACTGTCCCCCAAAAATGTAGTATATAGAATTAAACAGCTGGTAGCTCAATTTTGAAAATGAAATGTTTTTAAATAAACACTGCCTTTATAATTATTCAAAGTGTGTGTATATATTTATGGGGACATCCTACATATGACCTTAAAATCATCAATTTTATGAATGTAGACAATCAAAATCCTATTAACAGAAAGTAATTTTAAGGCCAAATCTCACTGCAATAATTTCCCATCTTATATACCATTATTGAGTAGGTTGCAAAAAATGGTCAAATTTTTCTCTTATTTGTATCCATATCCTATTAAAAATACAACTACTAGCCTTAGCCGGTTTGGCTCAGTGAATAGAGCCTGTGAACCAAAGGGTCCTGGGTTCAACTCCAATCAAGGGCATGTACCTTAGTTGCAGGCTCCTCCACAGCCCTGATTGGGGCTTGTGCTGGAGGCAACCAATCCATGAGTTTCTCTCATATTGATATTTCTGTCTTCCCCTTTCTCTTTTTCGCTCTTTAAAAATCAATGGAAAAATATCTCCAGGCTAGGACTAAAAAACACTAAAAATGAAAAATACCATATGATCCAGAAATTCCAATCCTAGTTTTATACCCAAAAGAATTGAAATCATAGTCTTGAATATATTCCATGTTTATTGCAGTGTTACTATTCACAATAGCCCAGATACACAAATAACCAAAAGTCCATCAACAGACAAATGGATAAAGAAAGTGTGGTATATGGAATATTTTTCACCCTTAAAAAGAAGAAAATCATGTCATGTGCAATAACATGAATGTGCATGGAAGACCTCATGCTAAGTGAAGTATGTCAGACACAGAATAAATACTAAATAATTACATTTGTATGAATTAGCTAACATAGTCAAACTTATTGGAGTAGAAAATAGAATTGTGGTGGCAGAGATGGGTGTAGGAGAAAGTGGGGTGTTATTGTTGAATGGGTATAAAGTTACAGTTATACATGATGCATAAAATGTAGATGTCTGGCTTACAACATATACATCTTACATTCCTATAGTTAACAATATAAATTTGTTAGTTGTAGATTTCATGTTAGGTGGAGGTCAGGGAAATTTTTACACCAATTATTTTTATTTTTACACCAATTATTTTTACACCAATTACATCACCGTAATTGTGGTGATGGTGTATAATGGCAATATATATCTATCCAAATTCATCAACTTATGTACATTAAATATGTACAGTTTTTGATATACTAGTATTATTTATATATTTAAAAAACTTCAAAAAAGTAAAGGTACCTTAAAAAGGTAAACTCTATTCCTTCAACCTTTTAAATAGGTTTAATGTTTTGACTAATGTTTCACTAATAGAACATACCAGAAGAAAGAGATAGGATACCAGATCTGAGGTCAAAAGGCCTTACATATTTCCTCTCTCTTTTTTGGGACCCTAATCAATCCAAACAATGTTTGGTCCACTTTGTTATGTGGCAAAAAGTAACTGACACAAAAATATATTTATCCCAGTAGAAGAAACTCTATCAGGGGAAACTTTTGGGGTATCAAAAGGGTTAAATGATTTTTTGCTATGTGAAAGATTTCCCAACCTTTCTTGCACATTCGATTAAAGACAGTTTTGTCAACCAAAGGACTTGTATGCATGCATAAACCTAACCGATGGACACAGACACCAGAGGGGTGAGGGCATGAGTGAGGGGTGGGAGGGAAATGGAGGAATAAGGACACATAATAGTATGTAATACCTTTATCAATTAAGAGGGAAAATAAATAAGTACAAATTTTTTTAAAGTTTTATAATTTTCAAAATTAGTCACTCCAAATGAAAAGAGAAGGCTTAACAACTTTCTTCTTTTAAATGTAAGTATCTAGAGTCTTCATTTTATTCCCTTATTTGCACAAATGACACTCCAGTACTGCATTAATGAGAAAAAGAAGTACAAGAATGTAGTGGTGAGTTTATTAAGACTTGTACAATGTACTTGACTGTTCTTAATGGGCCTAAGCATCTCAAACTGTGACTTAAGTAACAAATGTTAAAAATGTCTATTCATTACTCTTTTATTTTATAATGAAAGTCAATTACCTGCAGGAAGTAATTAATGGATAGAGACATGGATTTATAGGTGATGGTATAATTGCATTTAAATGTACCCCTTAATTTAAATAATAGGATTACACTGAAATTTGAATGACAATGCTTTTTTGAATTTTATTATTTAATAATTACAGATAAAATTTTAAATGAAACATATAATATATACTTTTTTAGGAATTTAATAAGATTATTTTTCTTGAAGTTTAATAGAATCTTATTCATTATATGCAATTAAGAACAATATTAGAATCCTTGGAAAAATAGTGCTTAAAACTTCAATATATCTAACTCTTGTAACACTAATAAAAGACATATAATTAAATATTTTTAAAAATGCAGTATCTTTTGTTATACCTATGATAGATCTATATTTATAGATGCACATAGATCTGCATTATAGATCTATACCTATAATATGAAGATAAAACAAAAAGCAAACAAATGGTCTCATATTCCCAAATAATTTACCATTTAATTGTGTTAAATTGGAACACTTTCAAAACTGTTTAAGTGTTTAAGAAAATGTCTTTCAACTAAGGAACCAGGTCTTGCTCTAAACATTACAACAAAATATACCTTATATTAAACATAGCTAATTATTTTCTTTTAACATATTATGACTTATATTTTGTGAAAGTATTTCATATTCAATATAAAGAATTCAAGTAATATAGATACCTACAAAAATGAAATGGCAACAAATAAAATCACACCACTGAGACATACCAAGTGAATGCCATTCCAGATATTCTGGGATTCACACACAGACATTGAAAAATTCATTCATTTTGTCTATCTATCTATCTATCTATCTATCTATCTATCTATCTATCTACCTATCATCATCATCATCATCATCCCTTATCTCTTTATCTCTTTAAATTACATAACACATACATATAAACAAATATAGGAGTATGCTTGAGTGGATCTAGAAAACATATGATATATACGATGAGCTATTGCCAGAGCTGTTTCTAGTGTCCTCTAATTTCTGCTACCTTCAGATCACAAGGAAAATATACCTTCTCAGTTTGTTTCCCTACACATTGTGGTAAAGGTTTTAGTGAGAATTTTCAGAATTATAATTTTATTTTATTTTGCAACTAATCCCTGTGGCTTATAGGGAATTATTTTATTTTTAAAATTCTATTGACTTTTAGAAAGACAGAAAGGGATAGGGAGAAAGATAAATATGGATGTGAGAGTGTAACATTGATCAGTTGCCTTCTGCACGCCCCTTAACTGGGATTGAGCCTACAACTCAGGCATGTATTCTTCCAGTGAATTGAACCCACAACCTTTTGGTGCATGGGGCGTCACCCAACCAACTGAGCCACACAAGCCAGGACTAGGGAGTTATTTTAGAGCCTCAGCTATTTTCCAAAATGCTCTAGCTCTTTCACTAACAACATTTTCAACATTGATGGCATTAGGTCCTTCTTTTCACTGTTTGATTATTTAATGATTACTTTTCTGGGGGCAGAGCTGTAAAATTTTATTAAGTACTCTAGGCCTGATGCACAAAATTTGTGCAAGAGTAGGCCTTCCTTCCCCAGGCTGCCAGCACCGGCTTCCCTCTGGCACCCAGGACCCGGGCTTCCCTCCAGCTGCTGGCAGGCACCCGGGACCAAGACTTCTCTTTCAGCCCCAGCTAATTAGCATATAATGCTTTTACTAGGAGCCCTGTGCATGAAATCTTGCTTGGGGATGGGGGGGTCTGTGACCTCTCACAACAACAAGGGTGCTATTTGGGAAGGACAATTTCAATATTATTTAAGACTGGTTTAATATTACTGAAGAGTTGCTTTGTTGGCCCCTACCATATAGATGACAGTGGTGCTGCACTCAGTCATTCTGATACCACACACCCCCGCCACAAAGCCATAAATATTTCCTAAAGTCTCTAATCTAGAAACACATTTATTTTGTGCAACTTACATTATATTTAAAGTATATGTGTATGTGTGTGTGTGTGTGTGTGTGTGTGTGTGTATGTGTAAAGGAACATATATTCTGCTCCTATTTTATTAATCTAACATACACTGTTTAATTCTTAATCAGAGATAAATTTAAATTTAAAATATTTTTAGAAAAATGCATTAATTCTAATATAAATATGGATTGATTACTTTATTAATATTTAAGTTTTTAGTTAGTACAAAGCTATCATTTATTAATGTATTCTATTATGGAATAATACTGTAGATTTACATGTCTAACAAAACAGAAGCGGGCCATTTTTCATCATATTTATGCATATATATATATAATGTTCAACTTTTTATGAAGAAAGAGAAATGAAGAGAGAAAAATATTAGATGATGCTTTCTAGTCTAAAAATGTAAAGATAATGCAGAGTGCCTGTTCAGAGCATTCTGATCTAAAGGCTATATATTACCACTTTGGGCCCAAGCACCTTAGCCAGTACCACCTTCCAATCTGGGATCATCCACATCCAACTCTTCATGTTCAGTTTTTCCCAAACCCTTCATTACTCTAAGACAGACCAGTGTTGTAAAGCCCACCATTAAGAGGAAGATCTACAGAACATAAACTGAAATACTGATGGCCAGGAATGATCATTATTAATACTTACAATACTGAGTATGGTGATGCTATGATGATGATGATAATAATCTATAATAATAAAAATGTAATATGCTAATTAGACTGGACAACCTTCTGGACAAAGCCGGGGCTGTGAGGGAAGCCTGTGTTCCGGGTACCAGAGGGAAGCTGGGTAAAGGAAGGCCTCTAGTAATAATAACAATACCTATACATATATTCCAGATTAAGTTTAGCATGCTTTTTCAGATTTTACTTAACACTGTCATGTTGGTTTAGATATATGGAGCTACAACTTGATATTCATTGCCTGAGATATCATTTCCTGGGGGAATGGAAAACTGGCCTTTACCCTGCCTTATTGTATGAGCTTTTAACACCTTGCTTAGTAATGGAGCCCTGTGGCAAGGGAGGGGAAAGGCCATTGCTCCCTGAGGGCTATTCTCTAGATTCCAGTTGTGAGTATAAAACAAAATTGCACTTAACAAAATAGTTGATATCTGTATGACTTCAAATATTTCTCATTACATAGATACAATATGTATCTACTGTGTTAATAAATATTGTATGCATCATTACTAGCTCTGAGTATTCAGCCCAATCTCTTGGCTTGGCCTGTAGGGATTGGACTGAAACCAGCTCTACGACTTCCTCTGAGGGATCCCAGATTATGAGACGAGAAAGTATAAAGATTTCTGCCAGAATCCACACTAGCAAAGCCATCCCCAATATCAACATCCTCTACCAGAGCGGTACAATTGTTATGATTGATGAACCTACATTAACAGATCATAATCACCCAAAGTCCATGCTTTCATTATGGTTCACTCTTGTGAGAGACTGCATTCTGGGCCTCATTTCCAGCCTGAAGCTTGAGATTGCATAGTGGCTGTCCCTTGTTAGCTGTGTGATGTTGGACAAGTTATGTAACTTCTCTATCATCGTTTTCCTTAGTTCTAAAATGAGGATAAAAAGAGTCCTCATAATGTCATTGTGGGAATTAAACGAGCTTATAAAACTAAAGGATTTAGAACAGTACCTTGTACATAGGAAGTGCCATGTATCTGATGTTTAACCACTGAGTTCTCCTTAAGGGAGCTCTTGGCATGTTTCTCAATCAAAAAAAGTTCAACATCTAAAATCTTTTATCCAAGTGAATCCAAAATATAGCAGAACATGGATGATTCCTCTATGGAGGTGAAGATGATCTATTTGTAATTACTGATCATCTATCTAGACTATTAAAGATCCTCATAAATCCATTTAAAACATCCCACATTAAAGTTAGGGGAGTTCACAGTAAGCATTGAAAATTTATCTTTTAGATGTGATTATTTAGCATTATTAATTTAAAATTAGAGTTGTGAACCAGATTTAGCATATTTTACTTTTTTTTTCTTATGGTCAATGGTCAAAAGTGGTAGTAATTTTTTTCTTATACCAGTTATTGCATTTAAAATTATATCATCATGATGTTCACTTCATTTTTTTAGGTATTAAAATATTATAAGCTTTATAGTAAAACTGAAGTCAAGAGAAATGTCTAGTTATATATAATCTTAGCAAAATATGTATCCTTTCTTCTCTCTCTCACACTAACACCCCTACAATGTTTGCTCACTTAAACACAATCCATCTTTCATTTTATATAAACATGTCATCATACCCATGGGAAGTTCTATAGTAATTATAGCTATAAAATTATTATGCAAATATGGAATAATGTAATTGAGCACCATATACCATCATATATATATATATATATATATATATATATATATATACACACACACACACACACACACACACACATATATATATATATATATATATATTCTTCCTCTTTAATAAAATGTTAACAGTATTCTAAAAGAAGAAATCCAATATTCATGAACTGACATTTTAGATTCTTTATTTTATAAAATCCTAAAGTAAATAACTAAGAACTGAGACTGATGAGGGACTTGAGGTTCAAGCTGCAAAGGAGCATGCACCACACCACAATTAGAAACATTTGGGACTCATCTCCACATCTGCCAGATTTAAACATCTGGGTAATTTCCTCAGACTGCATGATTCCCTTAAATGCATATAAAGTATCCAACATCTTTAAATGTTAGGATAAATGATGGGATCTTTCATTTTATATATGAATGACTAGTCTTATGAAGACACAGTCTTATTTCTAACTTCTCTGTTCACAATTTATAAAAAAATATATGAATACATTGTCAATACAGATAACATAAGCATTATTTTTAAGAATTCACATCATTCTCAGTATAAAAAGCCATTAAATAACTTTGCCCAAAGTATCTTTGTCATCATGATTACCTATCAGTACTGAGTACCCCTTGGCACAGTGCTAGACAGAAACGGGCCAATTCTAGTGCCTCTTAAGCTTCCCATCTAATCTGCACAGATTTATTTAAGTGCCACCCTTTGACTCCTTTCCCCTTCCTATACCAGACCTGCAGCTGACCACAAATGTCTTCTGCTCAGCCACTCTATTAGCCACTGTCATTACCCTAGTCCACACTGCCCTCTCATACTGGCTTTGTCATACACAGAATGTTAACATGACCACCCAACGATCCTTACTCTGGAAAGATGAACTTCTCTTTGTATGTGGAAGAACCTGTGACTTGCTGCTAAATAATAACAGAACATGGCGCAAAACATAGACTAGATCAGCTTGCTGCTAAATAATAGAATCTCTCCTGTGATTAAGTTACATCACCTGGCAAAGATGAAGGGATTCTGGAGATGTAATTAAGGCCCCTAACCAACTGAGTTCATGAAAAGGAGATCATCTTGTGGTCCTGACTAAAGCAGGTAAAGCTTTTAAAAGAAGGCCTAGCCGAAACCGGTTTGGCTCAGTGGTAGAGCGTTGGTCTGTGGACTGAAAGGTCCCAGGTTCGATTCCAGTCAAGGTCATGTACATTGGCTGCGGGCACATCCCTGGTAGGGGGTGTGCAAGAGGCAGCTGGTCAATGTTTCTCTCTCATCGACATTTCTAGCTCTCTATCTCTCTCCCTTCCTCTCTGTAAAATGTCAATAAAATATATTTTAAAAAATTAAAAAAATAAAAGAAAAGAAAAGAAGGCCCAGAAGTCAGAGACAGAAGTCAGAATGCGATTCCTCTGTGAAAAGTAAGCTACCATAGTGTGAGAGGACCACGTGGCAAGGAAATGTGGGGGTTCTCTAGGATAATTCAGTTAACAGACAGGAAGAAAATGGGTACCTCGGTCAGACAATCTCAAGAAACAAAATTTTGCCAATAACCTCCCAGGTTTGGAAAGCAATCATGAGCTTCAGATAAGAAACAGAGTCTGGCTGGAAGCATGATTAAAATTTGTGAAATCTTAATGAAAATATCAGTTAAGTCATGCCCAAACATCTAACTCATGGAAACTGTGTGATAATGATTGTGTGGTATGTTTTTTTGTTGTTGTTGTTTGTTATGTTGTGTGTGTGTGTGTGTGTTTTAAAGCACTATATTCAGGTAGCATACTAGCAATAACTGGTCTCACGAAGTTCTAAAATTACAACTCTCCTGTCATTTTATATTTCTTTACTCTTTTACATTTTGTCTTAAGACTTTTTAACCAATTTACATATTTATATTTACATATTGTTTTATGTATACTTACCCCAGAGTAGTCATTCTATAAATGCAAAAATTTTGCTTATAAGTATATCTGGTTCGTGGTATATGCTCAAAGACTTTCATGGAATTTAAAAAAAACACTAAACACTACTCTCATATGTGTAATACAGCACTACTTTAAAGTTCATGGATCCAATATCTGTGCTTTTTTTTGGCCACACTTTGCCACTGAGAGAAATCAGAAAACAATAACATCAGAACCATTTCTTTTTAATAGATTATACACATGGATACTATTTCACTGAGTTCATTGTGTAATCTTAGAGATGGGGAGAAAAGCTATTTATCTTTATACTCCCAGAAACATGAATACTTCATAAGTGGTGCTCAATAAATATATCTTGTCATTTCATGTTAGCTCTTGCATTTGGAATATACAGGAAAGTGATGATACAAATCAGAAAATATAAATTGTAACTAGCCTTAAATATTTTCAGATTTAAATGCTGCTCCTAACCCAGCTGCCCAGGGCCAGCCAAGGCTTGCACTGCCAGCAGTGGTAGCAGCAGTGGTTTGATGGGGCGTCACCTTCCCCGGACCATCGAGTTGCCTCCTGCCCCTGAGGGATCCTGGACTGTGAGAGGGGGCAGGCTGGGCTGAAGGACACACACCCCCCTCCAGTGCATGAATTTTCATGCACCGGGCCTCTAGTGTTCTAATAATGGTTTATTTCTGGAAATAACTTGAGTTATCTGCCTCACTGACTTCCAACCTTAGTACTCTGTAGACACTAGCATAAGATGCCCATTCTACTTTATAAGATAGAGAACAGACTGGGTACTGTAATCTTTAATTCCTTGACAGAAAGTGCTTCTGTTTTGAAATTTTTGCAATGTCACTGTGGCCAAGTGACTCTTCTTTTCTGAGTTCCCCCAAGATTTCTGTAAATTCAGCTAAAATTAATTGCATGCTGAGCCAGACTTATCAATATTTCATCTGTGTTTTACATTGCAAACTAGAAGTAGATAATTTCCTTTAATTCTTTCATATGTAAAAGAAATAGGGTTAATAGTAGCAAAAGTTCTGTCATACAGGAATCCTATTGGAGAAATATAATTTTTAAAAAAATCATTCAACCCAGAACACTTCTCAACAAAGGTAGTAAAAAAAAACACACACTTTTTATTATTGAAATAAATGTTAAAATAGCATGGGATGCATATCACAGGCAATCTGCTAAGAGATTGTAGAGATGGAGAAAAAAACAAAACACCTCACCCCCTTATAAAACTGACTTAGTCCATTTGGGTTGCTATAACAAAATACCCCATAGACTAAGCAGCTAAAGTCCTGGCAGCTTGCTCCAAGTTGCTATGAAGATATGAGAATTTCAGCTTTGTCTGAATAAATCCTATTAGTGGACAGATAGTTACCCCAATACCAGCAAAACTGTGATGAACAATGTGTGGCAAATGGTATATTCAAGTCTTCTTACTTGAGAACGAGTGATTGTCTTGAGAACATGTAAAGTGTACCTGCTTGACTACTAAATTGAATGTTTGTGTCCTCCCAAATTCAAATGGTGAACCCTCTACCCCCCAATGAGGTGGTATTAAAAATATGGAGTCTTTGGCTGATAATTAGGATTAGATAAGGTTGCATGTGTGCAGTCCTCCTGAGTGGGGTTACTGCCCCCATGACAGAACTCATGTATCCTCGGTGCTCTGCGCCATGTGAGAATACAATGAACTGTCTGCAACACTGGGTGCCCACGAGAAAGCTCTCACCAGAGCTAGCCCTCTGTGAGCACTGATCTCACACTCCCAGCTTTTAGAACTGAGAACACATTTCTGATGCATGTAAGCCACTTCATTTACAGTCTGTCTATTTAGACCAAACACACTAAGACAACTATAAAGCGATGAGATTCCTTTCTGCTTCGAGGGAATTTCCAGTGATGAGCATCTCATTCTGGATTAATGCTTATTCAATAATAAAATTGTTTTCTTTCTCTACTATCATTGCGGGAAATTTTTCTGGGTTAGAAGAAAAATAAAAGTTTTAAATGATATTTTCCCAATAAGATGCAACCATGACAGGGAAATATTACCAGAGAAATTGAATGGTAAATATTCCATGATAGACATTATGTGTCACAGCTTCTTAAATCAGTACCCCAAGGAGTGTGATATGAAAAGTTGACATAAGTGGAGCCATTTTTAAAAGGAGCCAGGGACACAATTCCAGAGGAACTGCCTTGAATGTCTTTCCTCTTAAATCCTTGGAATGTTTGGCCTGGGCAGAAGAATCTTTGACTTGGCCAAGCCAACACTACATTTCAAACAACTGTTTGGAAAGCAACCAGGAAAAGCAGACATCCTGATTATATGGACTAAAAATTATGGGAATTCTTCAGAATCATTAAACAGTCATGTATAGCTAAAGAATAGAATCACTTAGCTTATTAGCACCGATATAAATTTCATCCTTAAATTCATCTAATTATTTCCCTTCTCTTTCTTATAAAATCCTTTGCCTTCACCCCATAATCAAGGCATAATTTGGGTTTCTTCCTGAATCAATGCCTCTAGATGGAAATTCTTTTTTATCTCAAACACTAACGAGCCTCCCATTTTGGCATTTTATATTTAGGTTAACAGTGGTAATAGAATTTTGCCTCTTCAGGGTGAGATTCTGCCAAGTTTCACAAAGCTTCATCCTCAAGATTTACAAAGTCCAACTATTTCACCTAAAACCATGGTACCTTCACCTAATATACACAAACAAAAACACAAACAAAACAAAAACCTTTCTAAATTCACTGAGATTGAGTCAACAGTGTTTTATCAGTACATCTGCTATTTTTTTTCTAAAGAGTTCTTAATAGGAAAACTAGGCATCACCTATGCACAATTGCTTTGCAACTGTGGAATGATGGCCATAATGTGGATATAAGAAGTCACTTTAAAACCTAGAAAGAGAAGATAGAGGTCTGCTAACGACCTAATATACACAGAAATATATGTAAATATGACAGTTTATTAAAGATTGAAATATGCATCCCTCAGATTTGATTTTCAGCTGCAAGCAAATAAAAATAATCTAACTAAAGATCAGTGGCCTGCTTGGCTGTTGTGGCTCAGTAGTTGAGCACTGATCTATGAACCAGGAGGTTGTAGTTCAATTCTGGGTCATGGCACATGCCTGATTTGCATGCTGGATCCCCAGTGTGAGGCATATAGAGGCAGCTGATTAATTATAATCTCTCATCATTGATGTCTCCCTCCCTCCCTCTCTCCCTTCTTTCCTCCCTCCCTTTCTCTCTGAAATCAATTTACAAAACAATAAGCAGCACCATCTTTTCTGACCACAGAACATAGAGAAGATTACTATTCATAACCAGACAGGCTCAACACCACTACTGTCTTTAGAATTCTTCATACTAAAATTACTAAATATTAGAAAATCTGAAAAGATCTTTTTATAACAAATCCTTAAATCAAGGATTACTTCTATTTTCACATTTACATAAATAAGGAAGATATTCCTCACCTTCTCTGCTCTCCCTTCCCCATAAAGAATATCCTCTAGATGACTTGGCACTTCCCTCTCTAGGCAGAAAATAAGGTGGCACAACTTGTTTACAATTATTTCTAAATTGCAACGCACTAGAGAGAGGTCTTTTTACACTCAAAATTTTAATAAGTGGCCTCTGTGTATTTATTTGCAATGCCTAAACTCTTATTTTGCAAAATGATCTTCAGTTCATATTTGTTCTGTTCCCTTGGCCTTATAGATTTGAACTCATTAGTTCATTCATAATCTAAGACTGTGTTTGATTGTCTTAATATCAGCGACATACTTGACATCAAGATGTGATCATTTTGATTAGAAAAATAAGCATCTGGATGTTGAAGTATCCAAAACAACTGTAGTGGACATCAGCTATTTTAAGAGTCCAGAATATCTTCTCCTCGCTTCCTGAGAAACAGAACCTATTATTTATTTAGGTAAACTAATTTTCCCTACAAGTCAAAGGTTATGCTGCCCAGGCCCAGTGACAGTTGTTAATTGCTAAACTAATAGCATCTTTGTCCTTCACTCCTGGGAGTAAGGGTGGGCAAACAGGGTAAACAGAATTTCTCTTGCATATTTATATCTTATTAGAATAATACATTATAGAATTTGAAAAAGGGAAGCCTATTTGTGGGCAGTATGAGGTCTAAATAAGATTATCTATATACATTTCAGATTGAGATCTTCCTTGTTGTTATTTCTGCCCTTCTTAGTGTGTGCTATATTATTTCTTAGATTTTGAAAATTGACAAGAATAGTAGCTTAAACATTTGGCCCTGGTTCTTTACTTTATCTCTTCCTTCTTTAACACTCAAATAATATATTTCCCATGCCTCACTCTGGCTTGGGCCATATGAATCACTTTGCCCAAACAGGAGCCCTTCCTTCTCAGCCTTAGACTTAAGAGTCCCCCTCAATTCTGCTTAACATTTGGCCCTTCTGCCATCACCAAGATAATAATTTAACTTTTGGCCCTTCTGCCATCACCAAGATAATAATTTATTTGGGATAGCCTGCCTTCAAGGGGAAGGAGCAGAGCTGCAAATAAAGATTGAGAGAACTCAGTGAAGCCTAGATCAGCCACCTGTGTGCTGGCCTTCAGATAAGTGAGTAATAATATATGAATGCTGTTTTAAGCCACCACCTGTTAGGGTGGTTTGTTACAAGGCAATATTAGATTCCTTTGCATAAGTTATCTTTTACTCCCTCAAAATATCCAGATTTCATTTTAGTTACTGGCACCTGTAGAGTACAACTAGAAGCAAGACAGTAGAATGAGACCCTATCAAATCAGACCTGCACAATCTAAGTGGCATAAATAAGTGGGACATAATGTGGGAAGGAGGGTTCAGACTGAGGTTCGTTTTGCTCTATAGTCTGTGAGAAGCCCCTGTCAGCAAGTAGCCACTATGCTTTCAATTTTTTTAAATATGTCTTTATTGATTTAGATTGAGAGGAAGGAAGAAGGAGAGAACTCCTTCTTGGAGTTCACATCAAATGAATCTTTGCTCTCGGGATCCCTAGTCTTGAAGGATAAGGGTTGTTACCTGGTGGACAGTTCGGGCCACTGTTTTCTCTTCCTGCTTTCCCTCCCTGATAATGAATGACTAATAATGACTAATGAATGAGTCTACTGATGTTATTAACATGCATCATGTCACTTAATTCTTTAAAACTCCTTACCAAGAGAGCATGACTGGTATCCCCATTTTGTACATGAGAATGAACTTAACTGTTAAATAACTTCTTCAAGGTTATTTGTGATTTGTAAATGGTTCAGTGGTGATTAGATCATGTCTAATGATCTAAAAACAAACAAACAAACAAACAAACAAACAAAACAAAACAAAACAAAAAAAAACCTGTCTCTTAAAAGCAAACAAATGCAAACATACATGGCAAGAAAATTTTTGGTTCTCTCTGCTTGCCTTTTTAAATTTTTTTCTCTGAAACTTTTAGGTACACTTTGGGTTGACATTCAAGATTTGATTAAAGGCATGGGAAAATAGACAAAGTGGTCCTTTCAGCTTACTCTGGTTGAGCATTTGTAGCCCCCTGCAGAGTAATGGGGCTATTCTACATCATCCACCCAGCTACTAGAGTTTCTTATTGGGGTTAGAGACAAAGATCTTAGACACAAATATAATTTCTCAGTGTGTTTTTCTCACCTGTATTCCAATGCCAAGAATTTCACAGCGGGTGGTGACTTTGGGGGGGCATAGGTTGAGTATTTTGGTATCTACTGGGTAAAATAATCTTAATATAGCTTCTTTAAATAATTTTATTATTGAGGTGACATTGAAGAAGCATAAAATTAATCATTTGCAAGTGAACAACTCAGTGACATTTAGTATATTCAAGATATTGGACACAACCACCTTTATCTAGTTCCAAAATATTCTCATCAACCCATGAGGTGACCCTGCACCTACTGAGCAGCTATGCCACTTCCCTCCCCTTTCCCAGGTTGTAATCCACCCTAGTGGTGACTCTTTATGCCCTGGATATAATAAAATTACCAAAAGGATAATTAAAATTCCTGGGCCCATTTCTTTATCTATACATTTGAGATTGTATACTAATGCCACAATAGAGTGAAGAATAAATGAAGTAACATATGTAGGTGAAAGGGGGAGGCTAGAACCCTGCCTCCTTGTGGGACAGGGCAGAGCTATCCTCCATTTTGTGGCCGGACCCTAGCCCTAACCCAACCAATCAGGGTCATATCCCCCCTGTATAAAACCCATTGAGATGTTACATTCTTTCTCTTTTCCGCCATGCTGTTGGTGTGAGTGGAATGGAGCCCATGCTAGCATGGAAGAGACTCTCTTGCTAATTGCATCGGATTTGGTTCCCTGGTGGTCCTTGGGGATCACAAAATCTGGGCACAACATAAAGAATTTGGCACAATGCCTGGGACATCGTATACCTTGAGTAAAGATAATATTTTCCCCTTCATACTCCTTTACATGTATTTATTACTGCATATTGAGCAGAGGACTCATTCTTTGCAATATATTCAATGACATTTTAGGAACATCTCACTGCTTATACAAAGCTTTTGGCATAGTATATAATTTATCCTTCAAACCACTGTGAAGGGCAAAAAGAAAGGGGCAGAACTAAGAGGATAAGAATGGGAAGCAAGGGAAATGTTCTGATTTTTAAACTAACAAAAGGAAATCCAGGGCCACAGATGGAGTATGCTGAGCAAGAGCCAGGATGGAAACCTCGTCTTCCTGACTTTCAGCTCAACCCCTTTCCAGTTGGCTACGCTGCCCACGCTAAATGAGCTCATTGACAAAGGCATCTCTAAATATGAAAGAATGCTAAAGAGGGTGGTTCATGGGGGGAAAAATTGGAATTTCCTAAAGAACAGTCTCTCAGTCATTAGAAAGTCACTTTCTAAAGTCAGCACTGCATGGCAGGGAGGCTTTTAGGCCCTTTCATTAACTTATACATGAAAGCCAGAAAAGCAGAATGAGTAGAAAAGACCTGGAAAGTTCGAATGCACGGCAAACAATGAGGCAGTGAAAACCAGGTTTCTGAGAAAGGACATCATTGGAAGAACACCAGGGAACTGAATAATGCTAAAGTGGGAACTAAGGGAAAAAAACAAAATACCTGCAACTCTAACTGAAAATCAATTAGATAATACAGTGTGTGTGTGTGTGTGTGTGTGTGTGTGTGTGTGTGTGAGAGAGAGAGAGAGAGAGAGAGAGAGAGAGAGAGAGAGAGAGAGAGAAGGAGGGCATTGTACGTATACCCTCACTGAGATGCAAACTGGTAAAATGCTATTTTTATCACTTCTCATGTTTCTTTTCATTTAACTCATAATTCTAACTATTAGGTAATACATATTAGTACTGTTATTGGTGGAAGTGAAGTTCGGGGGATGCTGTGAGGCAAAGGATTTCTGGAGGCCCCATGGGAGGATGGGATTTTGTGGAAAGCCATGTTGATTATTTAAAATTAAGGGGGTTCCCCTCCTAGGTCCCACCTCTGACAGTCTGGCCATGGAAGAAGACCGATGTGTTCAAAGGGCCAGAATAAAGGCCACTGGCCAGAGTTCCTGCTCCATATTAACGTCCAGTCCAGTCCAGCACCTGGCTAGCTTGGCTTGGGCTCCCAGCTGTAGTGCATTGCACAAGGGGTCCACACAGCCATGGGCCATGCAGTTGCTTAAGGCCACATGGCTATGGAGAGAGATCAGGTGAGCGCACAGGTAAATGAGGTAATAGAGCAAGAGAAAGAGCATATGGGGAAGAGGAAAGTGTCCCACAGACTTCTGTTTCCATGAAGTCTGTGGGACACTTTCCTCTTCCCCATATGGTAGTAGTCCAGTCTGTGCAACAAAAAGCATCACAACATTGAAATGAATACTTATATGTTTATGAAAATTAAAATATGGTATGAAAATAACTTCAAAAAATAATGCGTGTTACAAAATATTTTTGATTGGCTTCACGGGGTTATCAAATATTCATTAGGAGGTGATGTAAAAAGAATTTCTTGCAGAGGGAAAAATGTGGATAGTACAGTGTTTCAGAAAATGAAATAACTTGATTAGACTGGACAAAAAACTGTGATACAGGGACATGTAAGAAAGTATAGTTAAATCTCTACGCTGATTATGAACACCTTACATACCATTCTAGAAACCAGTATCTTTTATCTTATAAACTTGGGGAACTGTACACTTAGTTTCTGTAAGCAGCATAGAGGCTGAAGCTGTAAAGACTAAAGGCATAAAGAACAATTAACAATAGTCAGGCTTAAAATAAGGTAATGACAGAGGCTACGAATAAGAAAAATAAGAAAATTATTTTGTGACAGGCTTTCAGTAGTTGCTTCCAGAATCTATAGCTTATTAGCAGTCAGAAATTCTTCAATACTTTTCTTATAAAATGAACTATGAAAGCAGTTTCTTATAAATAAATATTAAAAATTTCCCTTTACTTTGTTTCATCTAAGAAGCAAGACCAATTCCTTTCTTAGAAAATGATATAAAATACCTGTTTCAGGACCATTGCTGAAAAAGTAACGCTTTCAATGATATGAAATAAAACCTTTTGGATTTAGGTTTCATATATGACTCATTTTTCCTTTGCTATTGAGTGAAATTGCATAACAATATAAATTCTGTATATCTCACAAATATATTCTAGCATTTAGAAGAAAATAAGGAAGGCAAATTTATATATATGATTAGATATAAAAGCCTAAGCGACTATTGCTACCAAACAGACTACCAAACAGGCTGCATAGGTGACCAGGCCAGCAGGGGGGGGTTAGTGAGGGGTGACCAAATGACTGAGCAGCAGGCTAAGTGGGGCAACCAGGCCCACAGGGGGGCAATGAGTAGTGACCAAGCTGGCAGAGAGGTGCAGTGAGGGGTGACCAGACTGCTGGAAGGACAGTTGGGGGTGACCAGAATAGTGGGGGAGGGGGAGCAGTTGTGGGTGACCAGGTCAGTGGGAGGGGCAGTTGGGAGTGACTAGGCTGGCAGGGGGGGCAGTTGTGGGTGACTAGGCTGGCAGGGGGTGGGCAGTTGGGAGTCACCAGGCCAGCAGTGGGGGCAGTTAGGGGCAGTTAGGGGGGTGTGTGCAGGAGGCAGCTGATCGATGATTCTCTCTCATCGATGTTTCTAACTCTCTATCCCTCTCTCTTCCTCTCTGTGAAAAATCAATAAAATATATTTTTTAAAAAGAAAGAAATAAACATTTGTGTCACAAGTTGAACAAATAATGAGGATACTTGCTGTTCATAAACAAGTTTGAGATTTACTTTCCATTCTGACAAATTGTGGTAATCAACATGGGGCGTTTTAGGAATTTCCAACAAACTACTCTACTTTCCTATGCTTAATTAGAATGTAATGTTAATTTACATATGTTCTTATCATCACAGACTCAAAGTAATTTTGTAGACTCACTTTGTCCAAAATGGAAGTATCTATTCTTATTCTCACTTATGATACTATTGTTTTGCCAAATTTTGGGGTATAAATAGTATTTACTTTCTTGTCATCACATATTTCACCACTAGCCTACAGAAATCTTTGAAACCATCCTTCTATCCCAACATCAGTATGTCCCGTTATTTTATTTACCCTTGCTGTTTTCCAAGAAGCCTTTGAGATTGATACCACATTACTATTAGACTACATTATAACTATTAGTAATTATGGTAGAACTTGATAAAGTTTTTTTTATTTATTTCAGGATTCATGAATATATATTAAATTTAGAACTAATATTCCTAAATTATTTTTCATTCTTACTCTGATATTAGACAATCACAATTAATTTGCATTTGCTTTCTTATAAGAACTTTCAGTGTTTTCTTTTGTTCTATAGGCAGTTTATTTGTGTAAATTCTGTATGCCAGCTACATACTGTCAAAACAAATTCTGCTTTGAATTGTGCTGGTGCCCAAAGTTTTAGAAGTTGGTATTTAAGTGACAGATTATGTCTACATATCCTACATACCTACGACTTCATTCCATATCTGTTTATTTGTATGATTGACAAATACTTTCATACATTCTAAAATTTTTAAAATGCATATTAATGAAAAAGTTTAAAATATTTCTGAATGGAGAGAATGGTATAATGAACTAATCATGTATTTATTACTTAGCTTTAACTGACATCAATATTTAATTGGTTTTATTTAATCTATAAGCATACTTCTTTCCAACATTCCTATTTTTTAATTATGTCCTCCATTATATTATTTTATGAATATATGTTTTAGTATACAGATTTTAAAATAATTTTTAAAACAAAGGATTGCAAATTATAACTAAAAACAATAATTAGTTAATGTAACGAAATAGCCATCAGTGTTCAAATTTTCCCATTGTCTTCCTCACTATCAGAAGACTCAATTTGCTAAAATAGATTGACAGTAATCATGGGTTTTACCCAATGCCAGAGTTTACTAATAATTCAAATGATAAAAGTAAAAGCAGACATAGAGAGGGTTCTGTGTGCCCTGGCCGGGAATTGCACCACCACCTTTTGGTGCTCAGGATGAAGCACACTGGCCAGGACTGTTTTTATTTGTTTGTTTGTTTTGTTTTAAGGAATAAATTATATATTGAGTTTTCTCACATGCTATGGACAGACCCAGTAAATTGAAGCCTAAAAATGTCTTACCTTAGTAAGAAAAGTCACGCTGGAATAGTGTGGGGGGGTGCGGGGGGGGGGCGGGAGAAGAGGAGGAGGGAGCCCGATTTAGTAGGGATAAAAGAGAATCGAAAACATAACTATAGCCAACTGGTTCTGAGTTATTATTCTTTTTTTATATGTCTGCTTCCTATGGTCTGCCTGGAGTAATATTCAATATCTTTTTAAGTCCCATTCTTAAAGAGTCTTTGGGAAATAATCATAAAGTAAACTCTATTTTAAAAAAAACACAAATTACAAACGCTGAAGATAATTTAATGTTCTAGTAAGTGATTTTTCTCTATTTCTTTGTCTATAGTTTAAAAATGTGACATTGGAGAATAACTTTAAAGGTCAAAATTTGCACATGTTATGGCTTCCAGGTGTTATAGACATAAAAGGTCTTAAATCATTCACTGTGAATATACTCAAGAATTTCTGGGAAAAGACCAAGATATGGCATTAGAAACAGATATATAGCTTTGGCTAAAATCCAAGTCAATAGTTTCTTATATCACAGGAAAATGTGTAAGTCAATAGTTCAATAATGCAAAATGTGCTGTCATGTCTTGAGATAATTTTTTGTATGTATTCAATATTATGATTCATATAATAGCTGAGAGTTCTTAAACTCTCAGTTAGGTATTGTGTCAAAAATCTATCTATCTGTCTGTCTGTCTGTCTGTCTGTCTATCTGTCTGTCTGTCTGTCTATCATCTATCTAAAAGCCTAAATGACCATATGACCAGACGACCGGACACCCTGACAACCGGTTGGTAGCTATGATGTGCACCAATCACCAGGGGGCAGATGTTCAATGCAGGAGCTGCCCCCTGCTGGACAGTGCGCTCTCTCACTGTGGGAGCACTGCTCAGCTGACAGATGGGTGCCAGAAGCCAAGGGCTCACAGCTGGTGAACGCAGCTGCGGCAGCACAAGCCTCTCCTAAGGATCCTCCCACTACACGCCTAAGCAGCAGCAGAGGTAGGCGCAGCGTGGCCAGAATAAATGGGAGCATTGCGATGTCAAACTCGGACCCGGCTGCCTGCCACTTCCTACAGTACTTTGTGCTGTACGGGATCAACACGGGCAGCGGGCTGGAGCACAACAAGCTGGCAGGTTGGGCCAGGCTGCAGCAGTGCGGAGGACCACTGAGCCCCACAGGCCAGGCCGAGGGGCCGCTAGTATAATTATAAATGCCTTGCAAGATATGAAGATGGTAGACATATCCTTTATGAATCCTGTGGCTGGGTTTTCAACTTATTAAAATTATTGAATGACCACTATCAATAGAAAATTAATGGACACAAAAATGTGTGGTATATTTTAGATGATATATGCTTGGGAATATAACTTTATGTAAACTTATTTAGTACTCTTGAAAATTATATTATCATCATAAAAAGCATAATGAGAAAATGTCACTTGGCCAGCAGTACTCCATTTCCCTATTACCCATCGCTGTATACAGAGTGATCGGCGTATCACTCCAATGTGAAAATAATTTTCTGGTGTTTTCATAATATTATTTTCTGAGTTAACAAGGTCTTCATGCTTTTAATCTTCAAAACTGGGAATAGAAGAGTTTACAAAGCAAGTGTGACCCAGAGCATATATTTTTGCAAATATCTACTGATAGATCCAAATGAGGGTAGTTTAACTACTGACCTAGTAGTGATCTAGAAATGCTTATTTAGGATACACTATTATGTCTCATTTTTTTATTGTAAATCAATATGCAATTTAAGAAGCTAATGATGGTGCTTGATAAATTCAGGGCTTCTGAGACACTGCAACTGCATATGCTAAAGGTCCTGCATTATATACAGTGTTTGCTAATCATTATTAAATCTTGGTACATTGTAGGCATTGTTTTGTCTGCCTATTTGGTCTTTGTGATGACACAAATGTAATCAAATATATTTCTGATTCTTACTCTGTGTTTAGTCTGTTCTGTTGGTCAGATATTTCAGCCTTTATATGCCAGTTACCACAGGATTATATTTTGGTCTTTAGATCCATTTTTCCAACTTTCCAGGATAGCCATAATTCTGTTATTAACTTAATAGTTTATAACTTGTTAGGGACCCAGTGCACAAATTCGTGCACCTTGAAAAGAAATATGGGCTGTGAGGCTGCAATGGGCAGAGATGTAGGTCTTGGCCCATCCTCTGCACACCCACCCGACCGCTCCCACCTCGGCCCCCAACCCCTATTTGCTGGCAGCCCTGCTCCCGCTGCTGCCACACCAGCCCCTAACTCTTGTCCCCACTAACACAGAGTGATTGGGGTGGGCACCATCAGTGGTTGCAAGCAGAAGCTGTTGCCCCAATAGCCCCTCAGGAGCAGGGAGTGGTAGACAAGCCCCCAGGGTCTATCGGAACCAGTAGCCACTGCTCACACATGCTGATGGTGCCAAGCGATTGGTACCAGCTCTGGACTATGGCAGCGGATGCGAGTGGAGGCTCCAGCACCAGCAGTGAGTATGAGAGGCAGCTGCTGGCCCTGATTGCCCCTCAGAAGCAGGGGGAGGTGGAGAACCCCTGAGGGGCGATCGGGACCAGCACTAGGTGCCAGCAGCGGGTTCAAGTGGCAGCTCCAGCACTGGCAGTGGGTTCAAGCAGAGCTGGTGCCAACAGCAGGTGCAGGTGCAACAGCAGGTGCATTTATTATATAGGACTAGTTAACTATATCCTGTTACAATGCTAACATGGCTGATAAATCAGTTGTCATTTTGCAATTGCTAAAACATGACCAATATTTTTTATTTCATCAAAAGCAAGAGAGTCGATTTTTTAAAAGAAAACCTAGATGACATATTTTAGAATTATTCAACTGGAACGCCTAATAGACTTGCTTTCCTATAAATCATATTCAAGGGCAAGAAGTCCATTTCCCTTACTCCCATCATAGAAGCTGAATGTCTTCTTGTCTATTACAATGAATTTTTTAGCTAGTCTCAGGTCTCAAAAATACTATTTTCAAGGTATCTAACAACCATAGGAGTGTGAGTACTTTAGAACCAAAGGATTTTTCCTTTAGTTCACTGATTCTAGTCAAAGGGGTTGACTAGATACAACCCCTTTTAATAATATGCAGCAGCAAAGATAATTATCATTTAAATTTAACATTTGTTTATATTTCCACAGCCAAATACTTGTTTCTCATTTTAATATTTCCAGAGCCTAAACTATTGTTCTCTGCTCTGTTCCCGGTGTCTAAAAGAATCTGGTAGAGAGAAGATTCGTATACAAGTAAAATAATAAATGAATATTTAATGAGATATCCAAACCTCTTAACAAGGAAAATTACCATGTAAGTTTCTCAACTGGGATACTGATTATCAGCTAGGACATACTAACTAGTAGAAAAGGTTAGAAATATATTATCTAGGTCATTCATTTCTGATAAATGACATTTGATATCTCTCTCATATTATTATAACAGAATAAAGTGTTATCAGGAAAATTAGGATGTCATCTTCCCCACTGGGTGCTTGGGGTAGATTCCCTGTAATATCTCGAGAAAAATAATTTGATGACATTCTCATGGGAGGATGAGTGATTTTTTATTTGCGTGGTATCACATCACTGGATTTCCAAAGTTCCATTCCAGTCACAGAAGAGTATCAGGGGTTTCAATAAAGCTAAAATCAAAGCCAACGTCCAGAGTTTCTGTTCCATGTGGGACCTGGTCCAATTCAGCATCAGGCTGGTTACAGTCCATTAGATCACTGTGTATAGAGTCTGCAGGGGGCCATGTGGACGAACTCAGAAAAGCAGGAGCAAGAGAGCTCTGTAAGCCAGGAATCAAGCACAACACCCAAAAGCAATGAAGAGAGGGAAGTCTTTTGTTTAGGGAGTTAAATATCCCATAATTCCAGTTCTTGCAGTGGCCACCCCCATTTTGGCCAATGCCTATTCCCAAGTGTGACTGGCAAGCAAATACCTTCCTGACTCCACCCCAGCTTTATTGTGCATGCTTATTCTCCTCCTCATCCAGTCCCTTTCCCCAGTGATGTGCAGGGAGCAGACCTGTGGCTCCTTGGGGAGTGTGAAGCTTTAACTTCCTGGAGAAGCTCCCCAAGTAACATGCCTATATTTGGCCTTTCCTTTGTTCCCTTTGTGTTAATAATAACTAGGTGAATTACAGTGTTATCAAAAGCAGTAGCCCAAGATTTGGCTAGATAGATTGCAAACTCATGAATCACTATTTAGGCTTCCTTTACTATCAAGAATATCTATTTACTTTCCAAAAATTAAAAATTGCATACTGCTTTCAACAGTTAGATCTTCCAGAGGGTTTTAAGAATACCCTTCTCTGCTCATTTTTAAAATTTTTTGCTACTTTCATTAGTTGAAGCTACTATTTATACAGCCTTTTCTTCCCCTATGTCTCTCATACCATCCACTTATAAAAAAATAGGCCACACTTAAATTGAAACAAATTTCATAGGTAGTATCATACCAAGCTTTTCTATCAGGTTTTCTTACTGGCATATCAACTATGATACTTTCCAATGTAGTCTAAAAAATTGGATTTTTCCTCACTTTTATGAGTTAGCAGTCTCATCTTGTGGTCCTATAAAAGATACACTTTTAAAGAGCATTATGATTTGAATATGAAAAACGATATAGCAATAAGCTTTAGTCCCATATTTTTTTCCATTCTAATCATTGTTTCCTTCATGAATCTGAATAACACATATGCATATGAATGAAAAACTTTCACACAAAAGGTATAGCCCTTGCATAAGAATCTACTACTAGCTAAGTTATATGGTTTTTGCTAGGAGTACAGAGGCAGAATAATTTTCATGACAACTAATTGGTTATCACTATTTATATAATAAAAGCCCAAGGGACCATTATGGCAGAACAACCAGAACAACTGGTCATTAGGATGCATACTGACCACCAGGGGGCAGATGCTCAATGCAGGAGCTGCCCCCTGGTGGTCAGTGGCTCCCACAGGGGGAGCACTGCTCAGCCAGAAGCTGGGCTCATGGCTGGTGAGCTCAGCGACAGTGGTAAGAGCCTCTCCCGCCTCCAGAAGCAGCACTATAGAGCAACTAGCTGAGCAGTAAGAAGCAGTGAGCAGGCAGGCAGTGAGGAGCGAGAGATCCCAGACTGTGAGAGGGTGCAGGCCAGGCTGAGGGACCCTCTGCCTCCAGTGCACGATTTTGTGCACTAGGCCTCTAGTAATGTATAAATGAATTGAGTCATTTTCAAGTTTGTCAGCTCTATTGCCACTAGTTAGAGTAAGTTTCAGGAGCTTGAGACTACTGTAATATCCAATGAATATCAATGGAGAAGGCAATAATATTAATATATTTTTATTGTTTATAGGCAAAAAATGTATTCCTTTTACTCAATTCATTAAGCCACCACCAATATTTTAGATATGAATAATTCTACAAAAGTAATAAAATAAGTATTTTGGTTCTCTGTTCTTTTCCTTTTCCTCTTGTTATTTTATGTGGAAAGTAAAATATTCTTCAAAACAGAAACCTCAGTTAAGAGTTATCTAAATCACAACACAAATACTGACCTATTAATAGTTTTCTACCTATACAAGATGACTGTTCAAAAACCATAAAAAGCAAAAACATTATAAGATAAAAGCTTAGAAATAGAACAGATAAAATTAAATATATAATAATAGCTCTAGAATGATAACAATAAAAGAAGGGGTAGATTAAAGATTCTCTATTCCTATTAAAGAAAGTTACAAGTCTTTCAAATTGCCAATCACAAAAAGAATCTAGTCCTAGCACTTGCCTTGGTACAGGGCTTCTTAAAAGGAAAGAGAAATCATCCCAAGAAAGTGCAGGCACTAATGGATAGTGAGAGGCTGAAAAAGAAGTACCCAGCACAACACACAGACATTCTTTCTGGTTACCTATGGCAATAGAATATTAAGAAATTCTTGCCGAAACCGGTTTGGCTCAGTGGATAGAGCGTCGGTCTGTGGACTGAAAGGTCCCGGGTTCGATTCCGGTCAAGGGCATGTACATTGGTTGCGGGCACATCCCCGGTAGGGGGTGTACAAGAGGCAGCTGGTCGATGTTTCTCTCTCATCAACGCTTCTAGCTCTCTATCTCTCTCCCTTCCTCTCTGTAAAATATCAATAAAATATATATTTAAAAAAAAAAGAAAAAGAAATTCTTGGTTATTCAGGGAGGTGAGAGGCAGTCAGAGGGACCTGTCTGAGATTAAATGCAAGTACCAGTCAAGCAACAATTTTTAAGTTCTCACTTCTTTATTCCATCTTTGGATAGATCAAAACCTTGGGATAGTTGACATGGATAAATATTGAACAACACTGAGCTTGTAGTTGAATGTTTTTGTATTGAATTGAGAATGAGGTTAGTTTTAGGAGATTTCTAGCTGATTTTATGAGCTGTTATCTGGCACAAGGTAAATTTTTTAAAATACAATTTGTTAAAATAGCTACATTGATGACATGTTTATAAAGGATATGAAAATATGCCACCCCAAGCATATCACCCTGTCTGCCATAGGATTAACTTGAGCTTAAGACAACTGAGAATCAACAAATGCAGCGACATTCTCTAAGTTCTCCATATCTGCCAAAAAATAAATCCTCAAAAAACAAAACACAAAATACCCCCCCAAAACTTAATTTTCATAAGTCCTACCCTCCCCTCAGCATTTTATCAACCAGAGAAGATTGACTCCTATTACAAGAAAGATGAAAAATTGGTACAAAACCAAGACAGACATTGTCACAAACTATCATATTTCCCATCTGTTATCCTAAGCCATTTTTCTTTCTTAACAATCACTGCTCTCCCATATATAGCTTTCTTCCAGTCCTTTCTTCTATTAAAAATTAATAAAATTGTGTACATTTCTCCTATTAATTTGTTATTAGTTTAATTCTCCAGCCACTCAGCTACTAAACCTAAATAGATCAAGAAAAAGTTTTTCTCTTTTACAGTTAAGATCTCTAAAAATTGGTAAACAACCAAACAAAAAAAAATGAGTTAAACGTTAATATCAGTAAGTGATAAACCACCGGTATGAAAACTTTGCATATAAATTTTGTTTGTACTTGTAATTTTTTTCTGAATAATTCTGCAAAAATAGGCAGCACATTTTGTATTACTTTTGCTTTATGGAATAATGGTAGTTTAATATAATTATTTAATCTTAATGATTAATTATTCCACAAAATAGGAATTTTATAGTAGTATTTATAGAAATTTAGTTTTATTTAGCTTTTGATAAATCATTTTAAAAAATTATGATTGAATTAGCCATATGCTAAAAGCCTTAAATAACACACTAATTTTATGACAATATTGTTTGTTCTGGAGGCTTCTGAGAATTAAACACAAGAGGAGATTTGAAGAAAGAAGACTGCCTAGTTAAACTCCTATTAACATTAAACAAAGAAAATGTCACTAAGTCCTGGCAGTAATTTAGTTCATTTTGGCTAGTGAGTATTAATACCCTCAATACAACTTTAACAATGTCAGTTGAGCTTTTCAAATTTGAATGTGTCTCTGTTTATTCTAAATTCCAAAATGTCCCTTCTCTACATCAATTTTTCCTTCACTGTATATTCAATCAATCTTTTAAAATTGATTGAGGTTACTTAATTTTGGGAAGCTTTACTATTTTCCCCTTATTTCATTTTTGACAAAACTCCAGGTGATTCTAATGTAATACTGCATAAAATATATTTTAAATTTATTCCATAACCATTACTTTTTAACTTTTTATTAATCTCTTTTAAAATAGTTCAATTCAGTGGGGTTATTTCAATATTTTAAAATATCAGATCATTGATTAATATAATCTTTAAGAGGTTAACATTTCCATCATTAATGGCTTATAAAACAAAAACTTGCAACACCACTCTATCAAAAAAGTCTTGCTAGGGGCAAGATTTTTTTTTTAAAAAATTGTGTGCTGTGATTTTTTTTTTGTCCCCTGATCTTTAAATTTTATTTCTCAACAGTGTTTTGAGGCAGAACTTTTAAAATCGCACACCATTCTTCCATAGGAGTGGAATGGTATATTCAATGCATACCTAGGATCCTGTGAAAAACTGCCTCAGAATATAGGTTTTGTAGGGTTCATTTTCAATAAGATTGGTCTAACTTGCTGCTTGAAACACAATTCTGTGCCTAATTGGGCATGCAGTTACACTTGAACACATTCTACCATTTTTCTGTGAGCATCTTAGGCAGTATAAACCCCTCGGGCATTGAACAGGATAGGAGCAGTGTAAGGAAGTCTGGCAAAAACATGTATGTCTTCATTGAATTTCCATTCTAGTTATTACTCCCATTCTATATTTTCTGCTTTTTTTATATTGGTGTGTTATTAATAAAAAACAATAAAGTGAAGACTAATATAGAAAAGTGATATCTCCTATTTTCAGAATAAGTATTATTGAAGATTTATATCTTCCCATTTATTTTCTCATTGTTTAAACCTATAAGATGGACTCAGAAGTCGCATATAAAATTTGGTGAATTTTTCAGGCTCTTGAATATTATAGGTAGCAATAAGAGAATTTTTTCACATGTGACTTCATAAAAGAATGGGAGGTTTTATTTCAATTTTACTCCAGGACTCACAATCTGATTCTATATGTCATTTGACATTTAGGCTCATTTATTTAGTGTAAGTTGCAAAACCAAAAGCAGTTGATTATTCTCTTCAATCACTTTGATTAAATGTTTTAATTCACTGGAAGAAAGTTATAATAGCTATTAAACTTTCATACATATTTAGTTATTTTAAATTTAAAGAAAAGAACTGCTCATTAAACTTGCACATTTAATCACAAATAATACCCCAAATGTCATGAAATTTCACGAAAATATATAATAATATAAAAATAATATAAATCCTCGTGTATACAAAGAAAGAGGGATGGGATGAGAGTAGATGGGAGATGTCAACACATTTTTGAAAGTTAGAGAGCAGATCGATAATTGGTAACTGGCTTATCAAAGTAAGAAATATTTCAGTGCCCACAGAAGGCAATAGCAAGGAGAAGCAGGCTGTAGAACCCCAGAAAAGCTCAGCAATGAGTATTACGAAAAACCTTAAAGGCGAGGATAAAATGTGCTTACCACAGGGATCATAGCATGAGAATCTGTGAAAAAAAGCAGCTAAAACACTGTCTCCACCACCTCTGCTACAAATTCATTGAGCTACTCCTTAAATACTGCTCATCCCCTTTCCTAGTGAGTAAATTATTCCTTGCTAATAATTCATCAAAATACTCTTAGAATGCGGGGAAATTAGAAGCAAAAATAGCAGTGTTTACAGGAGTGCCTTCATATTACATGGTGAGATTGTTCAGACTAATTTTATTCTTTGGCTATTAGCATCTAAGACAGAAAAAATTCAGATTCTTCTGAGTAAATCAAGTCAAAGAAGATAATTTACCACCTGCCAACCCCTGGGGGGGGGGGGGAGCAAAACTAAACCTTGAAGGGAATGCAGACATTACTGGATTTTCAAATAAAAGGGTACTCAGAGAGTTAAGAAACTTTTTTAAATATATATTTTTAATTGATTTCTTACAGAGAGGAAGAGAGAGGGACAGAGAGTCAGAAACATCAATGAGAGGGAGTCATCGATTAGCTGCCTCTTGCGCACCCCCTACTGGGGGCTTGGGATGGGATGGGGGGAATGAGGACAATTATGCGAAACTATAATCAATAAAAAGAAAGAAAGAAAGAAAGAAAGAAAGAAAGAAAGAAAGAAAGAAAGAAAGAAAGCAAGAAAGAAAAGGGGCTCTTCTGTATTTTAGGTGAAGAAAAAGAAATGTGAAAATTTAGAGATATTTTAAGAAAGAGATTAAGAAATTTGAGCAATTATATTCAGTGCCTATCATAAACAGGGCCCTCAATGCATATTTACTGAGTTATTCCAGTAGTAAGTGCTGTACATTTCAAGAAGTCAAATAATTAAGAATTATGAAGAATTACTATTTTTAATAATTGTGGGTTTTTTAAAACACATATATTGGAACACAGATGCACATTCTATATGGTGTGTTTCAATTGTGTAATTACTAGCATATCCGTGGTCAATTAGGCTTTAGTTGGTGAGCCAAGGCCTCATTGTTTGCCTCTTAGCAGATACATAATGTTTACTTTGTAACTATTAGATGAGGAACAGCATGTTTGTGACTTTCTTCTCTGGATATAAAATGCAAAATTTGATTTCCTAATATTAAAAAAATAAATTTTATTGACCTGATATAGTGAATATTAATCACTTGTGTGCAGCTCTTGGCATCCAGAATTTAAGATCCAGCGAAGTGACTTACACTGCCATGGTGTTATTAATTAGTCCATTTGCTCCCTCATTATTCATCATGGCCCGAAGCAGTTTTTGATTCTCAACTGTTCTCCCATAGCTGACTAGTTTGGCTAATTGGGGCATGAACTAACTCCTTAAAGTGTTTTAAATTTATTTTTTAAGTAGGACAGTGGGTTGGCTTTAATATATCTCTTCCAAATATTCTCAAATCAAAGAACAAGGCTACATCTACCTGATTTATGCCTTGTCTCTTGTTCTCTAAGCACTATTTAGAGTTGTCTCCGAAAGTTTGAAGAATATCCTTTCATTTGAGCTTGTTTTTATGTGTTTAACTAGAGGCCCAGCACAAGAAAACATGCGCAGGTTGGGTCTCTAGGCCTAGCCTGTGATCATGGCCATCTTCTGCTCCCTTGCCAGTCCCCAGTCCCGCCCCCCCCCCCCCCCCCCCGGCCCCTGTCCTCTTGTTCCCTTCCCCTGGCCTGCAGGCTTTGGGGGAACCAGAGCCATGCTGTGATCAGGGAACCATGGCAAACCAGGTCGCTGGCCTTTTATTATATATGTGTGTTGAAGCTTGTAGAGTCCACAGATATAATTAAAATGCTAAAGGCCCAATGCATGAAATCTGTGCAAGGGGCTTGGCCCTCACAGCCACAGCTGCCTCAGCCCTCGCAGCCCCAGCTTCTGGTGAACAAAGAAACACAGTTAGAGAAACTGTAATATGGCTTAATCTTGGAATCACTGTTACTTAAAATATATACGTGCAAAATACACGTTTCTTCAATTTTAATGCAACTCAGCCTAACAAGATAATATCTGTAATTTATTTATTGAAATGTGTATTTAAAAATATTTTCTGAATAGTGAATTGAAGCTACTACATTAAAGGATGACTTCTAGAAATAGATAAACTTATAAAATGTTATATTTTTATTAATTGCTTCTTAAAACCCTATTTAATTGATCCATGTGATCCCTTCTGTTTGAGCTCTAACCATTTAAGAAAAATAGTATGAAAAGTAAGTCACATTGAAAAAAAATATAGCCTTCAGCATTTTAGTGATTTCTGACTGATTTGTAAAAAAAAATAGTATACAAGGTTAGAAATGGTTTAGAGGTTTGATCCAAAAAAACACAAAAACAAAAGAAACAAAATACACACACACACACACACACACACACACACACACACACACAGCCCTTGACTTTTAGAAGTTGACTTGATGCTCACATCTGGGCCTCAATGTTGTTACAAATTTATCCAACTCTTTCAGCTAAGCCATATTATTCTCCTGTTGAAGATAATATCACCAAGCATTTACTTCAGACAAAGGAAATCACTATATAACGCAAAAGCACCAAACATCTTCCTTTCTCACTAAGTGAATAACTGCTGTTTTTTATATTTTCTATGCTGGCTTTACCCTTCTAGTTTTTGTACTAACAAATAAGAATTATCGACTCCCTATTTGAGCACAACCTAGTTAGCATGGTTGTTGTTCCCAATACTCCTGTCTTAGTAGTTATAAGTACTTCATTGATGTTTTAACTAGCATTGTATAAATAACTTATGGGGTTGAATATTTTACTATCTGTACTAATTTTCTTTGCTCTGCTATAAATTTTGTTTGATTTTTTATTTACAGAAAGTATGTCATTTTTAAATAGTTTACTTATCTTTTAAAATTGAATGAACATATGACATTAGTGAATACAACTCTATAGCTTAGAAGTCCCTATGAGTTACTTGTTTAAAAAATTTAAACAATTATTTTATGTGCTTATGCCTTTTAAATACAGAAAAAATATATTGGTTCCACAATTTAATAGTTTTTAAACAGTTATTAGTATAAACCAAGCATGTAAAATGAGGCATGTGGCCCTCCAGCCACGAGTTTGACATGCTTAGTGTAAACCGACAAGCTTGGTTTTCAAGAAGACCATGAACAGTATCAGTAACACTGGCTTACTATTATACAATAGTCAAACAATATATATTTTCAGAAAATGGAACTTAGACATTTAATTTTTCAAGAAAAGAGTTTCTTGAAAATAAATGAACTCCTTTTAAATATGTGGAAGCAAGTTGTTGGTGTGTTTTACACTGCATCCCAATAGGAAACCAGTAGATTGCTACAGGAAATAAATTGGACATTCAAAGATCTATTAAACCCTGAATAGTTTTTACAATTTTATTTAGCACAGGTATCTAATTATGATATATTATGAACACTCATAACATCCAATATCTTTCAGTGTTGTCTCTGAATTAATTAGGGCACTCTTTAAAGATTATTAAGATTACAAAATGAAAGTGTTCTCAGTGAATTAATTCTTTTATATTATGCTTATTTATGAGTTCATTATTTGATCATTTGGAACACTTTTACTTCCAAGCAACATAATAGCAGAACACTGTTTAATACATGGGAAATGAACTTTAATCATCATATATAAAAGAAAAAAAGGCATGGGTTTCTCATATCATTGTTTCAAAGACAATTTACTGACTCTATAGTGCAGATGCATGCTTCAATTGCTGTTGGCCAGACAGTATATCAATACCTTACTTAGTTTTCATTTTACATATGCATGCTCACATTCAGTGCTGCTTGAAATATAATACTGGAGACAATAATAGAGTGCTGTTTTAAGAAATGCTGCATTAAAAACACTACTGAAAACATTGAAATGTACTGAGAAACAAATTGGGCATCCATAATTTAAATTCAAATGTGACTTGGAAGAGTTGGGATCTCAATAGGAAGGAGAAATAGAAATAACTTAATTTACCTTAACTTTTTAAAATATGTCTCAGAGCGGCACATAGGAATTATAAAAAAAAGTATTAAGTTATTTTTATATGATACCAAAAGCACAAGAAAGCAAAAGCAAACATAAACAAGTGCCACTATGTCAAATTAAAATCATCTAAAAGCAAAGAAAAAAATCAACCCACTGGAAAAGGAAATTATGGAATAAGAAAAACATCTGAACATTATATATTTGATAAAGAGTTAATATTCAAACATATAAGAAACTTATCCAACTCAGTAGTGAAAAAAAATAACAATTTGATTGAGAAATGAATGATTTGATTAAAAAATGAAGAGAAACCTTTTCCCTTATAATATATTCAAATAGTAAAAAGGAACATGAGAAGTTGCTTGACATCACTAATTATCTGGAAAATATAAATAAAAACCACAATGAGGTATCAATTCACTACTTTTAACATGGCCATTATAAAAAAATATAAAAACAAATATCAGACTTTGTCAAGGATTTAGATAAAAAATATCCCTGTACACATTTGTGTAAATGTAAATTGCAGCAGCCTCTCTGGAATATAGTATGAATGCTCCACAACACAGAAAATGTAGAATACTATATGATAGATCCTTCCCACTTTTGCACATATATCTTAAGGAAATAAAATCACTACCTCAAAGATGTATCTCATGTTTATTGCAGAATTATTCAAAATAGTCAAAACAAGGAAACAACCCAATGTCCAGGGATGGATGCATGAATAAAGATAAACAGAGACAGATATAAAATTCAGCTATACCAAAGAAGAAAGTCCTCCCATTTGTGACAACAGAGATGGACCTTGCAGGCATTAGACTAAGAGAAATAAGTCATTAGAGAAAGACAGATACTATGTGAGTTGACTTATATGTGGAATCTAAAAAATACAAAAGGTTGGGGAGAATCATTGATTTGCTGACTTCTGCACACTTACTGGCGATCCAGCCCACAATATTGGTATGTGCCCTGACCTGGAATCAAATTGGTGACCTCTTGGTGTAAGGGAAGATGTTAATTCTACTGAACTGCACCAAATAGGCAAGAAATGTTTTAATATAAATAAAGTATTAACTAAGAATATTCATTTCAATGGCTGAAAATAATGCAGATAAATAAACTTTAAAAACCTTTGAATAAATAATATCTACATTTTAGTGTCCTGTTTTATTACTGTTCCTATATTTTTCTATAAATTTCTTCTTAAACTTTTGAAAATATTAATAAACAGTGACTTTAAAATAGCTTGAATTTTAGCCTGAAAAAATATAATTTAATAATTAAAAAGTAAAAATTTATCAAGAATAAATGAAGCCTGGAGGAAGTTCCCAGAGTTTAGTAGATTGTATAAAAGTATAACATTTTTTATCTCACACACAAAAAATACAAATTGGAAATATATCACATCTATCCATAAATTCAGGATGTAGAAGTGTAAGCTGGGAAAGGACTATAATTCAATTCAAAATGTCATGATATTTTCAAACTGTAGAAAATGATCGCTGACAGGAAATACTGGACACTGTTACGAGGTGAGGGTGTCTCCCGAAGCTTTTGCTCTCACTCCCAGGCTACTTCTGCCTCTGGAATGACTGCCTCTTTGCCCTTTGGTTAGAAGATTCAATAGCTTCACACAAACTGAGTAACCTTTTATCTTTCAGAATACCTTTCTTCATGCCTTTCAGATTTCCCACCAGATGTGAGCCCACCCTGGGAAATTAGAATTTTGTGTGCTCCTCAACATTGATGACAAAATTGTCTTTATAATAATCTCGGGCATACCATTTAAAAAACAACAACAACTATTCATTGTTCAAAACAATTAAGCAGCTCTCTTGAAGATTCATGGCAAAAGTGGCAAGAAAATACAGCCAAGATCTAAATAATATATTCTCAGTAATCTCCCCTTTTCAGTTGGCTATTGCAATTTAGGAATAGATTATGCAAGCTTTGAATTTTAGGTCATGTTATAAGTAATTTTTTTTCAATAGCCTTCCATGTACCAAACAATATCATATATTATACATAAATGATAGAAAGATAGAAATGGAGACAAAAATTGTCAGTTTCACATATGTATTATAACAGTGCTAACAAATTAATATAATACACCTAAAGAAATGCTATCTCTTGGAAAAATATATATAAGGAATATCGTGACAACCTTTATTTATGGATATATAATATCTTAACAGTTCCCTCTTTTAAATTAACTATGAGAGTCTGGTATAGTATGAACTTCTCGGTCTTTCCTCTCCTGTATATCATATGTGCCTGTTCTCATCCCTTCACCTGAAAATGGCAGGGCTGTTTTTCTCTATCTAGAAAAGAGTATAGAGGTAGGATGACAAATCAACCCTGAAGCCACCTGTGGTCACTGGATGGACTCCTACCCAGATTTTGGTTCAGATAGTAATACTGATGAGGCCACATATATGCCAAGAAAATATCAAGGTTTGTTTGTTTGCTTATTTACAGAGCTAGAGGGCCAATGAACAAAATTCGTGCATGGGTGGTGTCCCTCAGACCAGCCTACATCATTTCCAATCTGAGACCCCTCGAGGGATGTTCGACTGCTCATAGGATCGGGCCTAAAAGGGCAGTTGGACATTCCTCTCACAATTCAGGACTTCTGGGTCCCAGCTGCTTGCCTGCCTGCCTTCTTGATTGCCTCTAACCACTTCTGTCTGCCAACCAGATCATCCCCTAATCACTCCCCTGCCAGCCTGAATGATGCCTAACTGCTCCTCTGTCAGCCTGTTTGTCCCTAACTGTCCTCCCTTACAGACCTGGTCACCCCTAACTACCTTCCCCTGCAGGTCTAGTCTCTGCCAACTGCTCTTCCCTTTAGGCCTGTGTCCCCCCCAACTGCAGCTCCAGTCACCCCCAACTTCCCTTCTCTGCCGGCCTAGTCACCCCTAACTGCCCTCTCCTGCAGGTCTGGTCTCCCCCCAACTGCCCTCCCCTGCAGGCTTAATCGCCTCCAACTGCCCTCCCTTGTAGGTGGGCCCCTTCCAACTGCCCTCCCTTACATGCCTGGGCCCTCCCAACTACCCTCCCCTCCTGGCCATCTTGTAAGTGGCCATCTCATGTCCACATGGGGGCAGCCATCTTGTATGTTGGAGTGATGGTCAATCTGCATATTACTCTTTTATTAGATAGGATGAGGCTTTATGGAAAAGGAATGCATCTCAAATTGATCTGAAAGTGACTCACAAATGAAAGGAAATAAGAGTGGCTCAGGTTGAGGGCCAGGTTGAGAGTTCCTATGTAGAAGCAGAGTCTTTTATGGTTTGAATCACCTGCTGGCATCAAAGGAGGGAATACCCAGACTTTCTTATTAGGGATAGAGGGAGAGATGAGGCTTAAAAATTGACAGTAATCCATCAGCAAAAAATGGAGTCTGACTCGTTGTAATGATAGGAAGGAGCTAGAAAATATATTAGCATCACTCTTTCCATAGCTTCCCTAGTCTTCTGACATTATTACATATATTTAAAGAGAAATAAATGCTTTCTGATTTATGAACAATACTATGTTAACCAGTAAAGGAAAAGTATCCTGGTTGGGAGAAATATGCTGCAGCTTTAGCAATGAAAGTAAAAGTATCATGGGGTCCTCAGAAGAGAAGAAACCATTTACAGAAACTAATTCAAGCTGAAAATTACAAGTTGGGAGAAATTATACTTTTGAAAGAAAAGTTATCATTAGTTTAAATTGCTTGAGGCACAGAACACTGAAATAATATTTAATAGACGGGTTTCTTGGGTCTTAAAATTTGTATCATAGAATATCAGTAACCAAGGTGACACATTTATTGCATTTAAGTATAGAGGAGGCAAGTTTCTTATGGAATTTCTAAAGTGTTTTATTATATTAAATGTTAAATAATTGAGACACTAAGAAATGTGTGCCATACAGTTAATAAGCAGCTTGCTTTTTTTATTAGCTAAAAGTTAATGGGAAAATCACTCCAAATTGTGAAGGGAAAATGACACAGAAATCAACTTAAATTATATTTCAAATATATTGGTATATATGGAAATCCATGAAAAGAAAATGTTTTAATAAAACAACTTAATTCCCACCTTAAAGCAAAAAGTAATAAACTATGTCTGGATTCACAATTATTTTAATATATTTTTCCTAGCTTTGTTGAGATATAATCAACAATAAGATTGTTTCAGGTGTAGAATGAAGTTATTTTATATATGTAAATATTATGAATATTTACTATAAGAAGGTAAGCTAACACTGCCATCACCTAACAGTTACAATTAGGTACACTTTGTACATGTTGAGAATTTTAAAAATCTACTTTTAGCAACTTTTAAATACATTATATAATATTACTAACTATAGTAACCATGTGCATTATATCCTCAGAACTTTTTTCTTATAACTCAGGTTTGTAATCTTTGACCATATTTACCCATTTTCTTACCCCCAACCTTCACCTTTGGTCGACTAATCTTTCTCTGATTCTTTGAGTTTTTCTTTTTAAAATTCCACATATAGGTGATAAGAAACTCAAACAACTCAATAACAGCAACAAAAAGAATAATCTAGTTAAGAAAATGGACAAAGGACCTGAATAGACATTTTTTTCAAACAAGATATCCAAATGGTCAACAGGTTCATGAAAAGATTCTCAATAACACTAATATTCAGGAAAAATGCAAGTCAAAACCACACAATGAGATCAACTCACACCTGTTAGAATGGCTATCATCAAAAAGACAAGAGATAAGTGTTGACAAGAATGTGGATAAAAGGGAACCCTGTGCATTGTTGGCAGTAATGTACACAGTTCAGTCCCTAAGGAAAACAGTATGAAGTTTCCATTAAACTATCAAACTAAACACCTTCTGCACAACAAAAGAAACCTTCAACAAAATGAAAAAGAACCCTATTGCATGGAAGAACATATTCACCAATAATAAACTGGATAAGGAGTTAATTTCCAAAATATATAAAGAACTCATTCAACTCAACACCAGTAAAACCCACCCCCACAGAGAGGTCTATCCACACACCTCTGCTTTGGACCCTCATTGTCACCAGTTTTCCAATCACATTCCTTCCAATTTTCTTACCATGTAGCCAAATCATTGGCCACATTCAATAAAATCTCTATATAATCACACCTCTGGCCATGTCTCTTTCCAAGAAAAATGAACAACCAGATTCACTGCTCAAACAGGCTACAGTGTCACAGCTGTCTGGTTTTGGGTGGTGTCTGCAAACTAGTATGCATCCCTCTAAGGACCAGTCAGCACTTTCCTCCTCCGCAGTAAACAGATCTTGTGTCCTTGAGCTTGAAATGCTCAAGCACTTCTCAGCTTCCTCCTAACCTCCTGCTGAGAGGGGAAGGCTGAAAGTGGTAGTTTCTTTCTCCCACTGTAGAGCTCTGGGAAAGCAGTTTACTTCGAGTGCAGGCAGAGAACCAAAAGCTCTGGGTGGATATGATTCCCATGAATATATTCAACATGGGTCTATTTTCTCCTCTCGCTGGAAGCATGGCGGGAGTTTCTCAGATCTCTATAATGAGAAACAAGAAAAGCTCCTGCAGGAAAACCCTAATATGCTGACACCTATGACTGGGTCCTTAGGGGTTAACTCTCAAGCTATTCCACACCAAGCCAACAGTTTGGCAACTACCATTTAAATTTTATTTTCATTTCTGCACCCACATCATCTGCTCCTGGTACGCTGTGATTCTCTGTATTAGCTTGTCTCTGAAGTCATAAGGTTGTCACTGTCGCATGTAACCTCAATTCTTTACGTACCTAAAGAGAGCTGTTGGTTGTGAATTTGCTCAGCTTTTCTCCTGATGGGAGGACGGAAGTGATGCCTCTCAAGTTCCTGGAACCAGGATGTGCGAGCAGACACAGCGAGTCCAGAATGTGCAGAGTTAAACAAAGGGTTCCATAGTTTTAAAATCGTTAGAACATTTAATATGTTTAAGGAATCAAAATCTAATCAGAATCTGCCATTGGAAATAATTTCAATGGTAACCATCACATCCCGCCCTGCTATGATAGGTTGACAGAGGCATTTATTCAATTGCTTAGCATATAAGGAACCCTGCCCAAAGCAATGAGATAATCGTTTTTTAATTTTTCTCAGTTTAAAATCTATTATCACCACAGCAGGTGTCATATAGCACTTTTTTCCCTATGGTCTTGTTTTGGTATAATAAAGTATAAATTTAGCTGATATGAATCTGCCAACTATCAAGAACTGAGCCTGTGCCCCATTTCTTACTTCCAGGCAAGAGTATTTATAAAATGAATATTTATTGCATACAAGACCGGTATTCTCTAAATTCCAGTTTACAAATTTTTAGCCAAGGTATATTACAGTTATAAGGTGAGAATTAAAACGAGAGAGAGAGAGAGAGAGGGAGAGGGAGAGGGAGAGGGAGAGAGAGAGAGAGAGAGAGAGAGAGAGAGAGAGAGAGAAACCAAACCAGTTGAATCAGAATGCTCATAGTGCTAGTTAGCATTCTTTATAAAAATAATATTTAATAAATAATGCTATTACACAGAGAGGGTAGAGAACATCTACTTATAGTTTAAGGTCTGCCGCATGAAATAGTCTTAGTTAATTGAAGTTCTCAGATGGTCAAATCTCAGAGGGAAGGTAGAGGAGGGTAGGGGTAAGAGGGAGAGATCAACCAAAGGATTTTTTACTGCTGCACAGTATTCCATTGTATGATAAATGTCTATTGTTGGATAAAGACCCATAGGCAAGAAACAAGGGGTCAGACAGAAACTATTCTATGAAATTCTCTAACTAGCCATCACAGCCTGGATCAGCTCAGTTGGGAAACGCTTCTTAGTGGTTCTGTCTCATAGGTAGACATCTCATGAAGTTGAAATATAATTCTAGGTCAAATAAACTTGCTCTTGCTAGATTATTATCCTGGCTACTTAACAGGAAAAGTTTCCCTATGATAATGCCATAATTATGCCTTACAAATAAACACATGTATCAATATATTTTATGAATGAAAAGGCTAAAATGTTATCCTTTTATTTGTTCAGCTTAGTCAAGATCTAAATATATTTACATTAAAATAAGTCCTTAAGCAGAAACTTTAATAAAGACTTCAGAATTATGTTTATACTTCTACTGTCAACAAATTTTTGTTTTTATGTGTACTTATGTTTAATTAATGCTGTTTTCTTAATTATGTGTATTAGCATATGAGAATATTTGCTAAGACTTGTTTCCTACTGTGGAAAGATATTTTTGAAAATTTCAAAGAAAATTCAATTTATTTATCAATTCAAGGGACAGTAATTTTCTCTGGCAAAACTGATGCTTAGCCAAAACCGGTTTGGCTCAGTGGATAGAGCTTCGGCCTGCAGACTGAAGGGTTCCGGTCAAGGGCATGTTCCTTGGTTGCAGGCACATCTCCAGTAGGGGGTGTGCAAGAGGCAGCTGATCAATGATTCTCTCTCATCGATGTTTCTAACTCTCTATCCCCTCTCTCTTCCTCTCTGTAAAAAATCAATAAAATATATTTAAAAAACAAAACAAAAAAAAACACCAAACCTGATGCTTATATTTTAGAGTTGATAAAAGTAAGCTACAAAGTAAAAGGTAGCTCATTTCAGATTTGTTCCAAGTAAATAAACAAATTTGAAATATTTAAGAAAATGAAACTTAACCTGGGAAGTTTGCCAAGCTAATATAAGATAACTAGAGACCCATCATACATGAAATCGCCACTTGTAGCTCGCTCCCTGCCCTCCGCCACTAGTAGCTCTCTGCAGCTAGTAGCTTTCCAGGCTAGCAGCTCAGAGAGCTGCTGCTCCTTTAGTCGTGATGCCGTTACATCACAACCACAGACCTTTTATGATATAGATATTCTGATTTTCAAAAAGATAAAAATGAAGGGGAATGTGGCCTTGAGTTCCAAATGTTGTCTTTCAGTTTCTTCCTCTTAGAGGCCTAATGTCAAAATGTTGTTCCCCTTCACCTTCCTCGGGTGTGTGAGCAGATGGTAAAAGATGGCATGCCATATTTAAATAACCATGATTTAAGAAATATTCAGAAGAAACTAGAATCCCTTACTCTAAGGTGACCAAATTTTAACATTGGTAAAGCGGGACACCATTGACCGGGGGAGGGGAGGGGTGTTGATTAAAAATTTGGTCTATATGAAGCAACAAAATTTTTCATAGAATGTAAAAATAGTATTGTAATATATTTTTGTAATATTTTTTTAAAATTTAATATTTTTTAAAATTGTAATATTTTTTTTAAATTTCAACATAAGTACAATTTACAGATATAATAAAAAATATGTATAGTCGTGTCACTTTCAAGGTCAGCACTAGACTTTTGGCCGCCACTATAAAATATAAATGATACAAGTACTGTCTGATAAATTCTAACAACTGATCAACAATTAAAACTTTGATAAGCAGTTCTCGATAATCAGTTCTCAACAATCATTTGTTATTATTAAAGTTTAACATTATAAAATTAACAAAAATAATATAAAACTCATATCCTGGCTAAATAGCCACATGGCCGCCGAAAACCATATATTCCCTTCCTGTTCTCCCGCCGTTCCCTAGCTTGTCGTGCATTCTTTCCAAAAATCGGGACTTTTTAAAAAACGCCACAGGATGCGTGACAAATTGTTAAAAATCGGGACTGTCCCGCCAAAAGCGAGACGTCTGGTCACCTTACCTTACTCCCAATTTCAAATCAAAAGAGCATAAGTGACTATCATTATTTTGAGCATGTTTACCTCTGTTATCATAAACCATGACCAGAGGGAATGGTAGACCAAGTAGTAAAAGCATAATGGTTTCCCTCTAGTCCTGCGACAGGGTAGTTTTCAGAGAAAAGTGATTATTTTAGCCTCTCACTTACTGTAAAATGTCTTAAGTATGTATCATCTCATTATGAAGCATCCATCTTATATGAAAACTGCTGTTTGAAATTTTAACCCTGCTAGTTGGCTTCTGTAAATCATTGCTTGCTAAGACTACTCCTACTTTAGTTAAGCTATTGAACTTCCCCAGACAAGGTCATCAGTGTTGGCACCAGGCCAAGCCTCCATTTGAGGTCTCAAGGCCCCAGCACACACTGGCTCTTTAAGAACTTGCAAAAGGGGGCTGGAAACACTCCATATTTGGGAGAGAAAGAGAGTAGCATCATATAAATAGGGCGAATTCCTGCATGTTGGGGGACCAGAATTTGAGATACATTTTCCTCTAGACCCGCGTGTAATAAATGCAACTCCATCTCTCTAAGTATAGCTTTGTTCTTCTTCGGTTTTCTGTAACAATCACAACCGGAAAACATTGCAAGTAAGGTAACAAATATTACCATTAATTTATGTACAATTTGTTATATCTTCTGACTTCTACTTTCTTTGTATAATGACATGAAAATACTAAATATTGAGAAAATTACATACATAAAAGTTTCTTTTTTAAATACAAGATATTTAGGCTGAGTGTTGCTTTTGCTTTCATTATGTTTTCTGTATTATAAACATAGCATTAATTCTGAGTGAGAGGTGAGTGGAGAAGAACAAGGGGAGGCTAAAGAAAATGGGGAAGAGGATCATGAGAAGTTAGAAGAGTCCATTTGACACTGCCCGTTGAATGGCTTTATCTTGGGTGATATGGATGCCTTCCACCTGCCATTTTAAATCCTGTTTTCAGCACAAATAGTTTTGATTTAAATGCTCAGAGAATATGTATATCCTATTATCCTTAAATTAGGACGAAGACAGGTGGCAAAATGAATAATTAGGTATGGTTTGGGAATTAATTTTCCCATAACATTTCAACTAGAGCACAGCAAATCTTGCAGTGAGTACAAAATTGAAAGTTAGTACTCTACAATTTTTTCCTATTTTCATTTTTCTCCCTCACACATACATTTTCATTATGCTGGTATTTTTTAAACCCCTACAAAGAACAGGGAAGCTACTTCGCACAGTTAATAGCACACAAACGCACAAAGGTTAAAAAATGCAACCTCAAAAATGCAAAGTCTTAAACTTTATTTTAGAACACAAGCAAACATTTTAGCTACTTCTTAATCAATTCCCCATTAATGCAGTAAGCTGTGGACAGTGACAACCAGTCTGATTGGAGCCAATGTTGACACATTTATAAATATACCTGCCTAGATTAGAAGATAAATATGCTCACATTATTCCTATCTCATTTGTCTATATTTTAAATGAACAAACATCTTGCAACCTATATACATGCATACATACATACATACATTTTTGACTATTTTTGAGATTACAAATTATCTGTTTCTTTCCATGCTGTATGGTCAGATGACCTATTCATATTGTCATGGCTGATATAGAGTGCTATCGATCTATGTGTCCCTTTCATCATATGTCTGTGGACCTATGTCTCCCTTCCTTAATACATTCATTGTGGAGGTCTAATAATATATAGGTATGATATTCAGAAAGCTTTTAAATAAAATGGAGGATCTACTACATGAACACTGATATTATCAAAATTAAAAAGAAGTTAAAATATTTTGGGGTTTAGTTACTCCCTTCCTCTGGGGATTATGACTTTTAGAGGTTTATATCACCTATTAAATATGCATGAATTTATGTGAACATTCTAGTTCCTAAAATCTTATTTTGATGATCTCTTAATCTTTCTAAAAATATAAGGCTTTTTTTTGCAGATATCATATATTCTTCTAAAAACTATTGTGATTTCAAGGAATTGACTTTCTCCTTTTGTTGCTTTTGTATGTTGCTATGCAACTTAAATAACACTATGTTATAATTTCCCTCATGTGGGATATAAAACTGAAAGCAACTAATAAACAAAAACTCAAACACAGACTAGAAGGAAGAGGGCGTGAGGAGGTAGTAAAGGATAAAGGTGAAAATATATGGAAACTAAATATTTAACTTTAGGTGGTAGGCATACAATACAATATACAGATGATGTGTCACAGACCTTTACACCTGAAACCTATATAATCTTATGAATCAATGTCACCCCAGTAAATTAATTTAAAATGGATCACATAATTGCATTTAATATTTTATGATTTGTAACTCATTTTAAACTTTGCTTCCCACCTACTGACACACACACACATACACACACAGACACACACACACACACACACACACACACACACACACACATAGAGAAAGAGAGAAAGAGAGAGGATCATCAATTATTTAAGTAATTCTGCACTGAAATAATAAATACAAAGGAAAAGCAACATTCATTCTTTATTTTGTACTTCCAACTTTAAATTAAAATTTAAATGCTAATAAGGGAAATAAATGTACACCTAGTCCTTCTGACAATGCTACCCAAAAGTGGGCAAATAATTTCATTCTGCCCATTATAATTTCATACACTAAAAGTAGTGATTTTTTATTATTATTATTTTCGAGTTTTTGTGAAAAAAATGGAATCACATATTTGTACATTAAATACGTTGTATTGCTAGCATACTTCTCTGGGAAACAGGCTCTGCCACAGAGATTTGTATGCAAGAAGCTTATTGCTTTCTGAAATAACATCTGTGGGGGAGTTAAAGAACAAGACCAGGCAGAGGAATAATTAAAACTGCATGCCACGGCAACAACGACCTCCTCTGATCCCCCCAGAGCGGAGATGATCCTTCAGCTCTGTCACGAATGGAGGAAAGTGTCTGAAACTTATAACAGTTTCTCAGCCCCAATCCACAGACCACCCCTGTGTTGGCCAATCTTTGAACATGGGCTGCATTTCCAGGAGTCATAACATTGGTCAGGTGACTCTAAAACCTAAAGTAATTTCTCCAGATAGACCCAGCTGAGAAATGCACTCCCAGTGGCTGGAGGAAAGAGTGCTTCAGTCCTAAAGGGGGGTGAGGATTTTTAAACCACATGAGCTTTCTGTGAAAGTTTAAGTTTGATAAGTAGGAGTTAGAGATATCTGGACTCATTTCAAGTTTAGTGTAAAAGTACTCAAAGCTCTATCAAGCTTGTAATGCTCCCTAGACCTCAGCTAATCCTTATTGGGGAGAGAAGAGGAGAGGAAAACATTTTACAGCTGTGCAGGTTTTGAGATGCCTTAAGAGTGATGAGAACAATGTACAAAGTTCCCCACCATAAATCCTTCTACCAATTGAGTTCATACCTTAAGGTTGCTGAGCAAAGATGCCTGACAGAGAGTGTGTGGAAATGGTTATTTTAGAACGCAGTCACATCAGAAGCAATGCACTTGTCATATGTGTATTAGTGACAGATCTCTAACTCCAACATAGAGACCCAAAATAATAGATTTTGAAGGGAGAGAATAGTAAGTGAAAAAATTTGTTAACAGAATTATCTCTTTTCTTCTATGCTCTATAAAAAATTTGTTCTCATATGTGTTTAGCAATCATAAATATACCTAATGTGTTATTTATTACAATGTTAAGCACTTCTACATAGTAAACAAAATTATAATTTTACTTCTAGAAATAGTTTCATGGGAAATTATATTTTATAAATGAAGACTTCCTTCTTTTTTTCTCCTTTTTGAATGCAGTATGCAGTTGAGGTAGACACATCGTTCAAGATAACATGGTCATATGTTCATCCAATGAAAATAATAATTTAATTCCTGCTGAATCCCTAGACAATGAAATTTTGGCATTTTAATGTGTGAGCTGATTTATATCTCCCCTCCATTGAAAAATATAAAACCTATTATTATGATTTTGCACTATCCAGAGAAACTGTAAGATATTATTCTAAATTTTCATTTTATTTCATTTTATTATCTTGTACTCAGAAATATTCAGTGACATGCTTGTCGTTTGTGTTAAACGCATATGTCAGAAATTAGAACATTAGAGAGTTACTGTAACATCAGCACATCTTAGCGATGTGTGTGAAACAAAACAAATTATATCCTGTCATAGGTGTGAAATATTTTAGTAGATATGACATCATGAAGTTAAACAGACATGTTTTGTCACTGTGTAAAACAATTTAGAGAGGTAAAACAATTGTCATATGGTTTTTACATTAATTAATGTGACAGTATTTAATAAAATAGTGCAAATCAAGTTCATTGTGAATATTCTAGTATTTTAAAAATAAAATAAAAATTGGTTTTATCAATTTATTTTACAAATAATGGAGATAAAAAGAAAATAGAAGAAAAATATAAATTAAATCATACAATACATATGTTTAATCTTGCTTTGACACTGTATTAATATTTTACCATTTAAATATTTTAATTTAAATCCCAAATTTAAAAATATAATAAGGATAAAATGTAAAGGAAGATTAGAAAAAGGAGTTTGAAAGTCTCACCATTTGGGATTTAAGTTCTTGATTATTTTTAGAACCTTACTGTACATAAGAGGTTACTGCATATAAAGATCAAATATTAGAAATGATCTTTGTAGTTCATAGTCATGTATGAAACATTCATTCATTCATTATATTTATTAACTAGAGGCCTGATGCACAGAATTCATGCATGGGTAGGGTCCCTAGGCTTGGGTAGTGATCACGGCCAATCTGGGGGGCAACTGGCAGGGCAATTGGGCGGCCAATTGGCACCCACCTTGGCTGGCCTGGTGCTGCCTGCTCACCAGCCACACCTCTTGATCGCCCTACCGCTGTCACCACCAGTGTCCTCCCTCTGCAGGGCAACGGGTGGGGTGACTTGGGGGGCCCCTGCTGGCACCTACTTTGGCTGTCATGGGGCCTGCAGGCTGGGGGCAGTTCCTGTGTTGAGCGTCTGGCCCCTGGTGGTCAGTCAGCATCAGAGCAACCGGTCTTTCCGCTGTTTAGTCAATTTGCATATTAGCCTTTTATTATATAGGATTGATTATAAAATGCTTCACTAAAAAAGTATTGAGTTTCTTCTGTGTGATAGATTGTGCTGTTGAAGGTTAAAACTTGTAATTATTACTAGGGATTGAGAACTTTTTAGAGAATAAAGTCAATTAACAGAGGCAATCAGATCTATAAAAAAGTTAAAGTCCAATCACCTTCATTTGAAATACTGGATCTAAGCTTGAAACTAGTTAAATTCATATGGTTCAATCATGATAAAAAATAATTTCCCTGTTGCTTCCTGGTGAAGATACACAAGTCATTTTAAATCAATTGATTTTTATTCCATGAATTTAAAAGGATTTCAAAGATTGAAGGTGACTCATGATTATTTGTCATGTAATTATTGTCATGTAAACTTAGGGGATAAGTTAAATAAGAATGGAGATATGTGGAAAAGTTAACAAAATCATAGAAGTAAATACTTAAGGCATTCACTAAAATTAAAGAACCATTATTATCACAGTCATCTTAATAATAATGATGACAGTGATAATAAAAATAAATGTAAATCCTTCTAAAAATATTATTTAAATGTGAAAAAAATATCAAGAGCACTGTTGTGGTATATGCCTCTTGGTTTATTTGCATCAGCTTTCAATATCTTCTTAAGGTATGTATATGTGTATGCATGTTTGTAGATACCACAAACACATATATAATTTTATATCAGATTTTTAATGACAATGCAACTCTTCAAAACCAATATTAGGTTTATCTCTTCCATAACAACTCTGATTTTTTCACTTAATCCACAATTTTGCCTTCTTTTCATTATTCTGAGTGACAGTAAGTTGATATTTATAGATTGTATCACTGGGAACCATTGACCTTAGCTTCTAGTTGACTAACAAGGAATGCACCAGCAAAAGACTAGAGGACAGGAGGGTAGAGATTTGGATGTTTGTTTGTTTTTTAACTTTGGGCCTTGGTGGAGGACTTTCTGGGTTCCTTCTTTCATGATTTCAGCCACTCTTGGAACCATTTTCCTATTATCTATCTTTCCCGCCGGAGTAGTATATGGCTTCTGGCTGTAATTAGCCCTTGGTTTATTCAATATATTTTGTTTGTTCTCTTAACCCTTTCCACACTCTGTAAATATTTTTCATCTTTAAATTATCTTTAGAATTCTATATAAATGTGTTTTTATGATTCTGTTCAGACCCTGACTAACATAACACATTTAGAAGAAAATTTAATAGCATTACATACAAGGAAATTGACACTCACCAAAGTTAAATGAACTGTTTAGATTTCTATAATGTGCTAGATGTGAAAGCCAGTTTCATTCACTTTTAGAATATAAAGTACATGCACATAATGTTCTAGTCTTGACCTACCTAGATAAATAAAGCTTGGTATCTAGTGAGGGAAGGACAGACTGATGAGAAAATGGTTTTCCCCAGATTTCTACACACTTGATATAGCAAATTTTATATCATCACTATAGTGTGGCCAAGGGACTATATCCAAGTATGATAGTAAGTAGAGTAAATATTTTGGAGGAGATGAAATAATTCAAGTACAGTATTCTGAGGACATAGGTATCTGGATTTGGCTCATGCATCTTCACTCTTAAAGTAAACTAGGCTTCTATCTTTAATTTGGTATAGGGGAGATAGCTTACTGAAAAATTATATGTATATTCAAATAAAAAAAGACATAGAATAATGATTATTGCCAGGCAGGTGTGGTTCATTGGTTGAGCATCAACCTATGAATCAGGAAGCCATAGATTCCTGGTTAGGGCACATACACAGGTTGCAGGATGGATCCTCTTGGGATGTGCAGGAGGCAGCCGATCAATGATTCTCTCTCAGCATTGATGTTTCTCTCTCTCTTCCTCTCTCTAAAATCAATCAAAATATATTTAAAAAAAGAAAAAATTGTTATTTTTTGTGCAAAGCAGTTCCCCTATTGTTATTTACATGAAAACTTTATTTATTTATTTATTTATTTAAATATATTTTATTGAGTTTTCACAGAGAGGAAGGGAGAGAGATAGAGAGCTATAAACATCGATGAGAGAGATACATAGACCAGCTGCCTCCTGCACACCCCCCACCGGGGTTGTGCCCGAAACCAATGTACATGCCCTTGACCGGAATTGAACCTGGGACCTTTCGGTCTGCAGGCAAATGCTCTATCCACTGAGCCAAACCAGTTTCGGCTACATGAAAACTTTAAATCATTGGCAAACCATGTAACACAAGGATAAATGAAATATTATGACATTAAAATGATGTTATCAAGGCATATTTAATGATAATAGGAAATGTCATTATGTAAAATAAGGTTTTAAAGTCTAAAATAGCATTTCAACATATATATTTCATACATATCAAGGGTGAATTAATAAGAAAATAAACGTATAGCAAAGAATGTTTATGTGCATTCCTCATCTCAAGCCAACTCAAGAGATATCATAAAAGAAAAGAAGTGGACCTTCAAAGGAAATAAAAAATGTAAAGCAACCACAGAAAATAAGATGATAGTTGCTGTATGACAAGGACATTCTAATCCAGAGTGAAGAAGGGTTGGATACCAGAGTCAGGGGATAGTATGTAGGACAGTGTTTACAGCCCTACTAACTTTTATTAAGAAAGAAACATAAGCTTTCCCAAGGTTTGAGCACAGCAATGACAAATTGGGATGAGAAGCTGATGAAACCAGCGCAGGCAGATTGCCCACTGTTGAATGTTTGTTAAAGGCTCTGTTTCTGTACAGACACAATGAGGGCTGGAAAATTACAATTTTAGGAGACAGCCATTGCCCAGTGTATAAGTACATACATGTTAGGCATATCTGGTGAGAAAGTATCAAATAAAAGGGAGAAGGGAAGAGGTGTCTTTCACCCTAATTGTTATCTCTTTGCTACTCAATTATTTTCTAATCCTGGGCTTTCTCCATCCTCCTGCTTGCATGTTGTTGCAAGCAACACTGCCACAGAAAGCCAAATGGATGGCTAAACTTAGTCCTGAGGTTTGGATTTGTTTTCCCACCTTACTAGTTGATAATGAAAACTACGAATACAAAAATAAGTCAGTGGACAAAAATAAGAATATATTGTCCAACATCAAAGACTCTCTATACATGGAATCAACACAATCCTAAGTGATAACTTCTACATTTGCCCTGCTATTAAAAAATGAGTGAGATGATCTATACGAGATGAATGTTAGCTGAACCTACTGACAATCACTTCACAATTAGGTAAATCAAACCATCATGTATACTTTCAAGTTATACAGTGATGCATACCAATTATTTCTCAATAAAATGAAAAAAATGAGTGAGATGGAAGCTTTAAAAATTAAATAATATGCTAATCATTTTCCAATTTCTAAAGTTATTTTAGAATAACCATTGTCATCTTCATATTTATTTTTTCTCTAAAGGAATTAAAGTTCAGCTTAGCATTTAAGAATATTTATCATAATGCCTATCGATGTAGAAATTCTTAAAAGTGCTAACAATATATGCCTTCTATTTATTTACATTATTTTTATATGATTAAGAAAAGATGAACAAAGTGAGAATATTTATTAGCTGAGCTAAAACAAAATATTGCTCCATAATTTTTCAAATGATCAACATGATTATTTTAATACTATTCTTGAATGGTAAACAAACTCTATGGATGACGAGCATTATTTTGTACATGCAATTCTTCATTAATAAGTTTCCAGCAATACCTGCATCTCTACCCTGTGAAGTGCTTGTTTTGCATTTCGCTTTTGCCTGAGAGTCTCCTCAGCAGTGTTTCAGAAATGACAGTTTTGCTACTGGTGATAAGAGCTTGAGGCCTCAGCAGCATGCTGAGTACTCTCGAGTTTAAAACAACAAGAAGAAAAACAACCACCCAAAGCCCCACTCCCCTCAAATTAGAAGATCAGCAAGACTCTGACAAACAATAAGAACTACAGTGAGGTAAAAAGAATGAGAAATTGAGTAAATTAATCATAATCAATTCTTACCTTAGCAAAAGATTCAGATTCAGCTATTTTGCATTACAGTTGGCCCTTCCATTAATTTCTCATTTTGCTTAAATTCTGGTTGTCAGCCTGTAAGAAGAAATGTTGTTTATTAATGAGGCCATGATATGTGAGAAACTTTTCTAGAATTGTTTCTAACTGCTTTGCATACACCCAACCTATATGTTTAGGAACAGTCAAATTAGGATGCTGAAAACTAATGAAGAATTAAATGGGCCAGTTATTATCTGCCCCAGAAGCTTGTAGATACAAGTAATCATGATGAACTGTTTAAAATATCAGGGCATTTTTTAAAATATAAAATTATCTATAGAGTCAAGAGAACTCCCCTTCCACCCCAACGTAAGTGCAATCTAAGTTTCTCAAGCCTTCCCACTTGTGTTTACAGATAGGGTTCATAATAGGAAGAACCAGAATGTCACAGCCTCTTTCCTATAACATCTGATATAAGAACTACAGTCTCTCAAAATAATCTTTCTAATATTCCTGGGTCATCTTACATGTGCTCACAAGCATGGCTTATCCTGTCAGTCATTGCTGCTCCCAAGAGCACAAGCTAAGGACAACCTTATCCAACAGCATCTCAACTGCCCAACCGCTAACTTCTGAGCTGCCAAGATGACAAAGCTTTTCTTTCTTTCCCTCTCTCCCTCCGTTTCCTCCTCTACCTGCTTCTCTCTCTCTCTCTCTCTCTCTCTCTCTCTCTCTCTCTCTCTCTCTCTCTCTCTCTCCCCTTCCCCCCTCCCTCCTCCTCGAACTTAGATTTTTTTTCTTTTTCTTTGGTTATTAAAGGCAATATGTGCCTCACTAGATATTATTTGTGAAAAATTTTCTGTTTTTTTTTCTTCCATGTCCCAGTCTGCAAAATTTCTGTACCAAAAACATGTAAAGAGGATGATTTAAAATTTAAGAGACATTAGTAGCAAATGTTAACCCATAACTAAGAATACTCAAAAATTTAAAGTTATAATGATTTTGTAAAATGCTATATGCATACATTCTGATTGGAAATATTGTTGATATCTATTTAATCATAGATCAAACTCAAAGTCCTGCTTTAATTCTGTATTTTTTCATTGTTGGTCTACTTATTTCTACTTCTTACTTCTATAAATGCATGTCACGAAGGGCTCATTTGAAGCATGAGACCAGTGAAGTGAAAAAAAGTTACAGTTTAGATTGAAGATTATAATGAACTCAGTATCTTCTCACCCCTCTGACAATTTTTTTTCCACTGGGTCACACAGTGTACCTGAATCTCAGTAAACTTCTTAATCCTGATATAAATCATATTTGGTGACCTGCTCCTACAGCTTGCCAGACATATCCAAACCTATCTGAGTGCTTACACTTGAACTGTAAACCTGCTATACTAACCATTTTATCTTCGACTTAAAAGATCAGTCATGCTGGTGTATCCCCCTAGAAAATGGTGACTAAAACTTCTCTGTGAAACTGGCAACTATACACTGAATACATAACCTTCTATTCCAATTAAATGTTATCAAAACATGCAATTAAAGAGAATAGATTGTGAATTTATTGATTCATTCACATTGAGCTTGTTAGTATATTTTGAGATACTAGGGAAATATACCCATTCTAATCAATAACTAGTCATCAGCTCTCTGTGGTTTTCAGACTCTGATATGTATGATTGGGTATCAGAAAATCATATTTCTTCTCTGCGTTTTCTGGGAACATTATTATGCAGATAAAATAACTCTTAAACAACAAAAAAAGCAGGATTATATTTGAAGAGGAAAATGGCAATGTAACAGGTTAGGGTATATGTGGGGGAGTTTCTTGATTTAGGCTACAAGGAATTGTATAATAATTGCTTTGGTGTTTTTTCCTTCAGAAAATATACCAACACATACCTTTTCTTGGACAACTGGCCATTTTAAATGTGTTTATGATAATGGTACAATTAAACTAGAAATTAATAACAGAACAATAATAGGAAAAGCTCCAGAAGTTGAAACTAAAACACACAATTCTAAAAGCCCATGGGTCAAGGAGGAAGTCTCAAAGAAAATTTAATAAAATGGGGCATAAAATTGAAAAGACAACATATCAAATTTGACCACTGACTATTAACAAAAGAAAATGTTTGGTTTTGAAAAAGAAAATACTAAAAACACAACATATAATATAGAATGAATGATTGACACTAAAACATTCTTCAATATGCGCTATTAATTCATATATGCACCCCAAATGTGGATTAAACCCTTCACCGGGGTTATGTGTCCTGACCAGGAATTAAACCCATGACCTTTCAATGCACTAGATGATGCTCCAACCAACTGAGCCATACCAGCCAGGGCAGTTCTATTTTTATTGTATTATTAGGTTAATTAGTTTTGGGAATAATGGTCAAAATTATGCTATTATGTATTTAGTAAGGCTAAAAATAAAAACATGATTTAAAATAACTAATTATTAAAAATAACATGCTAATAATTTAGCTTGGAATATTTTAGTTGGCACTCCTATGACTATGGTCTGAATGTCCCCCTCCCCGACCCTGATCCCAGAAAAAAAGTCATGTATTGAAGCCTAGCTCTCAATTGTGATGGGAAGGAGGTGGATGATGTCTTTGGGAAGTGAGGAGGTTATGAGGCAGAGCCCTAATGAATGAGGTTAGCTTCTTACAAGAGAGGGTCCACAAAGGTCCCCAGCCCGTGTAAAGGTACATTCTCTACAACCTAGAAAAAGGCTCTCTCCTAATCATTCCAGTGCCATGACCTTAGACTTCCAGCGGCCAGATCTGTTAAAACTAAGTTTCTTTTGTTCATAACAAACTACACAATTTTTTTAAATTATTATTTTTAATTACTTTATTGATTAAGGTATCACATATTTGTCATCATCCCCCCATTCCCATCCCAAACCCCTCCCCACGCATGCCCTCACTGCCCTGTTTTTTTTTTTTCTTTTTTTTTGTTATAGCAGCTAGAATCTCTAAAATGGAAAATTGTTACCGAGAGTCTGGTGCTGTTGTAACAAATATCTGAAAATGTGCAAGCAACTTTGAAACTGGTCATGAATGAGCTGGTGAGGAAAAGTGTCATGGTGCCTGCTAGAAAATGCCTAAATCACTGTGAATAGACTGTTAAAGACAATTCTCAGTGCAGCTCAGAAGGGGATGAAGAGAGCTATAAAGAAGCCCTAATTTTCTTTGAGAATGCCTAAGTTGGCATGAACAGAGAATATTGGTAGAAGCATACAAGGTAAAAGTTATCCTGATGAGGTACCTGGTGGAAATGAGGAACATTTTGTGGGGGGAAATGCAAGAAAGGCTATCTTATAAAATAGTAATGGAGCTTGGCTTAATTGTATTTGTGCCCTCCCGTTTTTTGGAAGGTAGAACTTGTGACAAGTGAAACTAGGTATTCAGCTGAAGGTATTTCTAAGCGAAGTGTGAAAGGAGCAGCTTGGCCTCTGTTGAATGCTTACAGTAAAGTGACAAGCAGAGAGAAATGACTTAAAAATAAAATGGGTGATCAGAAATTAAAAGTTTATCCATATTGGAAGAAATAATAAATTGGACTAAGAAACCAATAAACACATCTTTCCTGTGGGCACGTGCATTTACACATACCAAACACTTGGATTATTCCTACACATTATTTAAATGTCACCACTTTTATGAAGATTTCTCTAATATTTCCCTGCCAAGATTTTTTTTACCTTTGCTATATTTCATAGTATTCAGCTATTTTATTATAGTATTCTTATGATAGTATAATTTTAAGTTGATTAAATATCTCTTCCTACTAGTTTTGAAACAGTTTTATTCAAAATTTAAAATCAATACCTAGCTCCTCTATTCTCAAGAAATAAAGCAAAAATATGTATATATGTATATATATATATGTATATACATATATACATATTGTTGTATATCTATACACATATATACATATATACATATATACATATTTTGTGTATATAAATATATATACACAAACACATGTTATTTTTTGTGAATATGTGTACTTAACTATATTATTAAGTAGATTAAGTTGTAGCAAATGTTGTTTTATTACAGTAATCAATCCAGCTATTAGTGCAATTATGTTTTATGCTCAATTATTCCAATTAATTTCTCATGAATCTGGTTGTCCATATTAATAAAAACATTAAATATTTTATGCAATTGCAATACTCTCTTAAACAGAAAACAATGTAGGTGTAAGAAAATGGCCATCCCAGAAAATAAGATGTTAATAAAAATCAAAGTGACCTACTTTGAAGTATTTCAAAATGGAAGGAAAATAGAAAATTATGACATAATTAATTTATAAATGGATTATAAAACACAAATGATATTTCCAATCCTATATTGTACGTGAAATTGTCCTGTAGATTTATGAGTCAGTGTATATTGTTTTATAAATTTCAGTATACTCTTGATAAGAGCATTTTAAAGAAAAACTGTGCTTGTTAAGAAGAGAGCATACCATTCATCAAAGCTCTAAAAAATTCGATGTAGCAATATTTCTTTTTCATATAACAAGTATCCACATAGTTCTGCAAAATTTATGATCAAAATAGATAGCCATGTTTTTAAAATTACAAAATAAAAGGGTTTAGGGGTCATGCATCAGGGACAAAACTATGAAGAAAACAGTAAACATACACTTTTGTCAGCAGATATGAGTTGTCAGGATTAACCAATTATTATAGGACTAGAGGCCCAATGCACAAAATTTGTACAAGAGTAGGCCTTCCTTCTCCCAGCTGCTGGCACTGGCTTCCCTCTGGCACCTGCGACCCGGGCTTCCCTCCAGCCCCTGGGACCCGGGCTTCCCTCACAGCCATGGCTTCGTCTGGAAGGTTGTCCAGAAGGATGTCTGGTCTAATTAGCATATTATGCTCTTATTATTATAGATTTCATTACTAAAGGCTGGCCTTGCTGGCAAAATATTGCACCTCATTTTCAGAATCATATCTGTTTTTTATTTGTTTGTTTGTTTGTTTGTCTTTATCTATTTCCATGAATATATTTTTCCCAAGTTTGTATATACTACTATAACCTATCATTCTTTCTAGAGACAATTTTATCATTCTCTTTTCTTAGCTTTTTTTTTTTTACATATATATGGTATTACATCACATAACTTTGTATCATAAAATAAACTTTTGTTTAAGGGGTTAAAATTAAATGTTTGACCTAATATGAACATTAAAAATGTAAAAATTCCAGACACCATTATTTTCTGTTTTAAATACCTGTATTTGTTACAGTGATATAACTGATTTCATATTTCAATTATGCAATTAGTTACTTCTAAAACATCACAGAAACATGATCAAGAGAAGAAAAAACCAAGTTGACCCTACTAGAATTCAAATGTTTTATTCTTTTAAAAATGTACTTAGAATAGTATGAGCAAAGAGATGATTAAAGAATTTATATAACTTGTCCAAGACTGAATAATAGTTGGTAGAACCAGAATTATAATTCAAGTTAATCAGATTTCAGAGTCTTCATCTTCTTACTTTATAGTGATAATATATTTTAAAACTCCTCAGCAATGTGTATTCATGCATTTTGACTCATTTCAGATTTACATATCAGTGAAGAAAAAGAAAAACCACTCTAGTGTTTTAGGAGAAAATGGATTTTACAGAGCTAACTAGGAGCCTATGAAATAATTGGACAAATCAAAAGAGCAAATACCGGGGGGTTTTGGTTACATCCTGTGACTGATTTCAGTTACCCAACTGACAAGAAACCACTGTTCCACCCAAAGGTTAGTGGACTGCCAGAACTCTGTGAAGTGTATAGTCATTGTTGTTCCAGATTCCTGCTGAACCCATCATATCAGTGTAACAGCTCCAATAGAAGAGAGATCTATGCCTCTCACCTGCCTTCCAAATCTCAAGAACATTTGCAAGACATACATTTCTTCTAATATTTGGAAATTATGCCAGTTTGCTACCTGATGTTTATTCATATTCTCCAAATAGCTCAGGTGGCTATGGTCAGCCTGAAAAAAATACTACTTGCTTCAAATCTAGAGTTCTCTACGTATCAATACATACATTATGGCCTAAACATCAAATGATCTCACAATGTCCTGGGAAACACAGATGGTGTATATGATATAATGGAACTGGGCCTGGAAATAGAGACCGAAACAGAGGATAAAGCTTAACCCAAGACAATTTATTCCTCTCATGTCAATGTGGTCACTAGCACTGAATAATCACATACATTAAATGGTGATTTTTGACCAAGCTTATTTACATAGTAAGGAATGTAGGTCAGGAATCAACTTTAAGTTCGCCTGACTCTGAAACTTTTATTCTATGTTTCTCAAGGAAAATAATGCATTGAAATCCTCAAAGGTTTGTATTGATATACATTAGAGTGATTAAATGTCTCAAATCAAAAGAAGCAACTATCATATATAATAAAAGGCTAATATGCAAATAGACCAAATGGCAGAACAATTGGAACTGAACAACCAAACAACCAGTCACTATGATGTGCCCTGGCCACCAGGGGACACTCGTGGAGCATAGTGGGCATCGGCCAGAGCAGGATGGTAGAGCAGGTGACTGGGGGGGGGGGGGGGACAGACCAAGGCAGGGTGCTGGTCGCTGTCATCAGGGCAAGCCTCTGGTTGTTACTGAAAATTCTTTGCTCCTGCATGCTGCAGACCCACCCGGCAATCACACCTGCTGCTGGCACCAGTCCCGCTCACACCCACTGATGGCTCCACTCACACCTGCAGCCAGCTCCGGAGCCCCCACTTGCACTTCTGCTGGTGCCCAGTGCTGGTCTGAATTGCTCAGTGCCATCAGCGGATGTGAGAAGGCCGGTGCCGTCAGCATTGGGAATGGTGGTAGAGGGAGCAGGGCTGCTGGCAGACAGGGGACTGGGGGCCACAGAGGGAGGGGCCAGGCGGGGAGATGGAGGATGGACCAAGACCCACCCTTGTGCCTACAGCAGCCTCACGGCCCATAGTCCTCTGAAGGTGCGCTAATTCGTTGTGGGCCATAATTGAATGGCAAGTTGCCAAATGCTCTAATATATTTATTACTTCATATTTCAAATGAACAATTCTTCAGTTTTTCAAATTGTGCAAAGAAAGACATCTTGATGCAAAACCTGATCATGCCTCATCAAATTCCATTATGTATTTAATTAAGATATTAATGAGACGACTCTGAAACTGAATGAGAAATTAACCTACTAGCTTATTGTTAATAGCTAAAATTATTAGACCCCCCTCTCTTCTCTCCTGCGTTACAAAGCACTTGGTAAATTAATTTTCACTTGCTGCTTAAAGTACTCTTCTATTATTTTTGGAACTCTTCTCGTATGTCTTCTAAGAACCATTTAGAAATGGCTCATTTAACCTTTGCAAAACATAACAGTGTCATTTCAAATATAACATTTTGCTCTTTCTGAAATTGAGCTCATTCACATGCTTCATATTTAAGTTTCATGAGTGCTTTGTTATTTAAATTGTTATCTTAATAACAGATAGGTATGCATTTATGATATTGGTCACAAATTATTTCTCTGCCAATAATTTTCCATTTAAATTGAAACAGTAACAATGTTATCAAATTCACTTAATGTATTTAAAATAACAAATAGATTTGTCTAAATAATTATAGACTGACATCATATAAATTGTTATAGAACTGAGTATAATACTTTTCTTTGGACAAAACTAAATAATTTTATATAAAAGAAAAATTATAGAAATTAGAAGCTATAGCATATAGATATAAATGTTCACATTAAAATGCAAGATTAAATTAGAAAGTACAAAAATACATACAACATATTTTTGTTTTTCTTTTTAGTGCGTGGATATTAATTTAGAAATATATTTGATTGAGAAACTAAAAATAATTTGTCTTATTTTAATTATCCATTCAGTTAAAGTTTTTTTAATACTTAAGATTGAACACTAAGAAAGAAATGTTCTAATATTACATAAAAGGTCCCTAAAATTATATACAAAATATTGTATATAAACAGTTCAAATTTTGTTAAAAATTTTATCTAAGTATTTAGCAATTTTGATGCCTAAAGGAGTTATTTGGTTCTTAGACAGGGACCCTGCTTCTATGCCATTAAAAGTTATATATTCTATGATTTTATTTTAAATTGTTGCCTGGATATAGATGGCTAATATCATGTTGGGTCTTCCACATTCTACATGAAGCAGAGAAAGCTATGACTGGGGTCAATTGAATAAACTTATAAGCCAATGGGAGAAGCTATAGACAGGCACAGTTGCAATAGCTTTCATGGCACCAGAAACATGGATCTTATGAGGAGAGAGCATTGGTAACGATGTGCTATGATTTCAAAGGTCCTTTCAATTATCCCCCGCCATGATCACTTTCCATCACCTCTCGGACTCTTCCTGGTAATGCACTTCGTGTTCGGGATTTTTGTCTGTAGGATAAAGCTTTGAATTCAGATAAAGTAAGAAAAGTCCCGTCAGGGAGAGGCACTTTACGAACCAGTCTATCACTGATTGAGACAGAGAACTGAGTAGTCTATGTAAAATATCTGACCTGAATACTCAATCAGTTTATTTTTGAATTGAATATACATTGCAATTAAAGAACAAGATGAAATGGAACTGAAACTTAAGTAATCAACAATCAGAATTTTATTAATGCTAAATTCAGCCTGATACATTGGCATTTATACTCTTCTCTACCACTTGGTTTTTTGGATATGCTGTTCTTTCTGTCATGAAAAAAAATATTTTTAAAAGATTTTTATAGAAAGAGGAAAAGAGAGGGAGACAAATATAGGTGGGAAGGGGATAAAGCCATCAACCCCAACATGTGCCCTGACTAGGAATTGAACCAGAAACCTTTTGGTGCCTTAAGATTCCCAACCAACTGAGCTATACCATCGGGGTGAGAAAATAATTATTTTGATAAGAATTGATGTCAGTGTTAACAGAGTTAGAATTTCCTCATTTCTCTTTCTTCATGCAGTATTTGAAGTAAATAAAAATAAAGATGACTTTGTTGATTACCAAGAGTTTTCACTATAACTGATAACATAAAGCATGAGAAAACACCAATAAACATTTTTGAGATCTACATAACATCAATATTAATTACTATATTTATAATAAATTTACTGTATTTATAATATTTTAATTTAAAATGATTCAATGATATTAAAATGTACTCAATCCTGAATCTCAAATTCTTAAAAAGAATGTTTCACTCATTATGGAAATGCATAAAGAAGTAATTAGAAAAGCTGGATTACACTGAATTTCATATTTATAAACACAATGTCCATTTATTTCTATATCTAAGAAACACGTTTTCAAAATTCTGCTGCTTTGTAACTTATTCTAAAGTTTTAAAATATACTTCAGGTATAAATGAAAAGATCTGGGAAAATATGGCTCAGTGGATTAAGTTCACTAAACACATATATCTGGTTTTCACGGGGTGAAGAGTTATTCAAGGATGAGGAAAATTTATTATTTTTTAGTTTGGAAAGGCTTTATGATACATAAAAATTACATCTGATAAATGTTGCATAATTCTCAGTGCATTCCAGTGTTTCCCAAAGTGTGGTATGCTTACCCCCAGGGGTTTGGGAAGAGTTTGGTGGGGGTACGCATTGCACCAGAGTTTGGTGGGGATATGCACAGCACTGTGCTTAGCTGCGCCTAATTCTACATTCTCATGAGTCAAGTCAAGACAGTCTTGTGAGGCATGAGATGGTCCAGTGTGCAAATAAATGTTATTTATAATATAACTTGTGTGATTTTCTCTGATTGGTTTTGGAAGCAGAGAGTATTAGGGAACTGAAAGTTATTGAGCAAACCCTGGCCCTCTTTGGGTCATTTAGCTCCTAGACTACTTGCTATTGTGAGTTCCAGGCTGCTCACATATGGTCTGGCCATTGTAAATCTGTTGACTTAGTCGTTCAGGCCTCTATTTTGTTTGTGCTCTCCATTATGAGAGGTTGAAAAATTCAGATAAGCCTAGATATATGGATCATTACGGTTCAGGGTTTGTGTAGTCATCTCTATATCCAAATGTATTGCAAGATGTGCCTGAACTGATAGCTGTTGCATCATCACTGAAAACAGTTGATGTGGGGACAGCGGAACAAAATCATATAAGATACTGGATTGAAGGCAATGGACTAGCATTATGACCATTATGATGAAAATAATGATGAATAGTCTTATAAAATGCTTCAGAACCCTCCCAATTGCCATACCTATGCTGAAAAAACAAATCCCAACGGCCATGAGAGAATATGTAGAGCCTGGCCCACCTTCCTTGTTTTATTAATCCAAGTACAGCAAGAAGGATTAGTAATGGCACAGATGCCATCACGAGTAACCAATAGGAATATAGAGCATTGTGATTTTCCTTCATGAATTGAGATTGGTCTATGTTCTATCTAGGGCAGAGGTGGAAGCATTAAGAACTTCTACCAGAATTAGTGATCGCTTCTTACAGTTGTTCCTCTATGATTTTTATGGGGACATTGCTCTGATTTTTTCACATAACAACGAGTCAGTAATTTAGACAATTTTCCGAAATAAATAAGAGTGGTCTTGTCTTAGGGCTCACATGTGATATATAATTTCCAAGGTTGGTTATTTATATAATTAGGGCTGCTATCTATAGCCAAGTTTCAGAAAACTATTCATAAAGTGCACGAGGTGTGAATCTGAGGCAAACAGGACCAGGTGTCCTCACCACCAAGGAGATATTTATTCAGTAGGTGCATATGGAGATCCAGGGGAAAAAACCCCAAAACAAAACACTTGTTCATAGCATGAAGTCTGAACCATGGCCAGATCTTAACTGGGTTACATATTCAGATCTCTATTTGTCTCTTGCAAGGGGCAAGTATTTGGCCCATTGCCCTACGAAGGCTGCTAAATTTAAACTACAACCTCTAGAGTAGCTAAAAAGCTGCTTGATTTTGTGTTTCCAACTTGGGGCATACTAATTTTTGTGGTGGAATATGGAAAGTAAAAATTTAAAACTGCTGACATTAAACTGAGGGAGCAACACCTGTATGGGATGCCTTATGAACTAGCTGAGTTAGAAAAGGCACGTTCCTGGTTAGGATACAGAAAAGAGAAAGGTGATAGAGGTGGGTGGTAGTTGTTTATGATATGCAGGAGAAAATGTGATTTCTAATTGTCAAGTAGTGGTAATGCTTAAATGCAATTAACAATAAAATCCAACTTTTAAATTAGCATATTTTTGGATTAATAAAACTGTTCTCTGAACTCTGTCTCCACAAGAAACATAAATATTGTCCCCAAATACTAGAGGGTGCTTTAATTTAAAATATATCACATGTTCCAAATATTCCACAGATCAATTTAACATGATGATTATACTGTAGGATTGAAAATAACTCTAAATTAGATAACTTAATTAAACAATAATAAACTTTCTTAATTTGAGTGTTCATTACTATACTTACTACTTTTTTAAAAAATATATATTTTATTGATATTTCACAGAAAGGAAGGAAGGGAGATAGAGAGCTAGAAACGTCGATGACAGAGAAATATTGAACAGCCGCCTCTTGCATACCCCCTACTGGGGATGTGCCCACAACCAATGTACATGCCCTTTGTACCAGAATCAAACCCGGGACCTTTCAGTCCACAGACTGACGCTCTACCACTGAGCCAAACTGGTTTCAGCTATAGTTACTACTTTTAACTTCATTCTAATACTTCCTATTCTATTTATTCAACTATTGTTAATACACTTTATAAATGTACAAAGCTGCTTGATATTAGAAAGAGAATATTGTATAGAGTATCAAATTACTTTAATACTCTATATTTAATTACTAATTAATATAATACTCCCTATGAACACAGTTTCTTTTTCAAGTTGTCAAAATTCATTATTAGAGATTCATTTAACTTTACCCACATAAATATTATAATACTTTTAATGTGTTTTTCATGTTATGTACTTAGTTAATTGTTCAATTTTCGTAACTCCTCCTAACCACTCCCCTGCCATTCTGATTGATGCCTAACTGCTCCCCTGCCAGCCTGGTTGCCCTTAACTGCCCTCCCCTGCAGGCCTGGTCACCCTAAATGCCCTCCCCTGCATGCCTGGGTCACCCCCAACTGCCCTTCCCTGAGGGCCCAGTTGCCCCAACTTCCCTTCTCTGCCAGTCTGGTCACCGTTAACTGCCCTCCCCTGCAGGCTTGATCATGCCCACCTACCCTTCCTTGAAGGCCTGGTCCCTCCCAACTGCCCTTCCCTGCTGGCCTGATCGCTCACAACTGCCCTCTCTTCCAGGCCTGGTCCCTCCCAACTACCCTCCACTGTTGGCCATCTTGTGGAGGCCACCTTGTGTCCACATGGGGGCAGCCATCTTTGACCACATGAGAGTAGCCATCTTGAGTGTTGGAGTGATGGTCAATTTGCATATTACCCTTTTATTAGATAGGATGATAGGATATATTACTATATATATTACTATATATAATACATAAAAACATGAATATAAATAATATATATATATATATATATATATATATATATATAATCTTTTCTCTTAGGCTTTGTATGTCTAAATACTATTAATAGAAGATTTGTTTAACCCTAGTCCATATTTTAGTTTCCTGGAGCTACCACAATAAACTACCACAAACTGAGGGGCTTAAACAGCAGAACTTTATCATCTCACAGATACAGATACTATCCATGCCTATCTCTGTGTCCAAATTTCCTCTTTAATGACACCACTTGTATTGGACTAGGGCTTATGTAATAAAAAAACAAAACAAAACAAAAAACCTCATGTTCTCTTGATCATCTGCAAAGAACCTATTTTTAAATAAGCTCACATTTATAGGGGCTGGGGATTAGAATATCTTTTTGGAGACAATTCAACCCATAACACTCCAAGCAAATATTAGTACTTTTACAATTATATACTTCCTGTTACATTTAAGAAATTGTACTTATTTACATATATATATATATATATATATATATATATATATATATACATTTATTTATAAAAATTTAAAATATATTTTTATTGATTTTAGAGAGAAAGGGAAAGGGTGAGGGAGAGGGAGAGGGAGAGAGCGATAGAAACATCAGTGATGAAAGAGAATTATTGACTGGCTGCCTCTTGCATGCCCTACAATTGGGACCCAGCCCACAACCTGGGCCTGCAACCCTGGGCATGTGCCCTTGACCGAAATTTAACCCGGGATCCTTCAGTCCATAGGCTGACACTCTATCACTAAGCCAAACCAGCTAGGACCTAAAAGATGTTTCTTAACCTACATTTTTTTTTGCATTTAAATAATACAAAAATGATGCCAATATATTTATATAGGTAAATTTAGGTTAAAAGAAAAACAAGTAGATATATGTAGTAATATACACATTTTAATTATTTGTTTGGCATTTAAATTAATATCTTAAATTATTGTATAATAGCTAAGAAATATTTACTATAACAAGGCGCTGTGTCATAGTCTATTACTATGTCATATTTGCCTGATATAGGTGATAATTCAAAAAAATAATGCCTAACATATACTACAAATAATAAAGTTTATGTAAGTTGACTTGCAAGCACTACAAAGGGAAATAAAGTCAGTTAATTGAAGGTTGGAATAAGATTCAGGAGATCATGATGTTACAGGGAGCAAAGACCTGAAAGGGACACCGGAGGCTATGAATTCCGAAGACTGTAAATAAACTTGAACATAACTCCTATAACTCTAAGCTTAGAACTATTCCACAATTTTAAAAATCCTTTTTATTGATTTTTTACAAAGAGGAAGAGAGAGGCATAGAGAGTTAGAAACATCGATGAGAGAGAAACATCAATCAGCGGCCTCCTGCACATCCCCCACTGGGAATGTGCCCACAACCAAGGTACTTGCCCTTGACCGGAATCGAACCTGAGACCTTTCAGTCCACAGGCTGACACTCTATCCACTGAGCCAAACTGGTTTCAGCTATTTCACATTTCTTAAAAGGCACATTGCATCAGGGAGGAATGAACAACAAGCCATAGTTTTTTTACAAAAAAATGAACTTGATTTGGGAATGAGGTATATTGTATTAGAACTGTGATCTTCATAAGAAAATGTGTTCAAGTACTGCTATTTCTCTGCTCCTATAATTTGGGAATCTACTTGGACTTTGGATAAAATTTCTTTCATTATCACAATGACACAAGATAATAAGAAAAAACAATGAGAAGTAGTATAACAATGGAAAAAGGAATATAAAATACACATTGTGGTTTTTTATCATTTTGCTTTTTTGCGTGACTTAATATAAACCTTTATGAAGTTTTTTATTCAATTAATTATAAATATTTAAAAAATTTTTCTTACAGTCTTTAATTTTCCACATTAATGGAATCCCTGTTGTAGGCATATTATCACTTCTAGATTTGTGTTATGAAGAAGAAAGACATTTTTAAAATGCCCTCTGAAGCATTCTTTATCCGTGTTTCATCAGTAGGGATTCAAATCGTGGCCTCAAGTATATCTACTCTCACACTTTTCCACAATAAAGTAAAGCCTGATTCATATTCAACTCAGGTTCTATTTTAAAGTCTCCCATCTGTGACAGTTCGGTTTTGATCATCAGCATTATGCTGACACTGCATTTCCACAATAAATGATTCCTGACACCAGGACAAGTCCCAGACTGCTGACCTAGAAAAAGCTGGCTCTTTAGTTTGTTTTGTTACTGAGAGCAGTTTCGGAGAAAAATACAAAACGGAATGTTATTACTGCCCACAGTCTGAAATCCACTGTGTTGTGATATCTGTTTAAACCTCCCAACTTTCCCCAAGATTAATGGAAGACACTGGGCAGAAATTTACTACTGAGTACTATATTGGAAAGAGAAAATTTAAAACATTAAGTGTTGGTAAGAGATTTAAAATAAGAACACTATAGTAAAAGTAAATACCTGCAGTTTTTCTATAACCAAAGTTGCCAAGCCAAGCATAACACGATGAATATATGAATAAATATATTCATATATTCATATATACATGCCTGTGCACATATAATAATATATATATATATATATATATATGCCTGTGCACATGTAATGCACTTAGAAAAACAAAACTTTTTAAATTGTATTGGCAAACCTCACAAGCATCACAATATTTTTGGAATGATGAACATACACTATAGCTTACAGATTACATGTTGTTTTGTGCATCTGAAACTTGTATAATTTCCTTTCAATAAAAAGAGGGGGAGAAAGTATTACACCAAATTGTTCGTGTAAAACAACATATAGGTGAATATTTTGTGATTGTGAATATTATGTAAAAACAATTAAACTATTTCAATGAACTAAGATCTTTGGAAACGATATAAATGCTCAAATCTCCTCCAAAAGCAAACAAACAAAACAATTATAAATTTAGACTTCATTAGAATATCATGTTCATTTAATTATTCAATATATGTCAATTAAGAAATCACTTCAGATTTAAACACAGGCTAAGTGGTATTGAGAACCAAATACAGTAAAAATAAATGAATGAATGAAGAAAGAAAAGTGTTTTTGCATAATCAGGAGCCAGATAACATTACTGGAAAACAAACTGAACACAGGAAGATAAATTAAATGTAGGACTGACCACGTTGCACTTTTGAGGGAGCAACATAAATATTTCAAAATATCGTCAATATTTCACAATACATCTTAAGAATTGTCATGGTCAGAAAGACTGAAAGCCACATTCATATTTAAAAACTTTGGATTACTTATCTTGAATTTAATTTATTATGCGTGTGCCCATGGCTTCCATTTCATGTCTGACATTTCCTTTTTTCTTTCCCAATTTGAGCCTTCATCTGAACCACAGTTGACAAACACACTAGCAGTCTCTGTCAGGAACTAAGTTCAATGAAGAGCAGAGAATCCAATTTCCTATTGTGGTTTAGAAGCCAAGGGCACAATCAGTTTATTTCCAAAGGGTGAACTTTGAATGGGTATCCTTTGAGTGACGGCCTGCAAGAAGGAATTTACCAGAATTCTCCAGCTAACATACTCTTAAAAAAAAAAAAGGGGGGGGGGGAGAAAAAGTATCTCATTCTTACTACCAAGGTTGACTATTTTAAAATACATTGGATTTTATCAAGTTCTTTGAGGGGCAGCTGTAATATTTTAACCATGACTAAATGCCAGATCTCTAAGACTTTCTGTTTCATCATGCTAACTTCTCAAATCATTTGGCCTGCAGCCGGCAGTGGCCGTGCGGTGGCAAGGGAAGTGGGGGGTGGGGGGGAGGTAGGAAACCTAACAGTGGCGGGGCACCAATGATTGCTGCATCGATGTCCAATATCCATCTTTCTGTTCTGGCTCAGTGACCAGAACACACACTGATTGGCCTGACTCCAAATGGCCCTGATCACTGGCCAGGCCTAGAGACCCCACTCATGCATGAATTGTGTGCCCTGGGCCTCTGGTAGTTATATAAGAATGTAAGGTCAGCCAAAACCGTTTTGGCTCAGTGGATAGAGCATCGGCTTAAGGACCAAAAGGTCCCGGGTTTGATTCCGGTCAAGGGCATGTACCTTTGTTGCGAGCACATCCCCAGTAGGGGGTGTGCAAGAGACAGCTGATCGATGATTCCCTCTCATTGATGTTTCTAACTCTCTATCCCTCTCTCTTCCTCTCTGTAAAAATCAACAAAATATATATTTTTAAAAAAGAATATAGGGTCAAAGATCAATATTTTATTTTACTTTTCAGGATAGTACAAGCTTGAATATATTAGTATAGTGTTGTGTTGAATGAGCCCACATGAAAGAAAACCATGTAAGAAAAGACCATTATTTAGAGAAATAGGTTTCTGAGTATATAAGGTGTGATCAATGAGAGAAATTGAGGGATGACTTTGAAAAGAGAAAAATTATGTTTGTTAATGGAGGGGTTGGAGTAGATCTGAGAAGAAAAAGTCATTTTGAAAATTCAGAATATTTAAGGACAACTTTCTGCTGAATTGTGTATGTTTCTCCAGAAGTAATCTTTCAGGGCTCAGTGTACCAGAAAAGAAATCAGAGAGTTTTTAGGGCTGATTATGGGTCAGCTATTTAAGGACAGTGAATAAAATATAGCAAAAATATAATAGTACTCACATAGCTAGTAAAATAAAAATTATGTGATTGACCTTAAAGTACAAATTTATTAAGAGAGAAAATTCAATCAGTAGATATAACATAAAGTGAATCTTTATTGGAGAGTAAATGTACAGAATGTTTTGATAAGGTTAAAAAGAAAGAAGTGGTACATGAAGGACATACATGGATACAAAGCTCTGACTAAATACTTTGACATTGACATGTATTATTTGTAAAGGTGATTACAAGGTTGACTTTTGGCAAAAAAAAATTTAGCAGTTAAACTTGAGAGCAAGTAAGTGTATTTAATTTGAAGAGACAATGAAAATTTATTTTTGTTGTGTATTAATGTGTTCAGTTGGCCATCAGAAGTTCACATGATGACAAGAGATGAACAATATAGGACGAATATAAGTATAAATGCCAAAGTCTTCAATGACTGTGGAGAGTGTCCAAGAATTGAGTATATTCTGGGATAGCAGTCAGAGATTTACTTCCGTTTGAAGCCAAACATGTTACAATTATTTTGCTTTAAAAGTATGAATATTTCAGTTTTTTAAAAACAAGAAAGACTATAATAGTTAATGATTATTTCAATTTCTTCTCTCTCCTCCCTATCATCATATGACTTTTGCCTATATCATTTCATTGGAAGTGCCTTGATTCATTATTTATAATCAAGTGAGTTCTAGCCAAAAATATGCCTATAATGGTAAAATGAGACTGGATGCAAAGAGCTAATTAGTACTTCTCACTGTCAAAGGTAATTATTTCAAGTAAGATTTAGGCGAATGAACCTAATTCAGAGCTTCTTCTTAAACATGAACATTTCTGGGAAAGCTTCTATATACAAACTTCATCAAGATCAATAGCTTTGGGTACTGGCCCTATAAATTATAATTAACTGAGGATGTACCGAGGCCTAATGAGTTAAACTTTTTGCTTCAGCTTCCTTATAAAAACAAACAAACAAACAAAAAACCAAAAAGAAAAACATTTCTATTAGATCATATTGAATGGCCTGTCACGAAGTTAGCAGGAGAGAGAGAACATATAATTTATTCAAAGGAGGATAAACAGAGGTTAAAAAGAAAAGAACACTAAGAATAATAAAATATGCAATTAAGGACATAATAGAAGCAATATTTCAACTTCAATCTGGGTTCTGTATTTCCAGATTGCTTGACTTCCAAGTAAATACATAATATGTGAACTTCTGCTTATTCCTTTGGAAATTCCATATACCACACTTTTTCCAAAGACATGGCAATTTAAAAAAAGAAAACAAAAATAAAATAAAATAAATAAAATACAATAAAGTCTCTATATATAAAAGGCTAAGCAACTGACTGTTTGACTGGTAGCTATGACACACAATGACCACCAGGGGTCAGGTGCTCAATGCAGGAGCTGCCTAGCTCTGGTGACTTGACAGTAGCAGTTCTCTGGTGATACACTCCTGAACCAGAGAGGAGAGAGCCTGATTCTGGGATGCATAACTCAAGAACCATCTTCTTGCAATCCAGGACCCCTCGGGGAATGTTGGAGAGCCAGTTTTGGCCCAATCCTTGTAGGCCAGGCTGAAGGGCCTCACCTGCTGGGATGACCCCACTCACTCTACAGAGATCCTTCAAGCCACAGTGCCGCCCTAGGGGCAGCCGGTCAGTGAGGGACCATAGGAGGTTGGCTCCAGGGTGTGTTCAGCCCATCTCACCCAGTCCCACCCCACCGGCCACCTCCTAATTAATTTCCTTTCAATGTGCATGAATCCATGTACCAGGGCACTAGTAAAAAAAAAAAAAATACTAGTAAAATAAAAGACAGCTTTATCCAAGTTAGTATGTAAAAATGATATTAAAATTTTTTATCACCTTAAATACTTCTTTTTTATTGATTTTTTACAGAGAGGAAGAGAGAGGGATAGAGAGTTAGAAACATTGATGAGGGAGAATCATCTATCAGCTGCCTATTGCACACCCCCCACTGGGGATGTGCCCGGAACCAATGTACATGCCCTTGACCGGAATCGAACCCGGGACCCCTCAGTCCGCAGATCGATGCTCTATCCACTGAGCAAAACCAGTTTCGGCTAAAAAAAGGTTTTAACTAGATACTTGTTTGCTTTGTTTATTTGATTTTATGTTTGCACTTGGGGAAGGGAAGGAGGGGACAAACAACTGGAATTTAAATCTTAATATAAGTTAACAAGCTTGTGCAACTGATTAAAGTGAGAGAAAAGAACTTCTCGCAATTTTGCAGGGATATCATTTTGATAAGGAATCAACAGGAGACAGATCTCCACATTGCAGATACATAAAACACTACAGTGTTTTTTTACTGTTAATCCTGGAGGATATCCACTCCCCCCCCCCCCTTTTTTTTTGAGAGTGGAAGGGAGAGAGCAGGGAGAAAGAGAGAAAAATGTGAGATACATTGATTGTTTGCTTCTGTATGTTCCCCAATTGGGGCTGGGGATTGAACCTATAACCCAGTATGTGCCCTTAACCAGGAATCAAACCCATGACCTGGTGAGTGGGCCAATACTTTGACCATTGAGCAATACCAGCCAGGGCTACACTACAGTGTTTTAGATGTGGTGATTTAACAGGTCTCTAACTTTAAGCAACTGAAAAACATTTTCCACTCATCACTGCACCTCCTTTGGGAAACCTTAAGATAGTAATAACTGGATAATTGTTGTTTTAGAGATAAATGTATATTTTATTAGCAGTTACAATTTTTTTTCATAATTTTGCACTTCATTTGAGAATACTATTTTCTTCCCCATGTGATTCATTGAAAATTTCTTTAGCATGATTTAAACATATGCTTTTCACTTAATAGTATCCTTAAAAATAATTAAATAATCAGTTAGTTTTAAAATAACTCATATTCCAAAGATAAATGCTTAAAATAAGACATTAATTGACAAATGTAAGATAGATAATTATGCCTACAGTATGATTAAAATAATTTTTTTATGAATCAAACAATATGGAATAAAATAAAAAGGTTAAAACTAGTGGATTGGTAGAAATTTAAAATTTAAAAATCTTGATCCTAATGATTATTTTGTACTAGGTATAATAATGTTACTTAACAGTTATTAATTTTCTTGAAAGCTATAATGCCTGAACCAGGTATGTAAAAGTACCAATATATACAAATCTACTTTTCTTGATTCTCAAATGAAAAATATAACATAACCAAAAATAAACAGGTGAGAGGCATTAGATCTTGTATTTTCTTCTTTATAACCCTCCAGTAGTGGAAGTCACATACTATAATAGCAAATGACTTTAACAAATAATTGCTGTTAGTACAACTACTGAGAAAATTCAAGTTCATACAAAAGACTTAAATTGAGCCTTGCTTTGTCAAGTGTAGACACAAAGCATATTTGCTCCAATACCAAGGGTTTTCAAAATCTCATCCCCTCATATCACTAGCCTTGAAGTTTAATATAATGTGGTTTACATCAGGGATGGGTCTTGTTCTTTATGATCAGAAGGTATATAAAAGGACTCGTTATTTCCAAACACATCCAATGATGAAACAGAAACAGAATAACTACTCTTAACAGTGGCTTTTAATAGGAAAAGAATGAGAATTACAGAGAAGCTAGTATTCCATATTTAGGAAGCCATACTGGGAAATGGTGTTGGGTTCTCCCTCACTGTAGGCATGGATTATTTCCCTATTCTGCGTCAAATCCACTCTCTAGAATTTTCTCCTCAACATGGTGTTTTCTCAGGCTCTTGGCTTATGCCTCTGCAGTGTCTATCCTGTTCCCCTCCCCCTCTCCTGTGCACAAATTATGTGCATCGGGCCTCTAGTTAGATAATAAAAATATAATCAGAATTATACCTTTTACACATGGAATATACATCAAATACAATAGGGAAGTATAATTTTTCTTAAAAAACAGCTTGATAATACAATCAAATATATTACATATCTTCATTTAATTTGAATAGAGTTATTAAAAAGCAATGACAACATGAAAGAATTTCTTAATATCTTACATGTGTCACTGTGCACATCTTTTGCAAATGCTATAATGTCAGCTTCCTTCCTTTTCTCCTTCCTTATTTTCCTCTCCTTTCCTTCCTGTATTCCTTTCTTCCCCCTTTTCTTCCTTTTTCCTACACCTCCACTTTCTCCCCCCCTTTTTTTGTCTACTCCTTCCTCTTCTTCTTCTTGCCCATCTTCACATTATTTCTCTCTCCACCTCCTTTCTCTTATGGGTATGGAATTACAATATGCCAAGAATTCTTCTAGCTATTGGTGTTAAAAGATGTTCATAAAAGTAACCTCAAACATATTGTAGCAGGATTATTGCAGAAACTGAGCAGTGATTTGGCAAATGTAAAATAAACCAATATCATAGACAGTTATTGGAAGAAAATATATGCTGCACTAGCTGGTTTTGAGTTAAAAATTTGAGATTATACCTTTTAAAAAAATATATTTTATTGATATTTTACAGAGAAGAAGGGAGAGAGATAGAGAGCTAGAAACATTGATGAGAGAGAAACATCAACCAGCTGCCTCTTGCACACCCCCCACCGGGAATGTGCCCACAACCAATGTACATGCCCTTGACCGGAATCGAACCCGGGACCTTTCAGTCCGCAGACCGATGCTCTACTACTGAGCCAAACCGGTGTTGACTGAGATTATACCTTAATGAAGAGAGAAATGCAGCAATGCAATAATGACAGGGTTAGTGCTTTAGGCTAAGGAAAGGAAAACCCAGCACAAAATCCCTAAGGCTGAAAAATTCCTGGTAGAATTGAGGAACTGAAATAAGATGGGCAGTGGGGAAAGGCATAAGTAATGGAAAATGAATTAATAAGGTATCCTAAAACTAAGTAGATGTTGAAATCACTAGTCAGTTCCTCAACTATCTTATTTTCGCTTCCTATTTTCCTTTTGTTTTTTACTTTCCTACTGCAGAGGAAATTCTATATTTTTTCCTACTATTTCTACTCAATTTCTGTTGATGCTACAATATTTTAACAACTGAAATATAGTTCTTGTTTCTGAGTATTCGTTATAGTAGTTCATTATTTTTTATAGATGTAATACGCACAAGAGTAGCCTATTTTTCTTCAGACTTATAGGATCTATACAAAATACTGTTTTCAAATTATTTCAATATTTTTCTTTTTCACTCCATTAAAATTATTAATTTGTTTTTAATCTAGTGTGATTCATTTTTATTCCATCCCAGTTGATTTAAAAAACATATATAATTTTCTTTCCATCCCAGTTGGTTTAAAAGATAGATATAATAAAATTTAACATTTGTGGTGTAGTTTTATGGATTTTGGTAGATGCATAGGATTATTTTATCTCTCAACACAATTACATATTGAATAGTTTCATCTCTCCAAAAATTCACTCATGATATACATTTGTGGGCAATACCTCTTCCAACTCTTTACTTTTTTTAATACTCTATTTTCTCTGACTTCAGAATGTTAAAGCAATTGATCACACAATAGGTACTCTTGCATATCTGGGTTATTATCACTAGAAAATTCATTGAAGTTATATCTGTATTTGTATATAAATAAATAATTTCTTTTAAGTTTCTGAGTAGTATCCCATTATATGATTCTATCACAAATAATCTAACTTTTGGGTAATTAAAGGATATTAGCTTATATCCAGCTTTCCCAAATTATGAATATAACTACTATAAATATTCATCAGCTCTTGGTAAAATTAAATGACAGATGATTGAGTGATAGTTTCTGGTATAAATGCATTTATATTTCTACATAAAGTAAATTTTCTTCAAGTGGACATGTTGCCGATAAGAATGGTCTTAAATAGTTTCAGCACATAATAATTTATCTCTTAATACTTTGTAGAAGAATATATTCCTTCAGGGCTTAAAGATAATCAACTTCCCATTATATTCACAATGACTTCTTTATGCTTTTAGCTATTTCTTCATTATTTCAATGTTTGCATTTCAGATCAACTGTAGAAAGACAATTTTATGGGATCTAGGAAAAATCTAAAGTCAATTTACATAGAGAAAATCCTTTAGAAATTCGCTACTCAAAATATGGTATAAACACTAGCAGCCCATTCCTTAGCCAGGTGGCTAAGTTGGTTGGAGTGTTATTCACCCACCAGAAGGTTGTGGGTCAATTCCCAGTCAGGGCACATATCTAGGTTGTGGGTTCAATTCCCAGTCATGATGTATATGGGAGGCAACCAATAATCCTTGTTTATCTCTTATGTCAATGTTTGTTTGTTTTTCTCTCTCTCTCTTTCGCTCTCTCAAATCAATAAAACATATCCTTGGAATAGGATTTAAAACAAAACAAAACAAAACAAAACAAAGCAAAAAAAGCCAGCAGCACCAGTATCACCTGGGAGTTCATTAGAAAAGCAGAATATTAGACCCCAACCCAGATTTACTGAATAAGAATCCTAAAAATTATAGGTTAGTTGTCACATAAATGTTCAAGAAACACTGCTTTCAAGGACACATCAAAACTTGGACTGATACTAATAACTTTTAGTGTCCTATCCCTTCAGAATATTCAGATTGTCATTTGTCTAAGAAACATGCATTTGATTAAAATAGGCTAAAAAAATCCAGTAGAAGCCCTCTAGCTAGCATTCATGTAATATTCTTTACTCAATGATTATGATTTCATTATTATCACTTTGCCTTTCTTTCAAAATCTGAGAGTGCCTTCATGGGCCCCAATAGCTCTGGTTCATTTAAACTGGATGTCTTTTCAGAACACAAAGATACAGGACTCAGTGTCACTCTCTCATTTAAAAGTATCCCAGTTCATGAACCACACAATTATACAAAAATGGATGACAAGCTCTTTGTCATTATTGAAGGCCAATCTCAGTGTATATTGAATTGTACAGGCTCTAAATTTTGTTTCCTATTCTTCAGAAAACACATTCATAGATTATTTTGAATGAAATATAGAGGATTAAATAATGATTTCCTCAAACCAAGGTAAATGTCACACTTCACACTTAGTACATTTATTCTAAGTATAGAGTAATACAATGCATACTTATTTTAATCATAATTGTACCTGTTATAGTTCACAATCTGGTTAAACTGTTAATCTCTGATTATACAATCTGAAATATTGCCTAGAATTCTAACAGTCATAGTTTTTACATTCTCAAGAATATTTTTTATATTGTAATTTCGGTCAATGAGAAAACATTTTAATCTGAAAGGTTTAAGAGCACACAATTTATTATAGTTAAATAATACATAGAGGGGTGAACAATTATGCTTACACTCCATTTATTGACATTTATCCACTAGAGTAAAAATGTAACCATTAGAATGGCCATTTATTACATGATTTCAAATCTTGCTGTCAGAGGAAGCCTAAAGGCATTCTTCTTTTCTTATGTTTACTTGTCAATTTTAACTCTGTCCAAAGATGGGCAAGATTCATTATCTTCCTGTCTCAGAGTTATTTGGCACTTGAGAACTATTATGTTATTGTTTCAGTTTGGATAGATTTGCAATTCTTGCATTTTGTGTGAAACCGTGGTTGGACTGAATCCCAAAGACAGAGTAAAAGTCAGCAAAACCTGACAACTTTTCCCTAGCTTTGGTTTAAAATAGGTGAAGTCAGAAATTTTCCGAATCAAAATAGAAATGTAAAAAGTGGCCCAAGGGCAAATAGACCCTTAACTAAAAGAGTAGTTGGAGGTATCATCATGAACATTTGGGACAACACTGAGCTATACACTGAGTACACTGAGTTTCAAGTTCCCTAATATAAAAGTTGAGTGCCACTAATTTTATGCTCTTCTCTTTTCATCACACTGTTCAACAAATCATTTTGAAAGTCACAAAAATGAGTCAAAATGAACTGCCTGTGGTACAGAATATATTCACCTACTTGCCCCTAACTAACCAATATAAACTTTTCTATAATTAGTTCATTTAAAAAAAGATGTCAAATATTCTCAGAAGTCATAAATGAGTGGAAAACAATATTCCAAAATCTAAAGTTTATTTATTATATACAACCTGCTTTATATTAATGAGTATGATACTTAAAAATAAGCAGAAAAAATAAAACTGGGCAAAGTAATCTTCAAATCAAGCCACTTCTACCTTTCATTCGACTCTCCTATATGAAAACTAAATATTTGCCATAATTTATAGTATTTAATGATGATACTTATAAATAATATATTATTGAGATAATTCAATGTTTCTATGAGAATTACAGTTGGCAAAGTGAGTGGGTATTTTATTACACCATCTAATTGATGGCTTTTAGATCGTTTTTTTAAATCCATCAATTGATAGTGTGGGAGATACAGCAGAGTATCATTAGAAAAGGAGTCAGACACACATTCTCTAATCCAGGCAGTTCAAATATAACTGCTTTTTTTTACAGTTTTTGCTTCTGTTTCCTGAAGCAAAGTGTGTGTGTGTGTGTGTGTGTGTGTGTGTGTGTGTGTGTGTGTAGAATAGCTCTAGGTAGGTAATTAAGTAAAATGTAATCAAGTATGTGTTCTTCTTCAACACTTATTATTTGAAAGTAGACAACTCATCATTTCATTGCAACATGCAAATACTAATACTTCATCATAGTGGTAGGTAGGTGTGCTGAGGTGGGGACTGCACTGGGATCCTGAACAGGTGGGGACCGACATTGCCTCAGACCACCTGTCTACAAGCAACCCCGTGGCCAGCAGACCACCCACAGGCAGGTTCACAACCAGGGGGTAACCTATCCTCTCCTAGCATGTAAATGGTCATGTGATTTGGACTTCTGATCTTTCATATGGCAGGTCAGGTGGTTTAGACCCCCGCTATGACCTTTTCCTCCTTAAAGATAACATTTAAGGCTCAGTTGTTTTTCAGCTCCAGGCTCAGAAAAACAGCAGAGGCAGACAGGTGGCACCCTGGCCGCCTCAGGGGCAGCTCCTTTGACTAATGAACCCCTGCCCTGGCACTGACCAAGCAGTGGAGACCGGCACCCTGAAATATCACGCCTGGAAAGCTGATGAATATTCTATTAAGACACTCCCCTGAGACCTCCCCTAAGATTTCCACCTTCAAGAGAGAGAGAGAGAAATATGCTCAGGACAAAAGAGCTAACTTGTGCTTTCCCTCCAAGGAGCACAGCAGATCCATTTCCCCACAGGATGTATCCCCAACCTCTCAGAGACCCTATGAAACCTGAAACCAGGGGAGCAATGGGCAGTGGCCGCTCATCCCCCGAACCTATCTCCAAGGCCCCTTTGTTTTGAGCTCCCAGTGAGCTAAAGCAGCCTGGCCATTCTCCCCCCCCCCCAAGGTCTGCTCCTCATTTGGCGTGTATCTTTAAAAACCCCACTTTGCTTTATTTTCATTTTCATTGATCTTAATTTTTTTCTGCCTGGACAAGAAGAACCAAGATCTCAGCTGGTAACTACAATCGGTAACAATATCATTATAAATATTGCATGAGATGACATATACAGTCTATTTGAATTCCTGATTATTGTTTACTAAAAAACAATGCTCTTTTTTCTTCTGCATTTAAATCTCTACTAAAATATTGTTCATGCCTATAATTCTGATTCTGACATTCCTACAGCCTTTAGCGGAATAGCAGAATCCATGCTTTATAACTAGATATAGATATAGATATATTTGCATAATTAATACACAAATATGTTATAGGTATTTATATATTTTATGTTATATATTTGCTCTAAATAACATGTATTGTGTATTTGTATAATTAATACACAAATATGTTATAGGTATTTAGATATTTTTATGTTACCATATTTGCCGGCATATAAGACGACCCTTTGGCCCTGAAAAATATGCCTCCAAGTGGGGGGTAGTCTTTACGGCGAGTATATAACAAACTCTGTATTTTTAGTGGAAATGTTAGGGGGTCGTTTTATACGCCCAGTCGTCTTATACGCCGGCAAATACGTATTTTTCAGGGCCAAAAAATCATCTTATACGCCGGCAAATACGGTATATATTTGCTTTAAATAACACGCTATTCTGCTAATATATTAATTAGATCTCTAGTACACAAAGTAGACCTCTGAAAAGTCCAATTACAACACGTAAATCCCATATATTAGATTTTATTAATTTCACTATCTTCATGTCCACCTTTGTAGCATCTTGTCACTTCTCTCCCCTTCAGCTTCCTACCTTTAGAACTTTGTGATTACATTTGGCTTTCCCAGAAAATGCAGGAGAATTTCTCCATCTTGAGATCCTTGAACACATCTGCAAAGTCCCTTTTGCCTTATAAGTTAACATATTTACAGGTTCCTAAGATTAGAATATGGACATCATTGGGGGGGGGGTGTTATTCTGTCAATCACAGTATCCCTCAATCTAGGTAGGATGGCCCTTACAAAATAGTTGGCAAAGTTCTTCTCGCTGGGAGGACTTCATGTTACCCTTCTCTTCCTCAGTGTTACTGCAGCAAGCAGCTGAGGTTCTCCCGCAGCCAATTTCCAGCTGGTGCTAGCATACTGTATAAAACAGGCTCAGCTATTTTAACTCCAAGCAGAGTTAATTCCCAGAAGAAAATATTGATTCACAAAGAAGAACACGCCTTTGCCTCAAAACCCTAAGGCTAATACATGTTGTAATTCCACATTGTAGGCTTTTTTTGTAAGTCTTTCTATAACATCTTTATCCAGCCGAAACCGGTTTGGCTCAGTGGATAGAGCGTCAGCCTGTGGAATGAAAGTTATGGAAGACGTTGGTGTTTCTCTTCGAAAAATACAGCATTGCCAATCTATGCCTGTGGAATAATATCATCACCGTGGTGGAGTAGGAGACCCCAGCCCTCATCCCACAACAAAGTTCAACATTTAGACAATAATACAGTAACAAAAACCAGTCAGGAGAGCTCTGGAGTCCATGTAAGGAACTTCAGCAGAACAGGAAACTTGAGAATCACTGCCCCCCAAAGGGAAAAAACAAAGCTTCACGTTGCCTGCATCAACCCATCCCCAAACCATTGCTCAGAGCTGTAGGGAACTCCCCAAGTAAAAAGAGCCTCACGGGAGAGGAAGAGTGCAGTGAGCAACCAGCTTTCCCAGTCTTTTCGGGCACCCCATGGAAACTCTGCTTTGGAATTATCCTCCCAGAGATCCGCAAAGCTGAGACATATACAGATGACTTGGAGGAGAAAGGAAAGCAGAGGCTACTAATAGCAGCCACACAACAGGAGCAACCTGGGTCCCCCAGTGACCTGCTGGGCAGAAGATGGTACCTGCGGCTTTCACAGCTAAAGAAACCAACAGTCACAGTGCTGCCGCTGAGAACCCCTGAGCACTTCACACGCATTTGTATTCATGCCAGCCACCTGAGTCCCTTTGTGCTCTTTTTCTCATCCTCACCAGAACCCTGGACCTGCACTAGCAGCCAGCTCAGGACTCTGTGCTGCAAACTACCAGGCTGTATCCCACAGCTATCCCCCTCTGCTGGGCATGGGGTCTGGACCAACCCCTTCACTTATGTATTTGTACACATCCGGCCTGCCACCTGTCGCAGCCTCCACTGCCATGCGCAGACTCACAGAGAGATCGTACAGCCTCAGAGGGACATGCTGATAGATAGCCAAGGCCCCCAAAGCTGCTTGTCATGGGTTCTAAAGTCAAAATGTATAAAGTGGCTCAATAGCCGAGGTCGGTTTGGCTCAGCGGTAGAGTGTCGGTCTGCGGACTGAGAGGTCCCGGGTTCGATTCTGACCAAGGGCATGTACATTGGTTGCAGGCACATCCCCTGTAGGGGGTGTGCAAGAGGCAGCTGGTCGATGTTTCTCTCTCATCGACGTTTCTGGCTCTCTATCTCTCTCCCTTCCTCTCTGTAAAATATCAATAAAATATATTAAAAAATAAATAAATAAAGTGGCTCAATGGACTTTTTAAAAGTTAAAAAAATTAAAAAAGAAAATATGACCCAACTATAGGTGTTTCACTTCAGCTTCAAAGACACACATAGGCTCCAGGTAAAGAGATGTAGAAAGGTACTCCGTGCAAATGGAAACCAAAAGAGAGCAGTGACAACTACATTTATATTAGACATAATAGGCTTTAATAAATATGGTAACAAGAAACAAACAAGGCCATTATATTATAAAAGTGGTCAATCGATGGAGAGAACATAATAACTGTAAATATATATATGCACCCAACATCAGAGCACCTCAATATATTAAGCAAATACTAACAGAGCTGAAGGCCGTCATAGAAAACAATACAATAATAGCAGAGACTTTAGTACTCCACTTTCAATGGGGTTAGGTCATCTAGCAGTAAGTCAACAAACAAATATTGAGTTTGAACAATCCTCTATCAGAATGAGCCTAACAGATACATACAGACAATTCCATCCAATAGCAGCAGGGCATTCATTTTTCTCATAGGAGATTCTCCAGGCAACATTAAACATGTATTACAATATGGCATTTAATTATAAATAATGCATAATTTCCCTTTGAAAGTCTAGCTTATGGCCACTTTTAGTTATATGACTAGTTCTACATGGCACTGTCAATTGCCTTTGCCATCAAATGCAAATAAGGGAAAGAAATTGCATGCTAAAAGTTATTCATGCTCAATATTTTAAATTTCCAGTCTTGGTTAAAGCAATTTAATAATTTTCTCTGGGGGGGGGAAGTGACAGCACATATGCATTACACATTATTCACGATCTTAATAAAAGTGCAAACGCACTGTAACAGTAAATTTTGGAGAAAGTATATTTTACAAAGATAACAAATAGGGCTTTTATCTTTAGGAACTATTTGTCTAGATCACTTTCTCTTCAAATATACTTTGCAATAGTTTATCATCAATAAAATGTATTCTCTCCCAGTGCTAAGGCAATTAATAAGAACATCTTAACTTTCCTATAGTTACAAATAGCTACAGATCTATCGATATCCGTCATTCTGATCTGCTCAGAATATCAAATGGTTGGTTAGACTTTGTCCCGGGCTCTTTCCAAATCTTAGTTTTCCCAGTGCCGGAAATATTAAACATCTACACTTGCATATTTTCCCCACTGAGAATTCAAGTTCAAGGATGTAATAAGGATCTTACACAGGCCCAAAAATTTTCTGATGGTTAATTTAGCTACTGACTTGTCCAAACAAGGAGCTATAGGAGGAAATAGCATCGATGCATTTATATCACTCTTTCTATTAATTACCCTTAACTATTTAATATGTTTTAGTAGCTTAAAAAGTAATGTAAATTTAGAGATATAATAACTGCCATACTATTATATATTAATGATGAAATTATCATGTAAGTTCAAATATCAATCAAAAATATGATATTTATTTGGCTATACATTTCACTTTAAGCATAAATTTCTCTAAATTATTTTGAATATATTTAGGCAACTGAGTAATGATTTATAAAAATAAAATGTATATATTTGTTAAAAGTATGTTCTTTTGTAAAAAGAATGACAAACTGCTGAGTATGAATTGAGCATATTGTGTTTACATGGGAATATTTTGACACAGATAAGTGTTAAATGTAAAATAATGTCAGAAGATTAAAAGATAAAACACCCTAAAAACACTTGGCAGCAGAGTTCCTCTAAGGAAGGAAATGTTTTATTACATACACTTTAGATGCAGTTTCAGATCTGAAAACAGATATATGCATTTCTTTCATGTGGAATTAACAGAAATTATAGTTAGGTTAGCGTGGGGCACTAACTATTGGATGATGAAAGACTAGGAAGAAAGTTGCCTAATAACAAATCTCAGGCATTGAATGTAGCCAAGGACTGAGGACTCAAACCTAGATATAACTATTTCAAAGTTAAGTTAGTTTTGACATTGCAATACAAAATCCTTTTAAGCAGACCCTTTCCCACATAAACTTTTTCAATTTTTTAAAACTTGAAACAGAAACTTTTTCACCACACAGCTCTGATTGATGGGGTTTGACTTTGTGAAAATATCAGGGTAGTGTCCTTTCTGGAATCAAGTACTCCCCCCAAAAATTAATGATGTTTGTTTTTTATTGTGATGAATCATAAACAGAAATAATTCATAGCAATAATAACTGGAAACTTGAGATGGCAAGTAATACATGGCAGGTAACAGTACAATTCCCAAGTGCAAGGATTTAAGGTAGTGTTTCACTACCTAAGGTAAAAGGAAGATTTTACCAGTAGAAAAATGTAGCTAGCAATTATAAGGTAGAGTGAACACTGGTGAAGAGCTTGAAATGCAAAAGTGACTACTTGTAGAACAAAAACATTCCTGAAGAAAAATGTGAATGGATTGAGGGATAACCAGCATTTAGAGAATAGATGTGAGGGGGGGGGGGGGGGAAATACACACAGCACTGAGATATCAGGCGCAATAAGAACTTTTAGTAGAGTTTGAGGATATTAATTTTAAAAGATTTAATTTAGAAGCTAAAAAGCTTAATTTCACCTTGCTTTTCAAAACTGATGCTTGCATTATTGTATACCCTCTAAATAGTGTTAATGTTAAGCTATAAAGTATTTCCAAAAGACTTTTCTGATAATGTAGATTCGTGTCTTCACATTAGCCTAATATAATTTTGAATAAGATTTTAACATTGCCAATAAAGACAAATCTAAAGTCACCAGATTCTTTTAACAAATCAAAGAATTTCTAGACACAAATGTAAAGCCAGCTTCAAATAAAACTGAAATTATAATAGATGTAAGTTATTCCAGATACAAATTTTCACAAATTTCCTTATTTTTTATGCAAAGAAATTAATGTTCAGAGTCAAACTATGTCTTGCTCACAATCACATGATTGTTAGTTCTCAAACCTCAAGCTCTCAAACTTCCAGATTATTCATTGGTTTCTCCTTATGGGAGAAACATACAATTAATGAAAATAAGTTCGTGTTTTCCTCTTCAGTTGGCAGGTCAGAAGGGGATGCAGGGAAATGGAGACACAGTGTTGTGGTAATAAGAAAACCAGTTTAGGACTTAAGAGTGCCCGAAGCTATGTGCATCTGTCATGTACAGAAATGATTCTGCTGTTTACATTGCTGTTACCTTTATGTACTAACTCTCATGCCAATTCAAATTGCCTTTAAATGGGATGGAGCAAGCATTTCCCATTTAAATCTGATTCGACTTGAACTCTTTCTTTGTGAAAAACTCAGTGTTTTTATGTTCCTTACTATATTAATCATACACACACACACACACACACACACACACACACACACACACACTTATATTATACATATACACAGAAGCACATGATTGCTTTCAAAAAAATCTCTCTCACACACACACACACACACACACACACACAGGACGATGACAAAAGTCATTTCTTTTACTCTGCATCCCACATTGTTTCCATGTTGTCATATTGCCATTATGCATTTGCATAGGTTTTTTTCTGTGGTAAGCATAACACCTGAAAGCTTGAATTATACCATTAGTTTTACAGATAAGCATAGCACCAGAAACCTCAGCAAATGGTATAAATGTACATAAAACTATTAGCTGATCAATCCGAGTATGATTTACCAAGTCTCCCTCCACCAATTTTAGTTTGAAATTATTTAAGTATCATGGGGAAATTTGAGCAAGCCCAGAGTACAGAGCTGCTGCTGTTAAACCCAGGCCCCTTCAGATGGAGAAGCGAAAGTAAAATGACAATTTATTCTGTGTGTGATGATGATGGAGATATTTTCACAAGAAGTAAACATAAGCTAGCTTTCTTACATTGTACTCTAGAAAAAGTAGTTCCAGCACATGTCCGTGAAGGGAGGGCAGTTTATTTATCCCTGACTTAAACATCACTCAAGAAGCACAGGCCAGAATCCTGGCAATTTGTTTACTGAGTCACCTACCTGCCACATGTGAGGGAGGAAATTGATTTTTTAGAATTTGCCAAAGTCAAAGAAGTTTTATTCAAACGTGAGACAGATCTATGTATATAGCTAAAAACTTGTCAAATTTCTTTCAGAAATAGGAGCTCAGAACATATGGAGTAGTGTCAGACATGACAGAAAATTGAGACTGTCACATTTCTATAAAAATGCTCTTATTTTAGAAGGCACTCGTCATCTATGTGCATCCTGAAAGAATCTTAACTATCCACTGCAATAACTGAATATAATGGTCAATTTCCAGTACACACATAGGAATCTTCAAAGTGTTGGCTTCATTCATGTACAGTGTTCCTTATATTAACACTGCATAATGTCATCAAGATAAACAATGCCATCTTCACAAGCGGCCTAATTTTTACTTCATCATTTGAGAGCTTGCATTTTAAAATGTAATTATAACCTCTGCTCAGTAACCCATATCAATCTGCACATAATGCATTTGATTAACTTATTTCTTAACCCAATTTTTTATAATACAGCCTAAATAACATCAGGTAAGAATATAATGCTTTGTTAAGTATATCTCCACTGTCTGTGGTGATTTATGATGTGGGAACCACACCAGAATCCCTGGATAGTCGAGGCTGATTAGAGAGCAGAGGCCTTGTTGATAGTGTCCCCATGGCCAAGGCCACTCTGAGCATGGGAATCTTAATCAGAAATGCCCAAGGACCATGTGCAGGTGCAGAGCAAGCACAACCACCTCATGGTCACTGTGCACTTGTAGAGCCACATGATTGATGTCACTGTTGGCAACTAGCCTTCTTTGTCTAAAGAGAATAATACACGTTATTGAGCAGCCTGTATGCTGGGCAGGGGACACAGGGGAAGCTGCCAAGCCAGTGAGGCTGGAGAAACTGAGTCAGGCTCAGAGGATGTAGCTTCTATGTGTTGTGGGGGGGGGGGCAGGAGAGGCTACTGAGGGTGTAGCTCTAAGGGAGAGCTCAGATACAATTGCTTTGCAAAGGTATAGGTCTAGAGGCAGCATGTAGCTGCTCAGATAATAGCTTCTTAGATAACTTCCTGCTTTGTAGGAAAGATATGCATTTATCGGCCAGTGTGCAGCTGCCTATATAGGACTATTATAAAGAACTGTTTTGCCAAAACCGGTTTGGCTCAGTGGATAGAGCATCAGCCTGGGGACTGACGGGTCCCAGGTTCGATTCCGGTCAAAGGCATGCGCCTTGATTGCGGGCACATCCCCAGTGGGGGGTGTGCAGGAGGCAGCTGATAGATGATTCTCTCTTATCGATGTTTTTAACTCTCTATCCCTCTCTCTTCCTCTCTGTAAAAAATCAATAAAATATATATTTTTTAAAAGAACTGTTTTATCTGATGGCTATATGGCCACTGGCTTCTGCAATAAAGACTCATTCTTATGTAACCACAACTTCTCATGGTTTCTCCACCTAAGACCTGGAGTCCAAGAAGGTCCAGTCCCTAGGCAGAGGGGCTAAGATCCAAAAGTTGTTACAGTGGGCAGGGCTTCAGGAGGAACCTGCCCTGGTACGTGGTGTGGTCGAGGAGAATTCAGAAGAATATATGGACTCAGAGAAAATTAGCATCAGAGCTCTGTCTGGGCTCTAGCTGTCTGATGTATGCTCGATGTTTTTCATACAATGATAGAAAGATGTTGTATAAACGACCTGACATACAAAGGCAGGCAATCTGCATTTCTGCATTCAAGCAATAAATTCAAAAAAATATTATTAACTTTACAAGTTATCATTAAATGTATAAACCACTGTCAACCTCAATTTTCTATCTTACAGAATAATACTATTAACAATAGTAAAAATTTTAAAAACCTATTTTGTAACTAGAGGCCTGGTGGACAAAATTCGTGCATGGGGGAGGGGTGTCCCTCAGCCCAGCCTGCACCCTCTCCAATCTGGGACCCCTTGAAGGCAGTCCGGCATCCCTCTCACAATCCAGGACTGCTGGCTCCCAACAACCAGCCTGCCTGCCTGACTGATGGTCTCTAATAGCTTTTGCCTGCCAGCCTGATCATCCCCTAACTACTCCCATGCCAGCCTGATTGATGTGTAATTTCCTCCCCTGCCAGCCCAATTACCCATAACTGCCTTCCCCTGATGGCCTGATCACCCCTAACTGCCCTCCCCTGCCATTCTGGTTGTCCCTAACTGCTCTCCCCTGAAGACCTGGGTTCTCCTCAACTCTCCTCCCTTGAAAGCCTGGTTCCTCCCAATTGCCCTCATCTGCTGGCCTGCCCCCACCCCAACAGCTCTCCCCTTACAACCCAGTCAACCCCAACTGCCCTCCCTTGCTGGCCTAATCACCCCCAACTGCTCTTCCCTGTAGGCCTGGTTCCCACCAACTGCCTTCCCCTGCAGGCCTGGTCCCCCTGAACTGCCCTCCCCTACAGGCCTGGTCTCCCTCCCCCCCACACATTTAGTTTTAGGATTTCACTTCTCCCACCCATGCATGCCTCCCCACACATGCAGCCTCCTGGTGACCGGTATTTGGTCATTACGGTGTTTAGGCCACTGGGATTTTATTATATAGATAATATTATAGTTGATGTCCCTAATTATTTTCAAATTTTTTCCATGGTTGCAAGATGGCTAATTGCAGCTCAAGGCATCCATTCACCTTTAAGAAAGAAAAATAGGAAGACTGAGAATGGCTGATCCCATCACCTTTGTCTTTTTTTCTGTAAGGACATTAAAAATCCTCTACATGTGTTTCCAATAGTAATATAAACATGAAATAGTCTATTAGGTTTAAAAGTTGTTCTAACTATTTTTGACAATATAACATATAAAGTACACACATAGGATTAAAATATACACATATATATTAAGTATTAAAATATCTATTACTAATGTCACTTTTATATTATTTCATTTTCAATTTATTAGAAATCAAAACTATTTTACTTATATTTAAACTGTCATCTTCATCTCTATGCTAATTTTTATTTTTCAAGCATATTTATCTTAAATGTTAATCATATACTATTATTTCATTTGAATGACTGCATGTTACAATGAAAAGTACACTTGGCAAAGAATCAGAAAACCATATGTAAATTATAGATTTTTTTCACTAACTATATATATGAAACTTAGCAAGTTAAATAAGCTCCTTGAATTCATTTTCCTCATTTATAAAAATAAAATGTTAATGTCTCTGCCTACCTCTGAGAGTCGCTCTGAGAATTAAAGTAGATACTGTATGTGAAACTGTATTGTGAAATGTAAAAGTGCTAATTTTTCTGCAAATGCTATTTTAAGAAGAGGTAAAGCATTTGACATTTTAAGCTGTTAATTAATATACATTAACTTTTCAGGGAAATATCCTTCCATAGCAAAGGTACATCCTTGAGTTACAGTAATGTGTCCTCCCATATTATTAGTTATCATGCACATGTGGACACAGGCAATCATGGGGGCTAAACAGGTTCAGAATGAATGTGAAATCTGATGATGGGGATGGCAGAAATAAAATTCTGAACATAATCTACAAACAGCATGATTTGGAGTAATTCAGTATCATAAATTGTATTAAGCCTTAGGTTCTAACAAAGCCTTGGATTCTAAGGGAATCAAAATACATTAAAAAGCTAATCAGTACAGAATTATTTAGCTTAATGCACATTTTGCCTAGGAGTCTCAGTACTTTGAGTTTCTCATATCAAAATCAAAATACACTGTTGAATAAATGAAAACACTTCGATGTTGCAAATTTTAATACAATATTTTGTTTTAAATTTTTGATATAATTAAATATAGTATGTGATTTTATGCATATTTAAATGCATTAATGGAGGTTTTAGTAAGTCTGTATTATTGGGTAACACACTCTTTAGAGTCTTTGAATTCAGTGCTGCAAAATCCATTTATGACACACTCACAATAGAATCAACGTTCACCTATGAAAGTTCACATAGAAAAACGATGCTGCAATTCAACTCCTGTGGAGGTACTTCCTTTCCCAAACCATTCAATTTAAAAAATATCCTCATGCCTTATCAATATAGTTTTGAACAATTAAAATAACCATGTATTTAAGAGCACTTATATCTAAAATTAATAATGTTGCTAAGTGATCAATTTTTTATGACTTAACTAGTGATAAATGTTCTGTTTTTTAAATAGTATTATTCCTCTGTCCTACAGCAAAAACCACCATTTAAATCTCTTAGGAAGGTATCAAAACGGAAACCCACATAATATCTCACAAGAAGTCTAAAATAGCCACTTCTCCTACAATAAGAAAATGGATCAATGTTTCCTTAGATAGTACATGATAGGTAGGTAGCTCACATTGAGGTTATGTTATGTTAAAAATTTAGTGGTGTTCCTTTAAGTAGTAGACTCACATTCATGTGGAGGAAAGCTTACAAAAGGAGAGGCACCTGCTGCTGCTACTGCATAAGTGCATTTCTCCTCTTGGCCTTTTTGCTTTGTGTTTTATTTAGTCTTAGGATAAACCTATAATCCCAATCAATCCCTTTCACAAGAGAGGATTTATAAAAATACAAAAAAGGCAAAGGCTTGAAAACTAAGACATGTAATAGGTGCATATATATCAACAATCCAAGCAGACACATTTTGAAAATAGAAGCTTGAATATTCTGGTTCCTTTTTGTTAAAAAAATGCAAACAACTTTTTACAGCTTTCATTACACCACCATGACCCTCCAATATTTCAACACTATTTTTCATACTAATGCCACCACACAGAAGGGTGCACACCTATGTATGTATACTCCATTACCTTTGCTCTATTCTGTCTTCAAAAGAGTCACATACAGTAATCCCCATACTTAAAGGGAAACATTGACAGGAATACTAGGGGTCGTTTCAAAAGCTGTCTTCAGAAGCATTATTGATTACTTCATGGAAATTAATGTTTTAGACATTAGCTATAGTATAGGTACAGGTAATAAACACATATCATAAGCTCATGGAGTCACATCGTAATCCATTTTTTAACCAAAAAGGAGAACTAACATAAAAAGTACTGTACTATTCTTACCTACTACACACTTAGTCATCTAAAATTAACTTCAGATATTTGATTTCAAATGTATAATGAGGAGCGTGATCTTGTACCCTGGGGTCTAGGGCTGCAAGCTTAAAGTAATATTGGTTAGCATAAAATGTATTTGATGAATCGTATTTCATTTTAACATTAATGCAATTACTTTAAATAATGTATCTGGATATTTCATATTAAAGTAATATAGTTTCCCAAACTTTCAGTAAAAGTTGATATTCCTGGAAAAGTGGGCATACACTCGGTTATCCTACGACACATATTTCCAAAATGCAATAAATCTAGAGGAACAAAGATTTTTGAGAAGCCCAAACTTTCCAAGACTCACAGAACAGAATAAAATAACATGGAAAGTTCAATGAGAACTTTTTAAAAAGTTCACGTAAGAATTCTTAAAAATTGTGCCTTTTACAATGTTTTAAAATGTCTTCGAGTATAAAGAAGAAGAATGAGAGTATTATTTTTTAGGAAGCTATGCATTTTTAAACTCCGGGGCCTATGCACTTTAATAAAGTGATATGTGATGCTAATGGCTCTACTCATGATAAATATGAGGTAGTGGAATGTGGAAGCATATTATAAAGAGTTAGCTGTCATAATAGCTATATTATACACAACTATACCCCATGTTGTAACATCAACAGATACAATGGGTTACATATTAGGCTGGTGTGGCCTGAGAGAACCTTGCTTCCACTACCATGGTTATATAGCTATTTTATAGTGAATATATTTTACCACTGCTACTGCATGAATCACACACACACAAACACACACGCGTCATAAATCACCCACCTTTGTCAAATCAGGAAATGAAAAGGTTTAAAAATGCTGGGAGCAACCATGAATAATGGGAGATGAGAATCTGTAATACCCTGTAAGAATCAGGGAGACAATTCTGAAATGCAGTTAGCATGGTTCTCAGATAACCCTAAGAAGTGTTGTGCTCCAAATGCTTCCAGTGTTAACTAGAATAACAATACAACCTAGAATTTGCTTTTGCTTCAGCCATTTCACTTCCCCAGTTTCACTAATCATCTTTATTGGGATTATTTTGTTAAAATAAATTATTTTAGAGAAAGCCTTTGCCTTAGATTTGGTGATCAGAAAAGCATAAGGTAAGAAAATCTCTTAAGGCCAATGCTTGGTATATAAAAAGCAGACCTGAGAAGAAAAGTATGTTTTAGCCATGGGTCAAAGAGAGATACTATGCATAAAGTCATAAATAGAAATGGTTTATAGTTATAATTTGGAATTCTCAGAAAATAACTTCTTAAAAGTATAGCAAAATAAAGTTTTAAAATAATCACATTTTGCTGAGTGCATTATAAACACAATTGGAAGAGATTTAAAGAGAAAAATCCTAGCTAAATATAGAAGACCTGTAAGATACATACAGGCTTCTCCCATCAGGTGTCTGGTTAGGTGGTAATTTCTACCAAATAATAATTCAAAGCCAAAGCAACAAAAAAGTGAATTAAGTAACTCGTGATAAAAAATTAAAAACAAGTAAACAATGTAAAATTTTTTGTTTAAAATCGTGTGTGCTATATATTAGAAATGATCACATTTTCTGTTTCTAATAATAATCTAAATACTCTGATTCACTAAAAAAATGAAAAAATAGAGAATGATTATCTAATCAGGATATTATTTTTCCTGGAATAATTTTATCTTCAAAATACTGTTCATGCTAGTAATATATCATTTTTATTTTTACATGAAAGCTTTCTCACTTTTTCAGAATTATAAAAGCGCGTGCACACACACACATATACATAAAAATAATTTAGTATTTATTTACATTATATAGACATATAGGTATGCATAATATGTACACATATTACATACAGGTATATACCATTTGCTTAAATCATTTTCTTGTAATTGTTCAAAATACTTGTCTTTTTAAAAAATATATATATATATTATTGATATTTTACAGAGAAGAAGGGAGAGAGAGAGAGCTACAAACGTCGATGAGAGAGAAACATCGACCAGCTGCCTCTTGCACACCCCCTACTGGAGATGTGCCCGCAACCAATGTACATGCCCTTGACGGGAATCGAACCCGGGGCCTTTCAGTCCACAGACCGACGCTCTACCACTGAGCCAAACCGATTTCAGGAAAATACTTATCTTTTAAAAAAAAATAGCTAGATATATTTGTTGGCACTTAAAAATTGGCAGCATATTTTAACATGTGCGGTCCTATGTAACAATTTAAAAATAAAATGGTGTGCATGGAATAATGAGCAATCTTATGCTACAATGACTGTGAAAGAATCCCTTGCATTAATAATATCCATGACAAATTAAGATTTTCTATTCATAAAATGTTTGGAAAAAGGCATCTTGACACATCTCTTATTTTGCTGTGCTCTCTCCCAATAAAGACTAGTAAACTTTTGCTTTCTTCTTGAAATTCATTCTTGCTTTTTACTTTGGTCTGTTTTACATGCGTTTCTTCTTTTACACTGACGACTACCAAGGCCTTTCTTGGGGCCCAGTGAGAAATCAGTTCTATGCTACTAGCATCAAGACAGTAGGTGCAATGCTGTAAAGTGCCAGACTTGTAGACATAGACATTTGGAACAAACGTTTCTAAATAAGGCATGCCCTTTGCTTCTTCTTTGCTAAAATCTAAGGGTTCTGAGGAGACTGGCATCCAGTGGAGCAATGGGCAGCTCATTCAAGGTTCACCCCCTGTCCTGTTTCCAGGGTCTTTCTCCTTGAATGAGCTGCTCATTGCTGCCTCACTGTCCTAAGCTTTACTAAACTTATTCTTACTTTCCCCTGGACTTGTGTCTTAAAATTTTCTCTGTATGAGTCCAAGAACCTGGAGGCCCCTGGACCATATGGGGGCAGGGCCTACACCTGGTATGGAAGCAGTCAGGTAACACTACTGTGTTTCCCTGAAAATAAGACATCCTCCGAAAATAAGACCTACCTCATGGAAACATAAGACATCCCCTGAAAATAAGACCTAGCGCATCTTTGGGAGCAAAAATTAATAGAAGACACTGTCTTATTTTCAGGGAAATGGGGTATATCCTAAATAACTGCAACTGGATATGCAACATGAGCAAGATGCAAGTATTTTTAAACTCGTGAAATGTAAAGTCTGTGAAAGATCATATGAAATTGTCAGGTAAGTACAGGTATGTAGAATTGATTTCAAATATAACAGGGCTTGAAATTTTAAGTGTTTCAGAAAGCGACAAAAAATCATTAAAGTATTCTAATACTGATCGTGCTCAGATCATAAAGTCCCAAGTCCCTACAGGGTTTACTGAGACCTGTGTCATCTGTCTCTATTCTGCAGCCCTCATTTTACCACTGCCTCTGTTACTTTATAGGCTTAAACCAAGGTGTTTGTGGGGTGTTTTGTTTGTTTTGTTTTTGTTTTGTTGTTGTTGTTGTTGTTTTGACAAATAGGATGAGATTGCATCCCCACCCCCACAACCCCCAAACATCATAAGGGCACACAGACACATAAAACAAGCACATGTGGAGATTTTGTAACTGAAATCTATTGACCCTTCAGGGCTCTGTTTAAATGTTAATTCCCTCTCATAGTCTTTTGTTGGCTTCCCAGGGTAGGTTAAGTACTCCGATTTAAACTCATTTGCAACTTTGCACTTCTTTATAGCACTTCTAAAAAAGTAAATAATTGGACATTTATTTAATTACTAGAGGCCTGGTGCACAACTGAAATCACTTAAGGAGGTGCCCCGGCCCCTGCTGTGCAAGTGGGTGGCTGGGACCCACACCTGACTTCTGCCCCAGATCCCACCCCCCTGCCTGTGTCTGCTCAGGGTCCCCGGAGGCCTCTATGTCTCCATCTCCACTCCGGGCCTCATCTCACCTGCCTGCTCAACCTCTTCCTGTCCAGTGTCACCTGTTATGTCATTCCGACATAATTTTCAAATTACCCATCCCTCTCCCTCTCCCTCATCCTCCTCGCCCCCCCCCCTCTCTCTCTCTCTCTCTCTCTCTCTTTCTCTCTCTCTCTCTCTCTCTCTCTCTATATATATATATATATATATATATATATATATATATATATATATATATATAGTTTCAAGTAGTATTTGAAACCCACTGGCGCCTTGTAATGAACTGTAATTCCAGCAGCTATTGTGTGGCCTAGAGTTTTAAATGAATAAAATAATATATGCTAACTCTGCCAAAGAGAGATGTTAATGAATCACTGTACCCAACACATTTTCTTTACCAGAAATTCACAAATGATACATAAATATGGTCATATGTTCAGTACCAGAAATTGAAACTAAAAGGCAATTTTGAAATAGGCAGAACCCAAGAAGCAATAAATTCCAAAAGTATTAGAAGGCAGGGAGGGGCACACAGAAGTTTGAGCAAGTAGAAATCCAAAATATAGGCCCAGAAGAAATGGTCTGGTTTTTTGTTGTTGTTTTGTTTTTTAATCTGGGTCCTGATTCCCTAGGTGTGTCGATTTTGTGAGGTTTCATGAAGCTGCATGCTTATAAAGGGTGAACTTTTCTATATATGTATGTATAATTAGAATACCTGTGTATATGTAGATATGTAAAAAAAAAAAAAGATACCATAGCTGGTATTTTGTCAGAATCAGAAAAAAGGCAGATTCAGAAACAGCAGAAACAATGAACTATTGATGATGAAAGAGTTTAGCTTGTTTGTTGTATCCTAAAACATCTCCTAATCCTACAATATTCCTTAATCTGGGAAGCTACCTCTATAGTTCATCCTGGGAATTTTTGTGAGATTCTTGGTTTCATTATGTGCATGTGTGATATTATTATCTCCCAAATGTATAATACATTTGTTCTGAAATACACACACATAAAATAAATAATAACCTTAAATTATATTTTGCTTATGATTTAGGGATATGGACGTCTTCTTATGACAAAAAACTGTTCTATCAAACATCGAAAATATTTATCACCATTCATTTTCTCTAGTTATACAAAAGTCATGTGAAAAGCTGATGACATTAAATCTCTTCATTAAATCTCTTTCCTATAATCCAAATTATTATTTGCAGAAAAACTTAAATCACTTTGTTAAAAAGGATCTGGGCCTTCCTTTGTTGGATAAAGAAATTTTCAAAGATCCTTTTGGTTAACCTTCATTACATAGTTTTGTTTTTGTTTTAGAATTTTAAACTTGTTACTGAAAGTATTTTTGCATTTTAATGAAAACATAATGGAAATAATTATAAAAGTGAAATATAATTCTTAAATGAGTTTAATTTTAGGCAACTATATTTATAACAGAGTTTTAACTGTAATTAAAAAAATGTAACAGCAAAGATCTTTATAATCTACTAGTTAAAAAAGAAAAAAACTCTGCTTCAAATTTTCCTTGAACATGGAAATTTTTTACATTCTTTTAGTTCAGTTCATGATTTTATATTCTCCAGGAATAGTAAAATTCTAAATAAAAAAACAAACAAACGTATTTCCTAAATGTTTAGCTCAACTTATAGATTAGAAAATATAAATTCTAAATAACAAGCTCATAGATACAGACAATAGAATGGTGGTTACCAGAGGGGAAAAGGGGGAAATGCACAGTGACAAAGTAGATTAACTCTGAGTTGTAATCTCACAATAAACTACACAGATGTCATAAAATTGTGCACCTGAAATTTATATAATGTTTTTAACTAGTGTCACCCCAATAAAATAAAATGTTTAAAATCTAGATAAATAATGAGCTAAAGATTAAGTTTAAGTTGTACAGGGTAGGTATCCTGATGTTCAATATTAATAAAATGACACAACCCATATATATAAATATATAAATATATTTAAAACAAAACCCATATATATATAAATATATAAATATATTTAAAAGTCATTATATGTATATATAATGACTTTTAAATATATTTATATATTACTGTAAAACTGTTATTTGGAGGCTTCCCAATGAAAAAAGAGAAGAAAAAGTTGATTTTCAATCATGTCAGGGAAATTTATACTACAATCTAGATAAAAACATTTCTCCTTTCTATTAGCTTTTCAAAGATGCCTTATATGTCATGGTTTAATATAATTGGTTATTGATTTACTTGTCATGGAAGTTCTAAAGATTTATGATTGCACAAAAATAGAAATCATTTAACATTTTTCTTCTTGTGTTTCATTTGATTTTAACAATATTTTTCATAGGCATGAATAAAAAAGTTATCTTAAGCAAGTTAGGGTGAAACAGAATGAATGTCTTGAATAAGACATAGAACACAAGATTTTCTTCATAAATAATACACAGACTTGGGCTTATTGTACACTTTCTAAAACTTGTATGAACTCCTTCTTTCCACCGGAGAAAGTTATTTCTCTCCCTTTCACATTCTCTGTGTTTTAGGTCACTCTATTTACCAGTGTACTACATGACCCTCCTTGCCCTAATCCACCGGTACATGGTCTTTGTTCTTCACCTTTCATACTTCTCATTCACATTTTCTTTTTAACTGCATGTGTCTTTGCCTGTTTAATGGTCTACCAGTTTATCTGGAATATTCCAATCATCACCCAGAGTCCGACATAAACAATATTTTGTTATTAATGCATGCTTTCAGTTCTATCAATGAGAGTTTATTATTCTTTGGTTCCCAAATATTCTTTCTTATATAATTATCATAAATATTTTATGATTTTACAGTTAATTTCAGGTCTTTTTAAAAAATTGTACCTTTATTGTTGAAAGTATTACAAATGTCTCACTCTGGCCCCCCCCCCCCCATTATCCTTCTACCCTGCTCTATGTTCATTACAAGTAAGGTTTATTCTCTATTTTAAATAATTAGTAACCAGTGCAGAGTCTTTCTAGAACTAATAAATGAATAATAATTAAAAATAATTGAAGGTGACGTTTTCTGTAACTAGAAATTTAAAAATTGCTATCCCCTTTTAAATATTACCTAAATAGCGTGATAAAAGATACTTCATTCATTGCCGGAACCTGCAGGCAACGAACAGTACCTGATTGAGGGGGTGAGGATAAGAAAAAGACAGACAAGAACAGATGGGGGTCGGGAGGGCTCAGACCCGAGACCTGAAACCACAAATTTTATTTTTCCAACCTTTAAATACAATTCTGAAGGAGGAAATATTTATTTCAGACAATCATGCAGGTGGCAGTTTCTCCTAACATGATGAGTTCCTGGACAGATAAGTTCCTTCAGCACCTGACCTATTACAACCACCTGACCTTTACAACCACCTATCTTCCTCTTAACTCGCAGCTCCTAAAGCAAAGACATCTGCAGTTAGCAGCATTCCTAGGGGTAATTTTCCTAATTCCTAGTAGTAATTTTCCACTTAGGTGGAAAGGGGGGCACATGAGAGCTGTGTCCTACACCCATGCCTGCATTCAGGCATAAAGGACCCCTGCATTCAGGGAAGCTCCCCACAATTCATTTTTACTATAACAGAATAATTATAAAGAATATTTTCTACAGATACTCAAACTTCTTTTACTGATTAGTTCACTGACATTTATTTTTATTGTTTGAGGAACAAAGACTTCTTGAAAAAATTTTGGGTTCATTAGCTAGTAATGAAATCATTTCAGCATACACACTAGGGATATATCAAAATCACAAATAACACTGCTATTCAGGGTACAGATTAAAGTATTTATTCTACTACAATGTCTGCTAATCAGCATTAGAAACATGCTTTCAGTTTATCAATGTCATAAATCAGTCCAAGTTAACAAGAGAAGAACCATTCTGTGCAGACCAAAATGCTGATGTTCATGGGGTCAGATGTATTGTTTGGAAAAATAAGTAAGTACTGGTAAAAATATAAAAGATAATTCTGGCCTGAAAAAATCAGGTTAGGCATGATCTTGAATTTAGTTCTACTTCATATTGGCATGCAAAACTACAAAATAACCAGTGCAAAAAGATAAAGATACATTGCCTAGGTCAAATACATGGTAGATTACCTTAGCCTGACAGTATATCTTGTACCTGATAGACAGCCAAGGAATAAATGATGATGAAAACACCTTTTGTATTTAAAATAGCTACTAAATACAAGAGTAATCTCAAAATCATCTTCCAGAGATGTCAGGATTCCTGGGATTATAACTGTAAGACTGCAATGACAGCAAGCAAAATTCTTATGCTGCTGACAAATCAAATAAAGGAAGTTCCCTCATCTCTAGTCATCTTAAGGTTATTTTTAATTTTACCATTTCAGCTCTCATATGATTTAGGAGCAGCATTCTATATTGCCTTGGGGTATTCTAACTGAACCCCAGTTCCAATAATTTTTAATGATGTCTAAATTTTGTGGGAACACACTGTGTTAGTTGTTTGGAGTTCTTATACCTCAATTGAGAAATAAAGATAAAATCATATCTCCTGCCTACCTCACAAAATTGTGAGAATCATATGGTATGTTGTATTTGCAAGCCCAAAATAAGCTGAATCTTATTGTTTGGGACATTATTAAAAACCCCTGTAATATGTTTGTGTGTGAAATATATCTACAAAATATAGAAAAATTTACACAAATTATTAAAATATGTGTATTTGTACTGATGTATCAAAAATGAATATGTTATATATTTATACTTTAAATTAAAAATTTATTAGTCATAACTTAGTTTTGGAAATAGAAAGCCTACTTTTTTATTATAAATAATATGATATAGATAGAATATTGGCTTTAAGATAAAGAGGTTACAGTGGTATATATGCATTGTGGTATTTTATAATTCGTTTGCTTTATACTTATCTGTTTCCTTTTTTATATTGTACTAATATTTATAATATTCAAATCATATCACTTATTTTGTTAGAGTTAAAAATAATCATGTATTTGTTATGCTGATCTTTAATATTATAATATATACTTTAAAAAATGTGAGATTTGGGCAGACTCCAGAGTAGCTTGAATTTGAAGGGATTTTTTAATTTTCATATATGTTTATAGATGTAACTGTAGACCTCAGCATTACACTCTATTTCATGTGTCTAGGAATCCTATGAGACAGACCTTAAATCTAGTTCAAAAATAGGATTCAGGTATATTTAGATTTAGAGGGACTGAGGTTAATGATAGTGTCATACTTTACAGAATTAAAAAAGATACTGAAATAAAGTTACATAGATGAGGAGGTATCCTAGCATTTAGTAAGCCATTACTTCAGAGACTAGCTATTACAAGAGTAGTGGATATGAGTGTGCAACATCTGATGTTCAGGCTAATTACAAAAGCTAATGAGTTTTACATAAAAGATAGGTCTAAGAAAATGTATAAAATCCTATATAATAAAAGGCCAGCCACCATAAGCATAATGAGTGGAATGATCAGAGACCAGAGCCACTATGGCCTCTCGCTGGGCTGGCCCCGCCCCCAAGCAAACAGTTATGGGTGATCAGGCAGTCAGCCAAGGTGGTTAGAGGTGACCAGGTAGGCAGACCAATGGATAGGGGTGATCAGGTAGGCCTGCAAGTGGCTAGGGGCAATCAGGTAGGCAGGCCAGTGGATCAGGTAGGCAGAGGGCCCCTTGCTGGGTTGGCCCCGTCCCCAAGTAAGCAGTTAGGGGTAATCGGGCATGCAGAATGGTTAGGAGCAATCCGCAAGGCAGGCCAGCAGACAGGGGCCATCAGGTAGGCAGACGGCCACTTGCAGGGCTGGCCCCCACCAATCATCAAAGAAAGGAGGCCCAGGCCACCAGCAGCAACTCTGTGGCAGGTGTGTGGCTGGTCAGCAATCCCCCGCAGAGGGAGGCCCAGGCCAGCCAAGCCTGAGTGCCCCATGCCTGTCGCCTGCAGAGGGAAGCCACCTCATGGGGGCAGGGGCGTGGAGCCTGCTGCCAGTAGGAAGGGGAAGGAAGCCCCTATAGGCCCTGATCTCAGGCCAGGCCTAGGGACCCTACCCATGGGCCCTGGATTATGAGAGGGTACAGGCCAGGCTGAGGGACCCCCCTGAGTTTATGAATTTTCCTGCACCGGGCCTCTAGTTATTCATAATTAAGTGGCAATGTAACATTTTGTAACACTATATTGACATGAAAAAGTTATACACCACAAACATAACCAGAAGTATGTATGAGTCCTATAATTAAATTAATTATGTATATTAAGTCACCCCAATAAATCTAATAAAAGAAAAAAGAGTGCATATGGATATTATTTAGTAACTTAGTAAAGGTATGAATGAGATATATTCAAAACAATAAGTAAGTAAAATAGAAATTTGTTGCTCTAAATATTACATAGGATATTTACAATATTTTGCCAAACATTATTTCCCTGTAGTATCATGTTCAATGATTTCAAAGATTAGCTAACTATGTCACTGATGAGTTGAGTATGGTTATTAGGTTTGTATTGCTGTGTAGAACATTACCATTAACTTAGTGTCTTAAATCAAATAGCATTTATTATCTCACAATTTCTGTAGATCAGGAGTCTGGTATGACGGGGCCCACTGCACAGCTGCAATCAATGTGTTGGCCAGGATTAAGTTTTCCTATGGAGTTTTGACCTGGGATGGATCTTTTTATAAGCTTATTCAGACTATTAGCAGAATTCCCCTTTCAGTAGTACAATAGTAGCAGGATTAAGGTCCCAGCTTCCTGCTGGCAGTTGTCGAGGGCTGACTATAAGCTTTTAGAGGCTTCCTGCAGTTCCTTCTCCATGTGGTCCTCTCCACAGACCTTCTCACAGCACACACAGCAGCTTACTTCCCCAAAGGCAGCAAAGGAGAAAGTTTTTAGCCTGAAATCTGCCAGTGAAGAGGAATTTTATAACATATGACATAATCATGGGAGTTCTCTTCTATAATGCTTGCCATATTCTGAGAAACAAGTCACAGTTCATGCCCACACTAAAGAAGAAGGAATTATAAAAAGGTATTATCAACAGGGTCAGGATCATTTAAGGGTCATTTTAGGATCTGTACTGTGAGCTCTTATGTCTGTTGTCTTACTTAGCTTAGATGCATTAGCATGGCCAAACTAAACTGCTGATCATCAGGTATTTAAAATGTGGACAGTTCTAGGAAAATGTACATATTCATTATACCATCCAAATGTGATACATTTTCTAAATGAAAGTGAAGCCAAATATCTGGAAAAAATGTTAAGGCAGAATTTGAACCAAAGATAATAGTCTATTAAAATGATCACATTATCACATTATTCTAATTAATGTTCATACAAGAAGCAAATTTGTAATACCATCACTGACATATGAGGTAACAAATTAAACACGTATAACTCCCACTATTTTGGCTTAGATAACAAAAAAGAGTCACAGTTACTGAGAAATAGAAAGTTGGTTAGAAGTTAGGTTTTGGACATGATGATATATTCGAAAAGTTTGACACCAAAGTAATTTTTAAATAGGTAGGTTGCTATCAGTCTACTGGTTACAGAGGGGAGTTTGGGTGTCAATAGGAGATATTTATAGCCATGAAAAAGACTGAAATATCCAAGAGAGCATAATATATTACTATGTTGCATAATATTAAAAAAAGCCATTTGTGGAAAATGGCTATATGTAAACAAATACATATTAATAAAATGATGTTGACAACACCAAAACAATCCAATTTTTAAATTTATTTATAAATGTTTGATTTTTGTCTTACAAATTATGCCTAAAAATAATCAAATGATATAAAATGCCAGCATAGCCCTAACCGGTTTGGTTCAGTGGGTAGAGAATCAGCCTGCAGACTCAAGGTCCCTGCGGACTCAAGGTCCCGGGTTCAGTTTCCAGTCAGGGGCATGTACCTTGGTTTCAGGCACATCCCCAGTAGGGGGTGTGCAGGAGTCAGCGGATTGATGTTTCTCTCCTATCAATGTTTCTAACTATCTCTTCCTCTCCCTTCCTTTCTGTAAAATATCAATAAAATATATTAAAATAAAATAAAATGCCATCATATCTTAATGTAACTTAGGTTTAAAAAAGCATATTATCTAATGGAAAACATTTAGTAGACAGAAATTCACATTGATATTCTCCTAATAAGTTATAAATCTTATAATTTTACTGCAGCCACCTCTTTTTTTAATTTTAAAAATATATTTTATTGATTTCAGAGAGGAAGGGAGAGGGAGAGAGAGACAGAAATATCCATGATGAAAGAGAATCATTGATCAGCTGCCTCCTGCATACCCCACTCTGGGAATTGAACTGTGACCTGCTGGTTCATAGGTGGATGCTCAACCACTGAGCCAAGCCATGAGAGCTGCAGCCACCTCTTTAAGATATTAGAAATATTTAATTTAATTAATTAATCAGACTTATAAGTTACAATGCAGAAAATTCCTTTTGACAAAAATTCTGCCATTGCAGAAATAAATTTCGTATTTTATAGTGTATGACTCTTAACAGGATTATTTTACCATTTTTGCCAAATGAATAATATTTAAAATTGAATGCTCATATCAGGTATTTTATTTCTCAGTCTAATGAAATAAGCTTTATTATATACAAATGTGCAATTCTATAGCAATTATAATTATTTCAGAAAGGTTTTAAGTTTTTAATACACATTTAATACATATTGGTGTTTTTTCTATGTATAGATTAAAATTTCTTTCATACAATTGTAATATCTTAATTTTGGAATATTTTAAATAAATTACGATTTTAATATAAATTTTAATAATCCTAATGTTTAAGAAAATTATAATGAATATAATGTTCTCACTATTGTACCCACTCTTCAGAATCAGGATGGACTCCCACTCGAAATGTGATTCAGATTCCCAGACACACACTTCACCCTACTCCCTACCCTAGGGTTTGAAAAGGTTTATTACCAACACAGTGAGGCATTCAGAGGAGTGTAGTTCAGATGTCCAAAGCTGCTCTAAAAATGCCTTTGCAGGAGAGAGAGTAGAAAAAGAAGACTGTATTTTATGAAATGGGACCCAGGTGAGGAATTCTGTGTCACTAAAGGTTTATGTGGTGTGAATTTTCCATTGGCAACAAAGGAGCCACCACTAGTCTTTCACATTTGCTTTCTCAGAAGTGAAGAATAGAAGGAAGAAAAAAGGATGAAGCTTAAAGGATATTATTGCAGAAACATGCGTGCGTGCACACACACACACACACACACACACACACACAATGGAGTCATACACTTTCTCACAAACTCTACCAAAGAATAAGTATACTAAAATTGATTTTTGAAGTACAATGCTTACATCACAAAGGACAAAGAATTTTAAAACCAAAACTGTAAATTAATCGTAGGAAATGTTACTATTAGTATGGGTTTTTCAGTGTAATTGTTCTAAAACCTTTTTTTAAAAAAAAAAAAAAAAAAGCTTGATGAAATATATATTGCTAAATAAAAAAATTATTATATACCTCAATCTAGCTCTATAATACCTCCAAATTCTATTGAATTGATTAGAAACTAGTACTATATGTATCCTTTGCTGGAATTTTCATATTGGAGAAAGTGTGGGCAAAGATAGAATATGTCTACAAAAATACAATTTATTTACTGGTAATTGGTACATTCCCCTTGTGTTATTGGCGTTGTGTGTTTGACTAAAAGCTTTCTTCCTATATCTAAGCCTTTCTTTGATGATTTATTGCCAAGAGAGTGACAGTAACGCCATCAATTTATTGTTATGACTAAAGCACTGGGAAAAAATTCAAATCCAATTTGATATGGGTCTCTTTAAAAAATGTTTTAATACATTTCATCATAGAATTATAAATCCTACATCTATTAAAATTGATGAGTTGACAATGACATACTAGGTGTAATACTATTGACCATAATTTTAAAAAGGTAATATTTCAAAACTTAATCAGTCACTTTAACAATCACCTCTTTTTTGACATTGATGCTTAGAAGCAGATCATCAAGATGTACTGCTAATAAAAGATATTAATCAAATGGATATAATACAGATGAATTTCATACATTTTACACTGTTACTAAACCTTTGAATTAAGTATTTCTGTCCTCACTGTGTAAAGGACATTGGTTGTATCTAACAAAGATGGTTACTTTACTTTCCATAATCCTGGTTTAATTAAGAATTATGTATTTAGAGTAAAATAACCAATGCTTCCTCTTGTATAATGATGAAGTTTTCTGAGCTTGTCATTATTTCAGAGGTACAGTACATCCATTTTCCTTTGGCAATTAAGGGCACAAAGATTCTCTAATACAGCATAGCAGCCATAGCATAGAGCTCCTAATAAGATCATCTGACTCCCTGGTGTGTTTCTTTCTATGTTTCTTGGAAAATGGGAACAGGGCAGAGTAGACACTTATTTAATTGGATTCAAAGGATTCCTATAATTTCCACTTACTAAAAATACTTTCTCCCTTTTAGCCTGAAAAGTACATATTCAGAATATAAAATTCTCAATATAAATAACAAAACTAGAGATTAATTTGTTATTATACATTATCCATGTATATGTGAACCTAAGATTATTTACTACTAAAATATATAATTAGGGTATATTAATATACCTGTAGTTTACTAGTTATTCAAAATTACATTTTAAATAAGTGATCATAATGTTGCACTTACCAAGTAGCTGCACACTTATTTCTGCAAATCTATGCAATGGCCACTTAAAACTGAGAGTGTTTTCGGAGGTGAAGAGATGGGTGGTATTAATAAAGTTGCTACTGATCAGTACTAGGTTCTTTTGGAGATAATGGAAATATTCCAAAATTAGAATAGGGTATGCTTGCACAACTCTGTGAATCTATTTTTAAAAACATTGAATTACACACATTAAGTGAGTAAACTGTATAGTATATAATTATCCTATATAATAAAAGGCTAATATTCAAATTGACTGAACAGTAGAACGACTGGTCACTGTGATGCGCACTGACCACCATAGGGCAGATGCTCAACGCAGGAGCTGCCCCTGGTGGTCAGTGCGCTCCCACAGAGGGCGTGCTGCTCAGTCAGAAGCCAGGCTCACAGCTGGAGGGCACAATGGTGGTGGCAGGAGTTTCTCCCGCCTCTGCTGCAGAGTTAAGGACCCCTGGGCAGACATCCCCCAAGAAGTCCTGGACTGCAAGAAGGCACAGGCCAGGCTGAGAGACACCCCCCTCCCCAGTGCACAAATGTTGTGCACCAGGCCTCTAGTATGTCACTAAAACTTTAAAAAATTCTTGTTACAAAAATATCATTTTAATGCACATCTTTATATCCATATGCAAAAGGTGTTCCCTAGATTTCTCTGTGAAAAGTTTTCAAGAGAAAATTTAGTTTGAATTGTCATTTGATTTTTATTCTAGGTATTTTTATAAGTTTTATGTCTTTATAGATACTTTCCTAACTTTTATTTCTTTCAAGAAAATTGACCGTTGAAGCATTTTCATGAAAACTGCTTTAAAATTCTTGTCAGATATATCAAACATCTGATTTCTTTGAGTGTTTATGTCTGTTAATTGTCCTTAATCAAGTTGTGATTATCCTGGTTCTGGGTTTAATGAAGTCTTTCTAATTATATCCTGGACATTTGTCCCTGTTTGAACATTTTATCACAGTAGGCAGGCATTCTGTTTTGGTTTAGCATTCATGTTCTGGCCTATTTTTGTTCGCAGTGTTTTCACTGACAATGTCAGGTTCAGGACATTCACATGTTATTTTTGATCTGCTTGGTTTATCTGACGTTGTCGGGGCTTTCACCAATCAGTCCTTACTACTGCTGTGCCACAAAAAGGGTTAACCTGGTCCAGCTATCTGGGTGTCCTTCAGTGGAAGAGGGACTCTCAGAACTATAAGGATGATCTTTCCAGCGCTGTACAGAGTGATGGTTCTGTTGGACACAGACTGCTTGCTGGGATAAGTTTGTTTTGTGGCAGGCAACCCCCCCAACCTCTCACCAAGCATCACCTACAGTCTATTTATATAAAATTTTGTTTAACTGCATAGAAATTCAGTCAATCATATGACATAATTATTTTCATAACATATTCACATAGTATCCATGAACAGATTTTTTAAAATATATTTTATTGATATTTTACAGAGAGGAAGGAAGAGAGATAGAGAGCTAGAAAGGTCAATAAGAGAGAAACATCGACTAGCTGCCTCTTGCACACCCCCTACCGGGGATGTGCCCGCAACCAATGTACATGCCCTTGATCAGAATCTAACCCTGGGACCCTTCAGTCCGCAGACTGACGCTCTACCACTGAGCCAAACTGGTTTCGGCATAGAATTTTAGTCTTAGATGTCAAAATCTCTGACACTACTACCTCAATTAATTTGCTTAAAATTTAAAAAAAATTAAATTGGTCTCAAGAACACCTAGAGCTCATTAAAGCCTGGCAGTTAAAATTATTAAAGATGAAGTTCTCTTTTTGCTATGAACATGACATGTTGTTGGCCATATTGACATCATAAGCTTCGCAGGAACAGACAATGTAGAGAGCATACCATGGCAGAACCAACCATAGATAAAGCCATTTTCCAATCATAGTAGATAAGGTAGATAATGCCATTTGGAGGGTAAGAATTCATTGGTCTGGAGCGAAGAAGACCTGAGCACAAATACTTGCTCCCCATCATAGAACTGTATAGACTTTACTAATTTCAAAAATTACATTGCTGAATAGCATATAACATAAACCTCCTGGTAAGCATGTCTAAAATGATTAAATATTGGACACTCCTTCCATCAATTTTCCTTCAGTACCTCAGGAAAAAAATGTCCTTACCTTCTATGGTGTATTTATTCAGGTTGTACCTTGCCTCATAGTCAAATCAGATGTGACTACATGACAGTTTGAGGAGAATAATGAACTGAGAGGTTGATTTTTTTTCCTTCTATGAATGGAAAGACATTACATTTCTAAGATTCTTAAACTATTTGTGACTGAAGAGTTATAGCAAGGAATTGACTGAAATTGTAGCAATAGCAGCTGAAGAAATCAGCATCTATCGAATAAAAATTTACAAACAGATACTCTACATCAGAGGCTTTTTATGTGCTTACAGTCCAACAGTGAATAAAGCATCAAGTAAAATTCCTCTCTTCATGGTACTTACCCCTAACGAAACACAAATCAAACAATAAGTATATCTGTAAAATAAATTATGTTCTAATAAATTATTTAGTCTGATAGAATAATAAATTATTTAGTCTGATAGAATAAAAGCCACAAAAATAATTGAAAGGTTGGCAACTTATTAAGATTGAGCATTAAATATGTCTCAGTAATAAAGTACATTTGAACAAAGATTTGAAGGAGGTCAGGCTGTAAACTAAGTGGACATATAGAAAAAAATATAGTAGACAAAGAGAAAAATTAAGAGAAAATACCTAATGTAGTGTTATTTGCAGTTTGTGTTACTTGTAGTTTTGGGAAATTTCACTCAGAGCAGTTGAAACATTGTGAGCAAAATGGTATATTAAGATGCCACAGAGTTGATGAAAGGGGGTTTTGATGGTTAATTTTATGTGTCAATTGAGTAGATCACAGGTTCCTAGATATGTGGTTAAACATTATTTCTAGGTATATCTGTAATGGTGCTTACATATCAAATTAGCTTTTGAATTGGTGAACTCAGTAAATTTGCCCTACCCAATTAGGTGGGCATCATTCTTCCATCTAAGATATGAACAGAAGAAAATGTAGAAGGAAGAATTTTGCCCTTCCTACCTGATTATTTGAGCTGGGACATTGATCTTCACCTGCACCTGGTGCTCCTGGATCTCTGGCTTTTAGTCCTGGACTGAACTCTACATCATCAACTTGCCTAGTTTTCGGGCCTTTGAACTCCAACTGAATTACATGACCTACTTTCCTGGGTCACCAACCAACAGCAGGTCATGGGATATCTCTACCCTCCATAACTGTGAACCAGTTCCTTATAATAAACATCTTGTGTGTGTGTGTGTTTATCCTAAATTGGTTCTGTCTCTTTAGAGAGCCTTGACTAATAATAAAGGAGCATATCGTTCCTATATCTTGAAGATCATTATTAATATTTTGACATTTGCATTTAAGTAAAACGAAAGACACTAGGATGTTAGGGGAAAATGACATGTATGACTTAAATTTACAAACGATCATCTTGGCTTAGTTTGTTTGTTTAAAGAATAGTTGGTAAGGGTATTAAGAAATACAGGAAATAGCATCCTAATAACTACGCCTGGGGCCAGGTGGGTGCTTGACATATTGGGGGGGGGAGTGTAACTCAGTAAAGTACATGATTTTTTAACCACTGTGCAATATGTTTGAAACTGATACAGAATAACATTAAATGCATACTGTAATTAAAAAAGTAAAGATGGAGGAAAAAGGATAGGCTGGAAGAGATAAGGAAATGATTAGAAGACCTATTGTGACATCATTGCAGTAAACTATAGTAACCTGAGAGACACATCATCTTGTGTGAGAGCTGCTGGATATTAGAGGTGGAATAGACAATATATTATTTTGGATATATTGCTATGGTGAAGCTTTGAGCATTTTCTACTAAAATGAATGTTAAGTGTAAGGAAAAAAGAGGAATAAATATGATATGAAGCATCTTGGTTTGAACCAACAGTGCTGACTCTATGTACTACTGCTATAAGACAGTCAGGTATTTTTCTTCTCTATCCCTCTCCTCCTCCTTCTCCTTTAAAAAATTCCTAATTTTACCTGCATTAAAAATCATATAATTTTTACAACAATCATGTGAGGAAGACAGAACACGTGTTACTGTCCACATATTTCAACTGAGAAAACTAAAACATCCAGAGAGATTGCACAAGAAAGTTGCTTAAACCACTGGTTCTTTGGCTGCAAGTACAAACATTTCTCCACCTGAAGGAAGGAAAAGTAGGCACTAATGTTGGCAGGAAAACCAGAGGTTTTCTGAAGGCTTCCAGAGCTATCTTAGAGATTCACTAGGCAAAGGCCTATATGGGAAGAAGGGAATATTTAGAAAAGAAGTCATCTTATCCAGCACAGCCATTTTATAAAAGGAAAAATGGGGTTATGTGAGGCAGCTAGAAAATGTGAAAAAGTCTAGGATTGACAGGCAGGAGACTCGAGTTTTGCTCTTATAAAGATAACACACACACACACACACACACACACACACACACATGCACATGCATACGCACACGCACACACAAAGAGAGAGAGGAGTCAATAGGACACAAGTATCTTGGTTTGTATAACTGAAGGGTACAATTACCCTTATGAACACAGCATTCACCCAGAATGTAACTGTGTTCTTTCTATATATACAAGCTCTCTGTGTACTTTCAGGAAGAAAAGTCAATATTAAAACTTGAAAATTTTTTCCTTATCACTGTTTTTAAAACATAGCTTGCCATTTGGCTATATATGCCTCTATGGCTTAGGGGGAAAAATAGGTCAAAATTAATTTGATTGAACTTCCCACAATTTCAGACTGGAGGAAAATAACCCAAATTTCAGGTCAACTCTATACTTTTCTAGATAAGATCATCTTGTAATTCCTATAGGGCATCAGGAATGAACATAATATTTCTGTCAAGAGTTGTAATTTTTTTTAAGTAAGCATATCTGCTGAAGAGAACATTCAGAAGACTATCTTCTTTACAAGTGTGGCTGGAAGCAATGGTAATCACTTGGTATTATTTGAAATTGCATTTGCTTGGATAGTACTCTCCAAATTTCACAACATTTTATCCATATAAAATTATGCTTTAAGTATGCACCCTCTAATAAATTTTAGAAAATGTGGGGGCATCTATGTGTAATTGGTAAGTAACTCAAATTTTCACCACACTACAAGACTATGATAAATGTAAAGTGTTAGAATAGTTATTAAAATAAAATTTGTATAAATGTCTAAATAAAATCTTTTCAAATTTATAATAAGCATATTTCTAGCTACCACTAATTAAGCTTAAATATGATTTACACTATTGTTTTTCTAGACTTTTTGTTAAGTATCTAAATACCTTGAGAATCACCATTGATGAGACTTTTTTTGTTTCATCCTACCTAATACAAGAGTAATATGCAAATAACCATCACTCCGATACACCCACAAGCCACGCCCACAAGCCAATCATAGCAAGTATACAAATAAACCCAACCAAGATGTCTACCAGAAGGGAGGCCTGGGTTTCCCTGGCAACAGAGGAAGCCAAGCTTTCCACACACTGGCAGGCCAGGCCTCCACTCAAGGATATAAAGTTTCAATTATAGAAATGGCACACAGCCACAGATCTAGCAGAAGGCTTGGCTCCACTCCAGGCTACAAAGTTTCAGTTGTAAAAGGTAAATAAATTCCAGATACCAGGGCCTCCACTTGGGCCGTCAGGCGGTGTGGCTGACCGACAAACCACCACAGGCTCCTTCTCCCCTCCACACCCCAAAGAAACCTCACCCTGATCCAGGACACCCTTCAGGGCAAACCAGCTGACCCCCACCCGCACACCAGGCCTCTATCCTATCTAGCAGATTGACCATCACTCCAACACACAATAGCTGCCCCAATGTGGTCTAAGATGGCTGCCCCTATGTGGACACAAGATGGCTACAAGATGGCCAGCAGGGGAGGGCAGTTGGGAGGCACCAGGCCTGCAAGGGAGGGAAGTTGGAAGCGATCAACCCTGCAGGGAGAGCAGTTGGAGACGATCAACCCTGCAAGGGAGGGCAGTTTGGGGTGACCAGGCCAGAAGAGGAGGGAAGTTGGGAGCAAACAGGCTGGCAGAGGAGCAGTTAGACATCAATCATGCTGGCATGGGAGTGGTTAGAGGGTGATCAGGCTGGCAGGCAGAAGCGGTTAGGGGCAATCAGGAAGACAGGTGAGCAGTTGGGAGCCAGCAGTCCTGGTATAATGCCTAAACGGGCAGTCAGACATCCCTCGAGGGGTCGGTGATTAGAGAGGGCACAAGCTGGGCTAAGGGACACCTCCCCGCCCCCGTGCATGAATTTTGTACACCGGGCTTCTAGTAATAGTTTATAAAATGTTTAAAGCCATTCTCACAGTCATTCTAATGTGATGCAATTTATACTGAAAGAATCTACAGTTCACTCTTTTCTTTCATTAGCAAGTGAGATATTGGTATTTCCAAAGGCTATCCTATGAAACATTTAAAAACAATAGTGAAGCTCTAATTTTTAGAATACCAATGCGTTGATTAGAATTTCATAATGTAATCTGCAGTTACATTAGTTGCAAATGGAAAAAAATACCCTGAAAAACTGATGACAGTATCTTAAACTTCTGCTGGCAATTCACCTGCCAGACGACTAGCCTAGTGCTCACTGCTTTCAAATCCATCATCTTGGGCAGTGTACCATGTTTCTTGGGCACTTGGAATAGGAACCCCTACAGAAGTGCAACTTTATTCACTATTGACAGTGGCATGCTCTCCAGCTGGCTGCTAAGATAGGCATTCAAGTGCCTGCATTTTGCATTTAAAAGTCAAGTACAAAGCATAAAATGTTTTTCATCATTCTTGTTGTCTAACTGCCTGTGGGGATTGCAAGAAGTGCTCTTAACCTTTATTGTTTAGCCAAAGCACAAAGTAGCATTTAAGTGACAAGAAATAACGGGCCATAAAGGAGACACCAGGAAATTATTATGCACAAAATTATAAGGAGTAGAGGTGCAAGAATAACTGTGTGACATTTTATAATTTGGCTACAATGCAAAAAAAAGAAAGCTGATACTTGGTGAATGCATACAGCCATATGGGAGCCATTACTACTGTTAATGGCAGTTTGTCCAGAGAAATACCAGAGATAAACACAAGAATTGGAAGTGAGTCAGCAGAGAGTACAGTTTAGGGTACAATCTTTTGAAAGCACTGGTTAGAAGCAGGAGATAAGAAACTGAATAGCTTTGAACGGCAATGTAGGGCCATGAAAGGTTTGGAGGGAGATGGTTATAAATGATGATAACTTAATATGTGTATGGGTTAAGGATATAAAAATAAATGAGAGAAACAGTACAAAGGCATAAAAATAGTGAAGAAGACAAATGACTTAGAAGCCAAGACCAGGGGAAGGTATGTGGAAATGTATCCTTCACATTTCTACAGTCCATCCTGTAAAGCTGAAAGAAATTTAATTAAAAGGGGCAACTCAATATTCTCATTGAAGCAGGAAGTAGATAAGTATTGCAAGTCTGGTTAGTGGTATATATATTTTTTAAAGACTTAAGATTATCAAAACATCAATCAGAAAGAATATATTCACCCCTATCTTCATGGCAGCACAATTTACAATAGTTAAGATTTGGAAATAGCCTAAGTACCCATTAGCAGATGAGTGGATTAAAAAACTGTGGTACATCTACACAATGGAATACTATGCTGCCATAAAAACAAAAGAGCTCTTACCATTCACAACAGCAAGGATGGACCTGGAGAGCATTATGATAAGAGAAAATAAACCAGTCAGAGAGAGATAAATATCACCTGATGTCATTCATTTGTGGAATATAATGAACAACATAAACTGATGGACGAAAAATAGATCCAGAGACAGAGAAGCATCAGACATACCACCAAACCTCAGAGGAAAGGCTGGGGATGAGAGAGTACCCAAAGGACTAGTATGCATGCATATAAGCATAACCAATGGACACAGACACTAGGGGGGTGAGGGCATGTGCAGAGGGGTGGGAGAAACTGAGGAGAGGTCACTGAGGGAAAAAGAAGAAATATGTAACATATCAAAGAATAAGTAAATAAATAAATATGAAATAAAAAAACAACAAACTTAAGACTATCCGTTCAGAGGATCAAGTATATACAGGCATGTAATTAAATGAATCTCTTTTCCTTTTCTCAGTTCCTTATTATGTGGCTTCAGTGACTACATTTTAACAGAAAAAAAGGGACAGGAGAAAGAGGTATGACTATATCTGTAAAATTAAAATACATTTCAGGAAAAGTATATCAAACTCATATGAGCCAAATTCCTAATACTTAAATATTTCTTATTGGAAGTTCAGAGGAGAGGATTTGGAAACAGATTGGATTAGGGGCTAATAAGATATTTGAGACTTATCCTTCCAAATCATATCCTATAGAAATTCACTTTATCCAGTTAAATAACAACGCATAGATTCATTTAAGACTCATTCCTACATATCGTATAATTTGTGTTATCTCAATTGGTCTCCATCAGTTTCTCCTTCATTAGGACTTCATGTTTTTGCATGTCAATTTTTTAGTGAACTGCAGTACTTTTGGTTCTCTATGCAGATATGTCTTTATTATGCAACTGTTATAAAGATTTAATTTATACTATAGACCAACATTCCATCATCTGTTAATAAAAATACTTATTTTATATTTTCCTTCATTTTTGCATTTCTGATTTAAATGTAAATTGACTGTGAATTATATTACATATATAATTTTTAAATACATTTTTTCTTTTAAATTATCTTACTATATCAAAAATATCTACTACTATACTTAATTGAAATATGTTGCAAGGACAAAAAGCAGAAGAACCTCTGCTAACTTAGGTTGCTGCTTACCTTTTGGCTTCTAAAAATGCACCAGCATTCACTGCATAGAAGTCTGATTTTCTCCTTCCAGAATTCACTGTCAAAGAGAAACATACAATTAAAGAAGCATAGTATTCCTTTATTTCTTCCAGGTCAAATATCAGTGATTTACTATATATCACCATGATGTCTTCCTCTTTCAAAGATTATTTAATTTTGTTCTTACTATACCAGTAACATGTTTTCTGAAAGTAAATTGACTTTTTATATTTAGGTTGTTTTTCCTGTAACTTGTGGTTGAAAGAAAGCATCTGTCATATTATGCCATCTTTATTTCTCAGATCCCCTGGGGGGATGTTCTGAATCATTAGTTTATAATCAGTTTCTGTTTTTAATTAAATAGCAGCAATATTACTGAGTTAGAAATAAACAAGATTTGGTTCTTGTTCTCTCAAATATATAGGTTTATGGAAATAATGTTTGTCAAAATACATGATAGGTTAATGCAATACATTTTATAAGAAAAGCATCATTTGGAACTTTTCATATATAGATTACTTTTAGGAAATCAGAAAAAAAAGTTTGAATTGAGTAATATCAAAATCATTTACTCAATCATTCAAGTAGTTCATAACAAATCTGTGAGACTATGAGGGCATACTGTTAATGTGACAGTACAAGGTGTGCATGCTAACATGCATATTTGCAAGCATAATTATAATACATTTATATACACTCAAAAGCTGCAGATGGAATCTACACAAATGTAAATTGTACTATGCATGTTAAGATGGAACCCATCAACTAGCAAAAGCCACCCCTTCCTAAGGTAATCTTTATTTTGCTCAGTTTAAAGATGAATACAAAAACCTAGTAAGTTTTGTGCTTCATGAAAAGTAAAACACAGATATATACCCAAATATATATCTCAGAGCTTTTTAAAAAATACTTTGAGTAAGTCTACTAACAATTAATCTTGGGATGGAATAAATTTATTGTCGTATGTGATAAAAAAAAATTAGGTAATAATTATAACATTACAAAACAATGCTATTCAGATTAAATAACTAAAATTTTAGTGAGCATGCATATACTTTATATATTATACATATAAGCAATATATTTATTAAATATACAGTTTTAGGGAAAAAGTTATATAATTCCAAACAAAGAGGAGATTTGGATATTTAATCAACTCTATAATAAATTTAGAACGTAAAGAACTTTATTTTTCTCAGAAAATAAATAGACAAAGCTAACTGAATGTAAAACACAATATGAAGGCCAACGTCCTTGAAGGAAATTAGTATTTTTTCCACAAACTTGATTTTTATGAACTTTGGACCTTCTATTTTTATGCTGAAGCACTTTCAAAACATTGTTTGCTCATAAAATATGGTTTAATACAAATAAACCAAGGTTATTCTACACAATGTGGCAGCATAATTACCTTTTAGCTTCTAAAAATTCCTTCCCTAATTCTCACTAACATAACAAAATGTTATATAAACATTTACATTTACTTTTTAAATGTGAAATACTTAAACCTTTCCAACCATATATCTTTGTGCTATGTTCTGGAGAACTCCACTGCTCCATCTTCTGGCTTTAACTGCTTATTTTTCATTTGTCATCCATTCTTCCCAGGATTTAACATAAGTGTTGTTTCAATTTCTGTATCAGTTTAGATACTTATAGCTTCCAGAAATAGAAACTGGCTCAATTATGCCTCCAAGGCCCCATTTCTTTATCACATTGTCACATTGTATCTTTTGCTTTTTTTTGTCTGTCTTTTGTTGAATTTTACTATTGCCTTTGGCATTTACATGATCTTAAAACCTGTTTCTCTCATGATTTTAAAATGGCAGCCAGTAGAATTTGAGGCTAAATATTTTTATTTCAAATCCAGAAGGAACGATAGGGGAAAACAAAATCAGTAAGGCTAAATATTTTTATTTCAAATCCAGAAGGAATGATAGGGGAAAACAAAATCAGTAAGACAAAATAGAAGTAAACAAAAAAAGAATCTAAATGTCCCACAAATGCAAAGTACAAACAATTAAGCCACTTTACTGGAAAGTAGAGTGAAATTAGCATAGATGAATGGAAAGATCATCTTAGAAAAAGGAATGGGCTGTCAACCCCAACTGACATGAGGAAATAGCTGAATAAATCTATTTCTCTGTCATTAGACAAAACAGCAAGAGTAACTAAAGATAGGCAATTTACACTCAAATAACTAGTCAGTCTTTTTAAAATAGTAATTCCTGTTTTTATTTTTTAATATATTTTATTGATTTTTTTATAGAGAGGAAGGGAGAGGGATAGAGAGTTAGAAACACCAATGAGAGAGAATCATCGATCAGCTGCCTCTTGTACACCTCCCACTGGGGATGTGCCCGCAACCAAGGTACTTGCCGTTGACTGGAATCGAACCTGGGACCCTTCAGTCTGCAGGCCGACACTCTATCCACTGAGCCAAACCAGTTTCAGCTCATTCTTGTTTTTAGAATAAGATATCACCTTATTTCTCTGGTTATATTAATTATGGTCATTTTAATGACTTGGAATTCCATTAATTAATATTTTTGATATTATTGTTGTTGACATTCCTTTTTTGTTCCATATTTTTTCCTTAGAAATCTATTGATTTGATTAACACTGATTTAATTGTATACTCACCTGGCATATGCCCATTGATGCCAGTGTTTTTAAGAAATTAAAGCCTAAGATCTATGCAAAAAACACTATCAGACTGTAGAACCTCTATATGACATCAAAACACCAAATGATTTAAGCACTTGCTTTTTTAATAGCTCCTCAGAATAACAAATTCTACTTCTCAGAATAAAAAACAACAAAAGTATTTCTAATTAAAGAAGAGATGTAACTAAACGTGAATAAATCTTAATATCCATTAAAAGGTATAGTAATGAAACGCAGAATTTAAAAATGAAAGAGAAAAAGAGGCAGAAAATAAGGTATGGACAAAGCAGTTTAAAATTACAGGGGAATGGAGATTTTAAAATAAAGGGAAGAACCAATAACGCCAAGTGCTGTATGGGTTAATGAAGAATAAAAACTCTAAAAGATCATTCACCTTGGTATGTGGAAATCACTACCCGTGTTTCCCCGAAAATAAGACATCCTCCGAAAATAAGACCTACTTCATGGAGACATAATACATCCCCTGAAAATAAGACCTAGCACATCTTTGGGAACAAAAATTAATATAAGACACTGTCTTATTTTTGGGGAAACAGGGTAGTAGTCACTTAAAGTATTATTTTGTTTAGTGATGGCCAGAGATTCCGTTTGCAAAAAAAATTAAAAATAAAACAATTACAAACAAGCAAGAAGCAGTATTTACCATCTATATATATGTAAAATATGACAATGGAACAAAAAAATAGTCTTATGAGAGCCTGATGGAGTTACAGAATTATATAAATTTTGCATTTAGAACAATGCAAGATTTACTGAAATACTGTGGTAGTCAAGAAGGAAATAATGGGGACAAAAAATAGCTAAAATAAATGGGTTAAAAAGAATAGGGTTGGATATTTAAAGACTCAGAGAAAGCTTTGGAGAGTTAATCCTCATTAAGAATATATTTAATACATAAAAATCACTGTATCATTTAGTGTTCATACCAGGAGACTTTGAGAGCAAAAGTGAGACTATTAATTATTAAAACAGGCATAACCCCAGATTGTCCAGGCAACCAGTCCATATGGTCGTCTACTATATCACAACAGTTTCCAGCAGCTCATATTTAGTCAGCTGCAAATAATTGTGTGTGTGTGTGTGTGTGTGTGTGTGTGTGTGTGTGTGTATGTGTGTGTGTTTGGCTTAAGACACCATATCTGAAACATCTAGTTCTGTCTTCTAATATTGTTGATATTTTGGGTGTACTAGTAATCTTCTAAAAAAATTAAAAACCAAGACCTAATACTTTTATCTTGAGATGAACACAATAACTAAAGTAGTGACAACTAATATGGGGGTGGAAGACATATGTAAACTAAGGTGGGTTTATGCTTGTTTAGTATCATATCCAGTGGGGCTGAGAGGACTGGGCGCCCCCATCTTGTGGCTATGGGTGCTGCCAACTTTGTGATGGAGTGACAGTTAATTTGCATGTTACTCTTTTATGAGTTAGGGTTATTACCGGCATCTACAAAGTTCTGAACAAGAATACCACTCTGGCAAATAGAAGAGTGATTTACATTCCATTTTATGTCCTTAACTCTTAAATTACATTTCCTTTATGTAACAAATATATGGCAAGCCAAGCTGAAAAAGTTACATAAGATTCCTACCGCATAATATTCTGGAAAAGACAAAACTATGGAAACATTTAGGCATAACACACAGGATTTCCATGGCAGTAAAACTATTTCATATGTATAATTATGGATACATGTTATTATAAATTTGTCAAAACCCATAGAATAAACAACATCAAGAGTGAACCCTAATGTAAACTATGGACTTTGTGTGACAATGATGTATCTATATAGGTTCATCAATTGTAACAAATTACTGCTCTAGTGAAATATATATATATAGTGGGAAATATTATAGGTGAAAGGTGGAGGGGTGAATGGGAATTCTGTACCTTATGCTCAAATTTGTAGTGAACCTAAACCTGCTCTAAAAATAGTCTATTAAAATATTTGTAAATGAATGGCAAATGAAAACATGAATTTAAACATTAATAAGGTTACCAATTGAATTAAATTTTAATAGCTGTTTAAAATATTCAATAGTTTAGAAAAACCAGTAGGTGTCTCTCATGCTCTATATATTTTTAAAATATATAATAACTTTGAAAACCAATTCATATGTAAAGGAGAAAACAGTTTAATGGTCAACAAAGTAAAAATAATGGTGTTTAACTTGTTTATTTTTCACTGAGATTAGGTTTGCTTAATACTTTTACTATGTACAAACAATATACTATATAGCAACACAGTGGATTCTTAGACAGTATTTGACCTGTAAAATATATTTAGAAATCTCCCATTTAGCATTTATAAACACATAACTTCTGGTAAAATAAATGGAACTCCATACAAATTCACAGCATTTTGGAAAGCATTAGGGATGACCCATGATTCATGCATATCATCTTTAAGATGCCTGTCACATTTAATCAAGGTCATCATATTTCACAGATGCAATGACCTTGTTAATTTTATTTTTTAACATGTCTCATTTGAATATATCATCTATCAAACTAAACAGACATGATTGCATCCATAAAATTCACAAACATTCATTAGGCTATGAAAAAGGGTCTGTTTTCAAGTGAAAGAGATACTTTTACTTACCCAGTGAGTACCCAGATGTGTGGACTTGATTTCCAAATTATATCCATAGGCACTAAGACCACGTACACTTAATAGGTAGTGCAAAGAAATCCCAAGAGTAGATGCCAAGTATTTGGACACACAGAGAGAAAAATAAAATTGAATGAAATGTGTTATTAATGAGGCAAGTGGTGAAAAGCATGGAAATGTAATTTAAGAGTTAAGGACATAAAATTGAAAAGTAAATCACTCTTCTGTTTGCCAGAGTGGCATTCTTGTTCAGAACTTTGTAGATGCCAGTAATAACCCTAACTCATAGAAGGGTAACATGCAAATTAACCGTCACTCCATCACAAAGTTGGCAGCACCCATAGCCACAAGATGGGGGCGCCCAGTCCTCTCAACCCCACTGGAGTCCCCCAGTCCCGGCAGGAGGGGGCAGCTACTGAGAGCGGGCAGCAAGAGCGGCCTAACGGAATACTTGCTCCACACCCAGCCATGGATGGGCCTCTGGCCAGGCTGGGGTGTGGAGAGCCCTCTGGGCAGCAGGCACAGTGCAACCAGGCCCTGCAGAAGAGCTACTGGCGCATGGATTCGTGTGCAGGACTCCTAGTGTTTAAATAAGTATGATATTTCAAATTATAACTGTAGATCACTGGATAAAAGCATCTTGCTAAATTCTGGTTATGAGGTATCTGTGAAGAATAATGGTATCTGACAGAAAATTTCCCAGTTAATGGGTATTGACATTATTTTCCATGATGGAAAGTTTAAAATTACTGTTCATTAGAACAATAAGATAATTACATATTGTAGGCTCAAATCCATCTTGATCAATTTAATTTGATATTTCCACATAGCTAAAGGATAAACTATTAACACTGGTCCTTTATCCTTTAGTATCATCTAGATCAGTGTTTCCCAAACTTCTCTCATGATGATAATCACCTGGTGGAGTTGTTAAAATACAGATTCCTGAATCCCAACTAATAAGTGCTAAACTAGAACTTTGGGGAACATATAGGTAAAATTGTATATTTAACTAGTGTTCTAAGCTTAGAGTATAAAATTTTACCTATATGTTCCCAAAGATTCTAGTTTAGCACTTCTTAGTTTAGCACTGTATATTAACAACTCCACCAGGTGATTATCATCATGAGAGAAGTTTGGGAAACACTGATCTAGAGCAAGCAAAACAATAAAAATGTTTTTACCCAACTCATCACCACAAGAAAAGTGGAAAACGGGAAAGAAAAGATAATAATAAGAAAAACCATAGACTGGGGAAAAATAGATACAAAAGACAAGACTGATAAAGGACTATTATCCCAAATATACAAAAAAAACCTATTAAAACTCAGTTATAAAAAAATAAACACTTTAAAAATTGACCTAAAACCTTAATAGACACCTTACAAAAGAAAATGTACAGTGACAAATAAGCATGTAAAATGATTTTCTGCATCATTTGTCATAGGAAAAATGCAAATTAAAAAAAATGAAATATCATGACACTCACATTAGAATGGACAAAATCTAGAACACTGAGAACATCAAATGATGGCAAGATGTATAGCAACAAGAATTCTCACTCATTACTAGTGGGTATGTAAAATAGTACAGTAACTGTAAAAGACAGTTTGAAAATTTCTTAACAAAACTAAACATACTCTTAGCACAGAATCCAGCTTTTATACTTATTAGTATTTACCCAAAGGAGTTTAAAACATATCCACCCAAAAATCTGCACAGTGATATTTCTAGCAGCTTTATTCACAAATGCCAAAAAAGCTGACTATGTAATAATGCAGTTGTAATAACCTGGTTATTATGGAATAGGAAAAGAGGAAAGGAAAGACTAGATATAGGCATGACATTTATACAACTTTGGCCTGAAGCTGCATTTAACATTCTCCAAGTCTGTTTCCCACTGATTGATAGGTGAAGAGATTAGCCAAAGGCAGTTTAGAAGCATGCCCAGGTAAGTCCTGAGAGATGGGGGAAGGTGCCTACCTATCAGTCATACCTGGGAACAAATTAGTGGCCAGGATGGATGTGGCCATTGCAAACTTGAAAAAAGCTGAATATTTACACTTCTAAACAAACAAAGGAGTCTCTCTCTCTCTCTCTCTATCTCTCTCTCACACACACACACACACACACACACACACACACACACACACACACAGCCCTCTTTGAACTCCAAGGTTCAGGGCCCTGTTGCACTCCACATAATGGAACAATGGACTTTAATTAGCTTGGATGCTGAACCACACCCAGCTGCAATGTGAATGGGAGCTCTGGACATTGGCTTTGCTGAACTCCCAGCTGACCCTCTTTCAGAATTGGCTTGGGGAAAAATGGGACATTGGAAACTGAGGAATTTAACTCCATGCCAGTAAACTCTTCTACCTCTCATACTCCTGTGAGGGCTTCTGAATGTTGTTATTTCAGCATCAACCCAAGAACTCCAGTTTCACAAACAACAGAGGGTTCCCACTTGTGTACTCCTCTGGCAGCAGAATGATTCCAGAGCTATATGACATTCTAGAAAGGGTATTACTATGGAGGTAGTAAGAAAATCCATATTGCCATGATTTAGTGGGGATGAAGGGATAAGCACATATGGAGGAATTTTAGGATGGTTAAAATACACTGTATGATGCTATAATGATAGGTACATATCGTTATATCTTTGGCAAAACCCATTGATTACACCACACCAAGAGTGAACTGTAATGGAAAATATGAATGTTGGTTTATTATAAAGTTTCAATGTAGGTTCATTAATTGTAATAAGAGTATCAATGTTGGGGAACGTTTTCAATGGCAGTGATAATACATGTGTGGGGCAAGCAGATACATGTGATATCTCTGTATCTTCTCAATTTTTCTGTAAACCTAAAACTGCTGTAAAGAAGAAATTCTCAATATATATGATTTAAACATACAAATCAGAAAATTCATATTGGAAATCATACTGCCATCTATAAACTAACTATAAACTAACTCAAATTTTACCTCCTACCCAATAATAATATTTATAACAAAAGCACCCATCCAGAATCATGTCTAATATTTATATTTGTCAAGATATTTTCATATCTTTCATAACCTTAATGTTTTGAAGACTTTAAGACTTTATTGAGTATGTTATTTCAGATTTTTCTGATGGACCTACTACACCCTCCCTCTGCTTACAATTCTTTATAAATTTTTGGCATGAATATCACAGAAGTATGTTCTTTTCATTATAACTTATCAGAACTATGTTTTTCATTATATTGTACCAGGTGCTACAAGATTTTTACTTCCTCCATTACTGGTGATGTTTATTTGGCCACCTGTTTAAGGTGTGATCTGCCAGGTTTCTCCAGAGTAAGTTACAAATGAATTAATGCATTGTGAGAAGATGCTTTGAAACTAGGTAAAATCCTATTATTCATTGTACTTTCATCCAACAAAAATTATTAGCAACCATTGGTGATTTTTGCCTTGTCAATTGGAACAACTATAATCGCCAAATGGTGGTTCTCTAATTCCACCTGTTATTGTTATTTTACTAGTTGGGATTCTTTAATAAGGAAAAACATTATTTTCCCACATTTAGTCACATATTTTTAATGTTAGTACAGACTCATTAATCTTATTTATTCAAATTATGTCACTATTATTACATAGACTGATATTCAAATTACCCCATATTTGGTAAGTACATGTCATGCAACCTTGTTTCTATATAATTTTAAAATTTCTACACCATCCTTCTAGCACTTCTTAGACCACACACACACACACACACACACACACACATAACTTCATTTATTCATATTTTAGTTGTTTCACTTTTATTTTTCTAGATAAAACATGTTTTTCAAAACCAAGATGTTTCTTCTTAATATTTTTCATTATCCTAAATAACTTCACTTAATGGTTTCCTTGCTAAAGACATTTAAAAACATGATAGCTGATGTATTGGTTTTGCTGAATTGTCTTTCCTGAGAGAGAGTAAAGCTCTTATACATAAGGCCTATTTTTTTGGCCTCACTTTTGATGTTGATTCCTACCATTAGTAACACAGAAAGGCCAGTGAACAGGAAAAGATGTAGAGCTGGTGTGGTGGCATTTAAAAATATATAGCACTGTTCACCTGACCACTTTCTCTTCTTAGTTCTTGCAAAGGGAAAAAAAAGAAAAGAAAATTTAAATAGATAAGTAGAAACTAATGGTTAAATTCATCCTAATTTATTTGACATTGGAATAATTCAGCAAATTAAAACCTCTGAACTCATTTCCCATCTATCTATACTAATAAAAGGGTAATATGCTAATTAGAATGTGAGACCAGACATCTTCCTACCTTCCGACTTCCTTTGGGACAAAGCCACAGTGGTGAGGGGCCAAGGCAGAGACAGTTAGTGGCTATCAGGCCAGTAGGGGAGGGCAGTTGGGAGCCATCAGGCTAGCAGGGGAGTGGTTAGGCAGCGATCAAGCCAGTAGGCAGGCAAGTGGTTAGGAGTCAATGGACCCAAATTGCAAGAGGAATGTCAGAAGGCTCCTGGATTGGAGAGGGTGCAGGCAGGGCTGAGGGAACCCTGTGCATGAATTTCGTGCATCAGGCCTCTAATAGGTTCATAAAATCTTTAAAAAAGTTTTACTGGCCTCCCAGCTTCAAAAATTCAATGAGCCAAAGTTGTGTAAAACATTATGTTTCATCTTTGAGTGAGACTGAGATATTGGGAATCAGATAGAATACAGATTCATCAGGGATTTTGAGATTTAGAAATGGAAGTTGACATGCCAGTTTTGGGGAACACACAAAGCCAGTGATTTGAGTACTTAAGGGCCATGTGGCATCTGTGAGATTCACATAAGACTGTCCAAGCTGAATCTTTAAAAACAAAAATCTTTCTCACAGATTATAATCAAATTTCTTCTTGGCCAATTTTAAAACAAATTTCCTATAATGCTCATGTGATAAAATCTCATACTGTATTATTTCTCCAGAAAGACCTGGTATCATGTGCCATCAAATAAGTAAATAATAAATTTTTATTTTTTTCTAATTTTATTCTTATATAATCATTCACAAGTTGCAAATGGGTGATTTAAACATTCATATTCTATAACTATTTTAAAGTTGTATAATAACATACATACTTGAACCTGCTATCTTTTCCTTGACTTCAAAATAACTGCCTTTCAAATTCAAATAAATTTCTTAAATATGAACTGGGCATAGAAATTTCTCTTAAATCCAAAATTCACTCTAAATGCATATTTTAATTTTCAACATTTCTTGAGTTTATAATCAGAGTATGTTTAAAACTGTTGTGTGAATTTCACAAAATAAAGGAAGAAACATTTAATGCACTGAAAGTATATGTTATGTATTGAGGCTATTGTTTCATTGAAAATTCAGATACATAATAGATAAGTGAAAATATTCCACAGGTCATATTTTCCTAGAAAGAAAATATCTATCAGAAAATTTATTTTAAATAAAGAATAATACAATTTATTTCTGTACTATCATAACACCTTGATTTCACTCCTAGAAAAATATTTACCCCTGGTGCATAGATCTCACAAGGTTTTCACTGGTACAGAGTTGTATTTCCAAACCAAAGCCAGGTGAACCGGGATTTGGGGTTGATTTTTAACACCAGGGTAATATTTGTCTCAACAAGTTTCTTCCACTGACAGATGATAATTTTGTAATGCTGTTTTTACCCAAAATATTTTTTAAGTTTAATTTCATTTTAAATATTGAAAAATCAGTAACATTAATAAGCCAGTTAGCTAATATATTAATAACATTAAACAAAGCAACTGAATAAGCTTGGCAATCTGGACCTACATACATGTGAATCTTATTTATTAGACACATTTCTTTTGGAAATATCTGTACTGCATTTTTATCTTCCTCTGATTACATTGCACTGTAATCTGAATAAGACTTTGCCTACTAGAATTTTCTGAATCTAGCTTGTTTGAATGCTTTACAGTTGTAAATCATAAAGCTCCTAACATGCTTCCAAAGGAATCCAGAGTCAGGTTTTTGCCATTTCAGTCCGTCCATAATGCAACTCTATAGGAAATAATTTGTATATGTTTCTAGGTGTTCTTTAGGTATGTACACATCACTTGTTAATCTTCTGATTTCTCCTTCCTCATTCCTCATCCTGTCAGAAGTCACCCCAGAACTCATCTTTCTTCATTTTTATTTATGTTGGTATAGAATTGATATACAATCATCTTAATAATACTCTTCCAAAAACTTTTCCCCACCTGTCTAGATAACCTACCTCACATAAATCTAAACATCTGTATATTATCATATGTATTAAGCACTAATGCAAAAGTTATACCATACTCAGAAGTCTACTTATCCAACTGGCCCTCAAGAATATTTTAAATCTTACATTAATTTGTATTATTTAAAAATATTACTTCACACATTTTCTATTGTCCTCACTTTTTATAACTTATGTCCTTAATCTTTCCCACCCCTGGATATATTTTAAGCAGATAACATTAAAGATTAATCAACAAAAGACACTGTTAGATAGAAACCCTAGGTATTCTAAGTGGCAAACTACAGAAATACACTACCATTCAGTTTCCATAAAGGGACTATGATCCTATTCAAGGGCAAAATAACCTCCTGTTCTGAGGCTTCCTTACTTTTCCTCCCTCTCAGGAACTGTCAGTTTCCCAAGCCGCTGTCTCTCAATTTGAGATCTCTTGTGAAATTTATATTTTTCACATTTAAGTCTTTAAATTTATTTTAAAACAACAACAACAACAACAACAACAATAAAATACAAAACAATTTCACACATCCCTTTAACTACAGCCTTTCTGGCCCCCTAAAAAACCGCTTCAGAAAGTTTGCATATTTCTTTATCTCCCACTTAGTACTCAAACACTTTGGTTTGATATCCCCCCTCCATCCTCCACACATATAGCTTGGGGTGATCATACCAATGACATATGTATTTCTAAATTCAATGGATATTATAAGTACTAATCTTACTTGACCTCTCAGCATCATTGGATAATCCTTGCCACTTCTTTAAAACGTGTCTCATTGTCTCCTCTAAGGCTCAACTTACCTTGTTTTTCTATTAATTCTTTCCATTATAAATTCATACTCTGTTATCCAGCCATTAACTGATCTTCAAGGTTGGTCCTAATGCCACTTCACTTTCACAGTCTCATCTTAATATAGGATATCAAAATGACTATGCCTTAAATTAATACCTGTACGCAGAAGACCCACACATGGATACTCCCATCTCCTGGCCAAAGTATCTAACAGCATACCTAAAATACCTTTTTGAATGCCACAAATGAATCTTAATTCAACATTTGCAAATTGAACTTAATCATTTGTCCTAAAACTAACCCACTTCCATTGTTCTATGGAACCATTCTCTAATTCATTATTCATCTAAGTGCTGCTCATCTTAACATAGATTCATCCATGTGCTGCTTAACTTAACATAGATTATTTCAATTCAGAAGGATTATGCAACATGTCTAAAATTTCATAGACAATACAAACTGGGATCTCAACACAATTCTGCTTTTTAAAACCATGATCTTTCATCTACTCATACAAAATCATAAGTTATTCTATATTTTCATTATCCCTTTGTGATGTCACAAAACTTTTCCACATATCTATATTTGTAATTGCTTATTACTGTTAAATCTGATCAAATAATTGAATCCATACCCCACCCCACCCTGAGAACTGACCGTTAGGCCACTTCATAATGGACATTCCACTTACTAAGACCATTATCTCTCCCCTCCAGAGTTTCCAAGAACCTGGACATGCACAGAGATTTCTTTGCCCAGAAAAAGCCCACCTAGAGTCCTGTAAAAACCTCTGTCTGACTCCCTCTCTCTGGGTGCTGGCACCATTTTGGGACTCATCCCATTTGGGTTTCCAGATGACCTAATAAAGTCATAATCCTTTGACACTTTTGGCCTCATGTGTTCCTATTTCAGCGACTCTAACAAGTATATTTTATCTACTGTATTGGAACCTATAAATGTGACCTTATTTGGAAAAATTATCTTTATAGTATGATTGTCTTAAGGATCTTAACATGAGAAGCATTTCCAGGATTATCAGGCTAAACTCTAAATGCCATCACCAGTGTGCTCAGGGAATGTAAACAGAGAGAAACAAAAGAGAGGTGAAGATGCAAGGCAGACAAGTGATACAGCCACAAGCCAAAAATTTCCTGGCATCCGCTAGAAGCTTGGAAGACACAACAAAGAGATTCTCTCCTAGAGCCTCCAGAGGAAATGTACCTCTCCTGAAAGCCTAATTTCATACCTGTAAAATTAAACCACTGAGTTTTTGGCAAATTGTTACAGCAGCCACATAAAACTGACAAAGCTACAGAGCCGACATTTTTATGATTAATAAGTACATTTTAAATAACATAATTAAAGCATGCATGAATATGGGCTCCTAACATTAGTATCACTAAACCCAAATCGAATTTGGAAATAATTCTAACTGAATTACATTTTAATTCAGATATTTTGCAAAACATTATTAAATAACCATAATGTGGTAGTTCTTAGTCCTACAGTGGATTATGCTATAAAATTTAGTATAAACTCAACTAGTGGCCTGGTACGTAAATTCGTGCACAGTGAAAGGAAATTAATTAGAAGAAATGTTTTAATATCATTATTTGTCCTTTCTCAATAATAGAAGTGCCAACCAAATTCACAATTGACAATGACAGATCAAAACACACACATGCAATTGTTGCCAGTGAGAGCTTTATATGTATCATGCATGTGCAAATCAACTTAGCCATATATATATATATATATATAAAATAAACTTGCTTAATTAGACCTGCTTTCAGATTTAGCTAAACTTTTCCAGCCCAGTGAATCACCCAACTTCTTTTTCATGTAATTGTAAGCAACACAGCAGTAAATATCAACATTAAGCAAATTATTATTGTAAATAAAATAAGGAGAACAAAGGGTAAAATATTTAACTGTAGCTTTGTTTGACTATATTCTGCTCAGTGAGAAAACTGGTAATTTTCAAGGTCCACTTTTTCATATTTCTTTTCTGTTGGGTCAAGGTTCTAAGCTTTTTTTTTTCATTTAATAAATTTATTATGGGATGACATATCTTTCCAGTCATCGGAATACATGACCCAGTTACCAAAAAGCACTCAAACAAGAGGAAATGCACAGCCATGAAAAATATCCACATCCTATAGCAAAGCACTTCTCTAGTCACCAGCAAAGTCCTACGGCCAGATCGAGCCTGTCCCCACCTGAGACAGCACCAGTCAGCAGCACTCTACCAGCCAGGTGTACGAAAAGATGTTTTTCAACAGGAGCATAGACGAGGTTTCTAAGCTTTCTAAATCTCCATTTTCTGATTAATGAAAAGAAAACAGGATTCCACTGAGTCTCCTATCTATTTCAGGACTTCTGTGAGAATCAAATGAGATGAGGCATGGGAAAACACTTCAGTGGTTACAGTGTAAAATGTTTCCACCTGGCTATAAAGCAAGTCATGTTCCTGGGCTGAAGAAACTCTAAGGAAGCTAGTCACTATTGCTATGTGATGTCATTACCTGGACTGACACTTTACATATTAGCCATTTATTTGTTTGTTTGTTTGTTTATATTTCAGAAGAAGCCTGTTCGGTTTTCATATTAAGCTTTTCTGTAGTTGTGGTAGGCAGTTAGACAGACATAAACTGAGCAAGGATGAAGGGCCCAGAAGATTACCAGGGTGGAAAGCCCTGGGTGCCTAGCAAAGGGAAAAAATGGGAAAACGAGTACTTTGCCCCCCCTCAAGGTACTTTTCTCTGATCATATCAATGGTAATGCAATTTAGACCCCCTGAACTTGCACATCGCTTGTTATTTTATTCTAATCCTCCTTTGACCTTTCCTCCAGTCATGTGGTACACCCCCTTACAGGAGGAACAAGGGGCCAAAGAGTGGTCTCATGGATAACATCTAGGGACTCAGTTGTGTTTCAGCTCAAGGCCTAGAAAAGCCGAAAAATCAGAGGAAGCGCTGCCCTGGCTGAGATCAGGACCAGCGGCATTGACTAATAACCCCCTGCCCTGACATCAACCAATCGGTGGAAACCAGGATCCTGCAAGGACACACCTGGAAAGTTAATGAATATTCTATTGAGATCCTCCCCTGACACCTTCCCTAAAATCCCCACCCTTCGAGGCCCTTGGGAGAGAGAATCCAGCTCCCTCTCCCTATTGTGAGCAGGCTCACACCTTTCCCACTCCCCTTTTCTTCAGCCCCAGGTGTGTTACCTTTATCTTTCTCTCTCCTAAGCTCCAAGGACCTTTCTTTTGCCTCTGTAGCTTGTTTTGTGAGCCCATTTCCTTACACAGCTCACTTTTTATTCCTTTGTGACTTTCTAAATAAATGTTCTCTTATAGTTTGAGTCTTGGATATGAGTTATTTCTGAGCCAGAACTCAAGTATCAAGGTTGCTTTGATACTTAGTATAATTCCACAGGTCTAACACTTGGTGCCATTTTCTCTCCACCAACATAGTTTTATTTTTTTATCCCTTGAAAATTTAGTGTTTAAAACAGTCGTGGGCAAACTATGGCCTGAGGGCCGGATCCAGCCCCTTCGACTGTTCTATCCGGCCCACGAAGCCCAAAGAGCGGAGGGCTCTCTTGCTCTCCCCTCCGCTCCTTCACCAGCAGCCCAAGATGAGAGTGCCAGCATGGTCAGGTTGCTTTTGTTCCGGCCCCCCGGTCCAGTTTCAGAATCCATTGTTGCCCTCGAGTCAAAAAGTTTGCCCACTCCTGGTTTAAAATATTATTTGCTAAAATCGCACTAATTTTAGAACTCAAAATAAGTACAATAATATAGTTTTAAAGATAATAGGTATGACTCCCTATTATTCTTTTATAATATTTTAAATCAAATTACCCTTAAAATTATTACTTATATAAATAACTTCAGGCACATGTTATACATCCAATATACAAATTTTAGTAGTATTTTTTATACTAGCAGATTGTGATACTGGCATCTTACTTTATTAAAATTTACACATGTTTTCTAGCTAGGCATTATCTAAGTATCAAATTATTGCAGAAGATAACTCTGCTTTACCTGATTTGTTCTTATTAATATTATGTTTTCTCACTTGTAAAAAGTAAAATCTTTTTCATTAATAACTTTGTAACTGACCATATTCCTGGGGGAAAAAATCATATTCTAGCTTTTAGTGCTAAATATTCATAGCAGCCATGGATCTTTTGGTTGATGTGTTATTACCCATTACACTTCTGCCACTTTCAATCTCTCAAAATTATGGGTACCATAGACCAAAAAAAGATGTTAATTTAAAAGTCTTTAGTCATTAGTTCAGTTTATAAAGTAAAATTATATTCAGTATAAAAGGGAGCCTATAATAATTTCTAAAAGACTATAAAATAATATTTTAAGGACACAAAAAAATGGGACTGAGCAAAGATTAGCAATACTGAAAGCAATAAAGCCTTCCTGGAGGGACTGCAGAAATTGGTACAGGGCTTGAAGGATGCAGAGGTGTGATTTCCACATACCTTGATTGAGGACACTTATTTGGCCTACTCAGAAAACAAATGGATCTGGGAGAATGGCTGTAGATTATTATAAACTTAATTAGGTGTTGTCTCTAAATTGCTGATGTAGGTGTGGCTTCCTTCCTTAATCCCCTATAACAGTGCTTCCCAAACTTCTCTCATGATGAGAACCACCTGGTGGAGTTGTTAAACTACAGATTCCTGAATCCCAACTAAGAAGTACTACTACATACTAGAATTTTTCGGAACATATAGGTAAAATTGTATACAATTAAGCTTAGAGCACAAGTTAAGTATACAATTTTACCTATATGTTCCCAAAGTATACAATTTTACCTATATGTTCCCAAAAATTCTAGTTTAGCACTTCTTAGTTGGGATTCAGGAATCTGTAGTTTAACAACTCCACCAGGTGATTCTCATCATGAGAGAAGTTTGGGAAACACTGCCCTAGAACAGTGGTCAGCAAACTCATTAGTCAACAGAGCCAAATATCAACAGTACAACGACTGAAATTTCTTTTGAGAGCCTGAAAACCGGCTTCTGAGCATGGGCCTCCAAGTTTCAGTCGCACTACTGTACCTGTGCGCCCGTACCCGGTATTTTGTGGAAAAGCCACACTCAAGGGGCCAAAGAGCCACATGTGGCTCACGAGCCGCCATTTGCCGACCACGGCCCTAGAAGCTAGTACACTTTTTTGCTCTGCACCTGTTAGTCAAGGCCAACAGAGCAGTTTGCTTTCCTGTGAAGAGAGCAAACTATCTCAGAGGCACTTCAACCCTCCAGACCTAAATCGGAATTGAGCCAGCATTGGGATCCTCTTTCCCTTCCCCAGGCCATCACACTGGTCCGTTACATGGATTTAACCTAATGTTCAGGAAACGGCTAGTCCAGCCACACTGACCCATCACCTATCTGCGTGCTGGGAGGTGGGGGAAGATGTACCACAAAGCTCTTCCTTCCAGGGTGGCAGAAGCAGTGCTGTCTCCGAGCCCTCCTCCCACGGAAAACGGAGGCACACGACTTAGTAAGAGCCTCTTAGACTTTTGGAGGCAACATATTCCTCAGCCTGGTACTCTGGCCCAGGAACCGCTACTTTTGAGTGGTACCCGGAACCATGGCAACAGGTGTCGGTTGCCATGGTAGCAGGTGTTTCCTTAAATGCCTGGGGCAAAAAAATAAAATTAGAAAAAACAGGAGAAACAAAACACTTACCTTCCCCTCTTTGCGGATATTGGCTCCTCGGTAGGCTCCTCCGTGGACCGCTCAGTCAGGCTGCCGAGGCCTCCCGCTCATCAGTTCCTCTCTGGCTTGGGGAGCTTCCAGAGGCCAAGGGCTGGTCTTCTCTGCGCATGCGCGCTGCTCTGGGAACGCATCACGTGACTTGTGGATCTCGCGTGACTTGCGTCTCACTGACCGCGGGGAGCTTTTCGCCCCCCTCGCTCCCTCGAAGATTCTCTTTCCCTCCGTTTTCCCTTCCACAATTCCTCACATTTTTATTTATTTTTGAGCGTCGACGGGAATCATTTGTCCCAGGGGGCAGAGAGGTGGGTTTTTTGGTTTTTGTGTTTTTCTTTTTCATGTGTTTTTCGTGTTTCCCAGGAATGCCCTCGGCCTGGAGCCTTTTCCTTCCCGACAGGGTCCAGTCTGGTTGGGACAAAGCCAAGTGCCTGCTGGATCCCTGGGGCTCCCATGGGCACACGGATCCAATTGTAAATGGACCAGCTCCGATTGTGGGAAACGCAGGGGACATTTGCACCCTGGGCAAGTGCAAAACCACCTGGATAGAATCTGCAGGGAAATTTATATGGAAGGAAGTAACTCTTCTCCTAAAGTAACTAGATAGATAGGCAGGTAGGTAGGTAGGTTGGTAGGGAGATAGATAGATAGATAGATAGATAGATAGATAGATAGATGATAGATAAATAGATAGATAGATGTTAGATAGATGATGATGATAGATAGATAGATAGGCATCTTTAATGCACCGTGCACCTGCTATTTTTGTAGTACTAATCACTGTAATTATAGAAAAGCTATTTTATCATAACGTTTCCTGAACATTAGGTTAAATCAGCATAACATCAATGTAACGGGCCAGTGTGATGTCCTCTGGAAGGGAAAGAGGATCACGATGCTGACTCAATTCTGATTTAGGTCTGGAGGGTTGACGTACCTCTGAGATGTTTTGCCCTCTTCGCCAGAAAGCAAACTGATCTGTTGGCCTTGACTAGCAGGCAGCGGCCAGACAGGGTAAAGCAGGCAGATTCCAGAGAAGGTTTGCTCTGCTCCCGGAGCCAGGGCTGCATGTTGGGAACTGAGGCTGCCAAGATGGCCAGTGAGTGTTATATGTGAGGTGAGGCAGGGCAAGTAAAACCACTGCAAAGCCTTGTTCTGATTTCCACGGTGGCTTCTCCTTTATTTAGCAAACACCTACTTCCTGTAAAGCTCCCAGTTTCCCAGAATTCCCACAACCTGATGTTGACACTCTTTGCTCATTTTTTTCTATCGATTTTATTTTGTTTTGTTTTGTTTCTCTGATTGTTTTGAGTGATGAGTCCTTGAAGTTATACTACCTTTGAAATCTGGAAGTGTTAAGTTTTCTCTTTAAGGCTTTAAAAAATTATATCTTTTGCTCTTACATATATATTTTAGAAATACCTTGTAACTGTTGGGAATGCTAAATGTTTTGATAGAAGCTGCATAGGATCTACAGATCAGGAATTACCGTCTAAGTGAGCTTCTGAATACATGGACATACAGTCCTGTCTTCATGAATTAGATCTCTACTTCTGTCTCACAAAAACTTTGCAGTTTGGTGTGTCGTTTTATGCACTTATTCTGCCCAATGTGTTTACAAGTATTCTTTTTTACTATGTGAATGTGCTTTCTTTTTTTAAAATTTATCTTTATTGTTGAAAGTATTACAGATATAGAATTTCCTTATTTTGGGATCATTTCTTATTAGCACATAGGGGTACCTTTGATTTCTATATATTGATCTTTTTGCTGAGTTCTTACTGAGCTCATTATTATTCATGGCTTTTTTCTCTCTCTGTGTGGGTAATCCTTAAGACTTTCTTTGAACATGTTCATAATGTATATACACAGTTTTAAAACCAGATGTCTTTTATATCTTAATCTTTCCTGGCTGTCTGATTGCATTGGTTAGAGCCTTGTACCATACCAAATAAAAATGGTGAGGAAGGACATTTTGACATAATCCTGATTTTAGGGAGAAAGTATTTATTATTTTCTCACAGAATACTAGTTATAGCTTTTTATAGATGTCATTTTCAGTTGAAGACATTCACTTCTATTCTTTGTTGAGAGGTACTGAGATGTTTTCCCAGCAAAATGACATTTTTTTCTTAAGCCATTTCCTTATAAATACACAACAGATGACATATTTTTATGTCTGATGATTATTTACAAATCAAACAACAAATACTCTTTTGCTAGATTGCTTGACAATAATAATAAACATATTTGTAGTTAGGGAACATGGATATTAAAATTTTAGTCTATGGAATTTACAATATAAATGTGATTTTATTAAGAATATCAGTAATTATTACCGTATTTGCCGGCGTATAAGACGATTTTTTGGCCCTGAAAAATATGCCTCCAAGTGGGGGGTAGTCTTATACGGTGAGTATATAACAAACTCTGTATTTTGAGTGGAAATGTTAGGGGGTCGTCTTATACGCCCAGTCTCTTATACGCTGGCAAATACGGTACTTGATTTTAAATTTTATAATAAATTACTTGAATTATTGGTTACTTATTTAATAAGTCTGAATAATAGACCATCTATTGTAAGCATGTATTTTTCACCAAGCCTGTTTTCATATCTGCGCCCTCTTGGAGTTTGAAACCCCTCACTCCTTACTACCTGCCTGCTCACTGCTCCTTACTGCTCGGCTCGAATGCTCCTGAGCACTGCCTTGGAGGCAGGAGAGGCTCCCACCACTGCCACTGCGCTCACCAGCTGTGAGACCAGCTTCTGGCTGAGCACTGCTCCCCCTGTGGGAGTGCACTGACCACCAGGGGGCAGGTACTGGATTGTGCATCTGGCCCCTGGTAGTCAGTGTGCATCATCGTGACCAGTCTTTCTGGTCATTCTGCCAAAATGGTCACTTAGGCTTTTATTATATAGATAAGATGTAATTTTAGGTGAGGTTCCCTCTGGATGGATACAAACAGTATATATCCTACTAGAAGCCTGGTGCACAAAATTTATGCATAGGCGTGGGGGAGGGGGGTCCACTCAGCCCAGCCTGCATCCTCTCCAACCCAGGACTCCTCAGGATCAGGCCTAAACCAGCAGTCAGACATTCCCCTCATAATCCTGGACCACTGGCTCCTTATCACTCACCTGCCTGCCTGCCTGGTTGCCTCTAACTGTCCCCCCCTTCCCCCCGCCCACACCTGGTCACCCCACACAGCCTGCTGCTCAGTTGTTTGGTCATCCCTCACTATCCCTCCTGCCGGCCTGGTTGCCCCACATAGCCTGCTGTTCAGTTGTTTGGTCATCCATCTTTAACCCCCCTGCCAGCCTGGTTGCTCCATACAGCCTGCTGTTCAGTCATAGTTTGATTGTCCCTCACTAACCCCCCTGCTGGTCTGGTTGTAGGCAGCCATCTTGTGAGGGTTTGAGGGTCAATTTGAACATTACCTCTTTAGTATATAGGATAGCTCAATGGGAATATATCAAATAGTTAATAGTTAAATTATGATTCATTTTTATTGCATTTTACACAAATATTTTCAATTTTAGTATTTTTAAAAAAATTAAATAATTTACCTTTATTTCAACAGCTGCCACAATTCTTGCCCCAAGGTAAGAGAGTTCCCTTATTTTACTCATTTATTAAGATGCCCTTCTCCTTTTTTACACATCTAAATTGCTTAGGTATATTGAGTGTTAGAAGCACATTAAAAAGGGGGGGTACATATGAAATGATCAGAAGAGAAATATAATGCATCATGGTGGCATGTAGTAGCATTTTGGGAGGTATATAAACCAGGGAAGCTTAGGGCAAGTCAAACACTTAGCTTTACTTTATCTGCCATTTGCCTTGTATACAGGATTTTACCTGTAGATCTTGATTAACTTTGCTATCTAAAAAACACCTATATTGCTTAATTAGTTTATGTGACAACAAGAAAATTGTATTTCATGTTTGAGTTAGTGTTGGACAGGGAAATAAAACTAACAATGAGAGAGAGAGAAAATTTAATAGCAATAGAATTGAAGCTAGAAGAGAACATAAAGTCATAAGCCATGGGATTTGTTAGCATATTGCAAAATATATCTACCTTCCACAAGACTAAGGAGGTCTTTAAGTTACCCATAATTTTAGTGATTCAGTACATCATCTCGATTACAGTTGGTTTCTTCACATAGAAAGTTGTTTGAACTATGGTGTAAGAGCCTATACCAGACACAGCCTTCCCCTTTCCCAATCATATTGTGATTGCGACTTATTCCTACTATTTTCGAAGTTTGGCATATTTTGAGTATTTTCTCAGAATTATTCACCATCTTCCTGTCTCCTTTGAGTTCAAAAGTCACCATTTTCTCTATTGCTTCTCAGAAGCCAATTTGCTGGTATGATATTCCAAGGTTTACTATGCAATTGCACTATTGCACATTGGAATTCAGAAAATATATCTGTGAAGCTCAATTTATTTATGCAACCAAATGCAGTTATTTGGAAAATATATTCTAAATATACTGTTCTAAAATGAATCTACCCTAATCTAAAAAGATTTAATATATCTAGTGATCAGTTCCATGCAAGGGATATAAATTTCACATTGACTGACACTAACAGATTTCAAGGATTCTAGTGAGTGAGTTTCTATGTCTTCTAGGTCCTATACAAATATACAGCCTGATAAATGAGAACTGAAAAAAAAATATGAACACTCTTCAGAAGGTAATTACCCAATTGGAGATTATATTAAATATTTTGCTAAATTTCTAAACTAAATGCATACATTTTTAACTTAAAGATGGCAACATATATGGAATATTCTCTGAGTAAAATATTATACAGGTGTTTTCATTATAGTTGAGATGTTGAAAGACAGTATTCTACTCAATTCAGCAAGTTTCAGAAGTTATTACAGTAACCTGGAGTTGACAGTTATCATGTACTATTTTCATATGGGATTGCAAAAAATATAATTCTAATTCTGGGCATCAGCTCAGATTCTGAGAACCTATAATTTACATTTTATTGAAACCTGAACCTCAGTAATAATATATGATATGGCCATATTATCTGAGTAACATTTGTATGTGAGATATCAACATGGCTAAAAATATACTAAAAGCATATAGAACTTCTTTCCCCTAAAAAGGCATAGAAAATGTTCTTTCAACAGTCTGTTCTTTTTCAAGACTTCCACAAAACAATGCAAATGTAACCCTCCAAAGAGAAACAAAATTCTGTTTTCATTATCACAGGTAAGCTGAAGGAACTGAACATTAAATTTTGCTGCTAGAAATTTTACTCTAAGTTGAGCAGTTAATCAAATTATGATTTGTTTAGAAAGCTGCAATTGTTATTTACATGAGCCCTATTTGTGTCATTTGCACAATGTCAAAAGCTTAGTAGTACTGGACATTTTCAATGTCAAATTTGTGTAATTGTCAGGGGGAGGGGCCAGGATCTTAGGCTGCACATGTTAAGGTGTTTATAATTCTGGGACACTAAATTTTCTAGAAATGTCAACTCTACTGTTTATATCACTGGTAATATTGAGTGCTCTTGCTTGTTTTCATGTTTTTGGAGTTTCATATTTTCAAGGCTTACTTATTATATAACTGATCTACCCAACACTCTTCTCTTATAATAGGGATAGAATACATTACAAATCATGTTATAAACTCTAGTGTTGTCACAAATTTCTAAATGTTATTTAACTGTTCCAATTAGATTAATAAAAACAATCCCTGAAAATAGTGCAAACTACCAAAAAGTATTGTAGTTTATGCATTATTCTCATTGTATTTCTAATAACCATTTCATTGGGGGAAAGGGGGATGGGTAAACCAGCATCTGTTTTATTCTTCAAAATGGAAATAAAAACAGGAAATCGGATTATAAGTTTGTTTTCAAAAATTAAACAATTTTACAGTTCAAAAATGTTTTGATTTTAAAGATGAAGAGACACACCACTCACATACACACCTTTATATATGTTAGCTAGTTTCCAAATATAGTGTGAAATCTATTCATCATACCCTGCATGTGCATTCAGTACTGGCTATCAAAAGTGGAATACTTTTCTTTTTAAAGCTGAGATAGTCTTGTGACTGCTTTGTCAATAGGATATGGACAAAGTGTGGATTGAGGGCTTTTAAGCCCTGGCATTAAGAAAACCTAGCAGCTGACCAGTTTGGTTCAGTGGATAGATCATTGGCCTGCGGACTGAAGGGCCCCAGTTTAGATTCTTGTCAAGGGCATGTACCTTGGTTGTGGGCACATCCCAAGTAGGGGTTGTGCAGGAGGCAGCTGATTGATGTTTCTCTCTCATGGATGTTTCTGACTCTCTATCTCCCTTCCTCTCTGTAAAAAATCAATAAAATATATTTTTTTAAAAAGGAAAGGAAGAAAACCTAGCAGCCTATAGTCTCCTCCATAGAGCCCTAAACTGCCTTGTATGAAGACCAAGTTATCCTGTTGGAGAGAGAGCCACTTGAAGAGATCTTAGAAGTTCAGACATAACATATAGAGAGAGGTCACATGCAGAAGTACAAAGGATCCAGACATCTCAATCCATCAGATCCATTAGATAGGTACGACCACCAAATGACTGAACATACTTAAGAGATTTCAAGCTCCGTTTATAAAGCAACCCCCAGCTCAATTCTGGCCAGCACACATAATCATGAGATATAACAAAATGGTTATTGTGCAAGCTGTCAAATTTTAGAGTTATTATTGGCTATATTGAAGTTATAAAGAAGTGGTGTTGTTGCTGTTGAAAAAAATCTTAAAATCAGTGTCATTCATTTTGGGACAATGCAATTGGTAGAAGATGGAAGCACCTTGAGAATATTGTTAGGCTTCAAGGAAAGGGAGGGAATTATTATTTGAGCTGGGGAGAAAGGGACATAAGCTATATAAAATCAAATAATTAATAAAACAGTCAACCAAGCTATCATGAAAGATTAAAAGGGAACCTAAAGGACTTGTTGACTTGGCTAATGAGACTTTGAGGCAGAACATAGAGAGTGTGGACTGTTTTTCTGTGTTTGTTTGATTAAAAAAATAGAATAAAAATGTCAATGATAATGTATAGGAGAAGCCCAATGAACTGAAAATAGAACTGTTCAAATTGTCAGGGTCATTTCAAGGAAACATAAAAAAAGCGTGATTGTTCTGGCTTCAAAAATAAACTTTGTCTTATTCTCTGTTTTTCTAGAAGGCAAAATGGAAATAAAAGAGGAAATGGCCTCAGAGAAAAGGTCAAATGTAGGCCACTACCAGTAAAACCCAATCTTGGGGTAAATTTTAGATCAAAGATTAATGTAAACTCCATTTTTGAACCTTAGAAAAATCTAATATCTTATCTCTAGACATTTTTGCCTAGACAAAAAGGCTCTAGGAAAAAAATAGGATTTCTAAGTATCTAAAGGATATGCTACCCTGGCAGCCTCAAGTGAGGTCCAGGGTACAGAAGATTCCACTTTTGAAAGAAATTAGTAGGATTTTTCATTTTTGTCTAAAGGATTTTATTATAATTTGATACATAAAAACCTATGAATTTTATACAAGGAATTCTATTGCATTGGACTAAAAAAAACAGATACAATTCATAATGAAAAGAGTATCCCTAAAATCTTACAGTCTACTATGAGCAGGATGCAGGCTAAAAAGCTATTGAGCTACAAACATAAAGAATTTCTTATAAAAAAGTGAGGTTAACTCAGAGGGAAAAACTAAAACCTGGGAGGGTGGAGCCAACATCTGCTGGGAACCCCTTCAATGGAACTGGTAGCTCTAATTAAGGAACAAGATATATATATATACCCAGTTGCATATTAAAATTACTATGAGCTATTTATTCTTCTCTTTCGGTCATTTCCCCCTTATTTGCATGAGAGCCAACTACAGATTCTCCGTCCCGGCTCCCTATTGGGATATTGGCTAAAAGGAATACAGAAAAATTGTCTATTTCAAAGGAATTTAACTCAAAAGGGACACTATTCAAGGAAGTGAACCTGGGAAATCACACCAATAAGGCCCATCTATGCGGGTCCTATTTAAATTAGAAAATTCTAGAAACCAATCTGATACTTTAAAGGATGATTTTTTTTTTTTGGTGATCTAGTAAGGAAATAAGTATTTTTGGCAAATGCAAAGAAATTGTTATGTCCAGTATCAATTTGCAAATGATACTCCCTCCATCAGGAGACAGAGATTACGTCTTTCCGTTTTAATCTAGGCTAGAATTTTGACTACTAGTTTGATGAAAGGAATGCAGAGGAAGGTAATTCTGGAAATTCTGAATCCAGGAATTAATAAGAGCCATTAAGATACCTTCCTCTCCACGTGGTACGTTGAGAGGTCCATGGGGAAAGGTTCTGGCTGATGGGAAAAGCCATATGGAAAAAACAAGGTTATAAACAACCAGCTTCAGCTGTAAGAGCAGCTATCATCTGACTGCAACCACATGAGAGAGCTTGAAGCAAAAGCAATAAATAAATCAACCAGCTGAGTTGGTTAATTAGCATATTACCCTTTTAGCAATATACATAGATTATATAGGATAGGATTATTTAAATGGGGGTCGGGGGCCTTTTTAAGCAGGAGGAGATGCTCTTGGCAGACAAAAATACATAATCCTTATATCTGGACTGATAGACAGCTATATGCACTGTACTGCCAAACCAGTCATTAAATAATTGAACCGCTTTCTTGCACCTTGCATCAAACAGGCATTACCCTTAAAACCCCTCCTCAGCCCCCACCTTAGGTTCTGCCTTTGCAGTTCACCGAGATTAAGTTCTGATTGGTTGGTTTCTATGCCAGCCAGAATCAAAAGCTCTGCCCCTTAGGCAGTCATTGGCTCCTTGTGCTTCACTCAGATTTAGTTTCGATTGGTTGATTTCTATGCCAGTCAGCATCAAAAGCTCCACCTCCTACACAACCATTGGCTCCTAGGACTTTATCCAGATTTGGTTCTGTGTGATTGGTTTTTATGCCAGGCAGCATCAAAAGCTCTGCCTCTTAGGCAGCCATTGGCTCCTCACACTTCACTCAGATTTGGTTCTTATTGGTTGGTTTCTATGCCAGTCAGCATCTCTGGGCCTATCAACAGGCCTGATCAGAGAGGCAGGGCTTATCAGCAGCCCTGGTGGAGGCCTGAGAGAAAGAGAGGTGTGGCTTCTGGCCAGACTTGAAGAGTAATAGAGAGGCAAGTGCTAATCAACACCTGCAATGGAGGCTACAGGTCAGACCCTGCTTCTCTCTCCTGGCCTCTCTCTGGGCCTGATCCACAGCCCCCTCAGCAGTCAGTGCTGGGTTGCTGCACCTGAAGCGAAGGACTAACTGACTTCTGGTTGATCAAGCCTTTGGTTGTTTTGGATGTGATGGACCCCTGGCTACACACACACACACACACACACACACACACACACACACTAGAGTCCCAGGGCATGTGGGGTCCTTAGCCCCACAAGCACCCTCTCCAATCTAGGACCCCTCAGACATCCCCCTCACAATCCCGGATTGCTGGCTCCTAACCACTCACCTGCCTGCTTGCCTGGTTACCCTTAACTTCTCTGCCTGCCTGCCTGCCTGCCTGATTGCCTCTAACTGCCTCTGCCTGCAAGTCTAATCACCCCTACCTTGCCCCACCCCTGCCACCCTGATTAACCCTACCTTGCCCATCTGCCTGCCTGATCAACACTAACTTGCTCCCCTGCTGGCCTGATTGCCCCGAACTTGCTCTCCTGACAGTCTGATTGCCCCTAACCACCTCTGCCTTGGCCCTCAGCCTAAGCTGCAGTCTTATCTCCCTCTGTGGGAGGTGACATGGTGGATCAGGGGAAGGCACCACCTCTATAACCCACTGCTGCTGCCACTGCTGACCTGAGCATGGGCCCTTCGCATCCATGCCTCACCCCTTGCAGCCACTGCAGCTTTGTCTTGAAGGATGTCTGGAAGGTTGTCTGGAAGACATCCGTTCTAATTAGCATATTGCTTTGGGTATTAGTATAGATATATAGTTTTGGAGTACACAATCCCACTGAAATTATGCTAAATCCTGTTAAGGTCTGTCTGAGGAAGACAATCTTCTTTAATGTTTTAAGCCCCTCTGTTGAAATGATTTGGAATTTAAATGTCCCAGGCTTATGGCTTCCTACAATTACAGATTTTCCAATGTAATTTCTCATTGATCTCTTCACATACACACAAATTTCACACTTTACTTAAGACTCATTAAATTTATAATTTATCCATTACCTTATACCTATTTTACTACCGTAATTGCTAACTGCCCTTATACCTCATAGCATCTCACATTGACATAGTTAATATTTTACCTTAGAACCACAAATGCTATTAGTAACCTATATTTAATTTAATTAGTAAAATAATATTCACTTCCTTATCTTCATATGAAGATGTTATATAAAAAAAGAAGTCAGATTTTATTTAATATTATTATCAGTGACCCATATAAATGAATTAAGTGGTCAACTAATAGTTGCATAGTTAAATATTAAATATTTCTTTTAATAAAATTTTTTATCTTCAAAAGTATCTATTAGGCCTTCATATAATTATCTTGTTTTAATGATTTTTTTTAATAATCAAGTTTTTATAATATTTTCTTGATTGCTTGAAATTAAGCTATTTTAAAAATGAATTAACTCATTGAGCATGTGGAACACTGGCAAAACATATCTTATTCTGGAAAAGTTTATTTTATCGGCTTCAATATTTATGTTTGGATCTGTCAGTGTTCAGTCATGAGAGAAATCACATAACAGTTGTTTTAACAGAACATTTATTATAAAGTTTAGCTCTTGAACTAATAAGACTTTCTCAGTTATATGCTGTTGTATAACTACTTTTTTTAGTTGCTTAAGATAATCATGATTTTTTTCCCATGATTCTGTGAGTTGACTCAAATCATCAGTGCAGTCTTTCTATTCCAAGTGGCCCAAGTGGGATAACTCATGCAGCTTCTTACAACTGGGAGCTCAGCTCGAGCTGGAGAATCCTAATGGCTCATCCACTTATCTGGCAATCAGTCAGGGGAGCTGAAATGCCCAGATCTAGCTAGATCTCTCTCAGAGCAGCACAGTTGGATTTTTTATATAGTGGCATAAAACTCCAAGAGAACAAATATAAAGTTGCCAGGTGTCATTTCTGTCTGTCCCTTGCTACGTTCAAAACAAATTTCAATGTCAGCTTAGATTCAAGATGAAGGTTAGTAAACTCCACTTAAAGGGAAGAGTTTCAAAAATATACAAGAATGGGTAAATAGCGAACAATTGTCATTGAAGACAAGGCATAAAAATGAGCAAGAGGCAGTTACACATCTAGGGATGGTAGAACAAAGAAAACAGGTGGGGATAATTAAAAACTTTAAATGTTTCCCCTGACCTCTGTGGCTTAGTTTGTTGAGCATCGACCTGTGCGCTGAAAGGTTACAGGTTTGATCCCTGGTCAGGGCACATACCCAGGTTGCAGGTTCAGTCCCTGGTTGGCATGCTTGCAATTGATGTTTCTTCCTCCCCCTCTCCCTTCCTCTCTGTTTAAAATCAATAAAAGCTCATTTAAAAAAAAAACACTTAAAAGTTTGGAGAAACCACATGATGCTGGAAGTCACTGTTTTCTCAAAGCACAGCAGATAGACCCCAAGGGATGGCACCAAACATTTGAAGTGTTAGCCTGTTAATGCTGTATTTAATCTCACTTAGTCTTTCATGAATGCTGGCATCTCTGAAAGTGCTTGATGAAGATGGTTTTAAAAGTATTGAATTTTCTTTAAAAACAGAATTTTGCTCTTACTGAAACAAATTGTCCACGGTGTGTCACTGTAATGAATCAAATATGAAACAAATAGGAATAAAAATATTAACAGGAAGAAAAACAGAATCAGATCTATTCTTCCAGAATCTTCTCTCCTCCTAGCATCTCCTACTGGTGATCTTGACAAAGAGTGAGCTGTCTGAGCTAAAGTGGTTTGTAGACTCTCTGTTCCTACATTAACAAAACCCATTGTAATTTTGTGAGCATAATATCCAATCCTGTATGTAAAGAATAAAGAATAGAAATGTGCACCCCCCCATACCTTAGTGGATAATTAAAGTTGAAATATGTTGTAACTTAATTTGCACTATGAAATGTTAAGATAATAAAAGACATGCTCCCTGATGTTGACTTTCATAATGTCTTTGACGTTAAGTGACCTTTAACTAAACATCATATTATAAAAAAAAGCTATCTTATTTTCCCTGCATTAAAAATTCATTAAGTTCTATGAGTCTTACACATAGTTTCTCAAGATAGTATCAAAAGTAAGTTTAGTGGTTACATTATTTTAATAAATCTATAGACTCCAAGAATGGCTACTTACATTTCAGCATTTATGCTCTAACATGTGTTTGTTTCTTACCAGTATCATTACTTTCATTTCTACCACACATATAGAGTGAACCCATATTTAAAAGAATAACTTGATATGCTCAACTACTTAAAATATAAACACACACTTCTAGAATCCCATATAATAATAGAGGAATATATAAATTGTCCGTTACTCCATAACATGACAACCATTTAGCAGGTTGCACATGCAGCAGGCTTGGGTGGGTGGGCCTTGGCAGCTGGGTGCTGCCATTAGGGAGCTAATGACCGATGGCTCTGGTCATCCTCCATCAGCACTCTCCAGCAGGCATGGAGCTGCTGAGAACAAGGCCGGGCCTCCGGCTACAGATCCACAGGTTCATGGAGACTGACTTTGCCAGGCCACCTGGAGGCCATGTGGCTGGGCCACAAGGTGCTCAAACCTGGTGATTGTTTAATACGTGAAACAAAGGAGGTGATGGAGGAAATCCAGAGAATGGGATGTGGGTAGTTCAAGACTCACTCCCTTGGCCTGCCCGAGGGATGTTGAGTGCTGCAGCTTCGGTGAAGCTGCATCTAGGTGGGTTTCATCAGAGGAGGTTCAGGCCAGGGCAGGGGGCTGGGGGTCAGGGATCTGCCTCGCCTGTAGAGAGAAGGTTCTTCAGTGGGTTGGCTCAGCGGGAAGCCAGGGGCTATGACTGCTAGCATAGAAGGACACCCAGGCAGAGGGGCATGGACCCACAGCCCTGAGGCGAGAGTTGAGAGGCGGTACCACCTCAGTGGAGGGGCGCCACACTACAGGGTACCCCACTGCGGGCTTTCAGCGAAGCCCTTGGTGCTCCCCAGGCCTCGCCCCAGTCACCTGCGCACTTGAGAGCTGGTGACTCTTGCTCCAGCCATTGCCCAAAAGCAAGCCCGGGCCCACTCTGCCCCCAGTTCCTGCCCCACTGTGCCCCAAGGCCAAGCACACCTGTAAGGTGAGTGTGAAGCTTACCACCTGCTCTCCAGAAAGGGAGGGGAGACAGTAAAGACTGGGGTGGGGGTGGGGGAGAGGAAAGAATGTGGAGTGTCCACAATGAAGAGGTGCTTTAGAATGAGGCTCAGAAGCCTCGTGGGGAGGTTTGTTCTGTTTCCTCCACTGTTATCTCTTGGAAGGGTGGAGAGCATGGCTGTGAGGGCTCCCTGGGCCCTTAGTCCAGTTCTGCAGCCAATTGGAATTGGTCTCAGTTTCCTGATCTATAAAATGGATTAGGTGTGACCCAGTGCCTTCACTGAGCTTTGAGAGCCAATTGAGATACTATATAAAGAAAATGAGGGGAGAAGTGAGAAAGAAAAGGAAGGGCGAGCAACACAAAGGAAAGACTAGAAGGAACCTGTAAACCTGTTGTCACTTGAGTAGGGAATCTAGTCAATAGTGTTGTGATGACGGTATGATGCCAGGTGGGTACTGGAAATATCAGGGAGCACTTTGTAAAGTATATGATTGTCTAACTACTATTCTGTAACTAATATAAACCCTGAAACTAATACAAAATAATATTGAATGTAAAAAAATGAAAATAGGGGTGAAATTGTTATAAATTTCAAAGTTTAAATAAAGGCTGTAAAGGAAGGAAAGAGAGTAAAAATAGTGTTTTTCACTTTAACACTTTATTGTCTTTTAAGTACATGAAAAAGCAATGTGTTTATATGGTGCTTTTATACTTTTCTAAATCATTATCTCATTTGATGTTCAGGACAACTTAAAAACAAGATAATTATTCACTCCACTGCCGAAACCAGTTTGGTTCAGTGGATAGAGTGTCGGCCTGCAGACTGAAAGGTCCCAGGTTTGATTCTGGTCAAGGGCATGTACCTTGGTTGCGGGCACATCCCCGGTGTGGGGGTGCACAAGGGGCAGCTGGTTGATAATTCTCTCTCATCGATGTTTCTAGCTCTCTATCCCTCTCTCTTCCTCTCTGTAAAAAATCAATAAAACATATATTTTTAAAAATTATTCCCTCCACTATTCAAAGAAAGGAAATCTTGGTGTCTGGCCCCAATGATTCAATTGTCAAGCCCTTATTGTAAAGCAGGGTTAGTGAAATTTTCTGTGAAGGGTCTTATCTATACTAATAAAAGCCTTGAGGGCAATCAGACCAGCAGGGAAGGGCAGTTGGGGCAATCAGGTTGGCAGGGGAGCAGTTAGGTGTCAATCAGGCTGTCAGGGGAGTGGTTAGGGGGAAATCAGGCTGGTAGGCAGAAGTGGTTGAGGGTGATCAGGCAGGCAGGCATGTGAGCAGTTAGGCCAGTGGTCGCGGATTGTAAGAGGGCTGTCCATCCGTCTGCTGGTTTAGGCCCAATCCCTGTGGCCTAAACTAAGCAATTGGACATCCCCCGAGGGGTCCGATATTGGAGAGGGTGCAGGCTGGGCTGAGGAGACACCCCCCACTTTCATGAATTTCATGCACCGGGCCACTTGTTTATAATAATTCTTAGTTATGGATAGATCCAACTTCTTATTTGTCTCTGGAAGACAATGGATGCCTCTTAATCATTCAAGGCTGCTATCATGGTCAATCCCCTGTTCTTTTTTTAATTCTTCAGCTTCTTAATATTACAACAGAAGATTTCTATAAACAGGTTAATACATTGTAGAAAGTGGCTTTTATGTAACAATCTGTAGATGGATATTAGGATGTCAGTGTTTTTAAGAAATTAGATTTTTATACCTAGTTTGAAATTAGGATAAGAAGGAATTTTGGATATGAATGACTTTCAAAGGTGAACTTTTTAGTTGAGAAATGGGAATAGAAAAACAAAAGTTCATGCTACAAACCTAAGCCTCCCATCCTACCTAATAAAAGAATAATATGTAAATTAACCATCACTCTGCTACACCCACAAGCCATGCCCACCAGTCACGCCCTCCAGCCAATCAGAGCAAGTATGCAAATAAGCCCAACCAAGATGCAGGAGGGAGGCTTTGGTTTCCCAGGCAACAGAGGAAGCCAAGCTTTCCACCTGCCCTTGCTGGCCTAGGCCTCCACTCAGGGCTACAAAGTTTATAGAAGGTAAACAAATCCAAACAGAAATGGCTGCCAGCCACAGAGCAAGCAGGAGGCTTGCTCCACTCCAGGCTACAAAGTTTCAATTGTAGAAGGTAAATAAATTCCAGATACCAGGGCCTCTGCTTGGGTTTCCAGGGGGCATGGCCAGCCTGCAAACCACCATAGGCGCCCTGGCTCAGGCTGCCCCACGCCTCAGGGAACCACCACCCTGATCTGCAACAACCTTCAGGGCAAACCAGCTGGCCCCCACCCTCACACCAGGCCTCTATCCTATCTAATAAAAGATTAATATGCAGATTGACCATCACTTCAACACACAATAGCTGCCCCCATGTGGTCAAAGATGGCTGCCCCCATGTGGATACAAGATGGCCATCAGGGGAGGGCATTTGAGAGGGAACAGGACTGCAATGAAGAGCAGTTGGCGGTGATCATCCCTGCAGGTGAAGGCAGTTAGAGGTGACCAGTCCAGCAGAAGGGGGAAGTTGGGGGCAAACAGGCTGGCAGGGGAGCAATTAGACATCAGTCATGGTGACCTGGGAGTGGTTAGGGGGTGATCAGGCTGGCAGGCAGAAGTGGCTAGGGGCAATCAGGAAGGCAGGCAGGTGAACAGTTGTGAGCCAACAGTCCTGGATTGTGAGAGGGATTCCAGATTGGAGAGGGTGCAGGCAGAGCTAAGGGACACACCCACCCACCTACCCCTCACCTTACACAAATTTTGTGCACTGGGCCTCTAGTCATATAATATTCTTTATTCAGACTGAATTACTTGAGGTACACATAAACTTTTTTTTAATGGCATTCTGACTAAATGGACTGTGGCTGGCATGGCTGTAATTATATGATGTCATTATTCTATGCAGTAGGCAGAAATTTTCATCTTATCCATCATTCATAAAGGGCAGCAGGAATCCCACAGTCATCAGTGCACATTACAATTGTTTTAAACTCTGGGAGTTGTTTTGAAGTTAAAAAAAGGATCAAAGATTTTATTGCCAGTCATTATGACCTGCATCCATATAATTTTAAACCAGAGATTATGCCACCCACTTGGAGGAAGGTACAGCACATTTTCTTATAATAACCACAGCTAGAGGAGATAGAATGCTACCGCAGTGCCTCTGACTTTGATGCGGAGACATTTTTTTGTTTTATTGTTCTAGGTGAGGTACTGCACAATAAACGATGCTTTCACAAAAGTTACTTCTGATGTGCTGAATACATAAAGGGGAAAGAAGTAAAACTTACTTTCCCATCAAAATGCTTTTACAATGACACATTTACAGAGGAAATCACAGCATATACTGAGAGATGAATTAGTGTGGTACCTTGTAGCAATCATTGGGAACACTATGCTCATTAGTTAGAAAATTCCTCTGTTAGCTTTCTTTGATTTTGTGTAGCAATGGATAAATTATAAAATGGGCTAAATTTTTATCCTGTATTCATAAGTACCCATTGTCCCCTAGCTCCATCTGACATTCCATCGACGATATTATTTTCTGGTTCTGATTCTTTATTCTCACTGTCTGAAAACCCTAAAAACTGAGGTATGGTATCATTATCTAGAATTTCTCTTTTTTATGGCTCATAAAATTCAGTATGCTTTTGTGCAACATTAATAATGCATGGCTGTCCACTTATGTTTGAATTATTCAAGAGACTGAGAATTTTTTTTTTTTTTTTACTTGGGGGGTAGTGAAAAAATATGCTAAGTGTTTGAAACATTCTAAATCTTAGTATGTAAATCTTATAAGATTTTTAAAAATTTCTCAATGTTATGCTTAAGATTATCTTTATTTGCGATGTGAAAAAAAATAATAAAAAATATAAGGCATGGGCCAAAACCGGTTTGGCTCAGTGGTAGAGCATCGGTCTGTGAACTGAAAGGTCCCAGGTTCGATTCCGGTCAAGGGCATGTACATTGGTTGCCGGCACATCCCCGGTAGGGGGTGTGCAAGAGGCAGCTGGTCGATGTTTCTCTCTCATCGACGTTTCTAGCTCTCTAACTCTCTCCCTTCCTCTCTGTAAAATATGAATAAAATATATTTAAAAATATATAAGGCATGGAATGATGGAATGGAATAAGTTTAAAGAGAACATACTCTGAGCCAGAATGCTTGGCTTGAATCCTGCTTTGTCACATGTAAGTAAGCATTATGTCCTGGATTTAACCTCCCTATCCCTATCTCTCAATTTCTCATCTCACTGTGAGAGACAGTAACAATTTTCACCCCATAGAGTTTTATAAGATTTAATGGAGTAGTGTACTTAAAGTATATTGATAAAGATAGAGTAATTTTGAGTAACTAGTACATATTAAGTACTAAATAGTAATCTCCCGAGGACAGAAACTTCCTCAGTTTTGTTTGGCACTGAATTCCTATTATCTAAAAGAGTGCCATATTTTATTATTTGATTTCTAATTAATTCCTTACTGTTCTGAAACTACATTTTCTAGGTTCCTTTGCTTGGCATTTAATAGGTGGGTTCAACCATGGGGAAGTACAGTTGGAAGATGAGAGAGAAAGAAGAGAAGACGCCACATATTCTTCTTTCTTAAGCTCCTTCTCACATTGATTTTTCTGTATTGGGTGCCTCTCCCCTGTGCCATCAGTTGCCTAACCAGCTCCTTCTCGGGAGTACTCATGCGTTTACAAATGGCACTAGCTTCTAAGTTTTATTGACCTTATTTCATCCCTGTGTCTCCCATTCTGGGTGATACCTGTCCTCATGGTTGTTCTTTATGTCCCTGCACTGTCTCCTATTAGTTTTCTCAGCTCCTTTTATTATCTATACAAGCCCCTGTGTAAAGTCATTTCTGAATAAAATACTTAGAATATTTCTTAGTTCCTTGTAGGGCTCTTATTGATAAGTTGCTCAATTAGTGTTGCCAAAATGAATTAATAAAGAAAACAACATTTACTACATATTACCACATGATGTAGTCTAGTTCCTGAGGTTGCGATACCGTCACGCAATGAGGAGCAAGTTGTAATTCAATGTGTCCTATGTGGTAATCTTTAAAGGAAAGGTGTCTTAGAAATGAGACAATTTTCATAATACTATACTTTTGAGAGCAATGAAGCAAAGAGGACTCAATCTCTATTTCTATAGACTGAAATAAAAAAAAAAATGGGATAAGGTGATGGCTCTTTCCATACCTGAACTGTTATGGTACAAATCCTCTGTGTTTGTATGATACTTTGAGACTTATCAAGATATATCAGCTCAAAGAAGGAGGAGGAGGAGGAGGAGGAGGAGGAGGAGGAGGAAAAATAATAACAATACCACATTTAGAATTCTGAACTATGTTTCGAGACAAGTAGACACAATCATACTAATATCCTCAGCACATCAATCCAAGTATAGGATGAATACACCATGAGGCTAATATAGGACATTGGGGATGAGATGAAGACTCTTCCTGCTTTATCATTGTGTAGTGTCCTAGTACTAATAGATTTTCTACTGCTAGAGTGTGCCTTCTTGGATGAGCTTCTTTGTTTGAGTTAGAGAGTTTGGGATGAGCTACACTTCCTTCCAGACGTAATTTTTATTCTTTTCTATTTTATTAAGGAACCATCTTGTAAAGATATGACTTCATTTTAACAGAGAATGGTAAGTTAAAAATAAAGCAATAATTTATAACAGTGGAATTTTAGATATAGAAACATTCTCATAAAAAATAGTTCATGGGTAAAGAGCTTTTTTGGCACTCATAAAATCACATCAACTGAGAAACTGTATATACATTTTACATAGAAGGTTCATTTTGTTTGTTGCCAAATTGTTCATTTTAAGCTACTATAATATCTCGAATGCATGAGCATTATTCTCCCTATTATAGTAGTATCTTATCTTTTCTCTTTCTCTCTCTCTCTCTCTCTCTCTCTATATATATATATATATATATATATATATATAGCCAGTGACGGTAATGCCATAACAACCATAACAACTGGTCGCTATGATGCCCACTATGGAAAGCAAACTGGCCCGATCAGGTACATATGTCTCCTCCTTTTTTCCCCCATTGACCCAAGAGCTCTCTATGTGGTTAGCGGAAGGTGATCCCTGGCCAGCATTGCAGCTGTCTTTATTCCTCTGCTCAAACCTGCCTTTTCCCATTCTTCCCAGGTACTGTCCTCAAAAATATCCTTTAATAAAGTATTGCCCATTACTAGACTCTCCCATCCAATCAAGAGCCAAATGCCCCATCCCTTACCCCCACCAGCCTCACCCCCAATGGGCTCCCAACACCCTGATTGGGCTGCAGCCCCTCCCCCCCCACTGGCCCCGGCCCTGATCACTCCCCCCACCCCAATAGGGGGCGGGGTTGGCTGGCCAACCTCCTGCAGCCCCTCCCCCCACTGGCCCTACCCTATATAGGCCCCTATCACCCTGATCAGCCTATAGCACCTCCCCCCTGCCAGCCAGGCAACATCCCACCATCTCCTCCTCCCAACAGGCCCATCCCCGATCTGCCCCAATTAAGGCTGGGCCGGTTGGAGCCCACTCATGTATGAATTCTTACACTAGGCCTCTAGTTTCATAAAACAATTTTATGTCAACAGACTTGAAGTAATTATAGCATTTCCCTTTTCCTGAAGACAACACTAACTATACTTGTATTGAAACTATGGAGTTAATGCTCAGTCTTTGATTGACCCAGGCTCTTCACCATTTCCTGAGCTGCATGCCTTAGACATAACAAGATTTAGTGCACTTCATGTAACTGAAAATAGGATAGAGTTTGCTGTAGGCCAAACCCCTAATACTCCAGAAGACTCAATGATTGTCCCTAGGCTGAGTCTATTTCAGGATATCAGTATGCACAAACAAATTATTTAATGTGGTTTTTCCCAGAGCTTATTAAAATTATCTTTCATGTGGTAATAGTAGTACAAACACAAGAGGTAATTGGGTACAGATAAATGATTCTGAAATAGAAATCAGAAGAACCAAGTATCATCTCATTACTGCCACATACTTTGCTGTGGGAATTAATGCATATGCCAGTTGAGAGGATTAGTCTGGATCATTTCTGAAATTCCCTTCAACAACCAGCCATCTAAATGAGCTTTTCTACTATTTAGGTGGAACTAAGATGTCTTTTGGTTATAAATTAGACCTTGGTAACAGAATAATTTGTGTGTATTTTTCTACTACCAGAAGTAAAAAGGAAAATGGATTATATTGACTCTTAAACTTTTATAAATATCAACAGAAAAATCTTTAGTTTTTGAAGGACTGATAGCCAACTGGACATTTTTGCCCAAATGGAGTTAACCATTCATCATAAAATTATGCTTATTTGTTAATTATATTTAAATTATAAATAACAATCCCTGTTTTTCAAAGAAAGATTTTTCCCTCTGTTTCCTAGCAATTACAATAATCAATGCAGCTATTTTAGGATCTACGTGTAGAAATAAAGATATAAGCTTGGATTTTATCAAATATTTATATTGGCTTATAAACATAATTGGTTAAAATATACATAATTAGTGAAAAATAAGTTAACCTATGACTTGTTTTTAATAAAATCTCTTTAAATGTTTTATATATATATATATATATATATATATATATATATATTGTTACTATATATTTAATAATGTATTTATTTAGTAATTTAGTTTCTTATTAATTATGTAGTTGTTTTTTGTTGTTGTTGTTGTTGTTGTTTTTCACATTAAAATGGTAATTAAAGCCTGAGGTTATAGCACAATTTGAATTCACTAGTTTGTGCCGGAACCGGTTTGGCTCAGTGGATAGAGAGTCAGTCTGGGGACTGAAAGGTTCCAGGTTCGATTCCGGTCAAGGGCATGTACCTTGGTTGCGGGCACATCCCCAGTGTGGGGTGTGCAAGAGGCAGCTGATCGACAATTATCTCTCATCGATGTTTCTAACTCTCTATCCCTTTCTTTTCCTCTCTGTAAAACAATCAATAAAATATATTAAAAATAATAAAAAATCAATTCACTAGTTTGTGAGCTTTTAGGAGGAGATACTCCTCATTACTCTGCTCAAATATAAGTAACACACCCGTCTTGTACTGTTACTTCCCCCCTTCAACCTGCACTTTAATTTACATATTCTGCTCAAGAGAAGATGGGATCATCTGCCTTTATCTACAGCCAGAAGAATAAACTGGACATCTTCTATTCAGCTGCACCTTTGTTCCTGTTGGAAGATAGCTTCTCCCTGTCCTTCAGAGGAGAGGTTCTCCTCCACCACGTGGGGATTCCTGCCACAATGGGATTGCCTCTGTGTGTCTAGGTGCATCAACCCTTCCCAACCTGGATTTCAGTTTGAAGGCCCATTTAGATCTTCTGCAAAGCAACATTGTTAATTAAATTAACTAGCTACAAGAATGATATTTGAATCATCATCTTTTCTTTTCCTTTCCTTTATTTGTCAATTCTGTTGGAGAATACAGACACTTTTGTGAGGGTGTTACAAAGTCCCCAACAATTGGACATTGGTCCAAATTGGAGAGACATTAATCAGGACATTGAATTTCAGGATGGAATAACATAGCACAGTATTGTGATGAGGCGTAGTACAGAGAGACCTAGGTGAATGTTTGGACAAGGCATTTTTGAACTTGGTAGTTTGTAGAGGCTTCTATGTCACTGGCTAGGTTGTAGCAGTGAACAAAATACTTTAACCTTCTGACTTAGGGAGAAGAAGCCACACGGTATTTTGACGCCAGCTTAAAGTGGGACTATTCACTGATGAATCACTTTGGATACAGGTTGTAAATTTTAGGCCTCTGCAGAAGAGAGGTCTGCATGGCAAGTCCTAGCACATGTCTAGGTATTTTCAGGATACCACTGCAGTGTCCAGCAAGTACAAACTTCATCAGAGAACCAGCTGGGGGGCAGGGGAGAGGGGGAGAGGCAGGGGACCTGTAGCTGAGGCACACAGCTTTAGGACACAATGTTGTTATTTATCTCTACAGAGGCAACCATTTTTCTAATAGGCATGGTTTATTTTTGAATAGACCTACTGAACTGATGAGTTTTGCTTGCCTTAGGGAGCACTACTGGGAAATTATTTGTATTGTAGAACTACTCCTTTGAATTTGTACAAACATAGAAGGAAATCTTTAGGAAGACTTACCTTAAGTGCATGTACATTGTCCATAGGATGAAGAATAGGGGTAGAAATATTACTTAATTTTCAGCTGCTGTTATGTACTTGGGCATGCAAGTTTGCCTACAAAAATATGAAAATCCAAGGAGAAGAAAGGCAGTGCCTGAAAGAGGACAAGATGGAAGTGCTGGTTCTCCATAGGTTGAATGGACTTGATATTTAGATTTAAAATATTAGCTTTAGGTAAGATTCTCCTAAATTCTGTTTACCAACTAAAGGGGTGAACACCAGCTGCAAGCCTTTCATATGAGGCAGTTGTCTTGGGCCTAAGATATTGAAATATGATTTAGCCCAGACATAGAAAATGCATAAAACCAAACAAAAGCCTCCCTAGAATATTTATATATCCCTAGTTGAGTTCAAGTTTGTACCTTATTGATTCTTAACAAAAGTTACTAAATGATTGATATGCAGATATAGTTGAAAAAATTCATACATCCTTTCTCAAAAATCATTGAATCTTTGCTATGATCTTGGATATCACTAAGAAACTGATTCTGAAAACATACTTTTGCCTAGACTTTATTCTTGTAGGAGTGAGAAAGAGCTTGTTTTTCACTTCAGTGGTGTGTGTTCAATAACTTTTTTGCCCTATTTCTTAACAATTGAGATACATCAATACTTGGCCTTAAGCTAATTCACTTTTGAGTATCTAAATGAACCACACTAATCACAGTAAAACAAATCTAATATTCAAATAGCTGACAGAACTCTAATACCACTTGAGGTTGAAGAGCCAATTGGCTAAAACAAAATACAATTAAATACTGGAACAGATTCTAATTCCTTTGGATTTTTAACAACTAAAGTAGGAGGTTTTTTATTTCAGATGTGAATTCCTTTGAGATTAGTGAGAGGATTTAATCTTTGAACTTTAATATCTTCTTGGAAAGTTCATACTTCTAAGGGACTTATATTCAAATGTATGACACAGTGTTATCATTTTATTATTGAAAGCTTTTATGAATTTTATTATTTGATTACTTAATTTATTCATATAAACTCATTGTATAATTCCTGATAGGCTATGTTATAATCTGTCTAAACCTAATTTGGGATAAAAACTGGAATACAGAATAGATTTTCAGCCTTGGAGCAGAGAAGTTTTCACATGAATTTAGTGTATTATTCAGATTTATTTCAGAGCCCCAAATTGCAAAACAATAATGATTCTTTTAATGGTCTCAAAGAAGGAGGTATTACTTTGGGAGGGACAGTTTTAGGAAGGTGGAAGCAGAGTAGTGCTATCAAATTAATAATCAACTATAATTAGACAAATAACCTCATCTTTGGCAGCTTATGGTCTTCACTAGAGGCCTGATGCACAAAATTTATGCAAGAGTAGGCCTTCCTTCCCCCAGCTGCCTACACCGGCTCCCCTCTGGCACCCGGGACCCAGGCTTGCCTCTGGCTGCTGGCAGGCACCCAGAACTTGGGCTTCCCTCACAGAGGGAGGCCCTTCCCACCCACCACAACCCGCCATTGGGTGGCCTGGACGTCCCTCTTTGGGGTGATCACGGAGCCCCCCAATTGATTGCCCTGCCAGCTGGTGGCCTGGACCTCCCTCTGCAGGGCTATACTGGGGCAATGGCTGGGCTCCCAACCAATCACATTGCACCTACCTTGGCTAGCCTGGCACGAGTGGGTCTGCATGGTCGTCTGGATAGTCCTCTAGATGGTCATTCCACTGTTCAGCCATTCAGTCAATTTATATATTACCCTTTTATTATATAGGACTAGAGGCCCAGTGCATAAAATCCATGCACTTGGGGAGGGATTTCCCCCCCACACTTCTCACATGGGGGTCCCACCTCCACGTCGCGTGGATGGAGCCTTCGGACCCCCTAGGCCTCGCTGCACAGAGCCATTGGGACCCGCCTCTGCGTTGCACACGCAGCCTCAAGTCCCCCCACCCACGTGTGCTTCGCCTTGCATGCAGCCTCCTGTTGACGGATTGTGATGCATGAGATCATCACAGCATGACAACATGAGGGTGTGACAGCCATTTGCATATTAGCTCTTTATTAATAAGGTGATTAAGCCCAGTGAGTTAAGCAAAAACAGCTGGAGAATGATCATGAGGACATGATTTAGTCTCTCTTCTTGATGGTTCTTTCCAAACAATGAGGCGATTGTTTTTATTATTATTTATTGACTTGAGTGAGAGGGAGAGAGAGAGAAAGAGGGAGAGAGAGAAGAGAGAGGAGAGAGAGGAGAGAGAGGAGAGAGAGATTTGTTGTTCCATTTATTCATTCATTTGGTTGATTCTTGATTGTACCCTGGCCTTGGCATGTTGGGACCACAGATGTTCTAACCTACTGAGCTAGATGACCAGGGTGAGGTGATGGTTTTATTGTCTTTCCTGCAAGGGTTTATCTTATTCCTGTGTATTCATTTTGACTTTAAATAATTTGTATCAATGGAGTCCTTCTGAGTTATTTTTATTGATTTTTAAAATTTATGTTAGTTTACATTTAAGACTATATTTATATCTTATAAAACTATAAAACAAGGAAATTGGAAGGTGAAGGGTTACAACTGTCATGACCTTGCTATATGTCCTTTTTTTTCATCTTATTGCCATGCCATTTCTCATTCTTTACTCTCCATCATTTCATTTCACACATTTTTAACTGTGGTTTATATTAAAAACTTTTTAATCTCTATTTTATTACTTGAAAAAGTGGTTTTGGTATAGATTTTGATAATAAGTTAAAATATTTCCAATAAGTAATCATAGGAGAGTGGTATCAAATCTTTTCAAATTAAAAATATACTATCATACAGATATAAAATGTCATTAATATCAAATGAACATTTATAAACAATATTTTTACCTTTGTACATACAAGCTAGTTGTCACTTATTAAATGGATGACTTTACATTTTTTTATATTAAAATATCATATTTGGTGAAGGACCACTCCTGCAATGAGGGCATAAATACCTCCATACAGTTGCTTTCCAGAAAAACAACCAAACTCGTTGCAATGCTCCTGAAAATTGGTGTGAGCAGAATATACCAGTCATTACCACAGTCATTTCTGGATGTTTGATGGAAAATTGAACAGCAGACACACTTTAAAAAAAATCAATTATATTCACTTATTCCTGACTCAATAGGCTACACAGGGTCAGATCATTTGCCTTATTTCTCAACAGAATGTTCTTTATCTTTTACTCTTGTTTTTAACGATTCTTTCTGGAAAGTGTGACTTCATACCTATTGCTACCAAATAACTATGAGCATCTAAGCAAAGAACCCAAATACTTCTTAGAGTTTTATACTAGGATTATTTTTCTCAACTTCAACTTTCACTACTATGATATCAACTCCTAGACTGAATATAGTCACCAAAGTGTTTGGAACTAGGACAGAATCTTAATGATATACTCTGTATTATTGCTTTGACTTGCTTATGTTTTTGCATAGACAATAAGAAAATGCTAATGAAAACATTTTTGTATTTTTATAAAGATTTTATGGAAAGAACTGATGTTTTCTATAGTAATTAGGAAAAAGAAAATTAACTTAGATATTCAATTAGTTTAAAATGAATATAAAAAGCATCAATTTTTCAGCTTTCCAGCTAATTATTTTTATTTGACCTTTGAGAGAGAGTGTTTATAAACAATGATTATACAAACACATTATCATTTTATCTAACTTTGTTATTAAAATGTACTATAGAATGTGTATTTATTAAAATAAGAAATTAGCATATAATTATCTAGCACAATGCTAACCAGACTGTGTTCTCCTAAAACCTTAGCATTCACAAATTAGTTGTTCTAAAAGAAAAAAAAATCTATGGTTAAAAGAAAGTTTATTAAAGCTATACTTATAATCTCACCTTAAATTTTGTACATAATAATATTTCCAAAATATATTAAATAATAAATCTAAAGCACATGATTAATTAAAAACTATACACTGATTCTTCTAGGTTGTCTGAAAATCTTCATACTAAATAAATACAGTATATGTTTAAATGCAATATTTCAAAAATATTTCCCAGGTAATAGAGAGTGATTGAAATGTTGTTTGATAAACACAAAAGTTTATAACTATTTGCTAGTCAATATAATGGTTAATTTCCAATGTCCAATGTTAAAATGAAATATGAAGTAAACAATAAAATGACTCAGGTTCTACACTAGATCATTTTTATGAAATATTAATATATTGCCTTTCCTTTTATCTACTAGTTATTCTGTATTTACATTTATAAAGTTTAATATTGGTATTAGCAATATTAATATTTGAAGAATTTAATACATGTGGTATGTGTTTTAATTCTGTTAATATTGTTTTGTTCTGTCTTTGGCATTTTAAGATTAGAATGATTTTTAAAGAAAATTACCTATATGGATAGGTTCAATCTATGTGTTCAACTTTTTTAAGTACACATTTAATTTGGGTTGAGAGATGTATTAACAATAGTAATATCGATTCAATTTAATATGATAAATAATACCTTTTTTTTACAACATATCTTAGAACAAGTTTACTAGTATTGTGTTTGTAAGCATTGTAAAAGACTTCTTAATCAAATGAAGTCATATGTAAAACAAGTATCTAATCACAGTTCAGGGCAATAACAGTATTAACTAGCTACTTTTGTAAGATTTAAGGAGTGTTACGCCTAATTGATTTTACATTAGCAATGGCCTAAATCACTTTTAAAACAAAGTCATTTCTAATTATTGAAACTGTCACTTGATTTTGAATTAAAATTTAAAAGACCAAATCATGATACATTAAAAATAACATATGTTCTTTCAAAGATCTAAAGGAATAACAGTGGTAATGCCCATAACTATTTTTAGTACAACGTTAGTATGCCTCATGAAGTCAGTAATGTTGAAGGAGGAAGGCATTTACCTATAAATAGTACCAATATCTTAACCATTTGATTACCCTGTCCCTAAAATTACCATTACTACATAATTGTCAGTTGGACTAATGCAATATTGGCATGCATCGGGCATATATGCCCCTTCACTACTAAATGACTTAGTTATCCAGCTGCTGAAGTGCTTTGGGCTACTCTGCTGCCAACCTCCTAAAAATTGTCCTGAGATGGAGTTTTCACTCAAGGAATGCCAGTGGAGGAATATGAGGACATGGTCCTCTGTCTGCAATACTGCATAATCACAGAGAACTATCTATCTATAGATAGATATAGAGATAGAGATAGAGATAGAGATAGATATATAGATATATAAAAGCTTAATAATGAAATTGCATGGACAGTGGAACGACCAGTTGCAATGATGCACACTGACCACCAGGGGGCAGACACACAATGCAGGATTTGCCCCCAGCTCGCAGGCCCTGATTGCCCAAACTAGAAACTGGTAGTGGATGGCTGTGGATGCTGGTGGCGCCAGGCCAAAGTATGTACGAGCAAGCAGGGCCTCAATTGCCCTGCTGGTCACCCTATACCCAGAGGGCAAATGGTGGTGGGGAGGGGGTGGGACTGGAGAGTCCGGTGAGCGGGCAGGAACAGCCAGCCTCTTGGTTATTCCCACCAGCCAGCCAGCTCCGTTCACCCAATGGGGGATGGGGAACCGGGGGGGTGGGGAGTTGCAGATGTGAGCAGCAGCAGGTGAGGCCAGTTGCAAGCAGGGCAAGCCAAGTGGTAAGAGCGAGCAGGCAGGCAGTGAGGAGCAAGCAGGCAGGTGGTTAGGAATGAGCAGGTGGGTGGTTAAGAGTGAGGGGTCCTGGATTTCTAGAGGGATGTCTGATTTAGGCAATTATATTTATGTGTTACACTGCTAGATGTTCAATTGCAGGGATTGAGCCTAAACCGGCAGTTGGACATCAAGGGGCCCCAGATTGCAAAAAGGTACAGGCCTGGCTGCAGGACACCCCTCACCCACCAGGGCCTCTAGTTTGTTTATGACAGCTAGACTGTGTCTCAGTTAGAAAATGGAACAGAGTACAATTCTCAATAACTAATGATTGGAGTAAAATTGATGCACTTTGGACAGTTTAACGAAATTGAATACCACATGTAATGCAACTCAGAAATTCTTCTCTTAGGCTATATACTTAAGAATGCCTGTATGCATGCTCCAAAGCTGATGTACAAGAATTTTCATAGAGGCAGTATTCAGAATACTGAAATGACATGGATGTCTTTCAATAGAATCTATATATATAAAAGTCTAAGCAACCGACCTACTGGCCAACCAGGTGACCAGCCAGTAGCTATGATGCTCAGTGACCACCAGGGGGCAGAGGCTCAATGCAGGAGCTGCTGAGCTGTGGTACTTGGCAGAGGTGGTTCTTGGATGTGTTACCTGAGAACCGTCGTCTTGCAATGGGGGATGTCAGAGAGCTGTTTTCAGCCTGATCCCCACAAGCCACGCTGAGGGACCCCACTGGTGCATGAATCTGTGCACCAGGCCTTTATTATTAAATAATGTGCACAAAATGGTAATGTATGAAAATAAATGAGTTAATGCTACATAAAAGAATAAATTTTACAAATATATTACCACAGATGTATGGTTTCTTAATTATAAAATACAAAGTTAGGCAAAATTAATTTATGCTTTTAAAAATTAGCTCATACCTAACTTAGGGTAGAAGGCATAAATATTGATTTAGATGTATCATAGTAGAGGCATCTAGAGTTCTAGAAATATTAATTGGTGGGTAATTATAGATTTGTTTATTGTGTGGTAATTTATTGAAATGAACACTTTTGATTTAGGCAATTATATTTATGTGTTACGCTGCATCTAAAAATGACAAAGTATTTTTAAAAAGTTTCAAAGGCTACTTTTTTATTTGCTTAAGATATAAATTTTATCTTTGTACTTTATTAGAAATGGTTAAATTGAAGGCAGCATATTATGTTCAAATTAGTCATGAACAAATGGCTAGATCAAGGTTAATATTCTTGTAGTTTCATTAAGTATCAGTGTGACTTTAGGAAAATCATTTAACCTTTATGGGCTGAGTTTACCCTGTCTACATAATTGAAAATCTGCAGATTTTAGTTTAATAATTCTGCAAGTGTCTGGTTCACAAGTGGGATATTTCATATTTGGACATTCCAATATCCATGTTACCTTTTTTATCCTTAGAAATATAAAGTGCTTTTAAAATAAATCTGGGCATAACATTTCCTAGAAAGAATAAAAGAATATGCCTTCAGATTTCAATTGCAACAGATTTTATGCCACATTATTACATCCTGGCTATTGAATTATACTAGTAAGCGTAGGTGTTGGATGAGAATGTCAGTGCTATTTCATAAAGGAAGAGCTTTTCCTTCTCTCTTTCCTTCTTATACTTGCCTACATTCTTACTATTAGAGTTACAGAAATCAAAGGAAAACATTAGTTGAGTTAGGTATAGAAAGCACAAGTAATGACAGTGGAAAATTATATAGAGAATTCCATAGAGATGCCCAATTCTGAATTGCTGACCTCTAGACTTCTTTTATATGGAAGGAATATAGTTTTGATTAATTCAATGCTATTAAGCATTTTCCATAATATACAAAATAAACTTAATTTTCAACAATGTGGCTGACACATGTAATTAATTAGAAACTATTCTTTGATAAAATAATAATAATTTTTAACATTAATTAATATGGATAAATCAAATGGTGAGCAGTAAACATAAAACATAAAACTGCATAATCATTGCCCTTTAATTTATAATCTCAAAACTAATTTCTGCATGCCTTTACTACTGGCCTTGGAATCTCAACTATTGCCAAAATGTGCTTTTCCATCCCTCATCTCTGAATACAGAATTTGTTTGGTCTGCAATGTCTTTTAGTTGTCGTAGTACATCACTGAGTGCGTTTCCTAGAAGAAATATGAAGTTATCTATACTGCTACTTTTGTACTTTTTATTTTCTACACCCAGTCAGTATTGTTGTATTGTTATAGTGCTCTATGTTTTTATTAGCTACATTATAGAGGCCCGGTGCATGAAATTCATGTATGGAGGGGGGGGTATCCCATAACCCAGCCTGCACCCTCTCATAGTCCAGGAGCCATCAGTGGGAGATCCTGAGCACTGCCACAGAGTTAGGAAATCTGTTTCTACTTTTTTATTTTATTTTCATAGATTGGGCATATATCTACCTCTGTATAAAAAATACAAATATTTAAGAAAACACCCATAGGAACCAAAATATTTCATCAAAATATGACCATTAATTGAAGAAGAAAAAAACATATTCAAAGTGGTGAATTAGCTTCCTTTAGCTTATAAAATACATGAAAACTTGGCCTCTGCCCTCCAGGAACTTTTGTTGTAATTACTGAACAAACTGTTAGTAGTTTATTAAGAACACTAGTGTTTTCAGCAAACAAATATATAGCCCAAACTTATAAGTGTTATTTTTATACAACATTCATGCTTATTTGAACCTTGATTTATTTCCCTAATCATCTAACATTATTTATGGCAATATTTTCTAGAAATAGGTTAAATATGCTAGAGTAGTCTATGATGATGATTATATATATATATATATATATATATATATATATATATATATATAGTGTGTGTGTGTGTGTGTGTGTGTGTGTGTTTCTTTCAGTATGTCTGTTTCTGATATTTAAGTTTAGTCGTTATAATTAATTGAAGGTGTTTTTTCTTTATCGATAGGTTTATAGAAATGATATACCAGTACCATTGCCTTTTGGTTTTATACACACATTTGTTAACACTATGCACATACATTTCAAATGTATGGGCTATATAACTACTCAGGAAAGCTATGTAAAAGTTATTCTACATCACCTTGTTAGTCTTCCTTCTCACTGAAGAGTTTAGGGTTGTCAGAGTGAAATGACAGGAAATCCTAACAGTGCCAATTATGATACTCCGAGTTATGTTTTCTGTAGCTGGTTCTGTTTTCCCTTATAATTGTCAGTGCTACAAATACAGAGTAGCTTTAGTGCTGTCAAGACAGAACCTATGTGTCTATTAAATGACTAACCTACCAAGCTGATGAAATTATTATTCATTTTATTAAATGGAATTTTTTGTGTGTAGATATGTATGTGTGTGTGTGTGCATTCATATATATGTAATTATATACATCTATATCACCTATAAGCTATTATAATATGTAATCCAATTGATTACTTTATGTTGAATTTTATTATATATATTCTAACTGGCTTTCAGGAAATATGATAAAAAAGAATTTCCCATTGAACTGCCAAAGAATTGAGGTAATCAGAGCACCTGTGTGACTTTGAATCCCCTCTTAGTGCTAAACTCAGAGCTGAATTGTCTGAGTTCATTGCAATTGTCAAAACCTAACAATAGGATAGCTGTGTCAGGGCAGCTAGATGTGATTTATATTTGGAAATGAAAATAACATAAAGTCTTCTGGATGGAATACTCCAATTATAAAGCAAGATTATTCTGCCTAAAACCAGGATAATTCCTATAACTATAATAACTTGGATTCAATAGTACAATCTGTGGAATATAAAGAAAGATAAAGCATAGTGTTTTTAGCATGTGAATTCTTGGGTTACACTGAGATTGATTTTTTCCCCTCCACTACTCAATAAATGCCTTCAATACTTCCATCTTCAGTTTCCTCATTTGTACAATGGAAATAATAGTAACATTTAATTGTACTCACCAAATATTCAATCTACTCCTTCCTCATTTTCCAGGTGCCTGGAACTAATGTCAAGGCAAAGTGCAATAAAATAAAAATAAAAATATTTATTGGCAAATAAAAGTATAATATTGCAAATAAAAAATGGCAAGTAAAAATATATGACCTGATTGATAATTATGTTTTTTAACTGAAATTGTGGGACATTTATGTATGATTCTCTAATCTTCCTTTCATGATGAGCAGCAGTGGGCCAAGGAGAAAGAACTGAAAACAATTCCATACCCTCCTAGTTTTCTATCTTGTTTCCAACACAGTATTAGCTTTGTGGCTAAGCTCCTCCTGATAGAGTTGATTCCTTCAGGGCTGTCATCTGTAGTTTATGCGTCTAATTAAATAGTTTATGGCCCCAATATCCTAAAACAACTACTACAGAAGAGAAGCTACTTTTCATAGCATATTTACCCCCAAAAAGCTGTTATTACAAGTGAAAGGCTGCATTTGACTCATAAGTTCTCTTCCTTACTGAAGGAACAGTTATGGTGTTTTGGAACTTAAATATTTATCTGATTTGCAATGGATAAAGTACAAGGCAACATTTTCAAAAAGAGAGTCTATCACTCAGTGGTTAAAATTTCTTATCTATAGATCCATTGTTTCTGAGAAAAATTTTTCTGATTGATAAATAATTATAAAATAAGCCAATAAAATAAATGACACGAACACAATATTTTTTCTCTTTAAAGTCTTTCATTTATTAGTATTAATTCTTTTTAAAATATATTTTTCTTAATTTCAGAGATGAATGGAGAGGGAGAGAGAGAGAGAACCATTGATTGGCTGTCTCTTGCACCTACCTACCAGGTACTGAGCCCATAACCAGTCTATGTGCCCTTGACGGGAATGGAATCCGGGACCCTTAAGTCCGTAGACTGACACTCTACCACTGAGCCAAACCGGTTTCGGCAACAAATAATTTTTAAATAAAAACATGATAAAAACTTGTTAGAGTTTTGAAACCCGATAAAACAAAGTTAGAGAGAGAAAAAACATCCTGCCCCAAACAGCACAACTCTGCTTCCACTCCATTTTGCAGACTTTGTGGCTTCTGCCTTCTTCCTTCCCTATTTCAGGAAGGAAGATCCCCATCACTGGATCTCCTTTCTAGCTTATGATAGCTATGTGCTTATCCAGACTTAAGTTGGACATGTAATATTTAGAGGAACCAGACCTTCAGGGGAGTTGATGATGAGTGTAATAGTGATGATCTCTTGCATTACTGCTAACTGCCAATCAAAAAAGAAATCTAAAATTACCCTATAAAGAGATCACAGTCTGAAGGCATTGCTTAAAATCTCCTTATCCATAATTTTGTCAGTCTTGCTGAACTATGCTAGCTGAAATTCAAATTTATATAAGAGCCAGAAACCATCTAGCTATTTCTCAACCTCATCACCTTCTAATATCTACATACTTTCTTTTAAAAAGGACTTAAATTTTGACTGAGCACTTAAACACTGATTTAAGAAAAGGTGCTTTCTTCTTCCTGAAGAGGAAGTATAATGCCCTCAATATCTTTTCTCATCTGCTTAGTTTCTCTCTGCCTCTCTGTCTCAAAGAATGTGATCCAGGTTTAACCATTGTACTGCCCTGCTTTCTCCCAAGCAACTGAATGGATAATAATGTCATTATCACAATCCCATTACCTCATCACACTGGGCTGGTAGGGAGAACTTCAGACATAGAGGGAGGAGGAGGAGTGAAGAGATTTGGGTTCTTCTCAGTTTTACAAAGTGTTTTGGGTAATGGCTAAGTACAAAACCAAGTTAAAAAAAAGCCATGCAACCATTATAAATCCCGTATTGTAAGGTTTGAGCCAATCCAACAGCTGGAAGAGGGACTCAGAACAGACTGTAATGGGATTAGGGCCTTGGAACGACATTTCCCAGCAGCCTTCTCGCAGGGGCCAGTGCTTTGCTGGGGGTTGGAGGATTCCTTGTTCTTTAAAAAAAATACATATGCATTTTTATTGATTTTTAAGAGAGAGGAAGGAAAAGGGATAGAGAGATAGAAACATTGATGAGAAACATTGATCAGCTGCTTCCTGCATGCACCTTATGGCGGATGGAGCCCGAAACCCAGGCATGTGCCCTGACTGGTGAATTCTTGGTTCATGGGTCAGTGCTCAACTGCTGAGGCACAACAGCTGGGCTAGGGGATTTCTTTAGAGAGGAGCCATAGGAGGTGGTACAAGAAACCTAAGCTAATTCTATTATGTACCCCCCACCCCCAAAACACACACACACACACACACACACACACACACACACAAAACAATAGATATGGATCTTTAAAGTAACCTCCCATACCCCAAATAGTACTACACATAAACCTCTGTCTCAGCGTGGGCTTCAGAGAACCTGACCATAGACAATTGGAGCCAGGGATTACCCCAAGCAGCCGGCTCTAAAATGGGATTTTTAAGTTGGATTGCTTACTGGCTAGTTGGCAGTGAAGATCCCATCGTTAGTGGTACTTGAATCACTAATAGCCATTTTTTTGGCAGTCATATAATTATTAAAATTACATTGTTTTTGAATTAAGTTGAAATACTAGTGAAAGGAAATGTCCTGGAAAGTGCAATCTCTGAGGATTTTGAGAGTTACAACTAATAAGTAAGAAAAGCTTTATGAAATCCAATACTGAGTTCAATTGATGTATCAGAAAGGCTGTGGATGATTAATCTCTAAGTGTGAAAACCAGATGTCCTCCTTGGCAGCATGTGAGTACTCTCATTTGCTGCAGCTGGAATATAGAAACTGGATAAGGTCAGGGATAACACATAATTATGAGAGAAGTAGAGCTCAAGAGAAGGTTGCATTCTCAACCCTAGCAATATGACACTAAGACAGCCATGAGCAAACTATGACCAACGGGCCAGATCCGGCTGGTTTGGCTGTTCTATCTGGCCCTCAGAGCCGAAAGAGCGGAGGGTTCTCTTGCCCTCCCCTCCGCCCCTTCACCAGCAGCCCAAGATGAGAGTGCCAGCATGATCAGGTTGCTTTTGTTCCGGCCCTCTGGTCCAGTTTAAGAACCCATTGTGGCCCTCGAGTCAAAAAGTTTGCCCACCCCTGCACTAAGATCACACTCTGAAAGGAATGGTTAGAACTCTTAGGCACCTATGCAGTTATATTTGTATATGCACTAAAAAGTTGTCAAATCTCAGATTCTCCTGGGGCCTTGGCACTTGCTAAATTGTCCCTCTATGTCTCTTCAAACCATAGAATTCCCCACCTGTTTGAAGGTCTCTTCCTTATGGGAAACATACTCTAATCATGAAATTCATATCTCCTCCTGACTACAATTTTATATCAATACCATTGTATTAGTTTTCTGTGGCTGCGGTAACAAATAACAACTTTGATGCTACAAAAATGAACAATTATTCTCTCTAGGTCCAAAATCAGTATTTATTTTCTGGTCAAAACTGAAGTGCTATCAGGAATGTGCTCTCTCGGGGGGCTTTAGAGAAGAATCCATTCCAGCTTCTGGTAGCTATTGGCATGCCTTGGTTTATGGTCTTAAAGCTCCAATCTCTGCCTGTATCTTCACTTTGCTGACATTTCTTTTGCATTTGTTAGATCTTCTGCCTCACTCATGTGAGGATGTATATGATTGCATATAGTGCCCACCCTGATAATCAAGGGTAATCTTTCTATCTCAAGATCCTTAATCTCATCTCCTTGACCCTTTTTTCTCATAAGGTAATATTTACAAGTCTCAAGGATTATGACTTGATGTTTTGGGGTGGCCCTCACTTAGACTGCTATAAACATTAATTCACAACACTATCAGATGTGGAAAGAGCTAGACATCCAGAAAAAGGAACAGACTATACTATTAATGAACTCCAGAATTTTGTTAACAAGTACTAGCAGGAGGTATGTATATGACTGGAACCTGAAGATGCTGAATCAAAGGCGATTGAATGACTGGATGGATGAGTGAAAGGTTGGATTGGGAATAATTATATTCTACATAAAACCACTTTTCTATGAAAGAGTGACCATCTTATTGAATTACAAATTTGGCTGATCCCTGAATATTTTAGATAGAGGGCAAAAGTAGGTTTACCATTGTAATACAAATAAATAATCCAATAATCTATAATAATAAAAGCATACTGTACTAATTATACTGGATGTCCTTCCAGACAGACACAGCAGCAGGGGCCAAGGCAGAGGCAGCCGCATCCACAGTGGAAGCCAAACCCCTTACACAACTTTCCTGCATCGGGCTTCTAGTTTTGCATACTCCCAACTCTAAACCTACTTTTGTATTTTGTGCCTACAGACTGGAAGGTGAGAAAAGAAGTCACTGTGAGACAAGGGTGATTACTTCTGATCAGAAAGAGCTAGAGATGCTTTTTACAAGATGGGAATGTTGTGGGGAGATTCCGTGATCCCCAAGGACCACCAGGGAGCCGAGCCAATGCAATTAACAAGAGAGCCTCTTCCATGCTGGCATGGGCTCTGTCCCACTCACGCTGACAGCATGGTGGACGAGAGCCGAACTTGGACGGGTCAAGGGGTTTTATAGGGGTGGTGTTGTCACTGCTTTGGCTGACCCTGCCTGATTGGCTGGGTGAGGGCTAGGGTCCTGTTACACAAAATGGAGGATAGCTCCGCCCTGCCTTCTCAGGAACAGGGAGGAATGGATGTGTGTAGCCCTGGTGGTCCACTTCCTCATCTTGAGAGGTTTAACGTGAAACTCAGGCAGACAGGGCAGGGGTCCACTGGAAAACAAAGGCAGGGGCAGACAGGGCAGTTTGAGCAAGCCTAACCACAGAAATCAACCATGCAGATATAATAAAATACGTCTATACACAAAGCAGGCGGCACAGGCAAACAAGGGAGGGCCTGCAACAATAAGGTGAATTGACACCTAGAAACAGAAAAAGTTCAGCAGAGGAACCGAGAGAGAACACTTAGAAACAGGGAAAGCTCAGGTTCCTTGCTGGACAAGAACATTTGAGGGAATCAATCAGGCGATGTCACAGAGCAGGCCTGTAGCAAACCTATACTCTTGGACTACAAGGCTTTACGGGCAGTTCATTATTGGACCCCATCCCCATGAGGGGAACCCAAATCTATTTGTAATAAATTTTCCACAGTTTGGCTTAAATCTTCTGATCCACGGAGCTCCTTTTTTGGCATCGTGAGACACAACCCCAGGAAAATAAAACCTTGGCTCACCGTTCAGGTTATCAACCCCTTAGTATTTTTCTTGCCTAATTATAACTGTAAATATCTATGTGCAGCATGCCTAGTCCGAGAAGAGAGCTCAGATCACACAGGAATGAAGGTTTTAGTACCATCGCCATATGAATCACCAAAACCTGCAGAGGTGATAACTAAGAGTGAGAACTCAGAATAGACAATGCAGGAAAAAGATGATGAAAACTAGATGTAGCTCTGAAAACAATTGCAGGTTGGGTCTGCGTGTCACTAACCTCCTTCTTTCTTCACATTTCAGCTGAGGAAGGGAGGCCCAGGAGAGACATAGATGCCTTGCTTTCTTGTGTGTTAGTTAATGTGGAGAAGTGTGTTTGTGTAGCACCCGAAGCTATGAAATTGCAGACAAGATATTTCCATGCTTCTGCATGTTCAGGGCTTGCAGAGCAAAAAAAAAAAAAAAAATACCAGCAATATAGATTAAAAATGGTTGAATAGTAACCCTAAGAGTAAAATTCTCCTGAGAGATTTATAGGTTTATCTCTTCTGAGCGATGTGTTTACATTTTGAAGGAGGATAAAAGCCCAAGCCTTTCGTTTGCATTCCAAAGGATTTTAAAAACCTGGGGACCTCTCTCAGAGAAGATTTGTTTACTTTGGGGAAATGGGGCTTCCCTCCCTTTCTGGGAAGCATTTCCTTTACAAGCTCCGAAATTTTTCACATCAGGGTTCCTCATGCACATCCAGTCCCCTGTAGGTGCGGTTGACAAGTGTGCTCATTGCATTGCCCCAGGGGGACTGGGGTAAATAATTCTGATCTGTCATCCAGAAACGGCATGCTTTACTTTTCGAAGAAAATAAATAAATATAATTCAAAGTTATCAGAGATAAACTTTGGCAGTCATAGTTTTGCTCCTCAGGTGTGCTTAACAAAACAATCACAGCTTCCTAGAGCTATGATTGATATGCTAAGAACTGGCATATTTATTGTGCACAATTGGATGGGTTTGGACATAAGCTTGTAACTTGAATACCAATGTGACTAGTAGATGAAGAAGGGAAGATATCTTGCTTGTTTAACATCTTGGTTGGCTTGATATGATATGCACATTGGCCTGGTATGTCAGTGCAAGCTGAAAATATATTTAAGAAGATATAGGATGTTGATAGTAATGGTGTTGCAAAAAAAAAAAAAATTCTTTCAACTTTTTCCAGATTTCCGTGAATCAACACTCTGTACATTTATCTATAATACCACTTCAAAATATTGTCTCCTACAAATTTTCCAAATTGTAGCCTGTCATCTTAACTGCATTTGCAAATTGTCCCAAATGTTTATTGAAATTTAAATCATTTTCAATCTTATGAATTTGTACATTATACTGTGAGCATGATATTTTACACTGTTATTTTCATAACAAATAATCACAGGCAATCAATTAAAGTGTCCATCATTTGTATCTTTACTTTTAAGAACCTGTGATCATTAATTTCAACATTCAGAAAAAAAGAAACATAGGTCTCAATAGCATAAAGACACAGATGTCCTAAAATAAAATTAGCTTCATGGATTTTATCAAGTGCTAAGCACCTGTATTTGCTTTTAGATACCATCTCTATATCAATAAATAACTAAAAGGTGTTGCCTGAGGGAATGAAATCAATATTGTAATAAAAATCAGGGCATATGTCAATCAATTTATTCACCTTTATTATGCAGGAAGTAATACTAGGGACTTCGGCATTTCTAGCATTTCCTTATGATATTCAAATGCAGTATAGATATCTTTAAAGAACCAAGTTAAGTCTCATCTGTTTTCTTTGGATTTTTAAATAATTCCCTCCTTGACATTGGCATGGCAAAAAACAAACAAAACACAAAAATCCACAACTGAAAGTGATTATTTAAAATATATATATATATATATATTTTTTTTCAATTAGAGTTGTCTTACAATATTATATTAGTTTCAAGTATATGGTCCAGTGATTAGACATTATTTATCTTACTAAGTGATCATTATGATAAATCTAGTACTTCTATGACACCGTAAATAGTTAATACAATATTATTGACTTACTAGAGACCTGATGCACGGAATTCATGCATGGATAGGGTCCCTAGGCCTGGTCAGCAATCAGGGCTGATCCATAGGGAAACCAACAGGGCAATTTGGGGGCTGCTGGCACCCAGGTTGGCTGGCCTGGAGCCTCCCGCTAGCCAGCTGGCCCCGCCCCCTGGTCACATCCTCCCTCCCCCACTGGTTGCCTCCCTCTGCATGGTGACTGGCAGGGTTATTGAGGGGTCCTGGCTGGCATCTGATTTGGCTGGCCTGGGGCCTGCAGGCTGGGGGAAGCTCCTGCTTTGAGCATCTGCCCCCTGGTGGTCAGTGTGCATCACAGCAACCAGTCCTTCCACCAGTCTTCCACCATTCTATTTGCATATTAGGATTTTATTAAATAGGATTCTGTACTTTACATCCCCATGACTATTCTGTACCTGCCAATTTGTAGTTCCTAATCCCATCAACTGTTTCAGCCATCCCCAATCCAAAGTGATTGTTTCTTAATGTTAAAAAAAATAAGAGAAAATACTAAATAAAGATGATTTCTAATTTTAGGTATAAACTATTATGTGATATTTTAAAATGTGAGTTGCAAATGAACAAGTCTAATTGCATAAAAGGCTTTCTTGAATAAATTTCTGGCATCCGGAAATTTCTCATCTATTAATTTTACCAGAGACATAGTTCTGGTGTTCATCTGAATATGTCATTAGAAGCCACCCAAGGGAGCCTGTGCTCAGCATCCAGGGGTGAAATGCCCATAGTCTTGGTCCCAATAGGAGAGATAATTATCCACAGAATGTATTTCCTTAAATATCCGTAAGACTATGTTTTAAGCGAGGCCCACTGTAAAGTAGAAGTTGCAAAGAATGCAAAAACCATAACCATTTGGAATTGCAGAGCAGCGTATGCATCATTTAGGTAAACTTCTACCACCTAAATGGCGCCACCTAGCAACTTCACTTTGTTATATAACACTTGGGAGTCCGACCAAGTTAATTAGCCTCCGAAGTACTTACTTTTACTGAGTGACTTACTGGAAGAATTGTTATGATTATGGAGCATAGAAAGGCCATATAACTATTATTAGTAAAACTAATTATGTGGCAATTATTTCATGATTTGACATTAACTTGTGTGTTCTAAAGGCATAACACACTAGATTAATTCTTCCTGAGCAGCAGGCTGCCATTTAGTGCCTAGAAAGAAGTAATTTAGTGACTAATACCTGATGCTTTAAGACATCCGTGTATTGTAAAAGTAAACACTGTATCCCTAGAATATTTTTATCATCATTGTTTATCATGGAATTATGCCTAGTTTTGTGAAACTGACGCGTATAATTATAGCTTGATGCTTCAGTGTATTACTCCGTTATTTCATTTTTACGTTTTGTTTTTATATTTCAGGTGAAAAACATCTCTTTCCTACCTTGTCCTGCTTTTCATGTTTATTTTGGGTAGTTATATTTTCACCTAACTAATTAAAAGCATTTTATTCTGTTAGTTATTTTTTTAGTACCAAGTATAGAGGACATTTAAAAAAAATCTAAAGACCAGCTTATTGTTTTTGTCTTACCTATTATTGAATTTTATTTGTATTTTTTTAAACAGATATTTAAAACCCTGGACTATTCTATGCATACATTTGCTTCCTGCTATTCTATGATTTTATTACTTTATATTTAAAACTTGTTTATAATTGAAATACTGTCTCATATAGTTTAGAAAACATAGTTTATCTTATCACAATATATATAATCTAGCTTTGTTATGGTATAAGAAATTCATGTTTGTTATATACAACCAAGAAATAGTTTCTGCACTTTTATGTTTGCCAGTTTTGAAACTGCACCCTACATGCTTAAGTATGCTTTAGACACCAACATTTGACCTTAGCTGTGGTCAATAATAGTAAAATGACTTGATATTGAGTAGGTCTGAACTTGTATTTTGTAAAATATGCTTCCAATAAGTATGTTACCTCTTTGCCCTTCTTTGTAAAGTTCTCTTGTTTGAGACCTACAAATCTTTAGATATTTTATTTTCCCTCACTTCATATTCAACCCTTTTTTATAATGATGAATCTTGAATGCCTGTTAATAAGGCTGCTTTTGGAGTTCTTTTTTATTAAAAATAAATTTTACAGAGTGCACACTATACTAGATATTTTATAGAATACAAAGGCATATATATATATATATATATATATACATATATATATATATATACACACAGACACACACACATATATATGTACACACACACACATATATATACATATATACATATACATATATATATATATATATATATATATATATATATATACATATCTATATAAATTAAAAAGTTTCCCTACTTTGAAGACACCCACCGTGGTAGTAAATAGATAAATAACTTCAGAGTAATATGATGAGTGATAAGACATAGAAAATACAGATGAATAGAAAAAAGTATGGTAAAACATTGTTATTAAAATTTTGCTTTCTTTTTCATAGGAAAACTTCAAACTATATTTGATAAATATTTTGTCATAGAATGATTTCTGATGTATAATAGAATGACTAATGATAGTATTAATATTCTGCCCTTCTTTCAAGCAAAATATTCATCTAAATATTTTTATTAATCTCTATTGAGTACAAACCTTTCTGATTAAAACATCTGTGAACTTGCTCTCATATTTGAGTTATTTCTAACAATATTTGCTCAGCCTACTTTATTACATTAATACTAAAGGTCACATCCTGACATCTATTACATCTTAAACTCTAGAATAATATATGTAATGTCATATATATACACATATACATATATACATATATATATATATATATATATATATATATATACACATATATATGATCTTATTAATCTGCTCTAGCTAAGATAACATATTCAGCCCTATATCTGTTTTTGGGAATACAATTTAGTCAAGGTTGTAGTAGTCTATAAACACTTTATATATTCCAGCCAATTTCTAGAAGGGCCAGACTACTTAATTAAATTTTGAAATAACAATTTGATACTTATATCTTTGTTATTTATACCTTTAATGGTGAGACTAATATGTCATCATCCTGTCAGGGATGCAGTACTATTTTTATATATTATATTGCCTTTGGTTAGGTACAGCTTCAGAAGTTGACACTTGGCTTATTCCATGAACCAAACGACCCAACATCAGGCTATTCCAGATGTCAAGTATTTCAATTATACACACAGGCCTGGCCCCTGGGTAGTTCTGCAGATTCATTCTGCCCACTGTAAACTGTACTGTATTCAGGTCTCCTTTTATTACCTGTGCAAGTAAGTCCCCACCTTAAGAAAGGAGTTTATTATGTTGCTTTAAATTTCTTGTTATCAATGTCAGTACAGTCCCTACATCGAATAGTCTTTAAAACGTCTGGGTCTTTCCCCAGTGTACAAGCACTCACACAAATGGCCCTCGGGTCTCCATTGGGAGAAGAATATCATGGTTTACTTGCTACCCAGAGGTTCAGGTTCCTTCTTCTAGGATTATTGAAACGTCTTCAGTCGGGGGTTCCAGGTCTGAAATGGAGTGAAGTCAATTAAACAAGGGAATGTGACTTTCCATTTGAGAAATTGCTTTCTTTATCCTGCTCCTCCATTTTTATATTTTAGGGGGAGGAGTTTATATATTAAGTAGGTTTTTTTATTGTTGTTGTTGCTGCCTCTTGATTTTACTCCTGATGACCCCGTGCCTCTCATGAGAAGCCCTGTAGGCTTTGCTAAGGTAATTACCATCTCTGGCTTCTGATAGGCAAGTGCTATCCCCTGGTCCCTCTATCATTGGAGGCACAACATCCCCTTGAGTATTAATGAGGCAGCTCTGCTGCTGTTGGTGATGCTGATATTCCTTTCACCCACCCTTTCCTGAGGGCCTTGGTGACTGAATGTACCCTGGGCCCTCAGTGGGAAATAATCCTTTCGTAGGTCTTCTGTATCTTCGAAGATATGAATTTCTGCTTGTTCACCTCCCTCAGCAATTTTATTACTTCTTAACTATCTGTTGGACTAACCCAATCATCTTTGCTTCATTAAGCAGTGGTCATTTGTGGTTTTTTCTAGACTTCAATAGCCGCGTTAGCAGTGATTTTGCTCCACTGTATGGGTCCTTGCAATGGTGTTAAATCCAGCACCCTAAAAAAAATGCCAGGTCAATACATCCTTGCTTATCCAATTTTTATATTCTGGTCCCTTTGATCAAACATCCTCAAAACTTAACACCAGGGGTATTCCTCTGGCTCTTTCAATATTAACTATCTAATTCCTACAACATTTTTAGTGTATAGGATTTTTTTCTTTCCTTGGCAGGTCTATTTAGTAGTATGCTGAGATTTAATACTACTTATTTGTCCTGGTAGCCAGGAGAAGGGATTGAGACAATTCATCAATGTGGCACCTGTTTTCTTATAAGGGAAAGATGGCTGCTACATCTTCCTCCATGGCTGGAGTTCCATGTCATGTTAGGGAAAGGTGGACCACATCTACAAGTTCTGAGTAGATATGCTTCAAGACAAAAAAAAATCTACATTCTGAGGAGCAACTATCCAAAGTTTTCTGTCCTATGTTTAGAAGGCCTCATTTGTCCATACCCCATCAGCATTTTACCATAACAGACTAACTTGTGTTGGCCAAACATGTAAATGTCTCTGAAATGATAAGCCTACCATATCTTTAGTGTGCTGATTAGTTGCATATGCTTTATAACTCCGTGAGAAAAATATCCTCTTAAAAGTATATTTTTGAAACAGCCCCTCTGTGACTCATGTGGAATATTTAACTGCATGTTAACTCTAAGTTTCTTATTGTCCTTCAGCTTGGTGTTGATGCAATTTAACAGAAACAACCTAAATCTACTGTCTGTATTGATGCAGTTCCCCATACAGCTTTCAAATGCCCAGATCCTTCTCTAACACACCTCTTCACCAGGATAAGTTTGGGCATCACTTGCATTTGTTAGGAACTTCTGAGAAGCAGACACCCAAACAAGATCAGATTGACTAAATATTGAAAAAAATCTCTCTGATAGTAAAAAGGGAGTAAGTCAGGGGTAGTAAGGAAAGCCTTCAGACCTTCTGGGGAGGAGAGTGAAAGAGAAGGTTGGGTAGGAAGGCACTCAGTCTGTAGCACAGATTTTTAAAAATATATATTTTATTGATTTTTTACAGAGAGAAAGAGAGAGGGATAGAGAGTTAGAAACGTGAATGAGAGAGAGAATCATCAATCAGCTGCCTCCTCTACACACCCTATTGGGGATGTGCCTGCAACCAAGGTACATGCCCTTGACCAGAATTGAACCTGGGATCCTTCAGTCTGTAAGCCAACGCTCTATCCACTGAGCCAAATCAGTTTTGGTGTAGCACGGATCTTAAAAACATTACTCCTGGAGCCAAAGTCTTCCATCAAAGAGCTCGCACATTTTGTATGTGTAGATCTGCATTAGTTTATCCTGCTGCTCTTATTTATTAGGTTCAAGAAGCCTGTAAGGAGAGTGGCTTCTGAACATGGTAACAGGGCCTTTTATATAGCAAGAGATCTGAGTGGTACATTTTCATTGCTGCCATATCATTTCATTGTTATATCCATACTCCCCATATGTGGTTAAATGAGCAGATGATAATTGTTTGAAATATTTTAAGTTCTTGTTTGAACATTGCATTTTCCCCTTATACTTGCTTTCTTATTTTGAAATGATAGATAGCATGAGGCTAAGAAACAGTCTGATTTCCTGAAAAGGGGAAGGCTAGTAGCTCTCCAGGTGAATATAAATTTGATTCATAATAAGTTCACCGAGTAAGTTCTGCCTCAAGACACAATCAGCAGTACTGAAATTTGAGTTGCCTTGTGATACTTGTACAATCTTACCATGTACCTAACACTACTGAGCAAACCACTCTATAGTTTACAAGATGTGGTACATTCGGGGGCAGACATGCTCAAATACAAATCATACTTTTGCCACTTTTTGTCTATAGAACCTGGAGTGAAATTTATTTCTCTAAATCCCAATTTAATATAAAATACCTAACACAATGATTTTGGGGTGAGAGAGGGATTTTATGGGATCAAATGGAGAAGCTGACAGGTGTTCAGTTCATATTACTTTATTGATTGGAAGACTTGCAGTGTTTTGATACAAACATTGAAGCTAACTAAATACACTTTTATGGTCCTTGTTTTATATGGAAACTAAATTAACACACCATCATATATTGTACTTGATTTGATAATGGTTATGTTCCAGTAAGATTATATTGTAATGTTTTCATTACTTATGTGCATTATAGTTATAATATAAAAAGTTAATTTAGCATTATATTTCAAACCTAGCTTTACACCTTAATTCCTGAGGAATATTTCAATATATTCAGAATCTTGTATTCTATGTCAGATTAAACCTCATATGATTGAGTTAAATGATGCTTAATTATCTAATAAAGCAGTACTATTGTTTGTTAACCATTTTCCTAGCTTATTTAGATAAATAAAGAAAATAATACTTCTCTGATAATATTCACAATAGTGGATAAAGTGATCACTTTAAATATAATTAAAGCCACCATTTGTTTACTGGTTATCAAGCTCTCACAAATAAGTCCTTAAAAAATGAGGAAGGCATTTGTACTAGTTAACTAATGGTATGGAAAATAATTGCCTTAAGACTTAGAAGTTTGCTGCAGCAAACATTTATTATCCGTAATTTTCTGAGCGTCAAGAGCCTCAATGTCATTGGTTCAGAGTCTCTCACAATGCTTCCAGATGTTGGTCCTGGCTGCAGTCATATCAAAGTTTAACTTGGGGAAGATCTGCTCCCAGACATATATGGCTTTTGGCAAATCTCAGATTCCCTCTGATTGTTAACTAGATATAGCAATCCGCTCCTTGCCAGATGGGCCTATCCATAATTCAGCTTACATGGATACTGACTTTCTGTAGAGTAACCAGTAAGAGAGTTAGAGAGAGGCCCAAATCAGAAGCTACAATCTTTCTGTAAACTAATCGCAGATGGGACATCTCATACTTTACTTTATTAAAGGTGAGTTCATATGCCTAGTCTACATTCAAGATTAACAGATTACAAAAGAATGTAAATACTAACAAGCAAGGATCACTGGGGCCCATAATGGCACTAATCATTGATTTCAATATCATTGCCTTTTTCTCCACATACATTTATGTTAATATTAATAATAAATTCAATCATTTACTCAGGTTTTATTGAATTACTGGGCTCTGTTTTTTAAGACACTACCCTATTATGAGTTATGCATGTTTTACTCTGTTCAGGCTACTATAACAAAGTACCGCGAATTGGGTTGCTTACAAACAGCCAAAATTGATTTCTCACACTTTCAGAGTCTGTGAAATGCATAAGCAAGGCACCAGCAAGAACGTGTTCTGATGTTGACTCACTTCCTTCTCATAGCAAGGGCTGTCCATGGTGAGAGGGGCTGTAAGAATCTTTCTGGAGCCTTTTTTTGAAAAGCTCTAATTTCATTCATCTTTCTATTCTAATTTTCTCTCAACGACCTCACCTCCTAATGCTGGCACTGTCCAGCAGACCCTGAGCGAAGGATGAACAGATTGGGAAAGAGAGGACTTAGTAAGGGACCGTTTTACTTTAGAAGTAAAAAGCAGTCCTGTTCACCTGCCTTCTTAGGCTTTTATTGTCACAACAGCTTGAACTCAAATTAAACATTAGATACTATCAGCAGAGTTAACATCATTGAGAAAGTCATGCTTCTACAAGGTTGAGTCTAAAAAACTAAACATAGATATTTTAGTGAAACACCCGGGGTATTGGAACAGAACCACCAGACAAACCAAAATAGAGGTGTTTCTATAAAATGGATAGCCTAGTCTGTGTTCTTCAAAAATGTTGTCATTGAAGACAAAACATAGGGAAACTATACATTTTGAAAGAGACCAGTGTTTTTTGTCTGAAGAATAGCAAGAATTCACTTTTATGGTTGCATAAGCCAATTTTAGCAGACCTTCAGCTCTTTCATTCTATTACTACCCAGCTTAGTTGTGCTGTTATAGAGGAAAGACAAAGATATAGCAGGGAGTGGGAATAAAGATGTAAATTTATTTAATAGGGTCTTATGGCAACATGCTGTGTTATAAGGAAATTGTACTTGCTGTTTTTTTGTGTTTTTGTTTTTTGTTTTTAAAATATGTCCCAGAATAAGGGCTTGCTGATCCAACTAAGGCAGATGTGAATCAAGGACAGTGATTTTTATGTTTATGCGTTTAAGGCACTAGCATGAGCAAGAAGGAAGGCCTTTCATGGTAGACAGTTTATTGAAGATTACTTGGTCTGTCAATCCTCTCTTTAGGAGGCATTATTTGTAAAGCTCCAGGATCCTAAAAGAGCTAGAATTGATTACATCAGTGGGAAAGTTTGATATGTCTTAACTCCCGAGGCATGAGGAGTGCAGCTGCATTCATCTCTTGCAACAATTCAGGGTAGGACAATAGAAAATGTGACAAAAATTGGATTATAGAAGAGAAAGCCAGACATCATTTTATTTGTCAGAATTAACCTTACCCATCCTCTATAGGCAATTGTAGCTGTTAATGTTAAAGCTTCTCTCATCATCAACTTGTTATTTTAATTCCTTCTCATAGTCTTTCTCATATAATCTGAACAGGCTTCATATTTATTTCAACAAATAATTAAAATAAAATTTCTAGGTAGAATTAATTTTCTTTTTTAAAAATTTTATACCAGATTTATAGAAAACTGTGGTTAGAATGTTTTAAGAAAAATAATCTAAATTTAAGTGAATAGACAAATCGGAAGAAAGTGCAAGGATTTAAAAGTGATGACCCAAAGGGACTTGTATGCATGCATATAAGCTTAACAATGGACACAGATGCCAGGGGGGTGAGGGCATAAGTAGAGGGGGGGGGGAGTAAATAGGGGATAAGGACACATATGTAATACCTTAATCAATAAGAAATAAATAAATAAAAACAAAAATAGCACAGTGAGAAAATTAGAAGCCAGGATAATAATTACATAATAAAATTCAAATTAAAAAATCAAGTTTGCCGAAACCAGTTTGGCTCAATGTATAGAGTGTCGGCCTGCAGACTGAAAGGTCCCAGGTTTGATTCCAGTTGGGGGCATGTACCTCGGTTGTGGGCACATCCCCAGTAGGGTGTGTGCAAGAGGCAGCTGATCTATGATTCTCTCTCATCAATGTTTCTAACTCTCTATTCCTCTCTCTTCCTCTCTGTAAAAAATCAATAATATATTATTTTAAAAGATAAAATTAATAATAGGTAATTTTATATTGATCATAGGTAAAGCCTATAATTAACTTTTCTAATATTTTGCATAAAATAATAAAAACAAAAATTTAAAAATATGGAAAAAATAAAAATACATACTATGAAACTTTAAAAAGACCTCTTTAATGTATCAATACACTTATATGAATTTAAAGATAATTGTGTTTGAACAAATACATGCACACAATGGGAATCTTACAAAAATATAAATGTCCATTTGTTGCCAACTATATCAACTTTTCAAAGCTGAAATGTTTGTCCACAAAGAAAACTTCCATGTAGTAAAAAAAACAAAACAAAACAAAAAAAACAGAGTCCCGCTGGTGTACTCAGTGGTAGAGCATTGACCTATGAACTAGGAAGTCACAGTTGGATTCCAGGTCAGGTCATATGCCTGGGTTGCAGGCTACATTCCCAGTAGGGGGCATGTAGGAGGCAGCTGATCAATGAGAAGTTTCTCTCCCTCTACTTTTTTCCTTGAAATCAATAAAAATATTTTTTAAAAAGTAACTCTGGCCAGTGGCTCAGTGATTAGAGTGCCAGCCCATGCATCAAAGTGTCATGGGTTGGATTCCCAGTCACGGGCATGTTTCTGGGATGAGGGTTGATCCCTAGCCTAGGTCAGGAGACAACCTATTGAAGTGTCTCTTCCACTCTAAAAATAAATGAAAAAATACCCTCAGGTTAGGATTAAAAAGAGAGAAAACAAAAGCAGAAGTTAATTAGGGTAATTTCTCTACATGAAAATGAGCAACAAAATAAAATGTTCCCTTTAATATGTGGGAAAATTATATATCCTATATAATAAGAGGCTAATATGCAAATTGTTCCCTGGACCAGGAGTTCGACTGGGATTTCAACTAGGAGTTTGACCAACTGGCAAGGCTGGCTGGCCAACACCCCATGACTCCTCCCCCTGATTAGGGCAGGTCAGCTAGACCCCACCCATGCACAAATTCATGCACCAGGCCTCTAGTGTGCATGTAATAGTGGTAAAACTCTGTTCAGAATAACATACATATATTTAAATGTTTAGTTAAAAGAAATCCAAGCTGATATTATTTTGATACTCACGGTTGATAGTATCTCTTACAGCTAAATATACACACACACACACACACACACACACACACACACATATATATATATATATTTTTTTTTTTCCCCTCTTAGAAAGGGTATTCTACATAAACTTTAAACAAGGTTATCCCAGGAAAATAATTCTGCAATTAAAAGTCAATGTCAAAAATATTTTAAGGATGAAAGTTTTAACTAAAAACTAACGTTTTTGAAGCCTTATATGACACATTTCATCATTGGAAGTTAGATTAGTTGTTCTAATAGTAGCAGTGAGTAGTAGTAGCTGTAGTGATGATGGTAGTAAAATTAGAATATTAAAAAAGATTTCATCATAAACCTGACTTCTTGACATTGATAGTTCTGAATTCTTATCACTTAATATATAGGTACAAAATATGCTTAAAACTTGAAATGCCCCACAATAAACATGACCAACTGTTAATTATTGGACATCTCCATAATCTTATGTTTAGTATGAATTTGCAACATTATTTTAAAAAAAAACTTTTGTTGTATATTAAAATATATTAGAGATTATCTAGAACAACAGATCTTGTCAGTTATATTACTTGAATAATGTTAAAGATATTAAAATATATTTCTATTCTCCTTCATATAAATTTGATACAAATTTTTTAACTACATGGGCTTTTGAGATAGACTTAATGATATTTTATAAGACTGATAGTAAAATCAATAATGTTATCAAAGTAACTTTTAGAACTGAAATCCATTGCAAAAAATACATGAACTTATATGTGAAATTCAATAATAATTTATTTCATAAACATAAAGCCATTAAAGTGAAATCCAAGTCTGTAATATATAATTTGCCCAATGTTTAAAAAAATTTTACAGGAATTTTCCCTCTTTTCCCTCTTTGTTCATTAACTAGCCCTATAATCAGAGGATAAATCTTCAATTTTCCATTCCTTGTTTCATTGTCATTTGCTATCTGACCACCTTCCTGGTGTTTCCTGCAGACTCAGGATTGTCAGAGACTGATAAATTGGTGCTTTCACTTAAAGCATTTCCCTTGCCCTCTAAATCCCCAATCCATCTACTATGGTCTGTGATTTCTGACTACAAGGCTTTGCGGGCTTCTGTCAGCACTCTTCAGCTAAGCTGAAGAAGGAGACAGATTTGCTACTGCAAAATTTGAGCATGTAAAAAAAAATCCATATTTTTAGCACTTTCTTTTGCTTCCCTTTTTCAGTCATGTACTTAAATCCTCTAGCTATGTTTGATTATATGGCTTTTTATTTCCAATATTATTTTTATTATAGTGTTTAATAATAGATTTTATTTTCTCAATAATAAAGTCCAGCAGTGTATCTAATGATATTATATGGGTGATGCCATTTTTCACAGGGTGAATGAGTAAACATGAACATATAAATACATTTTGATTAGCTGATATGCTTATGTAATTGAAGAATAAATACATGCAGTGGTACTTGTTTTATTAGAAATAGAAACAAATCTCAAATATGACTATTTAAAAAGTTAAGTAAAAATTACAATTTATACATATTATCAATCCCTTACTTTGGGTAAAAATTTAATAACATCTTGATGATTATTGTCATTTATGAACTAAATATTTTACCTTAGATTATAGTAAAATAAAACTGAAGTTTAGTAAAGAAATAATTCCAATATATTTAAAAAACATTTTATTCTATTTTATGCACAATATTGATTTATACTATAATACAAAATACTATAATATTAAGACATAGGAGTTATGCCTGCAAAGATCTAAACAATAAATTAGATAAAGTATTGACAGAATTGATTTTTGAACTAAAATATCCTGATTTGAATCCTAGTTGTCTTTAAAAGATAAAGACTTCAGTGTTTTCTTCATGGGAAAAGTACTGGTTATAAAATTGTTTTTTTCTGTAGGCACATGATATTTGTAATTAAATTGTCTATATCCAGATACTATTATTTTTCCTGCCTTTATACCTTATTGTAGGAATAATTTCGGGGTATTTATGGTTACTTAACATGATTAATATTTGTTTGTTGACTGTGAATTTACTATTGTCTATTACATAAATACACAATCTGATTCACAATCAAACTACTAAGAAATTTTAACTTGTTAGCTTACAGCAACAAACAATTCAATGAATAAATATTTGCTTTATGAAAAAATTATGCTCAAATCAACTTTGCTTTAAAACTTTGGCTATGGTTTTCATTTTCTAAAATAAATTTTGGTAACTATAGCCTCCAATATTGCTGTGTTTTTTGTTTTTTTTATTAGAAAGGGCTTCCATAAATAAGTTAAATATCCAAATTGTCCTATCTGTTTGAATAGTTCTTGAAATACATGAACTTTAAAAAATATTTTTATTGATTATTAGAAAGAAAGGGAGAGAAACAAAAATGTGAGAGAATAAGATCATTCACCATTACCAGGGATTGAGACCACAACCCAGACATGTGCCCTGACCGGGAATCAAACCAGCAACCCTTCAGAGCACAGATGATGCCCAAAAAACAGAGCCACCCTGGCCAGGGCTGAATATATGTTTAAAACAACATTTAAAAGGTTTGAATGGATATACTTTTTGATTTAACCAGTAGTAGTCAGTTCTAACTCAATTAAAATTCCAGAATTATCTTCTATGGAACAAAATTTCTACTCAGGATTTGAATCAGTATTACTTACCTATTATATATGTAATTTGATACCAAAAAGTGTAAGGGAAATGATTCACACGAACTGAAAAATTTAGGATAATTTTAGTGTGTTTTAAGATTTCTGAAATGCCATTCTGTATGTCCAAGAATATACCATTATGATATATAGATATTAAGGTTCATTAGATATTAAGGTTCATAAATAGATATTATGATACATTACATATTAAGGTTCATATATAACTATATAATGAAGGATTAATTTATAAAAAGTAATTTGAATATTTTTCAAAAATTTTGGAAGAAAACAAAATAATCTATTTAAAATATATACATATATATATATATATATATATATATATATATATATAATTTATTTTCCACAGAGAGAAAGGGAGAGGAATAGAGAGCTAGAAATGTCGATGAGAAAGAAACATTGACCAGCAGCTCCTCTTGCACACCCTCCACAAGGGATGTGCCTGCAACCAAGGTATATGCCCTTGACAGGAATCGAACCCAAGACTTTTTAGTCCACAGGCGATGCTCTATTCAGCAATAACCTATTTTTTAAATTGACTCATTTAAAAAAAAAATCCACTAATTGGATTTTAAATTTGTTTTATGAAAAATCTTGAAAAGAATCTATTTTTATCTTAAAATTTTTAAACCAGTTTTAGAATCAGCCATCTTCATGAAATGTGTTTACTAGGTTTTTTAATTTTTTATTTCTAATAAATTTGTGATTAGCTTTTCAAATAAGTATTTTTTTTTCCTGACTGGTAGAAGGAACATAATTTAAAGCAAATGACTACCCTGGGCCTACTATCTAGAGAGTCTTCTGAATCACTGTTGGTCCTCAGAGCATCATTTTTGTTCTTTTATGTCTCCACTGAGTTTTTTGCCATTATCAATCATAGCCTATACACCAAAATTATTCTAACATTTCAAACCTCTGGGCTAGCACAGTGAGATCACTGTCATTTGTTGCCCCAAAACACTCAGTAATTTCTGTAATTTTATTATGTTATGTACTACAACTGGTCTATTTGCCCTTATAAAAATATATCTTGTGATTCTTTTACACTGGGTCTAAAGAAGCAAAAGGTCTCTAATCTCTTTCTGTGGATAAATGAGCTTTGATGGCAAAACTGGGATTGAGTTTCTTTATTTCAAGTTACTAATATTAGGTATTTTGAAAGTTTTTGTATACTTGGTCAAAGTACAAATTACATCTTGCAATTGGTAAATACAGACAAAAGTATGTATCTAGTACAACCAAGACATATACACAGATCCCTTATTTAAAAATGTCTAAACTTTTTTTTGCTTTCTTTGGTACATTGGTACTTTCAAGGGGAAACACACACACACACACACACACACACACACACACACACACACACACACACAAAATGAAACAAAACAAAAAAACCCCTGAGATTAAAAAAGGGGGAGCCAAAACCGGTTTGGATCAGTGGATAGAGCTTCGGCCTGCAGACTGAAAGGTCCCAGGTTTGATTCCGGTTGGGGGCATGTACCTTGGTTGCAGGCACATCTCCAGTAGGGGGCGTGCAAGAGGCAGCAGATCAATGTTTCTCTCTCATCGATGTGTCTGCTCTATCCCTCTCTCTTCCTCTCTGTAAAAAATCAATAAAATATATATTTTAAAAGTGGGGGGGAATGGGAAAGAAGGGTATATATTTAAAAAGACATATATATTAGAGACAGTGGCATTCAGTTATAGAAACCAGGTCATTTTTGCAATCCTTGTAAATAATTTTTAAGACAGTGATCCTAGAAATGTATATTTCTTACCAACCCATGTTTTAAATGTTAAATTCATCAAATAATTGTTTTTCTTGACAACAAATGTAGTAAGTTCTATATAAGAATATGTAACTTTACTGAGGCATTGATTTAAATAATAATACTACTAGTTTTCCAACTTGATAGCTGAAGCAACTGAACCTCAGAGATGCGAAGTGGCCAGCCCCTATCCTTGCATAGAGAGTCCGTGAATGAAACAAGTGCACTCTAGCACAGGTGTGATGGTATTATCCAGAATTTTCTGGTAATCTCTGAGTTCTTCAGATTCGATAGGACCTGGACAAATTGGAGTCGATAACAGCTCGCTCAGTTCCATTTTTCTCATCAGAAGTTTGGAAGTAGGTCCAGTAACCCTCAAGTATCACTCTTGGAATTTCATGTGAGTTAGCATTCACTTGAGCAATGGACAAAGTGAGTGTCTGTGAGGTTGCTGAGACAATTACAAAACAACAAAACAAAACTAAAACAAAAAGGCAACAACAACTGAAGCTAGGTTAAAAACAAACAACAACAACAAAAAACCCATAGTGTCTCTCAGTTGACCTTGCTTGTCTCCTGAAGTGCTGATTAAGCAGACTATCTGGAGCATATTCAGTTATCAGGCACGAGTAAAATAGATTTTAAAAGGTGCTCATTCCATTTTGAGGCTCTTATCAGAAGTAAAATTTGTCTCCTGATATCATTTTTTTAGTCAAAGCAAATCTGCAGCAAAGCATGCAAGAATAACCACTAAAGAGATGAGACATGGATACTGTCGTACATTTATAAAATCTAACACTACCTATGCCTCCTCCCTTCCTTCTTTAACCTCTTAGGCTGGCCCATCCAGCCATAGCTTTTGTTGTAGTGAATACACAATGTTTCATTGACTGCCCATACAATCTCTTTTACTCCACAGATAGTTTTGCAGTTGGATTAGAATGAGGTGAAATGTGTCCAGCCCAAAATAAAAAAAAAAATAGATTCTTTTATTATCTTCATTATCTGATTTCCAAATATTGAGATGGTGGCATCAATAGACTGGTAAAGTGTGGAGATCTAAAAGTCATGTCTCTGATTTATATCAGATTTTCTGTGAATAAAAAATAAACCATTCTTATCTCACAATTCTGTACTTTTGGATTTATTGGTTGCCACTAGATATGTTGGCTTATATTAACTAATTAAGATACCATCCATCATGAATTTTTATCACTTAGTTTATCTCAAGACCAAGCAGTGGATATGTATTTTACTTTGGTACTAATTGTACTTTGCTCACAGGACACATTGAGTACTATTTCTTTCTTTTGACTTATTTTTCTTTTCTTAAGTAAGATCACAGAAGTTACACAAAAGGTAAAGGATGACTTTCCAGCCTAAGTGAACAATATAAACAATAATAAAGGCCTGACATTTTTGACTACCCTCATATATATATATATATATATATATATATATATATATATATATATAAAGTTAATTGCCCAAATGACTGAACAACTGATCAGTTGACCAGTCACTATGATGCACACTGACCACCAGAGGACAGATGCTCAATGCAGGAGCTGTGGTGACTTGGCAGTTTTATAGGTGACACACCTGGAACCAGAAAGGAGGGAGCCCAATTCTGGGGTGCTTCACCCAAGAACTGCCCTCTCACAAGTCAGGACCCGTCAGAGAGCCAGTTTTGGCCCTATTTCTGCAGGACAGGCTGAGGAACCCCACCCGTGCACAAATTTGTACACCAGGCCTTTAGTAGTTTAATAATAAAGCTTCCCTTGAATTATGAATTAAAATTTTGTGTCCACAGATAAATTAAAACATAATATAAACATGGCCTGTCTTTTTTCATCATTAAAAATAAGCACAAAATAATATATATATATATATATATATATATATATATATATATATATATATATTTATATATATATATATACTGTATATAAAAGCGAAGTGACTGGCATAACTAGAAAAACCGTTTGCTATGACATGCACTGAGGTGGGCCAGCTGGCCCAATGGGTTGGAGCTAGCCTCCCTTGACCCCACCTCCTAGCCAGCCTACCCCCCGGCACAAACTCCCTCCCCCAATTGAGGTCTGGGCTAGCCAGACAACCTCCCATGCCCCCTCACCCTCCTCCACTAACCGGACCACACCTGTGCACAAATTTGTGCACCAGGCCTCTAGTATTTTATATTATCTTTGTTTTTAATGAGTAGCATTTCATATCTTATTCAGATTTCTATTATTTTCCACATTTTGCCAGCATATTTATTTTTTAACAGATGTGCACAACACACAAATGTTTGCACATCTTTCTTTTAGAATATACATCTCAATCTCTCTAACCTTTTTCTGACCCCAGAAGACAAATGTAGCCAACACTGCTATTGGTTTATGTAAAATATAAATTCCTTGGTTCCTTCTTTCTAAAAGAATCCCAGTATCATGTAAGTTGACCCTACTTCCAGCACCACTTATAAATTCTGATCAGTGCAAGTGAATTATGGTGCTCACAACCCTGTAGTGTGAATGGTTTGTGAATATAATTGTAATCTAAGACTGTTAATTGGACATGAAACAATATTACCTGAGAGTAATCTGAGTGAAATTTGTTCAATCCATTGAGGAATTTGGACATATTGTTCCATTTATGCACATTGTATGGCTTATCTTCAATCACCTTGATACCAAATTAATGATAAAACCAACATTAAGTAAAAGTAAAAATTGGGCAATTAGAGAAAAATTAAAAGAGAGCAAAAATGAATTGTGCCTGCATCCTGCCTGGCACATATATAGAACTAAATTAATTATTGTTTAAACATGAACAGATCTATTTTATTATATTAATTTACAAATATGAATAACAAAAATAAGTTTCTAAAATATGTCAAATGTTTTAGAAGAAAATTCATTATTTAAATGTAACACATTAATTACTCTGAACATTTTAAAATAGATTATTTGTCAATTTTATATTAAAAGTGTCCCTTTCTATGCTTTGAAGATAATGAATAACAACAAATATATTACCTTGAAAAAAATATCTATCTATCTATCTATCTATCTATCTATCTATACACAAAAAAAAATATAAGAGGAAATACCAAGATAACTTTGTATCGGATTAGAGAAAATACTGTCAATGGTTGTCTGACACCAAGCTCTGTTATCACAATGGTATTTCCATTCTTTCTGTAAGATGCAATTGCATACATTAAATTCACAGCAGAGATTTACATTTAAAAAAAGCTACCAGATAATCTAAAATAGGAGCAATTACCAGAAGGAATGTTCAGTATATTGTCTACCCTTTTGTCCATGAACTTTTAATGAGATTTCCTTGGGGGCATGACAGACACATTTCTAAGTTTGTCAAGAATGCCAGAATGGGTGAATGTGCACTTATCATCACTGTAGAAGAAAATAAAATCATAGCCATTCATATCTCCTGGAATTAATAATTATATTAGGACTCTTAGCAACATAAATGTAGATATAATAATTATAATTTAACATAATATACGTCTCAGTTTCTTTTTTTTGTAAATTAGCTTAATATTTGCCTTGTAGAACTGCTAAGATGCAAAACGTTAGCAAGAATTGAGCAAAGTTACTGAAGTACTTTAGCTGTCCATTAAATACTTGCCTAGCATTTATTTCTTGTTAGCTTTGTTTATTATTTTCCACACAACATTGTAAGAAGCAAGCTGCATTTCCTGAAGATGAGTCTTATTATACCCACTCTTCATTACCTTTAATTTAAACCACTAAAATTAAAAAAAAAAATACAAGGAGCATGGTAAAGAATCAAACCAGAGGTATTTTGCTAGAGATCAGAATTTTTAAAAGTGAGACAGCAGAATGAACTTATAAAGGGACTATTAGAATTGATATGTTGTTATAGTAACATGTTTTGGTATTATCATCTTTATAATGCTTCAAATTAATTAACTCCTACATGTTGACGTCATTTATATCATTACATATGCTACATATAACACATTACATAAAAATAAAATGGTGTCAGGTAGGCAGATGAAGCAACAGAAAGGAGGACAAGGAAATAGAACAGAAAGTCTAGCAAGAAAACCTGCTACATAATAATGTGTGAATGTAATTTTATGAAAACACCATAAGTCAATGGGAAGGGCTGGATGATGTAAAAAGTAGTATAAAAATAACTTGTTTAGAGAAAAAAGCATCTCGCATCAAATAATTTTCTAAGCTATTAAATATTTTGATATAAAATAAATCAATAAATAAAAACCAGAAGGAAATTGAGATAAATATTTATCTGACTTCTGATATAGAAAACAATTTTGAAATTGAATTCTTAAGTACCAGGTATATATTTCATTTCATTTTATCTTATATCCTAGAACTAAGCAAATGAAACATGTTGTAGATGTTCAAGGGGTGTTACTGGCAAAATAAAGAAATGGATGAATTAAATAAGTAATTTATTAATTGTAGCTTAAGTTAACTTTAACTCAGTTTTCTAATTTGTTCTTTTATTTGGGTGATAGGCACCTCTTACAGACAATAGAGAGATGTCATCAGAAAGCCTCTTGAGTCAGAGGGCCGGCTGTTCCTTGGTTCTTGTCATGCTCTTATGAATTCAACAATGGACTCCAGGTAAGAATTGCATTGTGTTAAAGTGAATTTATTTTTAAAAATAAAGCATGCAGATTTATTTTTAAAAGTAAGGATATTTTTATTTCAGTTATTGTATTAATTTTCTCTGATTTTTCTAGTGACTAATATCATAGAAGTCTTTTATCAGTGACTTTTCCTTTTTTTCTCATGTACACAATTGGGTTTTGTTAGGAAGGCTTATAATCTGGATTCATTGTTTACTAAGACATTTTGGTTTGCTGTCCTTATTGCTCTGTCTGATACCATAGTGATCTTATATAAACTAGAATATTTTGCTACTGTTATCAACTTCTACTGAGTATACATAACACTTAAAAGTATACTATAGTTATTGGTTATAGTTCCATCTATGTGAGAGGTTACATTTTATTATACCTCAAACAATTTAAATAGACATGAGCATATGTCTAATTCTGACAAAATTGACTGTAGTGATAAGAAACACATTTTGAAGATGCACGTAAAAAGCTTGAATACACTGGATTTATGAAAACAACAAACAAAAAATAATATTTTCATTATGCCAGTTTGCATAAGATATAAATGTAAGAGTATACTTCCCAGGAAATAAATGATTTACCATTACTAGTATTATAGGAATTTTTCTATTTTCTTTGTACTCATAGAAGCTAATATATTCAATAATCCAAAAGAAATCTACACAAAAGAGCAAAAAATGGAAACTATTTTCTCTTTGGAAGGAGAATATATTACTTTATAGTAGGGATGGCTTAATATGCAATAAATCCATTTTAATTACATATTAAATTGTGTATGATAAGTATTGTTTTACTTAAATAAGTATATTTTCAGTAATTTCAACTAGAAGAAATCAACAGGTCTAGCAGAATGATAAATGGTGACTCATCCTTAACCCTGGATTTAGGGAGATGACAGAGAATAGTGGTTACTAGAGTGAAGGCAATGCCGTTCCCCAAAAGAAACAGATGACTCTCAGCTCTGTCTTATTATTTCATGATAACTATTGGGATCCGTGTCACCAGATTCTCTTCTTCACAAGCGAAGCTATAAACCTAGAGTTTTCAATTAAATATAAGCATTGTCAATAATCATTATTCAAAATCATCAAACTAAACACGAGGCTGACTGTGTACTTCAAAAGATGTCTTTGAGCCTCTATTTGACAGATTTATAAGCATTTATGCAAACATTTTTGTTCTCTCCTCACACTCAGAACTTTATCACTATTTACTAATTTTTGGATCCCATATAAATCTTTATCCAGTTTTTTTTTTTTAATTTGGTACTGAATCTGAATGATGTGGATAATATGCATAGGCAAAATGAGGCATTTTAAGTAAGTGGGGAAAAATCAAAAGAAAGAAAACGAAGAACTATCGAGCATAATTACAAGTGTGATATCTTCTGTGGCCCCTTAAGTTCTGTCTAAAGACAAGCCAAAACTGCTCATATATGTACCATAGCTAGAAATAAATAAACAAATATATATTTGCAATTATAAATATAGTTTTGCTATATAACATAAATGTCATGTAATCTAAATTCTCTTGTTTTGTGAAATCAAATTATTCTTTTAAATATACAATATTAGACATTTATAGTTTTGGATTATATAATTGATATCAAGAGAATGTATATATTATAATATTTAAAACATATATAATTGTATTTATAACCTTAAAATAAATGATATATACTACTTGAAAAAATTTGAATTTCAGTAGTTCAAAGACAAACTTATTCACAAAAATGGATACTTAAGTATTGTCAAATTTCTCAGTTTTCCCAAAGAAATATAATGGGAAATACATTATTACATTTGGTCTTTAATATATAAGGATTAGAATTTTCCAATTACCAAGGAGTAAAATCTCTTATAGGAACAAATTCTTATCAAACTTTGCAGAAGAGAATGTTTTTCTCCTCTACTTATTAAAGTATGTCATATTTTTATATTGCAGTGTCTAATGAAATTTTGTTGCAATGACAGAAATATTCATTTATAAAATAGAGGTCAAAGTTGCATAAACTCATTCTTCCAAATTGCTGTTATAAGTTTGGATAGTTCTTTGAATACACAGAGGAAATATAATGAGAATGAGAACAAAATGAATGTTAAAAATAACCATCATAGGACTCCTAGTCATTGCCACATATTTTAAAGTTGTTCTCACATTGATGCTGAGTTTTGAAAAGAAATTCCCCACTTTGAGTACATGAATATAAAGTAAAATACTTCAATGAAATGTATTATAAGCAAACTAGAATTTATTTTTTAAAAAAGTACTGAGTCTAGATGGTGTGGCTCAGTTTGGTTGAGTCACCTCCCATAGAAAGAGGTCAGTTAGATTCCCGGTCAGGACACATGTCTGGTCGCTGGTTATATCCCCAGTAGGGAGGACACAGGAGGCAGCAGATAAATGGTTCCCTCTCATGGATATTTGTCTCTCCCTCTCCCTCACCCTCTCCCTCTCCCTCTCCCTTTTCTCTCTCTCTTTCTCTTTCTCCCTCTCTCTCTTCTATCTCTCCCTCTCAAATCAATAATAATACATTTTAAATTAAGTACTGAAATTTGTAGCACAAGATCTATATTATTCTTAAGTAACCAAGGGGAAAATTCCTCATATTGAACTACCAAATACTTTATGGGAATATAAAGTATCTAACAGTGTTTGTCATATGTATATTTAAGAGTGATAAAAGTATAAACAAGAATAATACAATTAAAAAGCTATAGATAATAGAAAAATGAAAAAAATCAAGCTATAGTTCACTGCTTTATTTCTAAGGATTACTTGCTGCTCTGGTTGTGAATAAAGCACTTAAAAATAGGTGTATGTCCAATGAAATGTTTGGTATGACTATATGAATATGTGTATTTTTATTTCTTATAAATTACATGCTTTAAAAAGGCCATTTTAGAATTTTGAATTGAGTAATGTTTTTGTGGATATTTGAAAATGACATGCTTTTCTTGTCAAGACTAGAATTTATTTAACTGTTTAGCAGTTTTATATTGAATTTTACTTTATTCCCTGATGTCTTCATGGATATATACCACAAATGTGTAAGAAAATATTTTTATATGTGACTGAATATGTTACAAAACTTTTATACTCTTTGAACTATCTTCGATGCGAGTTCATGAATGTTTTCACAATGAACACTTTATCTATGATGTAAATTTATTGTGAGCATGGCTTTCAAATATCTGGGATAGAGCGAGGTCAAGGAAATTTTACTGTGTCTTACCCAATTTTCCAAACCATCCCCCAAAGAAATCATAAGCAAATGACTTTATTTCAAACCCGAATTTAAGGATAGGTGCTAAATATAAAGGCATTGAGGAGGATATTTAAATTAGAGCACATTTTGAAATAGATGAAGTCATCCTTATAAAAAGCATGCTGCTGTAGGGAAAATTCACAATGTCAACTTTCAGATTCTTCTGTAGTATCATGGGATTTTATGCTATACACTTGAAATGTACAGCTACTGTCAAAAGGTCCTAATCTTAAAGAAGGTAAAAACAAACAAACAAACAAAAAAAAAACCACAGGCATTTGATGGATGTTATTTTCCAGTTATTTTCATTTCTAAGGCAGATAATTATGAGGAATTGTGACAATCACGATGGGGCTTTAAGGATGGAATGCCAAAGCACAGCTGTAATAGCTTGAGCCGAATGTTCCTACCATCCAGGGAGTGGGCATTGCTTTCAGGTTAAAAGTCTTATTAAAGTATTCACACTGTGAAAGCAGACCAGCAAAGGTTGAACTTTAAACAAAGTGAATTTATTTTATTTGCTGGCCTCATGTCTCATAGAGAAATTAAGCTTAATGATTAAGAATGTGAACCTTGTGTTCCATTTTCTATGTCCAAACCAGGCCTTTCCCACTTCATAGCTTAGTACCATGTACTGCTTACTTCTTCCCAACAGAGTTTTCTCATCCATATATTGAACTTTTCATTATGTCTTCGTCAAAGGGGTGTTGTAAAATTAAATTAGTTAAGCCCTGTAAGATTTTTGCCCATTATTCAGCATAGTAAGTACTCAAATATTGCTGGTAAGAATCTTATTTTACTGCTTATGTCAAATAATCATTAATAATGTTACCCTTTTGCCATTTATTTTGAGAAATGTCCACCTATCCTCAATAAAAAAAAAATATATATATATATATATATATATATATATATATGTGTGTGTGTGTGTGTGTGTGTGTGTGTGTGTATATATATATGTATATATATATGTGTGTGTGTGTATATATATATATATATATATATATATATATATTTAATAGCTTCCATTCTTTCAGAATAGCTGGTCATTTACAGAAATTGGTAGTTCCAACACAAGTATTGAGAGATTAATTTAATTATGAAGTAAACTATTTAAGAACTTTTTTGCATATGGATGTAATCTTTGTTATTTCATATTTATTATTAATTTATAAATTATGCCAAAATTGATGCAAAGAGAACCCATTAACTAGATTTTAAAACAAAGTTAATATGGCAACAACACATTTGCTATTCTGGAGGGGTTATAGCCTATTGCTGGACTGAAGTGGGTTTAGATATAAATAAGACATGAGGGAGTGGTCCTCTATAATAAATGCTATCAAGGTGATGATGATGATTATTATTATTATCAAGCAGTTAAATGAAAAAATTTGGAGGGGAATACTTTTTAAAGCAGTGTGTGTGGGAGCTATTTTGGATTATTATTATGAGTATAGAGAAATCCATTTATCTTGAGAATAAAATTAATATTTTTGTTGATTAAAGAGAAAGAACAGTACTGAAAGGCTAATTGATCATTTAGTTTAAAATTAAACAACCCTGAGATAAGAATTCACATATAAGTAGTTCGTTATAGAGGTGAGGGAACCCTAGGAGGGAGGTGGGAAATTGGAACAGGCAGAAGTCAATAGACTTGTGTTATCCAGTCAGCTAGCATGATGAGAAATAGTGTAGAACACACATTTGTTATTTCACCAGCATCAAGAAGTTAATATATACCTATTTCAACCTTCCCGCAGTTGTGAATTTCAAGAGCTGATGGGATCCAGTAACTTTCCCTCAAGAAATCCCTCCGCAGACAGAAATAGTGGCGGTTAGAAGTTGTCCAGGACACCAGCATTTTTAAGGCCTAAAGGCTACAGGTGGAGCACTTATAGAATCACCATGTCAACATATAGATACAGGTTCCAAAACTGAATATTTAAACCATCGGCTAAAGTATACATTTCCACTTAACACATTAGTTTCATTGCAAGCTTTACCCAGTGGCCAGATAAGTTTCTATTGAACGAGTACAAAAAAAAAGTTTTACATGAATGTCAAAGGAATGCCTTAAAATTAAATACCCGTTGCATTTTGAAGTTATTACATGTTCATACAAGCTAATATATTTTTTAAAGTATGATACTTTGTAAAATACTGTGTAATATAAAAACATGAGAATTCTCATGATATGTCCACAGTGTGTTTTAAGATAAATGTTATATTTTTTATCCAACAAATTATTTCATTTGAATAATCCTGTAAAATAAAAGAGTAATATTAAAATTATCCCCTTGGGAGTTCGCCCAGGAAACCAGGAGTTAGGTTGCTCGCTATGACATGGGCTGACTATGAGTGTGGAACATGGTGGCGACCAGCAGTGCCAGTGGGGCGTTGAGGGAGAAAGAAAAGGAGGAGGCAGGAGACAGAGAACCTGATCAGCCCTGACCACAGGCTAGGCCTAGGGACCCTACCCATGCATGAATTCATGCATTGGGTCTCTAGTTTGTAAATAATTGTGGTCATTATCAAAACTTGAAAAGAGTCATATTTAAATTGATTCCCTCAATGGAATGTTTGGACAGAACAGATTACATAATAAAAGCAATGGCTATTCATATAAACTGAGCAAAAAATCGCCATGCACTTTTAATTAGTTACAGGGCGGCATGTACAATATAGTAAATACGTTTTGTCATTTTGCCTAATACGATTGCCTGATGCTGAGACTAAAGATGACTAAACTGGAAGAGACAGAGAACCTTCCTTTTTTTACCATTCAAACTAATATTTAAAACTTTTAGGTAAAATTACTCTACTTGTTCTTTAGTCACAAATAAACTGGAGAAATATTTAAGTGGAAACTATTTTATAAAGGCTAACATTTGGAAACATAATATGATGATTAAAGTCACAGTAAGCTTATGAATGGTTTTGCCTAGAGTAAGACAATCAACTAACTTAATTCAGAGAAGTATAAAAGAGGGTGAAAATTACCTTTCTAAATATCGATTCCTTCCACTAGAAAGGTAACAGTGCTTCTTTAAATTCTTATATCACAGTCCCAGTTGGTGGTTGATGATTCTGACAAGCTGTGATGCTATGCTCTTAACAAAGCCCAGAGCGTTAAAGCTGTTATACAACAGTGGTTTTCTGATATGCTTGATATGAATATAAACTTTTAGTCTAATGATGCCATCTTGAAACTCTTGACACCCCTGTAGTCTTAGAAAAGAATTGACAGCCCCTGGGCCCACTGAAAATGACATTGTTTAAAATGCTAGCTATCAATGACTGTTGGAGAAAAGGGAGACTATTCAGATGACTACAGATTTCTAGAAAAATAAATTATATATATGCACACACTTATTTCCTAGAAATCTGTACTATATATATATATATATATATATATATATATATATATATATATAATGACCTGCTTTAAGCAACTGACATTTTTATGGTAATTATATTTTTAATTCTGTGGCAAACTGCCATACCATTTTCCATAACTGCTACACCATTTTACATTTCCAGCAACAGTGCACAAGACTAATTTCTCCACAGTCTCATCAACACTATTGTTTTTAACTTTTTCATGGCAGTTATCCTAATTGGCGTGAGTTGGTATTTATTGTGGTTTGATCTGCATTTACCTAATGAGTGGTGATATTAAGTGTCATTTTATGTGCCTCATGGTAATTACTACAACTTTTTTTGAAGAATGTCTATGCTAGCTAGTCCTTTGTCCCTTTCTAATTGTTCTTTTCATTGTTGTTGGGTTGTAGATATTCCTTATACATTATGGATATTAACATCTAACATTTAATGCTACACTTGAAAGGATTCTATAAATAGACATTTTTCAAATCTATAATAATAAAAGCATATTATGCTAATTAGACCGGACAGCTAAACGACTTTCTAGACGTCTAGACATCATTCCAGACTTCCTTCCAGCATTCAGCATTCCTCTCGTAATCTGGGTCTGCTAGCTTCTAACCACTCGCCTGCCTGCCTACCTTATTGTCCCTAACCACTCTGCCTGCCTGCCTGATCACCCCAAATTGCCTCTGCCTCAGCCCCCATCCCACATGGCTGCCATCTCTACCTTGGCCACCACCATTGCAGCTACACCCCTCTCAAAATCAAGGACCGCTGGCTTGACCTGCTCATCTGCCTGCCTTCCTGATTGCCCCTAACTGCTTCTGCCTGCCAGAATGATCACCCCTAACCACTCCCCTGCCATCCTAATTGATGTATAACTACTCCCTGCCATCCTGATTGCCCCTAACTGCCCTCCCCTGAAGGTCTGGGTCCCCCCAACTGCCCTTCCCTGCAGTCCTGGTCGCCCCCAGCTGCCCTCCCCTGCTGGCCATGTTGTATCCACATGGGGGCAGCCATCTTTATATTGGAGTGACAGTCAATCTGCATATTAATCTTTTATAAGATAGGATAGTTACAAAGTTGTTTTTTTTTTTTTTGTTTTTTTTTTCTCCATGGCTAGCCAATATTGGCTGGTTTTACATGGAATAGAAAGCAGGCAGTCTCTATTTTGCTAAAACTGCTGATTTGGGCTATATTTGAAATAAGTAGATGTTTAAGAATTTTAATTTTGTGACAGTGGCCTTTAGGGAAATGATCCTGGCCTGGCTATCTGTATTTCTTATAATAGTTATATGGTATCCTCAACTATGCAGTTTCTATTTTCTCAAAAACCATTGATCCTGCCCTTGTAGGTAAGGCTCAATTTGTTTAGTGTTGTTCCATACACCAAAAGGTCACTGGTTTGATTCCAGGTCAGGGCACATGCCCAGGTTGGGAGTTTGGTCCTCAGTCAGAGTGCATATGAGGAGCAACCGATCAATGTCTCTCTTTTTCATCAATAAAAAAAATATTTATAATAAAACAAAATAAAAAGCATTGACCCTAGGGTGGTTAATAACTGGAGGACTATTAGATAAGCTTGTTTATGGCATTGGAGAGTTGCAGCTAGCAAGTCTTTTAGGGCCAAGTTCTTGGGGGATTTCACTAGTCCATAAAAATAAAATATAATTTTGAGCCACCAGACCTGAATACAGGAAATATTGTCCAAAGTTGGAAGAGAGTTTATTAAAAGGGAAGCATTTGATTTTATCACAAGTTCACCAGACTCTCTCTGCTGCTTGTATTCTGTTTTTCTGAAGGTAAGTGTGTATGGCTTAGTGCAAAATCTGGGTGCTACTACTAGAGGCATATGCTATTATAGTCAAAGAAGATTGGGTGCTATTTGTCTTGCATTCAGACTTGGGTCAACTAAATTGGTTATGGTCTCATCCACTGTTGCTCATATATTTGTGTGACATCAGCTTCTGTGTATTATAGTTGGTTTTCAAGCATTAGAAAGATGAGCTCATTTTGATGAATCTGAGGTTTTAGTGGGAAATTGGCCAAGAGAGAAGCATTTTGCTAACTGTGCTAAAATCAGGTTGGAAGTATCCTATATATATGCTATGAAATATAGTAACCACTAGATACATGTGGCTATTAAGTAATTGAAGTGAGACAAGTGTCATTGAGAAATCAGGTTTTTAATTTTATTCAATTTTTAACAAGAGTTAGGTGGATAGTGCTATCTCATATGGTTTTATTTTGCATTTCCATAATGCCAAATTATGTTGATATTTTTATGGACTTATAATTAACAATATTTACTGATTAACATTTAATAAACTTACTACTTTTAATAGTATTTAGTATTCCTATGAATTAATTATAATAACTTATTAATTACAATATGTTTATTATTACTAGTCAATGGCCATGTTTTGAGAGGGAAGATTCCAAATCAGGTTAAGAAGTTTCCTTTTATCATAGCTTTTCTTTTCTATTTTAAAATTGTGAACTCATGTGTCAAGTCTATAAAATTAATTTTGTTATTTTTATGTGCAAAAATCACACTTAAGTCATTGAGAATTCTATATGTAAATTATATTCAGATATAATTTTGACATCTCACATTTCTTTAGATGTTAGAATTCTTTAGAGAGATCAAATAGAAAATATTCAATAAAAGAGTTGATGAGTGGTAAATACCTAGAAGAAACTTTTTAAAATCTGGATTTAACTTTATTTAAAAATGCTGTTTGAGAGGAATATTTGAGGAGTCTATTCTGGAAAACATTATTGTAAACATTTATGTCTTTGCATGTGCGCATGCATGCATATGTTTGCATATACGCATGCCTGCTTTTCACACTAATTCATATTAGCTCAAAATGATGAAGTTAGAATGAAAACATTACATACTATCATATCAAAGATGAGTCAGAATAATTCAGGCAGGAAACTACATACAAACTTCATTTTAAAGTTATGTATTCCAAGTAAGAGTTGTGATGGCTGTCTAACTGCCTGCCCCTGCCAGCCTGATCTCACCCCCAACTGCCCGCCTCTGCTGGCCAATTTGGTTCTGATTGGTCGGTTTCTATGCCAGTCAGCATCTCTGGGCCTATCAACAGGGCCTGGTCAGAAAGGCAGGGATGATCAGCAGCCCAGGTGGAGGCCTGGAGAGAAATGGAGGAGCAGCTGCTGGACCAGCTCTGAAAGAAACAGAGAGGCAAGTGCTGATCAACAGCTGCCGCAGAGGCTACAGATCAGAGCCTGTGTCTCTCTTCAGGCCTCTTTCCGGGCCTGATTTGCAGCCCCCTCAGCAGTCAGTATTGGGTCACCAAGCCTGCTGCTGCAGCAGGCAGCACTGCGTTGCCATGGCAGCCCCATGCTGACTGCAGGACTGACTTCTGGTTGGTGGAGCCTCTGGTAGTGTGGACTCAGTGTTTTTATACATTAGGATTTATTTTCAAGTAGTTCCAGTTAAATAAAAAATAATGCTTTTGTATAGAGAAATGACTATATCATGTCACAATATTTTTAATCCCTTAGAAATTAAAAACACATGTGTGTTTGAAAGAAGATAACTATAGTAAGAATGATGTAAACATAATTATAATCAAAATACATAATGACAGCCAACAATGAAAAATAATTAGAAGCTAAAAGCCTTGTTAAAAATAGAAAGCATTTATTTAACTTTTTTTGTAGTATGCATTACATAAATTAAATGTTCTCTTCATTAAGGTTTATATTAATCTATATTATTATCCTCAAATGCATCACTTTTCTTTATGTTTTGTCCAATTCCTTTATAAGTACTGCTCTAATGAATTTTAAAAACTTTTTAATGTATATTTTACTTCTCTTCCTACTTGTTTCTCCTCCTCTACCTCCATTTCTTAATTCTTTTTTCTTTCTTTCTTTCTTTCTTTCTTTCTTTCTTTCTTTCTTTCTCAAAAGCCTTGAATTAGCTTTTCACATGCCTGTATTTTATTATAACTGCTTAATATTTCCCACTTTAATACTTGTAACTATAATTTTTAATATTTACTTTTATGTTTCTTATTTCTCTTACATATAATATTCTAATATAATTTCTACTATGTTTTGTTCAGAAATTGCTCTGTACAGACTGTACAGATTTTTAGATAAAATTATTCTAAATTCCAGAGTTTATTAGAAATGGATGCTCTGCATCCCAAAGCTTCTTGCCAAAGGCAGGTTAGTTTTCTGTTGCTAAATATTTAAACTGAAGCTCTGCAAAATAAAACTTAGTTACTAGTTAAACCTAATATTTATTGCCAGTCCTTCCAAATGCCCATTGAAAAGCCAAGGTGCATAAACTTTGTTAATAATATAATAATCAAAAACTTTTAATAATGGTAGCAAAATATATGGAACATTTAATTAGTCTACAAACTGCTGAACTCATATTTTCTCCTTGAAGGTAAAGATTGACATGTGTGTTTGGGAGAACTAATAATAATAAACTTTTATAATTAATGGAAATATTTGATATTTTCTATACATTAAAAAATAAAAATTAGCCTAGTTTATTTGAAGACCTCAAATTTATGAAGACCTCAACTTGATAAATATTTAAGAAACTTTCAAAATAGAAAGCTTTGTGTGGGTTTTTTCATATGAATTTAATTATCTCAATCTAATCATTCAGTACACAGTTTACTTATATTGTCCAGCATGAGTTAAAAGAAACTTAGAACAGTGATTTATTTTAATGTAGAAATTGACTGAAAGGAAGATTACTAGGTATGTTCGATGCTTCTATGTCCCTGGATCTATTTTTGTTAATCAGCTTATGTTGTTCATTATATTCCATGAATTATTGTGATTATGTGATATTTATCTTTCTCTGGCTAGCTTATTTCACTTAGCATAATGTTCTCCAGGTCTATCTATGCTATTGTAAATGGTAAATGCAGACTGATGCAGCCTCTGTGGAAAACAGTATGGAATTTCCTCAAAAAATTAAAAATGGAATTTCCATTTGACCCAGTAATCCTACTTCTAGGAATATATCCTAAGAAAACAGAAATACCAATCAAAAAATATATATGTGCCCCTATGTTCATAGCAGCACAATTTACAATAGCTAAGATTTGGAACTCTTAACATTTGCAACCTGAATTTCAGTAATATTAAAAACTTCTGCTGTGGCAAAGTCAATGTCAAGGGAATGAGAGGGCATGCTATAGGCTGGGAGAAAATATTTACAAAAGACACATTTGATAAATGATTGATATCCTTCAACATGTTTTGAATGATACCTCTTTATACAAAGTAAAATACAATTTTACTTAAACAACAATTGAGTTCATTTGAAAATAGCATAGGAATTACAATTCAGACTAGCAGGCTATGGTGAACCTATATAGGCACTACCAAAACGACAAAGAGAAAGTCAGATTTTATTAGGTTTTATTAGGAATTGGGGAGGGTTGTTTTGACTTTTTAAAAAGTTTATTGCTGGAGAAGAGAAGTTCAGATTGGTGGCTTTTCATTGGCAGATAGTTACTGAGCTCTGTGGGAATCTTCTTTCTTCCTGCTGTCTGTGCAAGAGATGAGTGGTATGTGTGTGACAACTCTCATTTCATGGCTTCCTGACTCCATTTTGGAATCAGATTTCCTAATTAATTTCATTTTGAATTTTGTTTTGTATACCAAAAGGGCTTGTCCACGCATATGACCTTTTGCTCTACAAAATCTTACTTAAAGTGTTGTCTAGTTTGACCAATGCTTAAATTTTTCTTCTCTGTGGTCTGCTCAAATGCATATCACTTGACAAAGTGCTGAATGAAATGACTTTACAGGTGTGCCAAATCAAACTGGAAAATACATTTGTAGATGAAAGAGACACTATCAACAAGTATGATTGACCTATAGTATCCCAGAATGTTCCCTGAAGCTTTAGCTACAAGAAACTTAAAATACAATAAGATACAATAAACTTAAAAATGAGATACAAGAAAAGGGAACGACCACCTGCAACTACCTTTACATACACATGCCAACCCTACATGTGCTGTAATTAGTCTTTGTGCATTGGCCGAAGTATTTGAGCCAATGACTTAATATCCTTAGGGTTTCAGTTTTGTTATTAAAAAAAGAAGAACAATTAATCAGTTTCCACTTCAAGTAATGAGAAATTAAAAGTCAGTCATGGAAGTTTAAAAAACAAAATATTTTAATTTTGTATCTCTTAGATCACAAATTTACAAAATGAGAATGCCATTTGTTCTTCTCTATTTAACTTAATCCTACTTCAAAAATTTCTCATTCTTATATTCAAAAACTATTTTATGAAATTGGAAGAATATTTGCACATTGAAGTATAGCATCTGCTTATGTTAATTAATTAGAACTTAAATATCACATTCCTTGTAATGTCCTTGAATTAACATAGCATTCTATTCCATTTTATTTTAACCTTTGTTCTTCTAGAAAGCCAAACAAAACTTTTATAATATCCCCATCTATTTCTCTAAACCGTGTTTCACCAGATAGCTCCCCAGAGAATGGTAAAGAATTAATATATATGTGTAGATATTTGAATATGTTGGTATATATTTATATTATATATCTTTCAAATGGATAAAAATCAGGTATAATATCAGTAATTTCTTGAGAATGATTTTTTGACTTCAGTTATGTTGGTATCAATCATTAGAATATTTTTTATTCTCAACAAAATTTAATAACATGGTTTCTTATCCTTTCTTGAAAATTGAAATTGGTTTTCAAAGATTCAGTATTACCACATATTGGTAAATATGTTCATATATATATATATGAAAAAATATATATATATAACTTTGGAAATAATATCATCACTTGAATACACTTATAGGATTTAAAAAAATATGTTCCTATATTCTGGCTTTCAGAATTAATTTAGAGTCAAACGTATGTTATATCTGAAAGATATTTTCTAATTTACAATTTTTCTTAAAATTCTTATCTATCTGTTTCTGATTATAATATTCTTTTCCTTATGGTTGTGTTGTGTCATTTATTCTAACAAGATAAGCCGTGGGATATAATGGAATGACTATGAGTTTTGTATTACGATGCAGATTTTTACTAGCTCTGGCACATAATGTCTTTATGATCATAAGCAAAGCACACATTGCCTGAGATTTATTTGAAGGCAAATAAAAATGCTAAAATAGAAATGTTCAAGAAAACTGCATTAGCTACTATTTATATTTATGAATTCCCATGCATATATCAGACATGTTACTAGGTGTGATCTCTCATACTCAAACTCACACTCATGTATGTACCTTTTTTCACCAGCAAATCTAATTTTACTGTGGCCCCTTTGCACATTTGGACATTTAGACACAAAATTGTTCATAAAGGTATCTAAAATATTCGGGAAAAGACAAAGGAAGGTGTAGACAAGCATGCAGTATGTGGATGTGGGTGTGCTCTTAGGATTACCACCTTTGGAAAGGAAAGATCTGGGTAAAGGGGATAGTTAGGCTGCAATCTCGGGAAGTCTTCATCTGACACACAGAAAACTTTGAAGGCAGAGTGACCCTTCAGTGTTGTCCCAAATGAGGGCAAAGGGTCAGACCTTTATTTTCCCGCATGAACCAGTCATTAGATGCAAGATTCCCTGGGAAAGGGGTGTAATGCTGAGTGAGACAAATCTTATTAGCCGAGACAGTTCCCAGAGAGCTCCGACAGTTGAGGGATATCTGCAGGGAGCACTTCTAACAACTGGCAGAATAATTTCCCCCATCCTGAAGGGGGATCTGGATGGCATATCACAGCATAATGCACTGCATAACTCTTAAAAACAAATGCGGTAGAAAGTTAATTTTCTACCCAACAGCCATTCTCCACTTTTTTTTTTCTTTGCACATAGAAGCTCAATTTCCTTGAAATTACCCTAGCAGTTATTTATGTCAGGGAAGATGTTTATATCCCCAGATCCTAAATTAAGAGAAAAAAATGATGGTTGATACAAGCAGCCCCTTTCCCCTGAGGTCTGGGAGAGAATTAAATCCTAATGCCCTAAGACAATCATTTTATATAATACACTAACTTCTCTACCAAGTATCTGAAATACTGCAGCTATATTCTGTCCTTGGAAGAATTGAGAATATCATGTCTCAAGTCACCCCCCCCCCCCCGCCCTCAGGGCTTAATTCTTTCTTGTAATCCTGATGGGAAAAGGCTGAAGCATTTCATGAGGTCTCATTAGACCTTCCCATGAAAGGCATTCTGAAATAATTCTGGCCAATGAAAAGGGAGGGGGGTTTTTAGGAGACTTCTTAGAAAATTTTGCTTGTGCTTAGAAGATGGGTAGAGAGAGAGATTCTCATACTTACATCTACATGATGATATATAAAGTTAAATTGCATAATTATTGTATGGCCATCTGGAGAATGGTTGCAACTGGAAAATGCTGAGAATGACAGAGTAAAAAGATGGAGAGGAAAGAAATCCATCCTAGGTCCTTCCTATTAACGTAGACATATATAAGTTATATATATATATATATATATATATATATATATATATATATGATTTAAGCATATTTATTTGTAGTTAAAAGCATTTTGATTTTCATAGTGGGTAATGACCTAAGTATTTATGATTAACCCCAAAGTCTGTCCACTTTCCATTATATTGTCCTGTCTCCTCCTAGTAAATGCCAAAATATACATGATAGTGTTTTGCAAAACCAAATATGTTTTTTAAAAAACAAACATATAGGTATTTTTTATTCTAAGATTTTTATTGCCATGTATGTACAGAAGCTGGATAAGGTTTTTGAGGCCCTTGCATATATTTATTTTCAATGCACGAGTCTGAGAACAGTTTCTCAGCCAGTGGAAACCTTAGCTTAGAATATGTTCCCTAATACTCCCAACACTGTAGCTGTTCTTTGTGACTTAGGCCCTAGCTTCCCTCAATACTCCTTTTGAAAGCAGTGAATGTCTCATGTAACTTTGAGTAGAGAAGATGTGATAATAAATAGTTGCCCAAGATAATAATACGTCTTAAGAAGTAAAAACACTAAGTCATTTTAGTTTGGTATTTTAAAATAACATCAGTCGGCATGACTCTTTGGGTTTCTGTGGTCATGTACAGTTACACTGAAATAGGCTCATACTTTTAAAAGAAATGAGATCTAACCAAGGTTGCAGTGTTTTTTTCCAATTAAGCAAAGTAAACTGAGAATGAAAAAGTTAAAGTCTCTATTTAAGGAATCACATGTATTAGTAGTGAACCATGGGATTTGTGCTGGATAAGCAGACAAATGAGAGCACAGTAACATTAGAGTAAAAAGTAGCAGTGCCAATAGATTAGAATATCTGTAGAGATAAAATATTTGAGTTAGTATTAGAATAAGCAGGACAAAAATGGCATTTGTGGCCAAGAGAGTAAACATCTGAAGTTACAGTGGGTAATAAAATCATAGAGCAGAAGAGGACAAGATGTAGGGAGGACAGAATATCTGAAGAATAATCTGCATACATTTTTTAAAACCGAGGAATTTATGAACAGGTAGCAGTGGGAAGATTTAGAGCTAACATCTTTATAGGATGAGAAAGGTGATGGGAAACTGACTGCAGTAAGACAGTTCAAATCTTATTAAATGAAATTCAATAACAATAGCTATTATAAAGAGCAATTGGAGAATGGTCTAAAGAATGAGAGGGGATATTTTAACAACCTGCTGTTAGTGGCATTAGCGTAGGATAGAGAATAAATTATCAAAAGGAGATTTCCATGGAAACATTGTCCTAGAAGTGACTCTTTCGTGAGAGCAAGACAGTTATGACTGGTTTAGAAATTCTTAGGGCATATTGAAAACTTATCATGAAATGTGTAGTTGGGAAGAGGTTTAAATCAATATTGTCCTTATAAAATTCACTTTGACCTTGTTATTTTTCAAAGTGTGTGTAATTGTTAAAGGATTCTTAAAACCTTATTGATTAGAAAGGTGTAATGAAAACATTTCTGAAGAAAATTTTGGTAAAACAGTGAAATTCAGACATATAAAAATTGGAAAATTATATCCATGTATTTTATATTTGTGGTAGAGTCAACATTAACGCAATGACTACAGTGTGAAAAAATATATAATTTTTTTTGCATACTTCAAGAGTTGACATCATTCTCTAGAGTTCCTATCAGCAGTGAACCTGATTTATTCTAGAAACAAATGAGGGAGAAAGGAAACTTTTAAGTTTGTTTACACCCTCTGAGATATCTGCTAAGCATAGTTAAAATTTACATCTGTATGATTAAAAGACTCAATAATAAAATGTGGTTTTGGGTGATTAGAATATAACTACGTAAAATATTACAAGACAAACACATTGCATAGAAAATTATTAATAAATGTAATACACACAAATATGAATGGTAATTACCTTTATTTTCTTCTTTGTACTTTTCTAAATTTTCTATAGTAAATTTTTCACAATATTGAGAAATATTTTTTGTATCACAGAAACTATATCTTTCAAATTCTTTATTATAGACACATATACTGTTTTCCTGCCAGCAGATTAAATGTAGAACTTTAAAAATATATATATTTTATTGATTTTTTACAGAGAGGAAGGGAGAGGGATAGAGAGCTAGAAACATCAATGAGAGAGAAACATGGATCAGCTGCCTCCTGCACACCCCTGTTAGGGATGTGCCAGCAACCAAGGTACATACATGCCCTTGACCGGATTCGAACCTGGGACTCTTCAGTCCGCAGGGCCGATGCTTTATCCACTGAGCCAAACTGGTTTCAGCCAAATTTAGAACTTTTGACAAGTAATCAAAGTTTCACCATTTATTGCTAGAATATATCTGAGTAATAGTTTTTTTTTTTTTCCTAATTGAATACAACCAGTTTTGATTGACAGCTTTTCAGAAGTAGACAAGTGTTAAATCTCTAGGTAAATAAGTCTTATTGATGGTAAAGTGAAAATTTTGTGTTTTTACAGTATTTACTCGTGTATTGTTTTTTAATGTAGAATTTTTGTCATTTTGAAATTAATGTACACTCTTTTAAGAGGCAGACAATACTGAATTCACAGGACTACATAGAATCTGAGACCTCTTAGAATAAAAGAGGAATTATTAAATTTCCTCCTCTTTAATTACTTAATTTTTTCAATATAATGTCATAATCTTACAATTTTCCTATATCAACTTTTTTAAGAATTTAGATAATTTAATTAAATAATTTAATTTAATATATTCACCTAACTTTTCTATATTGTTATCCTTATGAAGAAAGCTTAGTAGATTTAATCATGAGGCACAATGAATTGTCCTTTAGAATGGATATTCAGGAGCAGAAAGAAAGAATAACAGTCTTTGCTGCTTTCAATAAGCCAATATTATTTAAAAAGCAATGCAGGATTGCTGAAGCATTAGTTTTGCTAAAAAGTGCATGTGTGAATTTTCAGTGCTTTGTAGAAATCAACAATATGTAAGAATGTGCTTTGAAATTCTCTTAACTACATTGTTTTGTTATAAAATATCCCCAGGCAAATGCGCAGTCAAAGGTTAATAACTGATTCTAGGACATCTTCCTTTAAAACTTATAAAATATTGTTTTAAAGCAAGGTGATTGGATAACCTTTGATAACCTTTAATAATAACCAGATATTCATTTTGTCTTAAGAATAATTTTATTATATTGAGTGGTAAAATGCAGTTAAAAATATCAATCACCAGGCATATTTTGTGTCAAATCTGTATCCAAATTCAATTTATTATGAACTCAAAAGTATATTCACTAAAAAGTCATAAATGAAAAATATTTCCTAGCAAATCTTTATAAGGTAGCATTTTCAAATGTCTAACATAGGTTTGAAGCTTGAATCACAAAACACTAAAGTAATAAATACATACTGATAAGAATTTAAATGCCTAGAGGCATGAAAATTTTACTTGTCTTATTCAACTGAATTATCAAATTGAGATAAATTATAATTCAGCTTAATGAATTGTTTGTTGAAGGAATTAGTGGATTTCTTCATACTGTGTGAATTAATATTCATACAGCCACTGGGTATTTTCTCAGTAGGAATGTTCTATCTCAACTAAAGAAGAAATTATGCTGTCTAATTATGTAGTATCCTGAGAAAAAATATCAATGAAAAACTTAAAATTAAGATATATGGTACTAAAATTCTTACATTTGAGTATATAGAAAAAATAATTATTTTTTTTAATTTTTTAGCTTGGTAAGAACACTTAACATGAGATCTACTCTTTTAACACATTTTAAAGACAAAATACAATATTGTTAACTATAGGCACACTGTTATACAGCAGATCCCTAGAGAATCTTTATCTTGTATAACTAAAACTTTTTTATCTTTAGTACAGCAATTTTCTGTTTTATCCTTTCCCAAACTCTAAAACTATGATTCTATTCTCTTTTTCTGTGCATTTGACTATTTTACATACTTTATATAAATGGGTACTGCCAACTAATCTTTGACCAGAGTGTTAAGAATATATTGGGTAAAGGACACTCTCTTCAACAAATAGTGTTGGGAAAACTGAATACCCACATGCAAAAGAATGAAAGAGTGGATCTTACCTTACACTGTACTAAAAATTAACTCAACATTGATTAAAAGTTTTAACGTAAGACCTGAAACTATAAAACTCCTTAAAAAACATAGGGGGAATGTTTCATGACATCCGACTTAACAATGATTTCTTGGAGATGGCATCAAAATCACAAGTAACAAAAAATATATAAGTGGGACTACATCACCTTAAAAAGCTCTGTACAGAAAAGGAAACAGTCAACAATGTGAAAGACAACTAACAGAATGGGAGTATATATTTTGAAACCATAAATCTAATAAGGATTAGTATTGAAAACATCTTAGGAACACTTACAATTCAATAGCAACAAAAACAAACAAACAGACCTATTTAAAAAAAGGAAAAAATGACCTGAAAAGACATTTCTTCAAAAAAGACACGAATGGCCAAGATGTGAAGATATTACATGAGCACTCAACATCACAAATAATCAAGGAAATTAAAATGAAATTCACAAAGAGATATCACTTCGCAATTGTTAGGATGGCTGTTTTATTTTTTTTTTAAAGTGTATTGACAACATTGACATCATTGACAGATGCATATAAATTGGAATTTTTGGACACTGATAAAGAAAATCTAATTTAGTGCAGCCAATATGAAAAACAGTACTGTGACCCCTCAAAAAAAATCAAATTAGAATTATCACATGGTATATCAACCCTATTTTCTGGGTAAATACCCAAGAGACATGAAGTCAGAATCTTGAAGACGTGTCTGTCCTCTCATGTTCATTGCAGCATCTATAATAATAAAAGGGTGATATGCAAATAGACTGAACGGCTGAACAGTGGAATGACCTTCCAGATGACCTTCTGGACAAAGCTGGGGCTGCAGTGGTTGCGAGGGAGGCGCCGGGGTTGCGAAGGCCCACTCTTGCATGAATTTCATGCATCGGGCCTCTAGTAATTTATAATAGCCAAGATATGAAAACAACCTAAATGCCCATCAACAGATAAATGGATAAAGGAAGTGTAGTATATACATTCAATTGAATAATACTTAGCCTTTAAAAATGACATCCTGCCATACATATAACAATATGGGTGAGTCTGGAGGACATCTGTGTTGAGGGAATAAGCCAGTCGTAGATGACCCAAAATTGCTTAAAACGATTATTCGTGTTGTATCAATAGGATATTGATGCATAAACACAGGAAGTGAAATCATTGATAGGTTTCTTAAATATTAGGATGATACTTTATCAGAGTCATAGACTACCTGTGTTTATTCTTTCTAGGGCCCCTGTAGCCACAAAGATAGTATGTATGTCCTAGGAGCACACAGAGGGAAAAAATTCATAGTTAATTTCCATTGGAAAATGCAGTTAAGAGTTTGTTGCATAGACTGGGAGAAAAGGAAAATAGCAACTTTTAAGAATATTAAACATCCTACAATTATCTTTGCTTCATCTTGTTTTTGTTTGTTTGTCTTAATGAAAATTGGGGAAGCATTTTTTTAAAGAGTGGTGAAAATGGTTAAAAAGTTATTCTCAAATTCTGGGAATGAGACACTCACAGGAATAAATAAGACAGCTTAATCTGTCAAATATTTGGGGGGCATGCTTAGGATAGACTTCCTGGTGAATAACCCACATGCTTTTTGCCAGGATGATAGTCTCTGTGTGGAGAATGCTTTCAACAGAATAGACCTGGTTCCTTGTGTAAAAATCCTGGAATCTAAAAATTTATGGGGCATTGATTTCTCCCAAATATTAGGGAAAGTATATTAATATTTATGATTAAAATGTGATCTCCATGTGAATAAGGTAACTGACTACACATCTCACTCAAGAATCTCATCTGTTAGTATAGATCAGAATAGCTTCATGGGAGAAGAAAGAAGCTGTGGAGCTTTGTTAGGGGTCCTGAGCCTGTCTGTTTTATTGTGTTCTTAAACTTTATTAGTAAACCTTGGTACTGTTTAATATCCCTGATGTATGGGAGGAGTCTGATTTAAAATCTGATATACGGTGTTATCTCAAATTGCTACTATAAGAAGGATTGCGTTTTGTGCCCATGAGTTGTAATTGCTAACTCACTTTTTTTTTTTTAATAGGAAAGAACAATAAAATCCTTATGAAAACTTAAAGTCAGAATGGCTCTGTAGAATTCCTAGCCTCTTAGTATGAAAAAGTGGAAACTTCCTATAATATTTGAGGACAGGCTGTAGACAGTAAGGGGTAAAGTTTACCAAAGTACTTCAGGGAAACTGGCTGAATGGGTAGATAAAAATTACAAAGCTAAAAGGGATGTGAGTAGTTCTTTCTGTTTATTCTTGCTAGCAACTAGTAAACAGTAAACCTATGGAAGATCAGGTCCAGAGTCCATTTGGAATCCATTTCTGTATTTTCTGATGGGTTTCATCAGCGCCTCTCACATATGAGCAGCTTATAAAGTATGTTTTTAATTAATGGATTCCCTCCCTTCCTCCCTCCCTCCTTCCCTCCCTCCCTCCCTCCCTCCCTCCCTCCCTCCCTCCCTCCCTCCCTCCCTCCCTCCCTTCCTTCCTCTCTTTCTTCCTTCCCTCCCTCCCTTCCCTCCTTCCCTCCCTCCCTTCCCTCCCTCCCTCTCTCCCTTCCCTTCCTTCCCTCCCTCCCTTCCCTCCTTCCCTCCCTCCCTTCCCTCCCTCCCTCTCTCCCTTCCCTTCCTCCCCTCTCTCCCTCCCTCCTTCCTTCCTTCCTTCCTTCCTTCCTTCTTTCCTTCCTTTTCTTTTCTTTTCCTCACCCAAATATATTTTCCCATTGACTCATTGATTTATTTAGAGAGAGAGAGGGGGAAACAGAGGGAAAGATAGAAATATCGATGTGAGAGAAACACATGGATTGGATGCTTCCTGCATACATCCCAACCAGGGCCTGGGCCAGGGAGGAGCCTACACCTGAGGTACATGCTCTTGACCCAAATCAAGCCTGTGACCCTTTGGTCTGCATGCCAATGCCCTAACCACAGAGACAAAACAGCTAGGGCCAGAACCCCCATTTCTATGCAAGATCATGCTGGTAAGCACAATGTAGATTCCATAAAACTTGAATATTGGATTGCTGGAGTACTTGTGAAAGCCCAGCAGTATATCTTGCTGCACTTTTATTTAAATATACCATATGGAAAACTGATCAATAGCTGAAACCAGTTTGGCTCAGAGGTAGAGCGTCCGTCTGCAGACTGAAAGGTCCCGTGATCGATTCTGGTCAAGGGCATGTACATTGGTTGCGGGCACATCCCCGGTAGGGGGTGTGCAAGAGGCAGCTGGTCGATGTTTCTCTCTCATCGACCTTTCTAACTCTCTATCCCTCTCTCTTCCTCTCTGTAAAATATCAATAAAATATATATTTTTAAAAAGAAAACTGATCAATATTTGACTTCCTATAAGCTCTGTTACTCCTCTGTTTGTTCAAAATATTGTAAGGATAGAGTTTGAGAGAATGGAGACCAACATGATTGATTAAACTTGATAAGGACAAAGGAATGTCTGCTGGGAGAAAAAAAAACCTATACTTTGAACAAGTAGGAAATATGGAAGTGAGGACTGGGTTTGAAAGACAGTTGAGGGAAGGAAGTGTTCTAAGAAAATTTTTTTAGCATATAATATTTTTGATATTTTAATGGGAACATTTATGTCAATTTTTAGTTATGCTTGGGTGTAAATATACATGTTCTAAATTTGGTCAGCTGAGGTAAGTCAGGAAACAGCTCAGTTTTATACTAGCTTCATACTAATACAGAATAGAATACACAGCCTCCCCTCAGAAATCAGATTCTAACAGACACAAAGGAATACTGTCTGGTTGGGCTCTATGTAAAGCCTACCTGTATCGTATGATTTTTATTTTTATTTTTTCTGCCTTTTCTCTTCTCTAAGAATGAACTATGTAACAGTACTCAAAGCAATTAAATTTGAAAAGGATTAGGGAAGAGAAAGGCAGATTGAAGGAAAAAGGAATTAAAAACCAGCCATTTTTATAGATCAAACTTAATACTCAACTTTTCAGAAGTATCCACTTCTCTTTAAAAAAATAGAACATAATTTGCCTAGGGCAGTCCAAGGTTTTAGTAACATATCTATAATGGACAGGTTTTCAGGTGAAATGAATGCAAAGACCATGTCTAATTCTTGTTTCTACATCATCACCACTACCATTCAACCATCCCTAATCTCTGCTAATGTCTTTAATATAGTCACTGAAAACATTTTTCTATTGATTTTACTGAATGAATTTGAAGGCATTCACCTTGACATCTTTTTGCAGTTAAATAGAAGGTTGCCCTATCTGAAACACTTGGCTTGTTGCATAAAATGCTGTACATGATTCTCAGCCTTTATCCAAGAATTATGAGCGGGGCAGGTGGAAAGACACATTACTTTGTAAATCTGTCATGCATATGAAAATGCCTTGATCATGCTTTTTCTTGGGAATAACTAGAGGGAGACACTTGTTAACCTTCTTGCTTTTCATACAACTAGGGGTTTCAAAATGATTGTGAAAAAAATATACTTCCACTTGCTCTATGCCTGGCTTAGAGTTAGCAGTTGTCATTGTTAATGTTGCTATTAATATTAATTATGTGTACTACTTTATTTTGGCAAAAATACTACATTTAGGGTAGTGCTATGCCAAAGCAATCATCTCTTTAGATTAGATGATTATGTTATCTATATAGTTACCCTTACTATACACACACAAATAAAATAAAAAAAGAAAGAAAGAAAATGAGATTTTTCTATTAAATAGACCAGAATGTTCTTTCCTGGACTTAATTAGTTTTGATATTTCTCTAAAGACTATATCAATTTCAGGCAATTGTAGAAACATACCATTATGTCAATTAGCCCCAAACATTTCTGTTGTCCTCAAAAGGACACTGAAACTGTTGTATGGAACAGCAAATGGTACAGTGGAAATTTATCTATGAAACACTAATACAGGGGTTGGAAAAAGTAGGCTTACAGTTGTGAGTACACAAAACACAGAGTTAAAAAAAGCTGTTATAATAATCCAGTGTTTCCCAAAGTGTGGTACGCGTACCCCCAGGGGTATGGGAAGAGTTTGGTGGGGGTATGTGTTGCACCGGAGTTTGGTGGGGATATGCACTGCACCGTGCTTAGCTGCGCCTAATTCTATGTTCTCATGAGTCAAGTCAAGACAGTCTTGTGAGGCGTGAGATGGTCCGGTGTGCAAATAAATGTTATTTATAATATAACTTTTATTTATATTTTATTATGAATAATTTTATTTTTCATTTATTATTATTTTGTGTATGTACCAAAAGAATAAAAAAAATATTTTGACGAGGGGTACTCAGCGTTACGAAAATTATAGAAGGGGTACACATATGTCAAAAGTTTGGGATAATCATAACCCCTATATCTTTTTCCATACAAACAACTATAAACCTACTTTTGGCCACCCCTGTATATGTGCCAGATATTTTTACATACAATAGCTCACTTTATATTTATAGCAATAATATGTACTTTTTAATATATATATATGATTTCTGAGTTTAAGAATACTAGGCAACATGCCCAAATATCTTAGTTTGGGATGACCTAACTAAGTACTGTAGACTGAGTGACTTATAAACAAAAGTCATTTCTGTTAGTTCTGGAGACTGAAAGTTTTAAGATCAGGATGTGAGTGTAGTGGAGTTCTGGTGAAGGGCCTGTTCCAGGTTGCAGACTGCCAAACTGTTGTATCCTCACAGGGTGGGAATAGGAAGAATGCTCTCAAAGTTCTTACTTCATAGGACACTAATGGTATTCATGAGGGCTCAGCCCTCATTACCTAATCACCTATCAAAGACATTACTGTGAGGTTTGAGGCTCAGGAAACTGACCACCAAGACATGTTAAAGTAAAGTTTATTCCCCAGTAATGAGCGGGACTCATTACGGAGGTAGAGAAATCAGAACTGAAGGAGTGGGGAGAGGAGAAAGGACCCAGCCGGGGGGCTGCCTCCATAGATGGCATTGGAGGGAAGCAACATGTGGCAGGTTGGGGGAGTCTTTTTTGAGGGGAGGAACAGGAAAGGGGTGGACCCATGGTGGAATAGGAATGAGTGGACTCCAGGGCACTTCAGCACACACTGATTGGTGGTTCAATGTCTTTGGGGATGTCTCTGTGGCAGGTGCCAGTAATGTCATAACTCTGCCCACCAGTTGGGAGTAGGGAGGATCTCACACTCACCTCCTAAAATCATCACATTGGAGGTTAGGATTTCAACATTTCAACTTGGGATGTGGGGGAAAGGCTATAAACACTATATGCACAAAAGTTTCAGCTAGAAGCTAGAACAGAGCAACATTATAAATTTTATGTAGTCTGTGTCTGATTTTAAATCTCATGCCTTATATATTTTTACCACACTCTTTTATTTTTGAAAATAAATCTTGGAGAGAATGATAAGGTTTTACAGATGGTTAGTAATGGGAATATAAAGGAAAGTTAAGATTTACAGTTCAGATAGCAAAGTAGGTTTATATTAGTGACTGAAGAGAAATAATGGCTAGGAAGGAGGAGGTGAGGTCATCACCAAGAGTGGAGCCTCAGTATTTGGAAGGGTAATGAGCCGATTATTTAAGTAACTCTCTGAGGATTTTCTGTTTTACCATATTGAATAAAGGAATTTGACTTAAATTATTCTATACACTAGCATGCTGTATTTGTTATAATTAAATGACCAATAATGATATATTATCATTAACTAAAATCCACATTTCATTTCAGATCTTTAGCTTTTATTTCTTTTTATTTATATCTTAGGGGCCACATTTTATTTAGCTGTCATGTCTTCATAGGCTCCTCTTGGACACAACAGTTTCTTAGGCATTCATCGTTTCTGATGACCTTGACAGTTTTAAGGAATAATGTCCAGTTATTTGTACACTGTTCTATTGGGGTCTGTCTGATGTTTTTCTAATGCTTGGACTAAAGTTACGTGGTTTTAGAAACAAGAATATGAAGGAAAAGTGTAATTATATAATGTCATACAAAGAGAACATGCTATCAATAAGACATCTTAATTTATGTTAACCATTATTGCTTGGCTGAGGTAGTGTTTGGAAAACGTTACTCTTGTTTTCCTCTTCAAACTCATACTGTATATTTGGAATGAGGTCACCATGTACAGCCTACTTGTAAGACATGAGAAGTTCTACCATACTCCTTCCAGGTGAAGTAGATACAGAATTTATTTGGAATTTTATTACATGGGAATTTTGTCTCTTTCCACTTATTTATTTATTTATTTATTTATTCAATCATTTGTTTACATCAATATGGACTTCTGAATATTTATTTTGAGCTTTTGATTGTAATTGAATTCTGTCTGAAGGAGAATATGGGGGGGCAACCTGGGGAGGAGGGGGCTAGCAATCTGAATCTGTGCCAGTAACCAGTATCCTAATGCACATTCTTGTCAGCCTATAATTACGTCACTGCCCCATCTTTAGGCAATCATCTGTTTTCCTAAATACTCCCAGTTTACAAGGGCCACAAACCAAGAATTTAACAGTTTAAATTTAGCCCGAGGGGAGGTCACTGGCCCCACCTAGGCCAGGCCTTTAGCTATAATCTTACTTCCTCATTCTAACTAACTTGGGTAGGGCTGCAAAGGCCCTCTGCAAAAGTCTGGAGGTTAGGAAACAAAGCATTTAGGAATATGCATAAGGAGTAATCTCATTGTATAAGGGGTTCAGGCTTTGAATCTTTGAATCCCTTGAGCCAGTAGTGCTGCTTTAAATAAAGGTTTCTTTATTTTCCCCTTTGAATTTTATGAGTACCCATTTTGTGTTTTTCTGGTTGCCTGATAAATTCTACAACATTATCTATCTATCTATCTATCTATCTATCTATCATCTATCTATCTATCTATCTATCTATCTATCTATCTATCTATCTATTATCTATCTATTTTCCATCTATCTTTAGGTAACCTATCATCTGTCTCAAATAATTCTAGTTTTGGACATTGGGCTATAGTTCACTTGGTTCCTATGTCTCTCTGAAATACTCCCATCACTGTGTGTGTGTGTGTGTGTGTGTGTGTGTGTGTGTGTGTGTGTGTCTGATTGAATGTGTTTGTATATGATAATGTTTATATATGTGTTAGTACTTCCTTACTCATAGGCACTACAAAATGTTGCAGGCTTATTTATTTTTTCCCTAGACTTAGAAAACACACACACACAAACACACACACACACACACACACACACACACACACACACACACACACACATTTCTCTAAGAAATCTGATTCTTCTTATTGGAGATTGGCATTAATGACTAATATCTGAGTTTTGATGAGCTTAGCTATTAGGGAGAGTCGTTATTATTTGATCCTCTCAGCTAAGAAATCCAGGGCATGTGCAGAGGTAATCAATCCATGTGTCTCTTTCACATCAATGCTTCTTTCTCTCCCTTCCCTTCCTCCCTCCCTCCCTCCCTTCCATTCTCTCTGAAAAGCAATGGGGAAAAATAGCCTCAGGTGAACATTATCAAAACAAAACAATTTAATGTTGCCATTATTGCAGACGTCCTCCTTTTTCCCCATTTGCCCACCTCCACCCATTCCTGCCTCCCCCTCCCTTGGCCTTCATCAAACTATTGCCCATATCCACTCTCCCCTCGGGCACCAGCCAGATTCCATCATGTTTTTGTTGCAGTTAACATAGGCACCTGGCATGATAGCTCCTTTCAATTGGATAACTATTGGATCAAAGTTTACAGTGCTTTTTAAGCATTATATTTTCCTATTTTCGTTTTGTTATATCTCTGTCTTTAGTTTATAAAAAGGGAGAACGTGATATGCAACTGTGTACCTCTGCTTGTTAACTATATTGTATTGCTACCTTATATTTTGGAGAAAGTTCTAAACTCCAGCTATAGTTGTGCATTCCTTCAGAACTGAATCAAATATCACAGCAGGAAGATATTCATTCCGTACTGATTAAAAGCCTTTTGATATTTTAATGGTACAGGCTACCACAGGGTACTCTTTGATTGTCATTTTGGCCTTGCTCTTACACTCATTGAAAGGCAAAAGCCAGGTTAGTTGGGATTTTAAATTGGAATGTGAACAGAAGATGCATTGAGATGGAGGGAATATTTCACTCCTGGCATATGTTTGTTTCTCTTTATTCTGTTTTCCTATCATTGCCTTTCAATTCATCATGGTGTTCTAATTGCGAGTGGAAGAAAGAAAATTGCTTACTGGTATTGATGTTAGATTGGCTTGCTTCTGGCTGTTACTGCTTTCCTGGCAATTGAATAAAACAAACTCAATTTGATGTATAGTGTAGGTCCACATATTTAACAACCCATAATTACAATACTGAGTCATATTATAGCACAGGCTATTTATTTTTTCCCAATTGAAATGACAAAGCAGTCTCTCAAAGCTTTTTTGTTACCTGCGATGCATAATACATATTTTATTTTACTTGCTGATGACATAAAGAGATCGCTAGGTACATGTTCTTTTGAAAAATAGTTCTGTATCTACAAAAAAAAACTGCACAAAATATTAGTTTTCTTAAATATATAAATGAATGCAGGACTTCGATTTGAGTCTATAGGGGAAAACAATTTCTATTCTGCAAGTTCACAAAAAATCTAAGTTTTATCTGGATTACATCCTAAAAGATAATATATTTTTGTCTCCCTTTCATTACATTTGTCTGCTGATCCCCATTATCTTATATAATAAAAGCCTAATATGCTACATGTCTGGTCATTTAGTGGTCCGTTCAACCAATCAAAGTGTAATATGCTAATGATATGCTAAGGCTGCTCAACCATTCACTATGACATGCACAGACCACCAGGAGGAGGACATTCAACCAATTGACCAGTTGCTATGATGTGCACTGACCACCAGGGGACGGAGGCTTTGACCAGTAGACTAGCTTGGTGCTGGGGTCCAGCCAATCAGGACGTGAATATTTATTACTAGTTGAGCTCATAACCAATGCCGAAACCACTAACCTACTTTCTGTCTCTTTGGATTGCCTATGCTGGATATCTACACTAATAAAAGAGAAACATGCAAACTGACTGTACCTTTGCTACACCCACCAGCCAATCAGGAGTGAGTTTGCAAAATAACCCAACAAATATGGCAGGTTAATTTGCATACACAGGCTCCGAGCGGCTGGGGGCAGGGTGATATGTTCCATCAGCTCTGGGCCTCTGGGCAGTATGGGAAGGCAGAAAGGCAGCTCTGTGCCAGAGTGAAGGTGGTGCCAGCAGCCAGGGGAAGGAAGGCCCATTCTTGCAGGAATCTTTGTGCATTGGGCCTCTAGTGTGTATGTGTGTGTGTGTGTGTGTGTGTGTGTATGTGTGTGTGTGTGTGTGTGTGTGTATATATATATATATATATATATATATATATATATGGCTAATATGCTAAGTGTCCATCCAGGTAATGATGTTACATAGAAACACCTGGCTTTCTCTCCCTAGTGACTAGCCTCCTCACAGTTTCTTCAACTCAGGAACATGACTTGGTTTATAGCCAAGTGGAAATATTTTACACTGTAACTAAATGTCTGTGAAGCATTTTCTCATGCTTCATCTCATTTGATCCTCACAGAACTCCTGGAGTAGGTAGATAGGCGACTCAGTGAAATTTCATTATTTTTTTTCCCATTAACCAGAAAATGGAGATTTAAAAAGCTTAGAAACTTGACCCAACTGAAAAGAAGTAAGAAATAGTGGAACTTGAAAATGACTTCAGGCCTGACCAGCATGGCTCAGTGATTGTGTGTTGACCTATGAACCAGGAGATCATGGTTTGATTCCTGATCAGGGCACATGTCCGGGTTGCAGGTTAGGTCACCAGTAAGGGTTATGCAGGAGGCAGCCAATCGGTGGTTATCTCTCATCATTGATGTTCCTCTGTCTCTCTCTCCCTCTCTGAAATTATTAAAAATATAATTTTTTTAAAAGAAAATGACTTCAGGTTTTTTCACTGCACAGAATATAGTCAAACACTGCTACAGTTAAATATTTTACCCTTTGTTCTCCCTGCATGATCTATAATTATAATCTGCTTCATGTTGAATATTTACTGTTATCTTGCTAACAGTTACTTAAAAGATAAGGTGGTGTACTTCACTGGGCTGGGAAAAGTTTAGCTAAATCAGAAAGCAGGTCTAATTAAGCTAGTTTATATATATATGGCTAAGTTGACTTGCACATGTGCGATATATATAAAGCTCTCTCTGTTTCCAATTGCACGCTTGTGTTTCCATCTGTCATTGTAGATCGTGAATTTGATTGACACTTCTATTATAGAGAAAGGGCAAATAGTGATATTAAAATATTTCTGCTAATTAATTTCCTTTTGTGTATGAATTCGTGCACCAGACCACTAGTATCATATAAATGTATGTGCTTTGGTGTTTAATTTATTTCACTTAGCATAATGTTTACAAGGTTCATCCAGATTATAGCAAATATCATAACATTATTACTTTCTTGTGGCTGAATAATATGTTATTTGTTTATCTATTCATCACTTTACAGACATATGGAAGATGTCTAACGTGTGGCTGTTATATTAACAAAATAAATATTCATGTACAAGTTTTTGCATGAATACATGTTTTCAGTTCTTCTGGTTTATACTTGGGTTCAGAATTGCTGGATTACTCTACATTTAACATTTTGAAGACCCATGAAATTATCTTCCATAGCAGTTGTACCAATTTCCATTCCTGCCAGAAATGTATGAGGATTCCAAATTCTGCACATCTGTGCCAACACAAGTTAGTGTCCATCTTTTTTTATATAACTGTCCTAGTGAATATGAAGTGACATTTTATTGTGTGTGTTTTTTTTAATTTGTATTTCCCTAATTATATTAAAAATGCTTAGTGACCATTTACATATCTTCTTTGGAGGAACATCTATTCAAAATTTTGCCATTTTTTATTTGGGTCACTTGTCTATTTATGGTTGAGTTGTAAATGTTCTTTGTATACTGTGAAGACTTGATCCTTACCAGATATACAATTTTAAAATAATTTATTCCATTCTATCCTATTTGTTTTAACACAAATATTACATCTACATATAACACCTCTCAATACAGTGTTTTAAATTTTGCTTTATCAAATTATATGTTTTAATAAGCTTAAAGAAGGGAAGAAATATATAGTAAATCATATTTACTCATAGATTTACTTTTAACTTACTCTGCATTTATCCCAATTACCATTTAGTGTCATCTTCTTTCAAAGTAACTAACTTATTTTAGCTTTTCTTATGGCAGAAATTTACTGATAATGCCATATCTGGGTTTTTTTAAGTGTATTTTTATCTTGCCATCACTTTTGTTAGATAAATATGCTAGACATTAAGTTTTTATTTCACTAATTAAAAAAAAATTATACCACATGAGCCCAAACCGGTTTGGCTCAGTGGATAGAATATCAGTCTGCAGACTGAAAGGTCCCAGGTTCGATTCCGGTCAAGGGCATGTAAATTCGTTCTGGGCACATCCCCGGTAGGGGGTGTGCAGGAGGCAGCTGGTGGATGTTTCTCTCTCATCGATGTTTCTAACTCTCTATCCCTCTCCCTTCCCCTCTGTGGAAAATCAATAAAATATATATTTTAAAAATTATACCACATGAAATACATTGTTCTAATGCCTTCTACCTTCTATCATATCTTATCAGTTTTTTCATGTATATAGCATTTTTTTTGTCTTGTAGCTTTTGATTTTTTTTAGCTTTCTTTCACATTCTACACTTCACTCTGGGGTGTGTGTGTGTGTGTGTGTGTGTGTGTGTGTGTGTATCTTGTATGGGTTGTATTGATTTATTGGGTTGGGGTTTTTTGCACATTTCTCTCTCTCCTGTCATCATGGGAAACAAACTACGATGTTGCATCACATCATATGACCCACTGCACTGTGATGTTCTGTTTTTTTTTTGGGGGGGGGTTCTCTCCTTATTTTTTCTTTTGCCTTTTCAGATTGCATAATTTCAATAGTTTGGGGTATTAACGTTCCTCTGCCTGGCTTCTATCTATATTTGAATGCTTTCCAGTCTTTACATATTTTTAATCATTTTCCTTAGGATTTTTTTAATAGTAAGTTCTTTAGAGATCTTCTTTACTACTGGGAGATATTTATATCCAGTATATAATATATCCAATATATATACTGGATATATTTATTAAGTAGTATAATGATCTCTCAGATAATTGGCCAGCCAGTATTTACACGGGGGTCTCTGATGTTCTACATATATTTAAAAACCATGTTTCTGATCAAGATAGCCATGAGCACAGTTTGAGAGACAAACACAGTCTAAGGGCCATGACTACTCTCGGCAGTTAGAATGATATTCTCAAGATGAAATCTACACCTTGAAACATAGGATCAAGACAAAGAATTTATACATGTAAATCAGGACACAAAGCATATAAAAATTGTAAACTTTATCTTAGACTACCATAGATACTAATTTGTGCAATAGCCCTTGATTTGCTAAGAAATAGAAATAATTTCTCTAGCAAAGTTATAAATGATTTCCAGAGAAAAGCCATCTTTATTAGGAATATGAACATGCTTTAAATTAGCTCATACTCATTCAATGCTATCAACATTGTCATCATTACTCAATTTTGTCATTTCTAATAAAACCACATTTCCATTTGTTCAATTTCTAATTTATGTCTCCCTAAATATACTTCCTTTAAAGTTTTCCCTGAGCCAATATTATGCTAACTTATTTGTGGTAAGACAACTTCATGTAATTCCTATCTACCTCTTAATGTTTAGGTCAAATAACAACCACAGTCACACACCAATTTGTTAACCCATTTCACAAGGATATATTTCCCCTCTCAACCTGCACCTTATTTATAATTGATAGTACTTATTTGATATATTTAATAGATAAATTACATTCCTTTTAATATTTTTAAATGTTACATAAAATCTTTTTATACTTAAGTATATTATATTATCTTTGAAAAAAGAAATATTTCATATATTTTCTTATTACTTCCAAGTTATTGTGAAAAGTTCACTAAACAGAAACCCTCAAATTATTTTATAATCTCTTTGAAAAGTAGGACACCACTGAAAGGTCCCTAAAATCCTCTCAGAACCACTTCTTAATCCAGCTAAAGCTTGGCAACTACTATTTGTAGTTTTCAAGCAAATACTCAGTGATGTTAACTTTCCTGATATATGTAGTCAGTAACGAGAGCCCTCATTGTCTTGGTGCTACACAAAACTTAACAATGATCCATTATATTTGTGATATCAGGCTACTTAAACCTAGTGAGAAAAAAAGTATCAAGTTTTCTAAGTTATCTAGAATTGTATATACATGTCAGACAATCAAGGACACGGCCCACAAATGTTTATTTAGAGGTAGGGCATGTTGGTGAAGTTTGAAGGACTTTTATAGTCTGGGACATTTTGAAATAGAGAGAAAGAGAAAGGAGAAGTTTGATTTTTAATTCTCCACCAATGAAAGAGCTAGAGTAGTTAGTATTATTTAGGGCAGGGGGGAGGAGAGGCTGGGATTGCAGTAGATTTAGTTTTACCACACTTAGAAATACTGCTTCTACCAACTTACTGGTTATTTAGGAGTTTGTCAAAATTTGATTACAAATCAGAGTAAAATATATTCTGCAGTCCAAGCTATTATTTATGAAGTCTTGCCTTTTAGGGCATATAACACAGACAATCTGTGGATACTAGAAGCATTCATGTGAGTAAAGATGATGCAAAATATCTCTTTAATAAGAAGATCCTTGAACAAAGTTGCATGCTGTGTTCTTGGCTGAGAATCATTTTCCATTTAAAAATACCTACCGATGTGCCATTGGACTTACTACAAATTGAACAATTGAACAGGAAAATTAGGTGACTACATGACAAGAGCTGTTAAATGAAAGATGTGTATTTGCAGATATATTGAGTCATTAGTTTAAGTAAGCACAGCAGCTTACTGTTGGATGATGGTTTTGGTTTTGGAAAGATTTTCTGTAGACTTTTCTGTCGTTCATTTAGTCTTACCAGTAAAGCACAACCAGTCCTATTCTGCAGATTCTCCAGTGATAGCATCAACTGTTCAACAGACTCTCTTGATTCTGAATGTATGAACTTAAATGTCTCCAACCTTATGTACGTTCTTGGAATTATTCATTACTTGCAGCTATTTTTGTTTGTTTTTGTTCTGGACGAGTGGCATTTACTTTTTTAATGTTATGATGTTAAAGGCCTGGAAAACATATCCTGCAGTTTTATATCTCTTAAACTGTGTATCCCCCACATGTCAGAGATTATGCCCACAATTTCCACCAACGTTCAACATTTCAAATTCCAATCTGTTTCTTTAGCTTGGATACAAATATTCTCTGCTTGGGCTTCTCATTTCCAAACCTTGAACTGGAAAATGTCCCCAGGCAGAAAACTGGGGTCATTTTAATATTCACTGAATTTCTTTCCCTTGCTTCAGGAATCACAGGCATGTTCTGCCTATTGTTACATAACTAAAAGCAGCTGCTTAACATATTTTGTCCAGTTTTCTAGTTTTTATGGTATATGGTAAGTCTGATCTCAATTACTGCATCATGGGCCAAAGTGGACATCCTCATAAGTTTTTAATTTAACAACTATCAAAAGCTTTTAAAACATGAATCATTTAATTGAATCACTTTTATTTATTGAATTTGGCTATTGTGTTGGTCTGTTGTAAGCTACTTTTCCATTCCTGAGGTGAAGTCAGAAGACCTATTCATGGTAAAGTTCTCTAATAGGCTGTTGTGCTTGTTGTTTCAACATTCAACTTGTATAAGGCTATAAAGTTATGAAATAATATCAATAGTCTGAGATAGGAAATTTTTCAGGAATCTTAGATTGCATAATGTATTAGATAAAATATATTACAAAAACAATATGTGATTATAAAAACAATCCTATATAATAAAAGGGTGATAGGCAAATTGACCTTCACACCCTCACAAGATGGCTGCCTATGAACAGGCCAGCAGGGGAGCTAGTGAGTGATGACCAAACGACTGAAGAAGCAAGCTGTGTAGGGGGACTAGGCAGGTAGGGGGTTAGTGAGGGATGACCAGGGCAGCTTGGTGGCGGGGCCAAGGCAGAAGTGGTTAGGGGTGATCAGGTCAGGAGGGGAGGGTAGAAGGGGGCATGTAAGCTGGTGGGGGAGGGCAGTTGAGGGTGAGCAGGTAGCAGTGGGGGGAAGTTGGGGACGACAAGGACAGCAAAGTCAGGAAGTTGGGAGCCAGAAGGCCGGCAGGCAGAGTTGTTAGGGGTGATCAGGCAGGCAGGCAGGTGAGCAGTTAGGAGCCAGCAGTCCTGGGTTGTGAGAGGGATGTCTGATTGGACCTAAACCAGCAGTCAGATATCCCCTAAGGGGTCCCAGATTGGAGAGAGTGCAGGATGGGCTGAGGGACACCCCCTCCTCTGTGCATGAATTTTGTGCACTAGGTCACTAGTAAGACTATAATAGTGTAGTAGGTTAAATAAACAAAATTCATGTCTACTCAGATGCAATCTTATTTGGAAATAGGGTCTTTACAGATGTAATTAACTTAAGATGAGGTCATATAGGATTAGTGTGGGTCCTAAATCTGATGACTAATGTCCTTAAAAAAGGAGAATGAGATAGCAAGAGACACAGAAAAGAAAGTCATATGAGGATAAAGGCAGAGATTGGATTTATACTGTTCCAAGTCAAGGTTTTTCAAGGATTTCAAGAAGACATCAGAAGCTAGGAGGAAGAAGGGAAGGATTCTCTCTATATAGTTTAAAGAAAGCATAAACCTATTGACACCTTGATTTTATATTTCTAGCATCAATAAGTGTGAGAGAATAAACTTCTTTCATTGTAAATCAACAAGTTTGTGGAAATTTGTTAAGACAGCCCTAGGAAAACTAGTACAGATAATAAACATAGATTGAGAATGTAGAAATTACTATTATAATAACTTTATATTTAAGAAATTAAAGGAAAGAAAGTTTAAGCAATTAGCAATTGGTAAAAAAAGGTTTTACAAAAACATAGAGTTGATAACGGACATTGTATTTGCACAATATCCAAGAATTAAAACTGCAATTAACATGTATTATGAGAGTGAATAATTATATACTTCCAACTATAGATTTTTAAACAAAAGCTGTTGAACTGACATAGCTCTTTGTGTTATATTATGGCAAATTGTATTTAACCTTTATTTTTAAGTCTGGTAAAATTATACTTAATCTATATTAACCTATACTTAAATAGGAAAAAAGAGAGAGATTTTAATTGGTAATAATGATAAGCTTTCTAAAATTATATGGCATCCTTTGCTCTTTAATACTTTCTTCTTTCTTGAATGTTTTGTCTTGTAAAATGTGTTCACTTTTAGTCTGTTTTTTGTCATTCATTCAAACAAGTATTCAGTTTGATCACCTTGAATTTGATAAATTCTTAATGGGTTTTAACTAATGGATTTTTAAATTGACATTTATTTTGAGTGTGTGTTTTTTGTTTTTGTTTTTTTACAATATTTGCTGTAATGTTTACACATATTTGAAATTCAAAGCAAAATTTTGGCCAAATTGACTAGAGGGATATAACCTATTTTTGTGGGTATAATTAATTCTTTAGTTTCTTCTCTAAAAGTATAAATGATAGCTACTTAATTATTTCTCACAATCTAATTTATATTTAAAAAATTTTAGATATTATAAAGGTCTGTTACATATGACTATTTAATCTATCACTTGTTTGTAATTTAAATTAATTTTTATTTTATAATTACAATTGACATACAATATTTGTTTCAGTGTATACCCCAGTAACTAGACATTATATAATTAAGTGACCATTCTGATAAGTCTCATACCCATCATTTATTCTTCAGAGGAGACAAAATTGATTGAAATTTAGTAGAGTGGCAGTATTGAAGGAAATTGTGAAATGCATCTTTCATCTGAATTTCATACATTTTATACCTATTTTTTGTGGCAACTTTTTTGGGCCAGACTGGCTATTTTTCCTATCTTTTAAGTGAGCACATCTAAAAAATTGTTGATTAGTTTGCATGCTCCAGCTAGAACCTTATTTATATTTCAGTGGCGTCAGAGGATTTGGGGGATGCACTAGCTGACTTCCTATAAAGTAAGCTTTGCATAATTACCACTGACTTTTCCAAACACAACCTTTTTTGTCATCTTTCTGCTGTCTGCTAAAACTGTAACTAAAGTAGCAGCTTAAAGAACTTGTTCCACTGAAAGTACATGATAGATTGATGTAGGAAAAGCATTTATATAACTACAAAAACAAAACATTTATAAATTTTTATTATTGCACTAGAGGCCCAGAGCACACAATTTGTGCACTCGTGGGAGGAGGATTCTTAGCCCAGCTTGTGCCCTCTTACAGTCCAGGAGCCCTCTGGGGATGTCCAACTGATGGCTTAGGCCCACTCCCCATGGCTTCTGGCACACTGACCACCAGGAAGCAGTTCCTGAGTTGGGCATCTGCCCTCTGGTGGTCAGTGTGCATCATAGCAACCATTTGTTCTACCATTTGGTCGATTTGCATATTAACCTTTTATTATATAGGATTATAACTGGCAGTTTTATGGCTCTACTGATATTTCAGGATGTAATATGTTTCTATTTTTCATGTTGAAATAGACCAAAAAAAGATCTTTTGAGCAATATACCTTTATAATTTTTACAATAGAGTAAAAGGAGCTGTCTGTATTTTAAGATTGCATGGAAATATCTTAAAGTTAGTGACCCTGCAATTTAATAGTCTGATAAAAATTATATGTTAGAGTATAGTAACCCTTAATATATGTTTGTAATATTAGTTTTTATAGGTAAGCATCAATATACTTTTAGAAAGTAAAGTTTTACATAATAGCATTATCTATTAATCTCTAGAAAAATACTGTTTTCTTGTATATATTTATATATTTGATAATTTTTCATTTAATAAAATTAAGATATAATATTCAGATATGAAAATTATAATTTTTATAATATTTTAGCTCATTGGAAATCATTTTTCTCATTGTTATATTTTTCTAGTTGTTAAAATTATTTATTTGTTAGTAGGCTTTAACCAAGAAACACATAATGTATTGGGCAAAATAATAGAAGTTTCTTTATCAAGTTGTACTTTTGAGATGAGTAGTCAAAATTTTGGCTTTGCTACACATAGTTATTTAAGAAAGTTGGTTTCTTCCACCATGTTATTCCATCTTTTCCTAGAGTTTTGTGCATATTTACTCTTTCAATGGTGGTTTCAGGCATGTTCAGGGACCAGATCTCAGGAAAAGCAGATAAATTGCAGAGGAGAAACTTTCTTTTAATTAAGTGAGGTGCTAGAGGTACACAACTCTTATGTTTAGTTTTTATTTGTGTGTATTTGACCACATAGTCTGAAGTAACATTAAAACATTATAAAATACATTCTATATCTAGATGGCGATGGGTGTAGGGTAAACTCTCTTACTATGGACAAAAGATTAAATTTAATTGACATTTCTGCAATTAATTATAACATTTTATAGAATTTAATTTATGCATATTCAATTTGTTTCACATTAGATAGTATAAATTACTTCAATTCACATTATGTTAAATATAATTAATTTCAATTAGTTTATTGATGCAAATTTTATTTTGCCAAGAAATCAGACTATTCACCTTTAAAAACTTTCTGACCATGAAGAGCTGATCAAAACATTTATCTGCATTTCAGTGAGCATAGAACATAAAATTGAAAGTCAATATATGTTTTTATATTAAGTTTAAATATCTCTGCCTTGTATTTCTGGAAGCATTTTGGACACTTCCCCAATAGTAATAGAGTTTAACATTTTTATTAACATAGGATCCTGGGCACAAGCTGATTTCCTTTTAGGTCCATGTGAGTAAAACAGTTCTTTCTGTTGTCCCTACCTCGGCAGGGACATTAAAGGAATACTTACATTTGAGGAATAACAGTTTCATCTTCTGAATAAAGTATTATACCATGTTCCGGTTTCTATAACTTCTCTTAAACATTAATATTCTCCAAAGTCCCTTTCACCACTGTAATCTCCTCCATGTATTCAAGGTAAACACAATTCTACCTAAAAAAAATATCACTATAGTGATTATTAAGATGGAGGAATGAAAATATATTATTGCTACCTTTTAAGTTACTGTTGCATTAAATATCAGAAAAGGGAAGATAAAAAAGAAACAATTGCTTTGGGCATTTTGATTACATATTTTACAATCCTATTAAAAGCAATAAAGTAAAGATTTTATTCAACGTTCTTAATTACTTTTATTTTTAAAAATGAGTTAATATATTACCTATAAGTCATCTATTCTCTAATATCTATGACTATTAAGTAATAATTTATAATTTTCAGATTCTGAGAATGAGCAATGCTTGTATTTTTCTTTATCAGAAAGTTTTAGAGTGTTTCAGATTGGCAGAAAGTTTTATTTTTATGCTTTTTCTTTTTTTTTCTTCTGCCCAATGTGGAAAGCTAAGTCCCCAAATTGCCGTAGGCCACATGTAACAACTCTGTTTTAAAATGTGCATGTCATCAATTCCTTAAGCAAAAAGAAAAGACATGTCTATTTCTGAATTTCTGCAATTTTCTGTATTGTGCTGTCATAAAAATTGAGCAAACAATTGTTATAAAATTATATTTCATTACAAATGAAATAGGCACTTAAATAAAAGTAAACCTAATTCTTATGATAGTACACACATTATTTGTATTACTTTTTTATTTTTCTCACACATTATTTTTAAAGATCCCCTTAAATCTCAAAAAGAAACACATTACACTGATTCTCCTTTTTTGTTCTTCTAACAGTTATTTCTATAACACTAAATTTAAGTGTATTTATTTTAACTTAGAAAGTCCAAAATTATTGAAAATGTCTTTCTACATTTGATTAAAACACCATATGTAGGTCATACAACATATACTTAGACTTCAGATTTCTCACCTATAAAATCATATATAATGATGACAAATTTATTTCATAAGGTTGTTTAGGAATTAAAGTAATGCTATTAGATAATGTATTTATATAAACATATTTAGAGTACATTTTTATAAACAATTTACATAATACCCTAAAAGTAGTGATGTTTTATTTTGTACAATGTGTAGTCTGATTTTTATAATAAAAGTCTGCCTTTAACAGAAGGAGTAAAAATTTTAGATTTAATAGGATGCTTAATCTACAAATTGGATACAGTCTCTGATTAATAGCTCTTGTTCTCCACCTGAAGCTCTTCTATTTATGATAATAGGTGTAGACTTAATTCTCCTTTCTGTGTTAAGCAGAGGTATTATTGTCTTTTTAAAATATGTTCTTATTGATTTTAGAGCGAGAGGAAGGAAGAGGGATAGAGAGAGAAACATTGATGAGAAAGAAGCATCAGTTGGCTGCCTACTGCATGTCCTCTACTGGGGACTGAATTTGCAACCTGGATATATGCCCTGACTAGGAATCAGACCAATAGCCTTGGGTTCATGGGTCATCACCCAACCATGGAGACATACCAGCTCAGCTCATTGTCCTGTTTGATCTTTAGTATCTCAAGGAACAGCTTAGTTTGTCTTCTATTAGACACAAAGTTCATTATTTTTCTTCTCTGCTAGAACTTACCAATAGAAATAACACTAAAATTATCCATCAACATGATAAAATATATTGTAAAAAAAAACAAAAACAATAAAAACATTCCTCTGAATTTCAAATATATTTATTGCTCATGTAAAGTTTAATACAGATCCTGGTTACTCTGCAGAATAATGTCCTCTAACTAATGGCTGCCTGTACATCTAACTGTCAACAACGGCTTCCACAGTCACCAGTGTGAGGGAATCTAGAGTCTGGCACAAGAAATTAAACCTCTCCATACATAAGTGACAAACATTACTGACTCTTCTATTTCTTTGGTTAACATGGCCCAAATGGGCACAGTTCTAAGAGCAGAAAAGCACAACCTCTTTCTGTGCTGAAAGTGGAGAAATAAAATTATCAGTGAGCTGGAGCTGTATATACTTTTCTAGGATGCATCCCCCCCCTTACAAAACTAAGGATCTAACGATTCTTTAGGAAAATTTGTGTTATAAAAATGTTGGCCTATCTGAGTGATTTATGTATTACAGAAGAGGGAATTAATTTAAAATATGCAGCTAAATTATATATTTTTTCCCTGTGGTGTTTCTATCTATGTATTCTACTAATACATTCTGTTTAAATACAATCTAACTCATCTCATCCACTGTACCCCACTCACCCACTGTACCCCACTCTCTTAAGGGCCATATCTTCCCAAATTCTGCCTTTATTTCTGTCCTAAAGTGTTTTCAGGTATATAACATATTCTCGTATATATTCTTAAACATAAATCTCAAAAATAAAAAATAAAATAAAATAATGTGAGTGGTGGTGGGATACAGTATTCCTATAATTTGATTATGATGCACAGTGAATTTCACAAGTTATATTGACCTTGGAGTATATTTATGGGCAAGTACACATCTTTTACAATATTCTGCAGTTATTAAAGTCATCCTCACTTTCCCTGATAGTAAGAAAATTTTATCCTCTTCCCCTTGATGACTATAACAAAAGTCTGGATCATTTATTTCAAATCTTCATTCTAAATGTCTGATAGAAATGTTATCCATCTTAAGAACAATCAAATCTGCTCTACCTTAAAGCTATCAGAAGCTGTGACAATAACAATGGAAATTTATTATTTAAGGCTGGTTATATATGGCATTTCTGAACATTTCAGACTTACCTTGTAGTATAGAGAGCTATATAAAATACTTTAAGATAAAATAAAATATTGACCAAAGTTTTACAAATACTAGTCTAATCATTTTTATTCATTCACTAGAGGCCCAATGCACGGATTCATGCACTGGTGGGGTCTCTTAGCATGGCCTGTGGGGATCAGGCCAAAACTGGCAGTCCAACACCGCCTGCCACTTCTGCCTGACACTCCTGCTTATTTTGGCCCCCATGTGTCTGCTGCCACCACTCAGTAGGCTCACTGCCACTCTGCTACAATCCCTGGGGTATGTTAGCCAGCCATGAGCCCTATGCCTGGCGCCCCTTGGTCAGCTGAGGAGTGCTTCCGCTGTGGGAGCATACTAATCACTAGGGAGCAGCTCCTGCGTTGAGTGTCTGCCCTCTGGTGGTCAGTGCACATCATAGTAGTTGATCGACCAGTCAAACAGTTGACCAAAGAGTTAACCAGTCAAATAGTTGCTTAGGCTTTTATATATATATAGATTAGAAGCCTGGTGCATGAATTTGTGAACCAGTTAGGTCCCTCAGCCTGACCTACACGATTGGGCCCAAACTGGCCCTCCAACATCCCCTAGGGGTCCTGGATTATGAGAGGGCACAGGCTAAGCTGAGGGACCCCACTGGTGCACATTTGGGGCCAGGGAGGAATGGGGGAGGTTGGCTAACTGAAAAGGAATCATGGGAGTGCTCCAGGGCATGTCTGGCCCATCTCACTGAGTCCCGACCGACCAGACCCCAGCTGCAAGCTAGCCTACTGGTCAGAGGGTCTGCTCCCTGGTGGTCAGTGCACGTCATAGCAACTGGTTGAGCATATTATTAGCATATTATGCTTTGATTGGTTTAATGGATGACCAGACACTTAGCATATTAGGCTTGTATTATATAGGATTTATTTAAAATATTCATATGTGCCTGTAAATGGGCAAATAATCTACCAGAGTCTGGGGATACATCAAGGAATAAATATACCCAATTCTGATATTACAAGTATTTACTGGGTTCATGTTCTAGCAATCTAAAAATGTATAAGGTATCAAGATTATAGTTTTATAATTATATAATTTTAGATGAGCTCATGTTATAGAAAATAAAACAAATATTTTCAGAACAGTATTTGTCGGGTAATATATCTTTACCTCTAAAACACACATCATTAAACCTGTAGTGAGAGACAAAAAATAAAACAAAAGCAAGTAAATAAATAAATAAATAATAAGTAAATGATGGTGATGTTAAAGGATTCTGGCATAGGCCAGAAAATAAAAGATGTTAATAAGATAATGAAGCTCATGGGAACTTCAGTATGTTTTTGCAGCATGTGTTATTATATATATATATATATATATATATATATATATATATTGCATTTACAGATAATCCTGAGAATTTCCTTATGTTTTAATAATACACAAAGTTGATTCTCAATGTAAGCTATAACCATTTGATAAACTGAATGAATACACAAGTAGAAATTAATAACCCATTCTGCAAAAAATTAGTAATAGTGTTTCTCTAATTAATTTTCATTTATGCATCTTTCTCTAAACTCCCAATGTATACATGGTGACTGCTTAAAATGGTACTACACAAAACTGAGGATTTGTTCAATTTAAAATTACTATTTTTCTCTATCTCAGTTTTAAAGTTGATAGTGGTCCATCTTGAATTAAGGTATAGTCACTTTTTTTTCTGCCATCTACAATAGCAAGGCCTATCATGTTATTATTTTACTTCTCAATTCTAGAATTTCTTTCTTTTTTTGCATTACATTTATTTCACAGCTGTGATTAACTCACACATTTATTCAGAGGAATTATATTTCTCGTTGAATTCTTTTACATTCTTAACAAAGTGCTTTAAATTCTCTATTTGTAAATCTCAACCCCTGGGATTTTTTTCTACTACTCTTTTTTTTTTCTTGGCCATTACTCACTTTTTTTGTTTGTTTGTTTCTTCAGAAATATAGCAATTTTGATTGTGTAATGGCTGCTGTGGATATTTGAAAGTAGCAACTCTGGATGCTGCTACGTCCTTTAACTTTCTAGCAATTGTTCTCTGCCACTAAAATTCACTGCATTCTCCCAGGTTTCTGTACAATGTAGGGTCATTTAAAGAGATGAAGGCATTAAACACAGATTTTGGACCCTCTCTAACTCCATCTTTCAGAATGATCATCATCTACATTCAAACTGCTCTCTCTTGTGCTGACTTTGTCCACCAGCTTCTCAAGATAGTAGGCCTGCATTTTCCTATTTGAGTTTCAGACATCTCACAAGGCTCCTGGAGCGTACCTTCAGAGAAAAATCTACACACATGGTCATCTTACCCACTGTACCCCACTCCCTTAAGGGCCATTTCTTCCCAAATTCTGCCTTTCTTTCTATCCTAAGGCGTTTTCAGGTATATAACATATTCTCATACATATTCTTAAACATTTTCTCATTATTTTTCATACATATATAATTTTTCATATAAATTCAGAGATAATAGCTATTATCTAAGGGAATATTGGAGAAAAAAATAAACTGGTACTAAATGCTGAACACATTAATATTGTCCATGTAGCCTACAGTATGGAAAATTAATATGAATGATTCATTTTCATAAAATAATGATGACCGCTAAGTCAGCATCATAGATGCCATGGTTCAGGATTTACATCACATGATATCATTAGTATTTTCCTTAAGAGAGAGAATGTGATTAAGAAAATATAGATTGCCAAAACCGGTTTGGCTCAGTGGTAGAGTGTCGGTCTGTGGACTGAAAGGTCCCGGGTTTGATTCCTGTCAAGGGCATGTACCTTGGTTGCGGGCATATCCCCAGAAGGGGGCGTGCAAGAGGCAGCTGATCAATGACTCTCTCATCGATTTTTCTAACTCTGTATCCCTCTCCCTTCCTCTCTGTAAAAAATCAATAAAATATACTTTAAAAAAAGAAAATATAGATTGAAAAATGAGTATATACAACGCTTAAGAGATTGTGAAAATATGCATAATATTCAATGAACAGTTAGTACTTCCTCATTTTAGAAATATAGGGAAAGCCAGGTTGGGGAGAGCCTACAATGATTTCTAGGGACCAGATCAGAGTGAAGTTTGTGTGCCAAGCTACACTATTTGAATTTTGTCTATTAGGCAATAATAGTCATTGTAGAGTTACAAAAAGATAAATATCTTGATCACATTTATTCTTTATAATGATTTCCTCTGGCATGGTTTGGAGGATAAACTGAAAGATTGTATATTTAGAAACAGAAATGTCAGTAAGGGTACATTTCAGAAGACATAATGATTGCTTGAACCAAGGCAATATCCATGTGGATAAGAAGGTGAAAATTATTCCCAGGATTGTTAAGGAGACAGTAGGGAGGCAGAATTGAGACAACTACCATAACAATCAGCTGCCCGTCGTTAGGTAAAAGGGGAATATCAAAGCTAATATCATAGTTCTGGTTTTAATGATTGAAGATTTATATAAAAAATGCAAATATTATCTCTATCTCTGTCTCTGTTTCTATCTCTATCATCTATACCTATACCTATACCTATACCTATACCTATACCTATACCTATACCTATACCTATATCTATATCGATCTCTTCTTTAAGCTACCTGAATTTTGTCAATCAGTTCCAATTCTGAGGATCCCTATTATGTATATTTGGATATCTTAAAATTAAAAATATCTGTAGTAGTCTTCTAAACTTAAGAGAAAAAATAAAATCTCACATTTCAAATAACTGTCTAGAAATAGGTTTATAATGACATCAGTAAAGATATTATAGATACATTCTCCTTCTGGCACATGTTATCTGTCCTCATTTGAAACATATATGCTATAAAATTAAGTGCTGTAGGACTGTAATTAGGCATGAATTCATGATATGTCAGCATAGATATTGCTCATCAGTAAAGAAAAAATGAAGAGTGTGGATAAGGTCACCAGTCTGATATGAAAAGAAAAAGATTCTAATAGTGTTGAAAGAAATAACTCATTTTCATGATGTCATTAACTACTAAATCTATGAGGCTAGAATAAAATACTTATGCATAATATAAGAGATTAAATGTATTGTTTAGGACCTCCAGAATTCTGTTGAGTTGACTGTGGATTATTGAAAGACCAGAAGCAATGGTTTCAATGGGTGAGTTACTCACCCTTGTTTTTAAGATATCTGAAGGTCTCCTCTTTAATATGCTGCATCCTGCCTACCTTGCAATACATCAGTCCATTTTATTCAAACATCTTTATTGCATCTTTCTAAAACACATTGAGTTTACTATGAGATCATGGGATGGGAATGGGGAGAGGGAGAAAAAATATGTCAATAAATTGAATATTACAAGTAATGCTCCACCCAGGAAGTTGTGAGGCTTTTATTTTTGTCATATTGAAATAGACATTTCAGAAAGACAAGTGCATTTACTCAAGTACAGTCCTATTACTAACTTTGCAGAGATAACAGATCCCAATACCTATTTTGTGGCAAGTAACCCTTTCTGACTTTCATCAAACAATACCTCTTTGTTTAGAATCTTACATGGTAATATTTTTGGGGTCTGCAAACACCAGAGAGAGTGAGCATTTGAAAACATTGAAAGTAATCTAAACAAAGAGTTTACTCTTAGTGTTGTAAATGCATGTTATAGATCAAAACCATAGCTTTATAATAATTATAACCAAACAACAATAGTAATAATTAACAATAATATATAATTTTAGCTATTGCATGAATACTTTTTCTGGTAACAGCTTGTTTGAACCATATAATTATTCCTTGAGGGAAATATTATCTCTCTATTATAAATGAAGTTATTTTTCAAAAGTTTCAATTTCAATCATGGAAAATCAATGCCACAAAGTCTTCATAGCACTTTCAGAAAAAGCAGAGAAGACTTTATTTTACTATAGCAAGTTACTGAGCTGTCATTTCCTTTCATTCCCTAATCAGCATTTATTATTTATTTGAAATAATATTAAAATTACATAATCTTTGGAAATAATATATTTCTTTATTTAAATAATAAACGTCTTCACTCTTCATAAATGGAGTTTCTTTTTTTATTCTTAAAAATCATTGTGTAATGTGAACCATTTATCATTTAGCTATGATATATATTTATTCTTATTTTTTTTCTGTTCTGCTAGTGAAGTGTTTGGACATGTTTCTTTACAGTGAATCAATTATTTAAGGTATTTGTGTTTATATTTAATAAAAGAGAAAGATGCAAATAGACCATACCTTCACAATGCCCACCAGCCAATCAGGAGTGTGTATGCAAATTAACAACCCCCCCCCCCCAAAAAAAAAGATGGTGGGCTACTTTGCCTATGCAGGCACCACATGGTGATGACACAGGCATTCTGCATTGCCCCAGCAGCTCTGGGCCTCTGGGCATAGTGGGAAGGCAGATAGGCAGCTTTGGGCCCAGGCCCGAGTAAAGGTGGTGCCAGCAGCCAGGGAAAGAAGAACCATTCTTGCATGAATCTTCATGTATCAGGCCTCTAATGTGTGTGTGTATATGTGTGTGTGTGTGTGTGTGTGTGTGTGTGTGTGTATACATACACAGACTGGCTAGATTATTATTATTATTTTTTAAAGATCCCATTTTTTGTTTTTAAATTTTAATTTTTTAAAAATACATTTTATTGATATTTATAGAGAGGAAGGGGGAGAGATAGAGAGCTAGAAACATCGTCAATGAGAGAGAAACATTGACTAGCTGCCTCTTGCACACCCCCTACCAGGGATGTGCCTGCAACCAATGTACATGCCCTTGGCTGGAATTGAACCTGGGACCTTTCAATCCGCCAAACCGGTTTCAGCGTGACTGGCTAGATTATTATGATCTCTGAACACATAATAATCTGGCCACTCAGTGTGTGTGTGTGTGTGTGTGTGTGTGTGTGTGTGTGTGTGTGTTGGTGTGTGTGTGTATGCTTGTGTTCATGTGCTCTATAATAAACCCTAATGATTTTAAGCACTGGTGCATAAAACAATAGACATACATCTTTATTGTAAATGATTCTGTGTCAGAAATAATCAAATATAAAACCAAAAAAGTGATAACATCTAAAACACAGCTGTTTGTTTTTTTCCTAAAACTCTATGAGAAGAAACCTAAGCTTTGATAAAACCATAAAAAATGCTCACCTCAGACCTTTCTGAATTAATTTTGAGAAATCTAGAAATATATACCCTGTAGAGAACTGTTATCATGTAGGAAAGATTTGAACCAATATTTTCCTAGTAGTGGGAAAAATGTCTTCACCCAAAGCTGTGTTCTATCTCCCTTAAAAAAATAATATGATGGCCCCGTTGGTATGGCTCAGTGGTTGAGCATCATCCTATGAACCTAGAACTCACAGTTCAATTCCCAATTGGGGCACATGTCCATGTTGCGGTCTCAGTCCTCAGTGTGAGATGTATAAGATGACCCCCTAACATTTCCACAAAAAATACAGAGTTTGTTATATACTCACCGTATAAGACTACTCCCCACTGGAGGCATATTTTTCAGGGCCAAAAAATCGTCTTATACGCCGGCAAATACGGTAATTTTATAAATGTATATTAATATGAATGCTTATGCAGACTATTTAAAATTATATACCAGTATTTTTCCAGAAGTAATAGATTTCTACAAAAATAATGTTTTCTTATTTTACTTATGGAAATCACAGTTATCTAAATTAGTTTAATTTGTGGGAGAAAGAGGTTAACATTTCTCAATTATTTTTATTTGATGACACAAACTGTTTATGTTAGTCCTAAGTGATTTTTTATTCCATTTTCTAGATGAACTTGCATTTTAATCTCACTCTGGCACTAGAGCAATTGAATGAGTTAACTTTCATTTCTTATTATAAAATATAATATTATAGGTTTAGATAAAATACATTTGCATTATGGTTATAATATATTACATCTTATATAATAAGAAGCTAATATTCTAATTAGACCAAACCGCAGAACAACCATCTGGATGACCTTCCAGATGAAGCCAGTGCTGCAAGGCCAAGGTAGCCAGGACTGCAAAGGCCGAAATAGTGGGAGCTGTGAGGGCCAAGCCCTTTGCATGAATTTCATGCATCGCCTCTAGTTATACTATAATTTGCAATGGTTCTTAAAATACTGTATATTTTATCCCTGGCTGGTTTGGCACCGTAAATAGAGCATCAGCCTGTGGACAGAAGGGTCCTGGGTTTGATTCAAGTCAAGGGCACATGCCCAGATTGCAGGCTAGATCCCTAGTGGGAAGCAGGCAGTAGGCAGCCAATCAATGATTCTCTCCCATCATTGATGTTTCTATCTCTTTGTACCTCTCTCTTCCTCTCAGAAGTCAATAAAAATATATTTAAAAAATACTGTATATTTTATGTGGAATCAATGACAATGAATTGCCACTACAGTGATAAAGAAGCAAGAGAAAAACCTATTAGCAAAAATTATCAACCTTTTAGAATGGGGATGGATGGAGGAAAGGTGGGGAAGAGGAAAATCCTGTCTGTTGCCAAAATTAGAAATTCCATGCCGAAAATAATCTCTATTATCATTTAAGATTATTATACTTGAATGCCATTAATTTTATTACTGATATTGAATAGATTTGTCCAATATACTCATTATGATAATGGATATCTTTTATATCAGCAGTGCTAATACAGTAACTACTAGTCACCTGTGGCTACTTAATCTTAAAATGTGGAATAATTTACAATATGTTACATCATAATTTATAGGGTTTCTTCCTTCTTATACTCTTAAACTGTACAGATTTATATACTTATAAGTATGAGCCAGTCTGGAAGACAACATGAAATATATTAGGCAATTACAGAAAATTGGCAAATATTAATTATTGTAGAAGCTGGATTATGGGCAAATGAGTATTTATTATATTATTTCTATTTATGAGTATTAACCACTTTATTTAATTTAAATTAATTGAAGATTTTGATATTTGAAATTAAACCTTGAAACAATTGTAAATTTAAATCAAATCATCTAAGAAAAAGAATCAAATATATTTTGTGTAAATAATTAATGAAAGTTCTTTCTATATCTGAATTATTATTAATAAGATGGCATACGGAAATAAAATTTAAGGGCAATAACCACAAAACTTAATTAAATTGAATATATTATCATAACTATCACCTTTTTGTCTAATGGTGGTTCTATATAGAACACAAAGTGTAAACATTTTACTCAAAATCATCTTAAGGGGGGAAAAAATCACTAAGTGGGAAAAATATTTTCTATTTCTTAGTGGCCAGTCCCTTGAGTCTAGGGGAAAAACTGTCCCCTTTCTGGCTGTTGTCAATCTTGAAAGAAAGATCAGACAAGTGATAGACAACAGAATTATAACAAAACAAGATAATATATTAAGGGACCAAGGCAAAGAAATTTATTAAAATTAGACTTGGCCTGTAGCAGAAGCAGACACCCAGCCAGTCTGAGTTCCCTGCCTGGTGGAAGTTTAGGGATTTTATACTTTTCTGTCTATAGGTTTCAAGGTTCATCTATTAGACATTTTGGTAGATGATCCATTTCAATATTGATAACCCACATCAAAACAACTGGTGTTCCATTTAAAAAAACAGAGCGCCTATTATGGAAAAAACACCATCATGGAAGATTCTTACCTTTTCCCTACTGTCTACCATCTCACTTGGCCATCTCCTCCAACAGAATTTCAGTGGCCCTATAGAGATAGATCTCAGGTCTGTCATACTACAAAGCATACACTCTTAATCACTTTCCGGTGCAGAGCAATCAAAATTCACAAAGCAGACGAAGAATAACTTTAAATAAATGACTTTATTTTAGAGTAACATCAAATCATGCAAACCTACTACTTTTCAATACTATTTTTTGTATTGATTGTCTGGTCCAGAAAGATTGTTTGTGGGCTTTCCCAGCCTAAGGGGAAAGAAAAGACTGTGAATAGCTCACTGAGACATTTCAAAATAATTTTATATAGTGCTTTTAAGTGTTCAAAAGGAGAATTGTGTCCCATTGATGTTTGTCTCCAAATTTCATTAATACCTCCTGAATTGGGAATTTGGTATAATAGCAGATGAGTCTTCTTTCTACATGCAGCCCAGTAAAGGTAACCTAGGAAATAGGAAGCATGACAGTCAGCTGCTCTGTAACCAGGGAGGTTGAGTTGAGCTCAATTTATTTTTCCAGCAGACGTCTCTATTTCCAGAGATGCTACAGAAACAAAAACATACAAGTGATGTATGTCTTCCTAGAAGTGTAGCCACATAAAATACTCCAAGAAATGGCTCTCTAAGGCTGAATGTTGATGTAGGACTCTTGGTTTTGTTTTGTGTGTGTGTGTTTTGGGGTGAAATGTTCTCCAGAAATAATTCAATTTCTTGAAAGGATATTTGGGATACAAAGAAATCTTTGAAGATGTATTCACTTTTCTAGACCAGGTATACAATGACAGTATTATTTTAAAACTAGAGGCCCAGTGCACAGAATTTGTAGGGTAGGCTCCCTAGACCTGGCGGGTGATCAGGGCCAATCTGTGGGGTGACTGGCAGGGTGATTGGGGGACCCGTGCTAGTACCCATTTTGGCTGGCCTGGTGCCACCCACTTCCCAGCCCTGCCTCCTACTGCCACCATCAGCTCTCTTCCTCTGCAGAGTAACCAGTGGAACAATCAGGGGTGCCTCTGCTGGCACCTGCCTTGGCTGGCCTGGCCCCTGAGAGCTGGGGGCAGCTCCTATGTTTAGCATCTGACCCTAGTGGTCAGTGAGAGTAATAGTGACTGGTTATTCCACCATTTGTCCCACCATTCACTTGATTTGCATATTAGGCTTTTATTATATTAGATCCTTGCCAGTTGCATAATACATGGGTATCTTCCATTCTTATTTAACTACTAGAGGCCCAGCACATGAAAATTCATGCACTAGATGGGGTCCCTCAGCCCAGAAGCACTCAGGGGCAGGAGGCAACCCGGCGATAAGGCGAAGGCAATGTCCCCATCATATTTCTGCTGCAGCCACTGTCAGCAGTGCAAGCCTCAGGTGGCCCTGGATACCTGAGCTTCCCCCGGCCCTGGGTAGCTGGGGGACTGAGAAGACTAGAGAATTCCACAGGCAGGCATGTGGAGCGGCCGGACCCAACTGGGAGCGGGCCCAGCCGTGTCCTGTGCTTGCTGCCCCAGTGGGGCTGAGGGGACTGGGTGCAGCCATCTTGTGGCTATGGGTGCTGCCATCTTTGAAGGAGTGGTAGTCATTTAGCATATTCCCTCCTTATTGGCTGTGGACACTGCCATCTTTCTGAAGGTGTGATGACCAATTATCATATTCCCAGGTGGTATTGTGTTGAGGTAGAGATCAATTTACTTGCAATGTCAAGTCAAATATTATCTTTTGTTGAATTATAGCTTTCAGAGACATTCCCAATATGATGAACTGTTAAGCAATTCCTCCAATTTATTTGTTACATTAAATATAGTTCAATAGAGCATTTAAATCCTGAGTAAGTTTTGAAAAAAAATCTTTACTAAAATCCTTTGTACTTATTTTACTTAAATAGGCAAAAACATTTTCAAGTTCTGTCTTTGAAAAACCTGAATATGTAGAATTTTATATGCAAATTAAAAAGTATTTCTTTGAATTAGATGAGAAGAATAAAAAATCTACATATAAAATTTTAGAGCTATTCAAGTCTAGCCTGCAAAACAGAAAACAAAACAAACAAACAAAAAAACCCTTTTAATTAAAAAGTCAGTAAGTGGTAGATTAAGAGCTCAAAATTGTAGTTGACTGGTACTTTTTTTTGGCATTTATATTCTCTGAGAGAAGTAGAAGAAAAGATAAATCAAGTGAATGACAATAAAAAAAGGACAATGCCAAATAAGAAAATAGAGCAAACAGATACATTTTTAAAGATATTTTGCTTGTTTTTTAAATTAGTACTTTTATGTTTGTTAAGTGTGAGAATGACAAAATGAAAAAGTCGTGCAAAATATAAGGCATTTATAATGAAGACATTTTTTTATTTTATACTATTTTTAAATTTAAAAAATAAGAGAAAGAAGAATAAGCTTGTCTAAGAAACTTAGCAACATTTTATCCAAGGGCAGAGTGAAGAGATTAAGATACTGCTTATGGTCTGGGGAAGAATCTATTTATAAACAATATGACATTTTTAGTTCAGGATGCATAACCATGAAGCATGAAGACCGCAAATAAGTAAATATGGAGGGAATTATCTCACTTAAATTGAAACCTCAAATTGTGTCATTTACAATTAAAATTGGCTGTCATGCATGGTTTAGGACATGCCTAGCACATCTGTTTTTATAAGACATGCAAAGCATTATTGTGTACATGAAAAGTGAAAGATCAAGAGCTAATGGCTTAGTTGGCCTAAACTGTCTATTTCTGCATACGGACAGTACAGCCCACTGTGCTAAGTTTAACCTCCCACTGAGGACTTACAGACAACATTTACAAGCTCATCCAAGTAAGGGTTAGGCTTCCCTACTTTGAAACATTGCTGCAAGACATTTTCCTTCTTTTATTATGAAAAGAAGCAAAAGGTTATTTCATACTGGGACATAAATAAATAATTGACTCATAAGCATAAGTAGAAGCATATATAGATGCATTACTTTGAATAAGATAGGTATAATCATCAGGGTCATGGCTGGACATAATGTCATACTAAATAGGGGTGATGAAAGAGTTTAAAGGATGGAGGATTACAAAAATGGACAAGATGAGTGAAAATGATAAAAGAGATAAAGGACTCTGGGCCTAGTAGCCTTGGGAACCTATTACATAAAGACGCATGCAGAGGGGCTGATAGAACTAAAGAACTATACCTTGCTGGAAACCAATCACTGTCTCACTAATAGAAAGCTGTGGGTGGGAAGCCCCAAAGGCTGGTCAACAACCTTAATTGTTCTAACCACTCACTGTTTAGCTGAAACATTGTTAGCTGAAGCAACCTCTTCCTCTGTCTTATGTAAATTTCCATTATTGGAATTTCCTGCCTAAAGGCTATGGGTGTATTCCATAGTCTCAATAATAGGGATAGCAAAGCCAGAGCAGTGGATAGTCCTCCTACTAGAGGTGGGCTCCCGCCCGGACTCCCAATATTCCCAAATTAATACTTTTCTAGTCTCTTTTCATTTGTATGCTGCCTTCTCCACACCAGAATTCTGAACCAGAACCCTGAACCATGCGGGACGTGAAAGGGGATTCCACAATACCTGTAGAAGATTATCATGGGATGGTCTTCATAAACTTTGTTAAAGAAACTGAGGCACTATTGTAAAGGAAGAACAGTAATAAATAATCCAACCTGCCTTCCAATTATTTTAACTCTGGCCACCTCTTTCTGATGTTTGAATATAACTACAAGACAGAGGACATATGATTTCCAGAAAATACCATATATAGAAATAAGACACAGAATAGAGCAGGTAATGAATCTAGAGCAACAAGCTGATACTCAGAACATTTTACTCATTTTTTCTTACAGCAACAACTTTTCAACTTTGTCCAGATAAAAATCTTATTCTAAATCCCAGAGGCATAGAGTCTTATCAACCACTATTCCATTATATGTTGATGTCAAACCACCTATACTCCTGCTATGGGTTGAATTGCGTTCTCTTCCCTCCCCAATGTATATTAAAGTTTTAGCATGTGATACCTGTTAATTTCTTAATGAGGTTAAGAAATATGTTCTTTAAAGATATAATCAAGTTAAAATGAGTCCATCATATTCCTAATCCAAAATGACTCATCATCATAAGAAGGGGGAAATGTGGACACAGACATCTATAGAAAATACCTTATGAAGATACAGACACAGAGAAAGATGGTCATATGAAGACTGCTGAGGAAATACAGTTATATAGAAAATCGTTTACCTACCCAGAAATTTTCTTCACAAAGGTACAGGAGAAATTGTTTAACATATTTTATTATTGAATGAGGATTACCCGAAATGTGATGTGCAGAACAAGTAATCTGCTAAGAGATTTCAAAGGAAATCTCTTATTTAGCAAGGTAGATACACCTCATTACATACATTTTTTTTCAAGATAAACTATAACTAGTCCTCAGGTAAGCGGACTTGACAGTACTGTTTGTCACACATAGTCATACTAACTTTACGTGGTAACTGAGGTGAACAATTTCTTTTGATGCTTACATTTCAGAAATGGCCTTCATTTCTTTGAGAAAGGCGTTCCTGGATCATAGAGCTGACAAAAGCCCTACCTTGTTTTCAAAATCATTTATTTGCACTTCAAAGATTGCAATGTGTCTAAAAATTAAGTTTTCTAAAGTAGATGCTCTAAGTAAAAGAAGGGGAGAGGACTCTCTTTTCTTATTTACAACAGGGAAAGTATGCCTCTTATTTTAAAGTAGAGGCCCAGGAAATTCTGTATCTATTGAAGGAATTAACCTCAAAATATGAAAACTTTACTACAAAAATATATCTTGGCACAAATGACTTCAATAGTAACAAACAAACATAGCAAATTAAAGTCATCTCTATATTATATGGTATATGATTATGCCATTATATATTTGATATGGTCATGCTATTCTTTTAAATGCAATGTATATAACTTATCAAATTAAATGGGCAAATGAAATTATTTAGCTTATGCATTGCAGAAATTGATAACTTCCAAACATTTATATGATGTTATTTATACTTAAACTTATAAAATATAACTTTATAAATCCTGGTGCAAATATTGTATTCAGTAATACAATATTATAATTTGCTTTGATATCAGAGAGAAGATAAAAATGCTTGTTATATCTGTATCTACATAATTCTGCAAGTTTTATTCAGTGTTATAAGGCAAAAGAAAAGATAAAAATTGGAATACAAATGAAATAGAATAGCTAAATTTAAAGAAAATGTGAAAAAAAGAAAAAGCTTAGTAATATTTAAAAAATTAGAATAGCTTGCAATGTGGGTGAGTACATAAATCAGTATCACCACATTAGAAAACTATTATTGTCTACCAAAACTGATCATAAACATAATCTACTATACAGTAATGCAATTTCACTCTTAGTAATATAGCCTACAGATAAGCAAGCTTATTTCAAAAAATTTATACAACCATCCTTAGCATTACATTATTTTCAATAGCTCAAAATGAAGGTGGGAAAGCACCTATCAATCTATGGTAGATTTAATAACTACCTCATAAAATATTGATATAATTTGATCCAAAAAATTACTGCTATCATTACAGACAAATACACAGATGAATTACCAAGCACAGTGTTGTATGAAATCAGACACAACATAACATACTGTATGCTGTATAATTCCTTACTCATGCAACTTCTTAAAAGAACAAAAATAAATTATGACTTTAGAAGTTAGAATATTTATCTTTGATGGGATTGATGACTGGGAGGAAATACAAATGAGGCTCTTCAGATTCAGATCATGTTTTCTATTTTGACATTTAGAGATTTCATGGATATGTTCATATAATAAATATTTCTTTACAATACACTTATGGTGTGTGCTGTTTACAAAATGTTTATTATACTTCAATTTTAAAAGTAAAAAATGTTTTGTAGTATTTTAGTCATAAAATATATAGTTTTGCAATAAACCTAGATGAAATTTAACTAATTCTACTTAAACTATAGTTCTAGCACTGGAATTATTGTAAAATAACATTCAAAATGTTTATCGTACCCATACAGATAAAGCAATGTTTTTATATCCAATTAACTATGTGCTAAAAAGTTCTCATTGAAAGTGTTTTTTTAGATATTCTGTTTATGGTGGCATTAAGTGCTTCAGTATCTTAACTCAAATATAATTCAAATAGTATCTCTGAAGACATATAAAACTATTATATATGTTGGGATTTCTTTTAGCTTTTTGCTTTAGTATAGCACTATTAAAAATGCAATTATGTCAGTTATGCAAGTGTAATAATAAAAATTAACTTCATGAATTTCATCTCAGCTTGAGTAGCAAAATGATTAAGACATAATTATCTTTATATTTGAAAATGAATATTAAAAACAAATTTTATGAACAAATCTCAATCCAAAAATGTTGATGTTATTTCAAAAATTTATACAGACATTAAGGCAAACCGCTTATTTTGAATTTTTTATTTGAATTTCCTGACAACTCACTAAAAAGTGAAAAAAATACCATCAGAATTATATAATATGAAAAGTTGTTAATTAATAACTTTAAAAAACTATTCTCAAAAGCTAAAGTTAAGTCTGGGATGGTTTCCTCAGTCTCAGAGAGAATATTCTGTTTTCTTATTTTTCCCCATCATATTGAGGTCACCTGCTTCCCTTGGCTCATAGCCACATTCTTCATCTTCAAAGCCAACAAAGGCAACTTGAGTCTTGTTTTCAGGCTGCCCTCTTTTGTAAACAATATTTCTCTGCCTCTCTCTTGTAAGGAAGCTTGTGATTACATTGGGCCTACCTGGATGACCCAGGAAATCTCCTAAATTCAGGTTTCTTACCTTAATTATATCTATTAAATGCTCATTACCATATAAGGAAACATATTCACAGATTGTAGGTATTAGGATGTGAATGTCTTTAAAGGTCCATTTTTAAGCCTTCTACGATTCCTTTTTCATTTATTTATCTCATTTAAAACCAGAGCTTCATGCCAAAACCGGTTTGGCTCAGTGGATAGAGCTTCAGCCTCCCGACTAAAATAGGTCCTGAGTTTGATTCCATCAAGGGCATGTACCTTGCTTGCGGGCATATCCTCAGTAGGAGGTGTGCAAATGGCAGCTGACCAATGATTCTCTCTCATCTGTTTCTAACTCTCTATTCCTCTCTCTTCCTCTCTGTAAGAAATCAATAAAATATATTTTTTAAAAACCCAGAGCTTTGTATTATTTAAATACAATGTATGATAGAAAAGTGAGGATTTGGAAGACTGTTGAAGCCAAAAGGAAACTAAAGGTCATAGTTCTTATTGTCTGGGAAGGAAGGGATATAAAATGAATAAAGGAATGTAGGATATTAGACTGAGTAGTACTTCACCTCTTCAGGAACACAGACTATTTTTTTTTGTATAAAGCAAGATTTAAGGAAAACATTGATTGTAGGCCCTCAAAATCATGAAATTTCAGCAACTGTTACACACCTTATTCAAACCAACAAAAGTGTGTACTAGTATTCTAAAAGAAAATATAGTTGGTAGTATTTATATAGATTTTGACAGTGAAGTTATGAAAAAAAAGAATTTTGAATCAATATTCAAAACAAGAATTATGAATCAATCAAAACCCCAGGTTTCAAATGTAATAATGAAATGATAGATATTGGTTTTATTATGCTCAAATGATAGGATATATTGTTTAACCACAGTATATAATTATTTTTAGAACATATTACTTCTTTATTATATATGATACTAGTCCTTTGATGGATATGTGGTTTGAAAAAAATTCTGTCTTTTAACCCAGGTAACAAGGTCTTTCACAGAGGAAATGTTTTTAAATTTGATGAGACCTATTTCCAACTTTCCATTTATGGGTAATACTTTTGGTATCGAGTCTAGGGACTTGACACCTAGCACTATATTTTAGTGATATTTTTACCATTTTTAAAAAGAAGTTAAATACACAGTCCTAGTTGAATAAAGATTAAGTGTTATTAAAATCACTTACAACTCCCCCCATTTAATTGCTATAAACATTGGCACAGGAAAATCTAATTCAGTCAAGTATTTGTATTCATTTCTCATTGTTCCTGTAACAATTCGTCATAACCTTGGTAACTTAAAACAACACATATTTATTGTCTTACAGCTCTAGAGGTTCTGAGTCTAAAATGAGTCTCATTTGGATAAAATCAAAGTGTTCCTTTTGGGGGATTTACAGGGCATTCTGTTTTCTTGCCTATTCCAGCTTCTACAGGCTGCTCCCATACTTTCAGCTCATGGCTTGTTTCATCTTTTTTTTTTAATGTATTTTAACATATTTTTATTGATTTCAGAGAGGAAAGGAAAGGGATAGAGATAGAGACATCAATGATGAGAGATCATAGATCGGTTGCTTCCTGCATACCCCTACTGGGGATTGAGTTTGCAACCCAGGCATGTGCCCTTGACCATAATCAAACCTGGGACCCTTCAGTCTGCAGGTAAATGCTCTATCCACTGAGCCAAACAAGCCAAGACCTGTTTAATCTTTAAAGCAAATAATGGTTGGTCAAGTATTTCTCATACCACATCTGTGACATTGACTCTCCTGTGACTTCATCAACATTACTCAGGCAATAGAAACTCACTTTCAGACCACAAAATGTATTTATTCTACAATAGTTTGCTTTATGAGATGCCATAAAATATGCACTATAACAAGTATACTTCAAAAAACACTCCACTAAATCCTAAATAAAGCCTCAAACTTAAAGTAATTCCTAACCAGTCACAAGATTAAAACTATCACCTGTCACATTAATTTTTGTTTTTATTTCAAAGAATGTTTACATATTAAAGGTATTATTTTGCATGCATATCAACCTATAATTTGGAGAGGGGATGCAGCTCTTTGTTTGCTATTTTGAAAGAAAAAATAAAGCAAAAAATCAAGAATTAGCCTTTAGATAGCCACTGCATATAAAGTATTTCAGATACCTTATATCCTTTTACCCAAAGATCCAGGAATATAAATAGGGTAATGAAAGGTATAAATGAAGAGAAACGGTTGCAGAGGTCAGAGAAGACATAGAGATAGCTGACTTAAATCTGTATCTGAAGTTATTCTGTTCACTCAAGAGTTTTTTTTTCCTCTTCAGTGATTATCAGGTCTGGCATGAATAGGTAGAAGATAAATGGCATAGAAGTAGGTCTCCTTCTCCTAGTATTATCTTTCTGCATAATTAATATAGCACCCAAGGTGCTGGGCATTGAGAATATGAGAATTAATGGGAAATTCTTTTATGTGAATAGCTAATAAACTAATGATGAGTTGGCAAATGGTTTTCATTTGATTTGCTTGGTTTGGTCTATTGTAAGGGGGAGCATGAAGTTCTCTGTGAACAAAAAAAATATAAATTCCACACACAATGGAAAAGTTTTCTTTTGAAACTTGTAATATACATATCAACCATACATAAGGAATGTTTATATATATATATATATATATATATATATATATATATATATATATATATATATTGGATATTATATTTGTTGAACCTGGTCTACTTACAAAATGCCTATGCGAATTAAAATTCAAAATTATTAGAAACTAACCATAGAAAAGCAGGGAAATAGGAGAAATTGAAACAAGTTAGGGAATAAAGTGATCATTTGACAAGAGACAGATTTCATTCATTATAATTAATAAGTGCTTGCAGTCTAACATGTATCCTACAGGTGAAAATAATTTTATTGTTCTTCATAAAAATGTCCAGGAAAGCCCTTACAGAGGTTCTACTCATGCCTAAATAAATTCTTCATAATGATTCAGTCTCATCTTATAATTAGAATGGGATTTAGCACTAACATCCCCAAATTATATAATTAATTACATGCAGCTTCAATTACAATTACTAATTGATACAAAGCCCCCAGCTTAACTCCTAGAGGTAATCAATTTTACAACAGGAGTTGTGAACAAGTGGTTAGATTACCTTACTTAGCTCACTAGTTCGTGTTAACTGGCTAATTAGACAAAACAGTGGTAGGGAATTTGGTAAGTAATATTTTCCCCGAAGTTCTTAATTTGAGAATAAACTCTTCCAGTAGTCTAAATTATATTCTGTCCTCTACATCCTCCTCTTTCACTTCTCTTGCCCTCTTCCTTGTGACTATAAGATCCTACTGAAGTGGGTCTATTTTTACAGTGATTTTCATGTTTTCAGTGCTATAGTTTACAGAAACTTCGCCCGTGGTGTAAACTAATTACTAAAATTAGAGGAAGACACCGAAATAAAAAATATTTTCTCACCATTCTGAGATGTTTGAGTTTTAAATATAGTGAGTAAATAAGATTTTTTTTCTTGAACAGCTTTTACACTCCTGGTTTGGACCATTCCATTTGAATATAGGGGCACACAGCACACAGGTGCATTGCTTAAAATGCAAATGCCTGAACTCCACTCAGAGCATCTGATTTAGATTCCTCTGGCCCATAGGGCATAATTTTAGAAACACTGATTTCAAGAACAAGAAGGATCTCTTTTCAGGTACCAGGAATTTGTGGCCCTTGAGTAACTTAAAAAATTAACCAGACAAAATTGACTTGAGTTGTGCTAGGTGTAGGTTTTAATTTTCTTTATGAAGCCATATTATTATACCAGAGAGAGGTGAAGTAGCTACTTCAGCCTGTCTAAAAGATACATTTTAAATCAAAACTTTTATAAATTCTTAGTAAGCCCTTTTTGAAGTCTCATTTTAAAATGTCCTTCCTAGTTAAGCTTTTTTTCAGTAGCCAAACTACAACAAAAAAAAATAAAATTTTTAATTTAATTTATTGGAGTGACACTGGTTAACAATTATATAGGTTTCAGGTGCACAAATCCACAACCTATCATCTGTACCCTGCATTGTGTGTTCACCAGCTTAAATCAAGACTCCTTCCGTCACCATTTATCCCCCCATACACTCCTCCTTTCCTTCCCCACATCCCCTCCCCTGCAGTCACAGTACTGTTGTGTATATCCTTGAGTAATTTTCTCCCCCGCCCCTTTCTGCTCAGTTCCTGAGCCTCCCCCACACCTCCACAGCTGCTAGCCTGCTTTCTATGAGTCTGTCTCTATTTTGCTCACTTTTTGTTCATTAGATTCCACATGTGAGTGGAATCACACGGTACTTGTCTTTCTCTGGCTGGACCATTTCCCTTAGTCTAATGCCCTCCACGTCCATCCATGCTTTCATAAATCAAGTGTTCCTTCAAAAAAAATTTTAAACAGGAATATATAGAAACATCTTGGCCTTCATTCAGAAATTTGACCACAATTTTCTTGTTAAGTGTTGCTTAACCCACGTGATGTAAATATAGATATCTACTAAGCAGCTTAAACATAGTAGTCCCTGACTCATATCACATACTCAGGTAAGTAGTAATAGCATGCACAGAAATATCCCATACAACCCATATCCCGAATATATGTGATTATAAAATCATCCTCTATGTGAAGAAACACATAGAGAAAGGTCACTTTGGAGACTAGCAATTCCCTAAATCTGATTCCTAAAATGGAAGCCAGAGAACCAGACTCAATTATAATTAAAGCCCCTCCTACATACATGAACTCACAATGTGATCTAAGTTACAAATCCTGTGGATATTTGATAAATATTTGTTATTTCTGCATTAACTTGAAATATCTCATGTATTATAAAAAGCATATATGTATATGTACTAATATATATATATACATATTCACATACATATATATATACATATATATACATATATAGTACTTCATAAAAATTTTATAAATACATCAATATTATCATGCATAATGTATCATAAAGTATTATATTTATGTAATATGTAATAATACATTATAAAATTATTTAAATACCACTATACTGCTATAAATAAGTGTATCTGTGAAAATAAAATATTTCATTTAGAACTTGTTTGGGTACAAGTAGCATATTTGCCTTAAATAAAATAAATAAATGTATTAACTCATATAAATGAAAAATATGAAGACTACAGTTAGGTTCAAACACATTTATGTTATGTGGGTTATCTGGATTCACAGTATATGTTCACTTAGCTTTCTTTTTCTCAATGACTTTTTTTTTTGTTTTTCAGGACTGTGGGGAGGTTTAATGAGCATAGATGCTGTTTTCAGTGTCCTAGGTTCAAATCTAAAAAAAAAAAAAAAAAAAAAAATAGTCATTACTGCTGACTATTCCAGCATTGTGTGTGTGATCTGAATTATTTAGTTTGCTTACTTGTTCCATGAACTTAGCCTTGATCCATACTGTAGACAGGAGAATGTCATTAGGATGGGTAAAAAAGTATCTTCTAAGGCAATGATACTGCAGGATTTTTCAAAGATAATTATTACATTTTTAGCTAGTTTAATTGAATGGACAATATCTTTTAAACATAAAAGAAACTTCAAAAGAGAAGAAAGCTCAGGAATATTAACAATTACTGGGAATCCAATCAGCAACCTTTCAGTACATGGGAGGATGCCCAACCAACTGAACCATCCTGTCCAGGGCAACATAATTTCTATTACAGCCACTCTGACTTAAAGGGGTTTGATAGAATTAAATTGACATAGTGAGAAAATGTTGGCTAAATGGATCTGGAGTGCTGAAGAAAGACATTTATAGGCTGAAAATATTGTATTTTAAAATATGTTTTTATTGCTGAGAGAGAGAGAGGGAGAGAGAGACATTCTGACCAGAGACCCATCACAGTTGCAACCTAGGTATTTGTCCTGGTTAGGAATTGAGCCGACAACCTTTCAGTGCACAGGACAATGCTTACCCAACTGAGCCACACTCTCCAGGGATGAAAATATACATTTTAAATATGTATGTTATTTAAAATTGAGATAAGAACCTTAGGACTTGAATATTTATGAGACTGGTGGAGAAGGACCAAGCAAAGAAGGCTGAGGAGTGTAAATCCAAGGTTGCTGGTTCGTCTATTCCCTCCTCATCTGGGCGCCTGGTAGGAATCAATGCCTGGGCCGTGCTGTTGAGTGGGGCTGACTGACTGGTTTCACCAATGCATGCTGTGACCATTTGTGAAATACACAATTTAAATGACCTAGGAAATCTTTCCAGTTTCTCTCACTCTCTCCTTCTCCACAACAAAGAGCAGCTGATTTAACTGCCTGGACTCATGAGTAATTCCAATGAGCACCATTTCTCTGCTCAGCAGTAATTTCATTCACGGATAAACGAGAGTTGATATATTAAAACTGTATAACTCAGCCTATCGTGACTGAAACATGTTGTGCCTCTGCTACCAACTGAAACAGGTCTTAAAAGGAGCATGTGAAAAACCGTCTTTAAATGCAAATTGAACATCAGAGTCTATCCATGGGATTAGTTATCACAACTGAAATGTTGGCAGCTATTTTTAAAATTATTATTTTATTTGTTTTATACTGCCGGAGACTGTTAATTGTGGGAGTTATTGGGGGGAAACATACTACTAGTAGAAAACAATTCATAATCTTTCTTACATGTGTTACTCATATTATGATCAATAAGGACATTGCTTCTCACAAGGGTAAGTAACATCAAGACACACAATCAATCATAACAAACCTTTCTTTTACTCTGCTTTGAGTAGTATATGAAAAGGACCCTGTGCAATTAGCCTAAATGGCCGCTTGGTGTCAGTATTATGTTATGCCTGTTGATCAGTAATTTCCTCTTTAAAAAAAACCACACACACACCATCAAACAAAGTCATATTAACATTTAAAAAAATATATTTTATTGATTTCAGAGAGGAAGAGAGAGGGAGAGAGAAACAGAAACATCAATGAGAAAGAATCATTAATTGGCTGCCTCCTGCACACCCCACATTGGGGATCAAGACCACAACACAGGCATGTGCCCTTGGCTGGAATCAAACCTGGGATCCCTAGGTTCATAGGCTGACGCTTTATCCACTGAGCCAAACTAGCTAGGGCTATGTTAACATTTTTTTTTTTCATGTTTAGGCAATCCAGCATTTAAAGTCTCCTTATCTACCAAGATTTGTATTTTGTGTTTTTTTGTTTTAAATCTCTGATACTGAATTTTAAGGGTTTTTGTTAAAAATGCATAGAGCGGATATTTTGCTTTTGTTTGATATACCTATTTCAACTATTTAACATTACCATTGGAGTCAGTATGTTCCCAAAATTTAAACTATATTTGTGTTTACTTCTTATTTATTTGTTACTATTATCACATTACGATTATGGCAAATGAATACAGTTTGACATTTTAGAATTATTGAAAAAATAGTATTGGCCTTAAAAATTTATTATTTTGTTTTATGAATCTGTAGGTATTTATGACTTGATATTAATATGCGTGTCTAAGTATAGTAGGCAATCAATACTGAATTGATTTCTTTTATGAAATTGGTAGTGTGAAAAAACAATGAAATTAAAGTTTAAAATATTGAGTTAAATAAATTAAGATGGGATTCTGTATTTTAGGCCACAGCTATTTGTAATGCATCATATTATCTTTACTGGTAAAAAAAAAAAGTACATTCTTTATGGTTTTATCTGAAATTGTATTCTCTGAGAAGCACTGAATGGGTTAGATTATCATATAATGTTAAAATAGAAATTATCTAAATTTTAATAATTACCTAGTGGTGAGTCAGTATAATCAGTTTTTCTTAAAATTTGTTAGAGGAAGTTTTCTGATACACTGGTGATAAATCATTTTATCCATAAATCCTCATCCCTTAATTTTATTAAGAATACTTTGACTTTTAACATTCACTTTAGAAAGTGAATAAATATACATATTAGCATAATAAAATAAAAGGATGACTTATTTAATGGTAACAAAGAAAATTGTAATAAACTTGCATATTCAATATAATTTTAGACATTTTAATTTGCTCATTTTTAATTGTTCTCATTTTGAATCACTTATGTATATAGTATATACATATTACTTAACTCTGTTAAGTAATCTCATTAATATCATGTATAAAAATGCTTAATATTTTTTAAATTTTTATATACAGATTAAATGTTTTATAATGAACTCATATATCTATGTCTACGTCTATGTCTATGACTATGTCTATGTCTATAACTATCTTTTCATATACTTTTTCCCCCTTCTTTGGCCAAATTTACATTGTGTGTAGAAAGCCACTTTAAAAAAAAAACACATGACATATCAGTTTGCTTTATTCATTGATCTTCAGTATCATTATAATTATATATGTGTAAAAAATTAAACAAATAAATAATTTAATAAAAATGAATTTAAACACATTTTTTAAATAAACATGAACCATAAAGCTTATTACAATAATCTCAAATTGAGATTCTTATAGCCTTTGCTTTCCTAGTAAAATTGTTATTTTTTCATTCTGGAATATAAAGCCCTCTTTAATTAAAGTCTAATTATTTAAGTCTAAGTCTATTGTTTTAGGTGTCTAACAGTGACGACTTATATACCCTACTAGAGGCCCCATGCATGAAATTCATGCACAGGGAGGGTCCTTAGACCTGGCTGGCAATCAGGGCCTGTTGGGGCCTTCCTTTCCCCGGCCGCTGGCTGTCAGCTCAAGCCTTCCTATATTCTGTGCTGTCCCCTGGTGGTCAGTGCAAGTCATAGCGAGTGGTCGAACTCTGGAGGGGACAATTTGCATATTAGCCTTTTATTATATAAGATGAAGTAATCATGAGGAAACATCTAGTAACTTTCTGTCACCATACAAAGTTATTGTGACATTATTCAGTATATTCCCTATGCTCTACTTTACATTCCTGTGTGTTGTTTTTAAGATAAGTTTGTACATCATTTTTAAATTGGAACTTCCATTTGACCCAGTGATCCCACTTCTAGGAATATATCCCAAGAAACTAGAAACACCAATCAGAAAATATTTGTCATATGACAGAAAGAATGTACTTTTTTTTTCTTTCTTTTTTTTTTTTACCAGTAAAGACGATATGATGCATTACAAATAGCTGTGGCCTAAAGAAAGGTTATATGCACCATATGTTCATAGAAGCAAAATTCACCATAGCTAAGATTTGGGAACAGCTTAAGTGCCCATCATCAGATGAGTGAATTAAAAAACTGTGGTACATCTACACAATGGAATACTATACTGCTGTAAAAAACAAAAAACGAACAACAATAACAACAAAAACACAACAAGGAATTCTTACAATTTCAAGAGTCTTATATGCTAAATTTGGAAGGGCTCTGGATGTGAAGTGTCATTATCTTTAGGGAAGCATTTATGTTTGGTACCAATGTGTGGCAAAAAGAGGATAGCCAACCAGAGAAACTCAAATGAGTTCTGTAACAAGACTTTATTGAGTTTCATTAGATAGGGATGATTGAATGAATCAATGCCCATGTGACTCAATCTCTAGCTGTAGGTCACGTGGCTCAAAGCCTGAGTCATCTAATCATATGGTTGGTCTTTCTGACATTGCCAGCATTATCCTAGTCATCCTGTTAGTATAAACTATTTAGAGTTCCATATGAGTCACCTCATTAGCATAATGAGGAGCCCACTGAGAATAACAAAGACACTCTTATCACTGGGAAGTTCCAAAGATTTGGATGTATGTTAGGGTTCTCTAGATAAATAGAATTAATGAAATATATATGTGTGTGTGTGTGTGTATGTGTATGTGTGTGTATGTAAATTTGGTAAATCCAAAATCTGTAGATTAGGCCAGCAGGCTGGAGACCTAGAAAAGAGTTACCATTTGAGTCCAAAGGCAGTCTGCTAGCAGAATTCCATTTTCTTCCAAAAGTGTCAATCTTTTTCTATTAAAGCTTTCAATTGCCTGAATGAGGTTCGCCCACATTATTAAAAGTAATCTGCTTTAGCCGAAACCGGTTTGGCTCAGTGGTAGAGCATCGGTCTGCGGACTGAAAGGTCCCAGGTTGAATTCCGGTCAAGGGCATGTACATTGGTTGCGGGCACGTCCCCGGTGGGGGGTGTGCAGGAGGCGGCTGGTCGATGTTCCTCTCTCATTGACGTTTCTAGCTCTCTATCTCTCTCCCTTCCTCTCTGTAAAATATCAATTATATATATATATATATATATATATATATATATATATATATATATAAAAGTAATCTGCTTTACCCAAAGTCCACTAAATTAGATGTTAATCTCATCCAGAAAACACCTTCACAGAAACAACCAGAAGAAAAATCATCTCAGCAGTTTCCATGAACTAAATCTACACAACTACAAAGAACCACGCAATAACATGGAAGATAATGATTTTCCCCTGTTTTTTTTTTTAAAGTATATTTTTATTGATTTCAGAGAGGAAAGGAGGAGAGAGAAATAGAAACATCAATGATGAGAATCGTTGATTAACTGACTCCTGCACTACCCACACTGGGATCAAGCTTGCGACTCTGGCATGTGCCCTGACTGGGGATCAAACTGTGACTTCCTGGTTCATAGTTTAGAATGATGCTCAACCACTGAGCCATACCAGTCAGGCTCTCCTGTTTTTTAATGTAGCACACTCTCTCAATCATCCTCTAAGTTCATTACACTCTGTTTTATATAAATAAGTAGATAATTCTTTCATAACTAGTGGATAATTCTTTCCCTATTTATAATAATAAAAGTATAATATTCTAGTTAGACTGGACATCCTTCTAGACCACCTTCCAGATAAGCTGAGCTGTGAGGGAAGCCCATGTCCTGGGTGCCAGAGGGGAGCCAGTGTTGGCAGCCAGGGGAAGGAAGGCCTAAGCTTGCACTTAATTTCATGCATCGGGCCTCTAGTTTAAATATAAATATAGTATGATGTTGATTTGCTTACCAAAAAAACAAACAAACAAAAAAAAAACCACACACACACATAATACAACGAATTTCAGGAGTGACTTTGAGTAAATAAATGCTAAATATAATTAGTATTCTGTAACTGAAATTGATTTAATATGTAGTTAGCCTGGGAAAATAATGCTATTTTCTGTTTCTTCTCTAATAAATTAAATTATAATGCTTTTTTAACAATTGCCTTCTTTGCTAAAATGTTCTCAGTTTTCAAAAATGAAACCATGGTGTATTATATTCATCTCTAAAGAGGTTATTAATTTAATTGTAAACCAAATTATATTAGATAACAAGAAAGTTGGGAGGGGGAAGAATTCAACATAAACTCAATATGTAAAGTTTGACTCAGTAAGTAAAATTTGACTTGAAAATGGAAATTAGAACTTGAGTAAAATAAATACATCATAACTAAGTGCATAATATTCATAGCAAGATTCAAATGTTATCAAACTACCAAGAATTACTATTTAAATAACCTTCTATTAACACTCAGGAAATTATTATGAGATATTTTTGTTTACTTAGAGATCTCACAGTTTTAGCTTAGGTACATAAGCAGTTGAAAGGTATAATAATTAAAGCAATAAACAAGAAAATAAATGACACATTCAAGTGACTTATTGCCTTAAAGATAAAATCTCAAGAGTAGATAAGAACATTTATGGTCTGGCCACAATTTTCCTAACCCTCTCTCTAACCACTCTCCATATTCTGTACATTGTATGTTCTGTGATTCCTTAAAGGGATCAGAAATCTCATTAGTAGCTCTTGCTTTTTCTGCTTGGAATAAACTCCATCCCTTTCAACCACCTTGACTAACTCACTCTATCTTTTAAGCCTACTTCCATGAAGCAAGCAGACTTCCCTGTGCTTCATTGCCCTGGCATAGATTAATATCCTTTCCTAAACATGAAACTGACTAAACGTAGTTTATTGTTGGCTTTTTGTTCTGTTTCTCTAAAACCTGTGCTACTCTAATTGGTATTCTTGTAGGGCAGCGATTTTCAATGTGTGCTGCAAAGATTTGTAAAACGTTGAATGTCTGAGTATGTTTTCAGGGGCACTGACCTCTTTTCCCTCAAAAAAAAAAAAAAAAAAAGTGACAACAGCCAATACAACAATAGCCATCTGGTGTGAATGAATCAAAATATACCGTATTTGCCGGCGTATACGACGATTTTTTGGCCCTGAAAAATATGCCTCCAAGTGGGGGGTAGTCTTATACGGCGAGTATATAACAAACTCTGTATTTTGAGTGGAAATGTTAGGGGGTCATCTTATACAACCAGTCGTCTTATACGCCGGCAAATACGGTATTTTCAGGGCCAAAAACTCGTCTTATACGCCGGCAAATACGGTACTCTTTTTTTTTTTTTTTTTGGTCAATTCCACACACAAACCATATTTCTTGGTGTGCTGCAGAATTTTAATAACTCGTTTATTTGTGCCATGAGATGAAACGCTTGAAAATCACTGTTGTGGGGGATGAAGGTGAAGGGTGTGGAGGAGACCAAGAGAGACAAGTTTTTAAAAACCGGAAGCAGGTTGAAAGCACCAATAGGAGTAGAAGCAGCAGCATTCGTGGGAAGTAGCAATGTCTCTGAGGAGGTGACTGTGAGGTACACCGGGGAGAGTGAATCCCAGGGTCAGTCTAGGCCAGGCAAGCCCAAGTTCATCCTGCTCCATGCCGGTCTGAAACAGCAGAGCCTGTGGGCCTGGGAGAGCAATGGGAGTTGGCACAACAGATGGCTCACCTGGAGAGAGATTCAGATAACCATTGAGACCTCTCCTATTTGTCATTGCCTTTGACTAACCTTGCAAAACGTATGAAAATGTGTAAAGGAAACTCCATTCAAAGCAGAGTCCGCAAACCCTGAAGAGGAAGCTCTGAGGCATGTGCCTCCCCTACTCATCACAGCTTACTTGACACATTTGGTCAGGAAGAAGCTTACCTTCCTACCCAGGAGGAAGAAGGAACATTTTCTTTTTACAGATCAACAGACCGGCCAATGAGAAAACTCCACATGCAGCCAAGGAGAAGCTACCTCCACCCTGAACGCCCACTGTCCTCCAGTGGACTCTTGCTCATAACCACCCATCCCAACTTCTTCTTTTTGTCTATAACATAATGCTTCCCTCCCGTATTCCCTGAACTTGTTTGTGCTTCACCGTAGTTTATATGTCTAAAATAGCAATTCCTATATTATTCATAAATATTTTTTTTTCTTTCTGGTAAAATAACTGGCTATTTTCTTTTTAAGGTTGACAAAAGAAATACAGAAAATTATTGCAATAGAATAACCAGTAACCTGTGTTAGCTGAGAGCATAGAATTAGATTTTAGTTGAGTTAAAACATGTGACAGTATATTAAAAAAAAGCAAAAGTGTTAACAAGAACAACCTATTTTATAACAAATGATTAGATTAATTATAGCTCACATTATTTTAGAAAATTTTTGAGTCAGTTATCAATTTATTGGCTGTGTTTTTTCTGTTATGAAATGCTTGAGGAAGGCATCTTATTTTACCTCTTTAGAAGCCATCGTAATGCCTGACTTACAGTGGCTGCTGTACCAAAAGAATAAATTTAAGGCAAAATGTGTGTAATGTATGTAACATATTGATACTTCATTCAGACTTCAAAGCCCTTATTTTAAGGCTAAATAACTTGAAATTTTTATAAAAGTACAAGAGGAGTAGGAGTATTTCTAAGAACGTAAATAATGCTAAAGAATCAGTCATTATTTGGTCTGTGCAAGGGAAAAAAAACCACTCACGTTTATGATGTATCCACAATCAAGAGTAAAGATTTTTGTGAGTGGATAGTTTATGAAGTTGCCTAAGTATGTTTCATTGTATAAATTCTCTTATAGCCATTACGTATGATTTTTATAAAGAGGTTGACTATCACAATAAATTAGGAAATCCAAACTGACCCAAAGATGAACTGACAAGTCAATTGCACCTGAGAAAATAAACAGCAATGTAACAACAAAAGTAACAGCAAAATCATATGAGTTTTTTTAAATATCCCCCAAGTTATTTTCCTCACATGATGCGGGCAAATGATTTTTTTTTTCTGAAATAGCCCATTTAGATAGCATGTCTGGCCAGATGGCACTGTGAGACAGCCTTTGTCTTGAGAAGGTAAGAATCCTAGTTAAACAGAGTCAATGGGGAAAATAAATCAGTTGACTTTAGCTATCCTAGGATGCCTGTCAGTCTATGCTAGTTTCCTGGAGACCAGAACTTTAGAATATAAATTTAAATATGAAAAAGTGCCCATAAAGAGTATATTTTGACACAATTTTTGACCATTTTTGGGTGAAAATTCAGCTAGGCATACAGTCTCAATTGTATTTTTTTGAGATATTTCTGACACTTTGAGAAACTTAAGCCTTATTTTAAATACTTTCTCTTTAAGCATATTTAAAAATTATTGTTTTCTTTCTAAGTCCCACACTTTGTTTATTCCAGTGCTGAACTGATAGGGAGGGAGCACTCTAGCTCACAGCCAATCTGCCTCAATCCTTACTATAAAATTAAAGTCACTCGCGAAGGTTGCATTGTTGAAATCACACTTTTTTTTAAAAGTGTCCCCATGGCTAATATAATTTCTTTAAAAATTCTGCATGAATAGAATCTAACCAAGTTACATCAACCTTTAAAATCATGTACCTGACTTGACTTTGCATGTGTATTTCACTTATGTGTTTGGCTGGTGTTGTGTAGTTCAGTGGTTGAGTGTTTACCATGAATCAAAGAGGTCATGGTTTGATTCCCAGTAAGGGCACATGCTCGGGTTTCTGGCTAGATCCCCAGTAGGGGGAGCGCAGGGGGCAGCTGCTTGATGATTCTCATTATTGATATCTCTCTCTTTCCCCCCTCTCTCTTTATCTGTTTCCCCCCTCCCTATTCTCCTCTCTGAAATCAATAAAAACAATTAAAAAAGGAGACATAAAAATGTTTTATTATGATATGTTGACAAAGTTTAGATTTGCTTATATATTTGCATATATAGATAACCATACCCACCAGGCACAGGAATTACTAAAATTCCTAAGATTTCTGTGATAGGAACCTGTTTTACTAAATCTAGTCCATAGCCTATTTAGGATGAGAATAGATTATCTATAATCAATGGGCTATTATGATAGAACTAGAGGCCCAGAGCACAAATTGATGCACCAGCAGGGTCCCTTGGCCTGGCCTGTGAGATTGAGTTAAAACTGGCTTTCTGACATCTCCTGAGGGGTGCTGGATTTCAAGAGGGTGCAGTCCAGGCTGAGGGACCCCACCAGTGCACAATCAGGCCAGGGAGGGATGCAGGAAGTTGGCCAGCTGAAGAGGGACTGCGGGAGGGCTCCAGGGCATGTCCAGCCTGTCAGTCCCGGTCTGCCAGACCCCAGCAAGAAGCTAACCTACCAGTCGAGCGTCTGCCCCTGGTGGTCAGTGCACATCATAGTGAGTGGTTGAACAGCCTTAGTGTATCATTAGCATATTATGCTTTGATTGGTTGGACAGATGATTGGATGACTGGACACCTACAATATTAGGCTTTTATTATACATAATGATGGTGGGAAGGGTGGGCTAAATGTAATCAGTTTCTCTTCATGATTCCACTCTCAGATAAACCAATCTTTCTCTGATGAGGAGGAATAGCTATGGAGTGCTCAAAAAAGACTAACTGCACATTTAAAAAAATTTTCAGAGCCACTCAGGAAAATTCTCCCCACATAGAAAATGTAAATTTCCCTCCCAAGATTGCAAATGTTTTACTAAAGTATTTGAATAAGTATTAATACAATAAGATATATATTTCATATCATGAAGTCCAACCTTTAGATAATAACACGATCCTTTGAAAATACATAACAATTATATATAGAATAAGATTAATTTTCTGAATTGTCCTCAGCATTAACAAATGATCAAGCTTAAAAACATAATTACATTATGTTTTATGCTATATATTGCTCTTTAGATAAAATATAATAATGATTTAATAATATATCAAGATAATAAAGATAGTATAAATTTGTTTTAGTAATTTAATAACTTCCAGTTTTTCCCCCTTTAGTTTAATATATTTTTAAAGTGTCACGCACCGTGCTTATTTTCTTTCTTTTTTTAAACTTAATTTTATTTTTATAACATCTAAATATAAAGAATTCTTAGAAGATACTGTTCTTTTTTTTTTCAGAAGGCAGTGATTTTTATGATTAATTTACAAAGTAGACAATAACTTTGTCTCTTTGAAGATACAATGAAATACTATGCACATTCCAAAATACTGCTCTTTTTTATAATGACAATTTAGGAAGTAAATTATTATTTTAAATGACCAGTTATTTATTCTTCCAACAAGTATTTATTTGGCATATGTGTGGTGCCCTTTCTAGGTATGGCAGGTTCTCAATCGACTGAAACATATGGCTCATGAAGGGAGAGGATAGGGATGATCTGTGAAATGCAGCAGATTTTATTTTAACTCACTATGGACAAATTTAACATTTTGGGCAATGAAAAATATATTGTTATAATATAAAGAATAAACTTACTTTCAACATTGATATTATAGAGTTATTGGTAAAGGAAATACTATAGACAAGAGAAAAACTAGAAACAATATCAATATAATAATAATTTTGAATATCAATATAATAATAATTTCTATAGCAGATAATGAGGCCCCAATCCTAGAGATCAGAGCTTAGAGACTTATAAGTTCGAACAAAAAGTTCACTGTATTTGAAGTAGCGTAAGTGCTAGGTCTTAAAGTTTGCTCATAACTCTATTTCTTATATTTTAAATAAGCTAGAGAGAGATGAGGGAAGAGGGAGAAGGGGAGAGGAAGAGAGGGAGAAGAGGAGAGGAGAGGAGAGGAGAGGAGAGGAGAGGAGAGGAGAGGAGAGGAGAGGAAGGGAGGAAGGGGAGAGGTGGGGTAAGGAAGGGAGGGCATGGGAAGGGAGTGGAGAGGAAGAGAGGGGACAGGAGGGCAGGGGAAGGAGAGGAGAGGAGAGGAGATGAGGGGAGGGGTTGAGAGAGGAAAGGAGGAGAGATGGGGAGAAGTGGGAGAAAAAAAAAGGGACGGGAGAGGGAGAGGGAGGAGATAGAAAGACATTGATTTCTTAGCTAATAAAACGAGTAGCAAAAAATAACACAAGAGTCAGAGGCAATTTTATTGTAGCGGTACGACAGCCCAGGATAGAGAACATAGAAAGAGAACAACCAACAAGAAATATGATGTCTAAAAGAAACAAAAATTGGAACAGGGCAGGCAGGTGGCATACACAGGCACAAAATAAAAAGGTCAAGGAATATGTTGTAATCAATTTTCAAACACTGTGTAGGAAGCAGATAGTCTGTAATACTGATTCTGTCAACAGGGGGATAAAGGTCAGGTTGTGGCAAATTGTACTAGATGAGCTTTAATATAACATTAGATTTTCTTCATCATTCACTGTGAGATAGTGCCTGATGCAAAATGAACTTATGATCAGTCCAGAAATCAAAGTTTCCATGGAAATGGTACTTTTATTTTCATGTGAATAAATACACAAGTGTTGATAATAGGTTTCAGTGGCCTGTGGATACATAAAGGAAAATCACATTTACTTATTAAACCTACAAAATATGTTCATTTTTTAGGTGTTAAAGTCTACAATACATTTTGTTTAAATTAATGAGGTTGTTCTCATCAGTTATTATAAGAACAGTGAAAGTTGTGTAAAAGTTGTCTTTCTTCAGCTCTCCATTTGCCACTTACAAACTGTGAGTTTAAGTAATGTGGTAATATCTCACTGTCTTATTTTCTTCACACATACAATAATATAATAAAACATATTACTTGGAGTTACTGTGACAGGATCATATCTTACACATAAGGAATGCTCAAATACTAAATAGTAATGATTAACAATCCACTTGTCCAAGGAGAGATGAAAAAGGAAAAAAAATGTTCTTTTGATTCTTGCTATAAATTCAGTTACTTATTTTGAAAGCAGACACTATATGTTTTTGTCTATTAACTATGCTTGTCATGTGACTGAATGAATTCTCCAAAAGGCATTTACGGTGGACACATTCAAGGGTGACCCTATCAATGTGTACAATCTTGTGTAACTCATCCTTGGGGCAAGGATAGACAGCGCCTGTGACTTGATTCTAAGCCAATAGAATTTGGGAATAGTGAGGGTATATCACTCATGTGATTATGTTTTGTGAATGAGGGTTCCTTTTTCTCCACAACCTCTCCAACACTTGTTATCACCTACTTGCTGATAACAGCCACTCCAAGAGGTAAGGGGTGGTGTCTCACTGTGTAGTTTTGATTTACATTTGCAAAGTGAAATTTCACCACTGTTGCTGAAGTCTTGTCACATTCAATGAGAGGTAGAACTGGATTCTGCTATAGCACTTTTCATCTATAAATGCATTTTAAATTTTGTAATATATGCATATGGAGCTAGGAAATAAAGCAGATGCAAGATGTTCACTGTAATGAAAGTTAATTCTAGGCCAGTTACTACAATTTCCAGGATTTTTGGCTGTACATTAACTCTTTTCTCTAAATAATGTATTTTTATTTATTTCAGAGAGGATGGAATATGGAGAGAGAGATAGAAACATCAATGATGAGAGAGAATAATCGATCTGCTGCCCTCCTGCATGCTCCACACGGGGGATGGAACCTGCAACCTGGGCATGTGCCCTGACCAGAATCAAACCATGACCTCCTGGTTCATAGGTCAATGCTCAACCACTGAGCCATGCTGGCTGAGCTACATTAACTCTTTAGATCTGTGGCCTGCAAACTGTGGCTCATGAGCCACATGCGGTTCTTTCGCCCCTTGAGTGTGGCTCTTCCACAAAATACCACGGCCTGGACTAGTCTATTTTGAAGAGGTGGCATTAGAAGAAGTTGAAATTTTTTAAAAAATTGGCTCTCATAAGAAATTTCAATCATTGTACTGTTGTAATCTTGCTCTGTTGACTAATGAGTTTGCCGACTACTGCTTTAGGTCGTTAGAATTTTTCTTCCTTAGAGCTGAAATATCCTAAATTTCATTGTTAAATTTTATTACATTTATTGAGATGACATAGGTTAATAAAATTACATAGGTTTCAAGAATATAATTCTATAACACATCAACTGTGTATTGCACTGTGTGTTTACCATCCAGGTCAAATTTCCTTCCGGTACCATATATTTGACCCTATTTACCTAAATTTCATTTATATCAATAATTTATTGAATTTTTTAGATCACCAGTTTTAAAAATATACAAAGCAAGTGTATTTTTCAAACGGCGTATTTTAGCACATTGGAAATGAAGCTACTTCCTGACTTTATTTTAGAGCAGTTTCTAAAGAATTCTATAAGCTTACTTTCTGTCCCAGAGGCATGGGTACATGGAACAGACTGACAGTGGTCAGAGGGGAGGGAAAAGGGGGGACTGGATGAAAGAAGATGAAGAAATATGCCAAAAAAATGTATATGCATATCCAATAGACACAGACCACGGTGAGGTGATGACCAGAGTAAACGGAGGGGGCAGAGTCGCTGTGGAAGTGGGTAAGGCAGGGGGAGAGACCATCTGTAATAGTGTCAACAACAAAAAAATAAAGTTTAAAAAATTAAAAAAGTTTATTTTCTAAGGAAGATGCAACATGGTAATTAGAGGAAGACATTTTGAGAGAGCAAAATTATTCCAAAACATTACTTTTTTACTTTTACCTATAAAGATGCAAAGTTTATTTACTGAATAAATGATGAGATCAAATGATAATTCTAACTTGAACTCAAAATATTATTTCTTTTCATGTTTTAGAGCAAAAAATAACCTTAATATTTTAAATAACGTAAAATTAAACCATTGGTGTATGCATATCTTTAATGAGGCATTTATACATTTAATGACATTCTGAATATGTTTTTACTTTAAAAAAGTAGGTAATTTAGAAATTGGTTTAAAATAGTTGGTTTCATAATTTTCCTTTCATAATGTCAATTGGTATCTTTCATTTGAATTACAAATCAGTTTTGGTAACCCCACATACAGTCTTTCCACTAGAGCCATAGTGGTTTATATAATCAGGAAATTAGTTAATCAACATTTATTAGATCTACTCAGGAACCATGGTTATGTAAGTAAGAAATAAAATGCAATGGGATTTGATGTCAAGTGGATACATCCTGATTCTTTAAAAAAGTTGAATGCATAATATATTTTTTAAGGATAAGAGTTAATTTACTGTATTATTAGTTTACATTTAAACACAGTAGATTTTTCACATTTGCAACAGGCCTATCATGAAACTCTCAAATACTCAAATTTTTCTGTGGTACTAAAATTTAAATGTTAATAAGTTTTCTCATGTAATTTATGGGTCTTTATTATAATAATTTTATTCCATGTAATAAATGGAATCAATGAAGCTACATAGTTACTGTGATTAACCCAATTTGCTATCTGACTTTTGTACATGCATTAACTTTTCAGTAAAATTCTTTCAGATTTTGGTAATTTATTCTCTTTCATTTTCAGGGTGGTTTTTTTTAAAACTTAAAATTTTAGCAAAAACAAGTCCTTGATATATTAATTTGTGTATGTATATATAGAAATATATATTAAATCTACATATGTAATTATATTAATAAATTTGAGTTTGGGTTTAGGTTATGAAGAAATGAGAGGCATGTTTGGAAAGAACAGGAAAAAAATCTACCATTTTTTTACATGCGACAAAGCAGAACATAGCCATTGTGATAGAAAAAAATACTATGAAGGATACTTTATAATTTTTGTGGCATTTTTTTGCACACATTAGTTCGGCAAATGAGATGTGGTCGATGGATAACAGTTTTGGTTGGTTGGAGCAGAGAAGATGGTCTGGAGTGAGATAACAAAGGAGGTTGAAATATCTTTTAGGACTCACAATATAAAAAGAATGACATATTTTTTATTGGAAAAAATTATATAAAAACATTATTTATGTTTTGCATTCAAGATGATCTCAGATTCACAAGTGAAAAACTGTTTAGTCATGGTTCTAGGTTTTTTAAAAAATGACATTAAATTAGGATTTTTTTTTTTTTGTCTCTGAGGTGGTTCCCCCCCCCCAGTTCATTATGCCTTCCTGCTGACAAATCAAGGGACAAGTATAATAAAATACTTCCATTAATATGTAGAACCCCATTAGTTTAAAGCAGTAGGCTATATGGTACATATCCTAGATCTCACAGATATTATATGATATGGCAACAGTGACTCCAAATTATTTAAATAATACAAAAATAATAAAAGTGTTAATGTATTGTTCTTTGATGTGGTGTATGAAGAATAGCTGCTATCCTTCGGGAGTCTGCACTTTTGATACATGACCAGTCATCAAGGAAAAGTCTCAAATTAGCTTTCCTGGTAGACAGCACTTCAAGAATACTGTCACAAATAGACGCTGGAGGAATTAAGCCTGACCTGTGTGAATCCATGGATGAAGAGTCTTAGAAGCTGGTTTCCTGTGGGATGTCTCCATTTGCTCCTTTTTCTAAACAGTCACCAAAAATATAATTATCGCTGATTCTAGTGTCTTTCTAGCAAAATTCCAAATCTAGGAGTTGATAACAAGTATCTTGATGGCATTTTAGAAAGCTATGCTACGTGTAACTCATTCTTTGTAATGGGGGCTAAGGAATAAGGACAAAAGTTACCACAAATGGTTTTTCAGCTTTGACTGAAAATTCAGGATATGTTTATTTTCAGGTTATCTCATTTTAACTGAATTATTTTCACTCTCTTTTACTTGACCTATCAGTTCTATATTGTCTGTATCAGAACTGATAATGACCTTTCAGTTCATAATTTAGCAGGACCTAATATATAATGAGATCTGGCTTAGGGCAAGCAGCTAACAACAATGAAGAAACCAGTTTTCTCTGTCCACAAATGGAGATGAAAGTCACTACCAGACACGTTAGCTTTGAATATGAAACCTTCATAGCTAAGAACTAAATCTTGGTATTTGGAGAAGAGAATGAAATGACAGTATGTGAAAGTATAATTATCCAAGTGCTTCTAAGACCAAGGCTGATAATGCATAAAGCTAAGAGAGTCCTTTATGATGGTAATATGGGACGGTTTAGGATAGTGTTACTCAAGCCTGTGTCTGCATGGTGACAAGAAAGATGAGCCAAATATACCTGTGGAAATTAAAACACATTATCATACAGTTAAACGCTATAAGGTTTTAACAACCTCTACCAAGTTATTAAAAACCAAAGGGAAAAATGTGAATAAGTATCCCAATTGATGTCCTAAATTTTTCCCTGGCCGTAGGCATTTCCTAATATTTAGTGCAGATACTGATTCATATCTAGATTTTCAATTCTTCTAGGAGATGTGACATATCTTTAAAACTTTTATACTACCCACTGCTTATAGAATAAAGTCTAAACCCTCTTCACCCTCATTATCTTCCCCTAACTTTTATTCATGGCCTCATCTTTCACACAACTGTCCATATACATTAAATGTATAATTCTATTTTATAAGATTTCCATACAACTGTCCACATTATAGTAAATTATATAACCCTATTATATAAGACTATTTCTACTTCAACATGAAATTGCTATGCTGTTGCAAAAGATAAGATTTCCTTTTTTTAATAGCTGAGTAAAATAATTAGGGGAAAATGAGCATTTTAACCTAAAATATTCCATTGTGTAGATGTGCCACAGTTTTTCAATTCACTCATCTGTTGATTATCACTTTGGCTTTTACCAAATCTTAGCTATTATAAATTGTGCTGCTGTGAATATAAGGGTGCATATATTCTTTGATTTGTGTCTCTGGATTCTTAGGATATAGTCCCAGAAGTGGAATTGCTGGGCCATAAAACAGTTTCATTTTTAATTTTATGACAAAACTATACCATTTTCCATAGTGGTTGCACCAGTCTGCATTTCCCACCAATAGTATACTAGAATTTCCTTGTCTCTTCAGCTTTCTTATTCACTCATATACTTGCTTTTATATATGTTTGTTATTTTTAGAAGCAATATTTTAGGAGCATTTTTCTCATATTTATCTTTTTTATTCCTAAAATACACCTGAGAAAATTGATGAACCCTATCAAAATGAAGAATATAACAAATAAATATATGTACATACATATGATATTTTTTAAAACTATAGTCAAATAAACCTTCTATATATTCAATGCTTTTGACTATATCTTGGTTAAGTATAATAAAATAATATTTAACATTTCAATTTTTTTTAGATTTAAGCAGTTATATATTTTTTAAAACATTCTGCAAGAACTAGCTGAGCTCTTAAATAGTAACAAAATATAATTTTAAAATCTGCATATATTTTGAAATCAACATGTAATATTTGTCTAGATAACTCTTTGCAGTTATCTGTGTCAAACTAGTTGTTCATTAATAGTGAAATTTGATAGATAAACATTTGACAAAAAAACACTCAATTTTAATAATGCTGATGGCTCAATAGATTACTGAGTAAAAAAGTAAAGTTTGGAAATACATAATTACCATGAAATGATATTTGATTAATTGTAAATTAGACACTTGTGTTAGTAAATAAGAGGAAATGCATGTCAGCACTTAAGATGATAAATGGCTAGACACATTAAAGTGGATATTTTCTCCTTAAATTTCTCAGGTTTAAGAAGATTGCATTAAGCATGTTAGATAGCTACTTGACAAAAAAGAAAAAAACAAACCATGAAATTAAATCAATACCCACAAATAAACAAGTTTTTATACCATCTCTAGCAAGCAATCAGAGTAGATGATGTGTACAGAAGCATACTACTGTTGATTTCATAAACTAAATTCCTCATAAAAGTTCATTTTGTGAAAGCCACAGAAGTTGTCAGAATAAACAAGTGGGAGGAAAATATACACATTCAGAAAACACTGCTATATGAGGGGAAACTGAGCGTTTTAATCTAAAATATCCATGGAAGTTACACAATCTGAAAGATTTTGGAGTGATCACTCATCATTCTACATTTTTCCAGGAGAAACCTCATTGAAGATGGTTAAAAATGTAGAATGCAATCGTAGAAATGCTTGATACCTGAATACATGGTATGTGACCACAAAATGCAAATGCATAAATGACCCATACATTTCCAAATTTGTGGGAGTGTCTCTATATACATATAGGACACATTATCAAATAACTATACATTTAAAAAGGATTCCCAAAATAATGTAGTACACTTTCTCCAAGCATATAAATAAAATAGAAAATTACCGTCTACACACATAACATAAGTTATCTCTTTTGCAAGACTGGCAGTTCTACAGAAGTGAGTGACTGTCAGTTTTAAGGCAGCTAAATGTGATAATATCATTAGACAAATGAGATGATTAAGCCTGCCTGGCATTTAGAGGCGTGGTTAAGAGCAGTGGCTAGGTCAGGGCCCGAGATGGCAGTGTCCAGGGTGCTCACCCGCTGCTCTTGTGGGCACACACAACTGTCGAACTGTTGGGTGTGAGGGTGAAGTCCCCTCAGCACCTCTCTTGAGCACCTGGCTGGTGAAAACCAAAGCCGAAAAGACCACCCTAAAGGCAGCCTTAGGAAGAAACCTCAGTGCTGATTTCACATCCCCTCGCTGGCCATTCGCTTAAAACCAGGTGAGTTTCATGCCTTTGTGTTTTCTATCTGTCAAAAGTAAAAATAATAAATAAACAAATAGAGATAAAACGAATGAATCACCAAAGCAGTAATGAATAAAGGTCTTTGTGCACACACCAAAAAGACAGTTTGCAGACAGAAAGCACGGAAACCAAAACATGGAACGAGGCTCAGGTGTGTGTTGTTATAAAGCAGCTTAGATAGAAGGCAGTGATTGGTTGGTTTCTCTTCGCAGAGATTAGTATTAGAATATTCTTGATTAATAGGGAATTCGTTCATGGTTACCTTGTATTATTTCATGAAACAGTTCAAGTTTTACTCATGATTTGCCAGGGGTGCCAGCAGGAAATGACCCAGGTCAGGTTAGTCTTGTGAAATAAGCTAAATGAAGTGTTGTTTACATGACTAAACTTGTTTTGTCTGCTCAAGGAGTTTTCAAAGCTGGTCTCTGTTTTTGATATGAACATATTGATGGCATCAAGTGACAGATATGTGAGGCTTTTAGGACTCAAAAGGGAGTGGGGAACTGTGACCTTAGAGCAAACTGTTTCTCTGAACAAAGTGGACAATGTGTAAAACAAGGCTTGTTCTCCAGCACTGCATACCTAAGGGTCTGAGTGAGAATAAAGCACAATGGAATCAACAGTAAAAACTACATCAACTTTAAAAAGGAAAAGAGTAAATGGCTGGAAATTGTGCGAAGATAACTCTGCTAATCCCTTCTTTTATTCAATTTTAACATAATTCTTTGAGTTTTATTTTTCTCTTATATATAATTCTCCCTCCCTCATACCTCCCCATGCCACTTATAGATGTCAGTGACCAAAATAATAGTCCATCTTGATAGAAGCTATAAAAAATGACGATTTTAAGTTTCCAAATCTGCAAGTTAAATAGCAAATTTGGCTATATTAAGAATTAATTATTTGATTTATTTATGGCTACCGCATTTTAATACTACTTAAACTTTGAATTAATTGGCAGATGTTTTTCTTATTGTGAACATTACATCAATGGCACCCAGAGGTGAGGGTAACAGCTGCTGTAGAGTCTACATTGGAGAGAAATGGTTGTAATCACTTGACCAGATGGATATGAATAAAAGAACAATCTGGATAATCTTGGATGTGTAAGATCCAAAAGCACTGATGAACCCCATTATTAGTAGGCACCAAAAGGCCAAGCTACAGAAAATCTAAGTGTAAAATAAAAAAGAGACACTAGTCAAATGTCTGGATCACTCAGGAAGAAACTAAGATGTGAAAATAAAGATTTCCTTTTCCTTTGGATTCATAGTTTACTTAACAAATAATGTTAGTTTTATAACTAAATTATCTTATGAGACAGAATTGCATCTATATTAATTAAGATTATAAATAAAACACAAACATAATTTTCCATAGTTAAATCAAGTTTTATTTTATCTTCCTTAGCTTTCATATAAATTATTTGGGGTTAATTATGAGAAATACACTTAATGAGAGTGCATATTAATTTATTTTTTTATTTTTTTTAAATATATTTTATTGATTTTTTTTACAGAGAGGAAGGGAGAAGGATAGAGAGTTATAAACATCGATGAGAGAGAAGCATTAATCAGCTGCCTCTTGCACACCCTCTATTGGGGATGTGCCCGCAACCAATGTACATGCCCTTGACCAGAATTGAACCTGGCACCTTCCAGTCCACTGGCTGATGCTCTATCCACTGAGCCAAACCGGTTTCGGTGAGAGTGCATATTAATTTAAATAGAAGTAATGGCAATGCCCATCTTTTATGAGCACAAATTTTTCTTTGTAGGTGGTATCTACTGTCATCCATTGCTTAAAAAAAAAGCACTATTATAAAAATTATACTTTATAATAAAAGAATAATAAGCAAATCAGCTGAATGGAAAAATGACTGGAATGCCTGCAGTCCCTCCCCCCAGTGGGCCCCATCCGATAAGGGTTAGGTCCTGTTGGTAAACCACCTGCAGCCTCTCACCCCAGCTGGCCTGCCTCCAATGGCCCCCATTAGGGCAGGCCAGCTGGACCCCACCAGTGCACGAATTTGTGCACCGGGTCTCTAATTCTATATAATTGGAATTGATATAGCAAATCAACAAATATTTGAATGTTACCGTCTTTTTTTTTTTTAATACTCACCTCACTTTGTTTTTATTGATTTGAGATAAAGGAGAAGACTGACAGAAATATATATGTGTAAGAGAAATATAGATTGGTGGCCTTCCATCTGTTCCCCAACAGGGGATTGAATCAGCAACCTAAGCATATGCCCTGACCAGGAATGGAAGTCAAAACCTTCCGGAGTATGAGGATAATGCTCCAACCAATCAAGCCACCCAGTCAAGGCAGGAATGTTACAGTCTTACCAGAGGCTCAATGCATGAAATCTGTGCAAGAGTAGGCCTTGCTTTCCCTGGTTGCCAGCACCGGGGACCTGGGCTTCCCTGTGACCATTGGCAGGCACCTGGGTCCCGGGCTTCCCTCCCAGCACAAGCTTCATCTGAAAGGTTGTCTGGAAGGATGTCCAGTCTAATTAGCATTTTACGCTTTTATTATTATAGATTATGTAAAATGTATCAGATAGAATGCAAAGAGGTGGACAACTTTCATCAATGAGCTCTTACTTTTATGGAGGAATAATAGGATAAAACCGGATTTGATAAATAATTTAGGGTATGCTATTTCAAAATTATCAATAACTGTATCTCACTTATTCCTTTGAATTCATATTTCATACCTGGTTATAGAATTTGCTCTCATTTATTTTCTGTATGGCATCTTCATTCTCTCCCTCTTCAATGGATTCTTTTTAATAGATTATAAATATGCTCAAATCTTTCCATTATTAATAAAAACTTCTTTTGGCATTCATTTGTCTACCTAGCTAAGTATATATCTATTTAGGAATCAATTTTCTTCAACAATATTTCCTTATTTAAAATATAATAAAATATTACTACATTGGCTTTCTAACATAAGCATGTCAAACTCAAAGACTTCCACAGGCCAAATAAATAAGGTTTAAGTTTATGTGGGCTCAAAAAACAAAAGCTTCAATTTTAATAGAAACGTAGGTTATTTCAGTAGAAACATGCTAAATACAGAGGGTTGAAATAAATAATTGTTAACAGAAAATAATAGAACATTTTAATAAAAATGTTTTTTCTTGAACATTAACTTACCAGACACTGAACAACTGCACAATTAATAAACATAATGCAAATAAACCTTTTTTTCTTGTGCTCCAAAAGAGAAATATTTCCTGTTCAACTCCCCCGTGGGAGTTTGGCCAGGAGATTGGGAGTTCTATTGTTCACTATGACATGTGCTGACCACTAGGTGGAGATGTGGAACAAAGGAAGGCCCCAATTGACCCTGATTGCAAGCCAGGCCCAGGGACCCTACCTGTGCATGGATTTCATGCACTGGACCTCTAGTATTATATAATACTTAATGAAGTCCAACTTTGAGCAAATCAAATATTAGGTGAGACTGGACTTTTAATCCACACTAACTGCTATTAACTTATACCCAAGAAAATTAGTGGTTCATTATTGCCTCTAAGCCATTATTTCGAAGATAAGAGTTTTCTGTAATTTTCATATATTGCTTTTGCTAAATATGTTGAAGGCCCTTAAAGACTGGGATGTGCCACAAATGATAATACAAGAAACAATAAAAGAAATGAAAATGTAATAACCTTTAATGATAAGGAGAGCTCATTATGCCTACAGTTTTTGTGTTAACATTTTATTCAGTTTTAAAAATGTCTTCTATTGCTAAGCTTTTTAATATGCAGTTTTATTCTTTGTGCATTCCTTTCATTAGTTTCTTCTCTTTTGACCTATTATGTTAAGTAATTCTTGCAGAAGAGGATTTGTCATCACTGCCATAATGAATTAAATTTTCTTTAAGCCAGATCCGTCATGGCTCGCTGTATAGCAGAGGAAACTACCTGGAAGGCTAATAAGGGGAACAGATGAATGTGACAGGATTATTAATGTTTTAACTAGGGGCACAGTACACGAAATTTGTGCACAGGGTGGGGTTCCCTCATCCCAGCCTACACCCTCTCCACCTCTCCAATCGGGGTCCCCTTGGAGGAATGTTATCCCTCTTGCAATCTGGGAATGCTGGCTTCTAACTGCTCACCTGCTTGATTGCCCCTAACTGCCCTCCCTTGTGGCTTGATCTCGCCTCCAATGGCCCTTCCAGCCTGAGAGCCCTTACTGCTTCTATTTGCTTCATCGCCTCCAACTTCCCACCCTTGCTGGCCTGATCACCTCTCTCTCTCTCTCTCTCTCTCTCTCTCTCTCTCTCTCTCTCTCTCTGCAGGCTTCTCTCTGGGCCTGATCCATAGCCCTCTTGGCAGTCAGTGCTGGATCACTGCTTGGGCACCCACTGCAGTTAGTGCTGAGCCGCCATGGCAACCCCGCACTCACTTCCTGTATTGAGTCAAGCCTTGGTCATTACAGACCCTGGCTCTTTATATATATATATTAGATCAGTCAAATATTTTAGTGAAAACTGTTCACAACAGTGTTCTTTAGTAGAGGGAATTATATTCTTTAAAAATCCCTTATTCAAGAAGGCAGTCTTATTAATGCTAAATGTAAATGCAGAGAAGTACCAAAAATGCAACTGAGTTTAACTTTTTCTACCATATTTTTTAAAATTTCTAATACTGAATATGCTGCATATTTTCTCAGTTATCCATTTTAATATCTTATTATATCTGTAAAATTATTTTATTCCACTTAAACATATCTAAGTAAATAAGGAAGATGAAAATAGGTTGCAGACATATAGTTTTGGAAAACACTACATAATAATGGTATATGATTTTATAATTTAATGTCCATTTCCATGTTAGTTATCTTTGGAAAGCCTAATAGATCTCAGGGTGTTTTAAATATAATTCCTAGTTCTAATACTAGAGTAGAAACTAATGTAAAATTACTGGAATCAAACTATTGAGAGCCAAATGATAATTTGCTAATGGATTTTTACTTAAAATATAGTTGAAAAAAAGTGGGTTGAATTTAGAACATATGTTTACTATATACATACCTATGTTTCTTATAAAAAAAAAGTCATTGACAGGATCTCTGATTATACACCCAAGTATTTGCAACTTACAGATCTTTTACTATGGATGCTTTATTTTATTAAGGATAGTCTGTTGTTTTTCTAAGATATATATGTTTACTTTTAACTCTCACAAATTTTATGTTATACTTACTGTTTTGTAGCTTTTGGTTAATATTCCACTTATAATCCATTTTTATAATTCCTTAGTACATATTTTTCATCATTATAAATGATAACTTTTCGTAATATATCAATAAAAATAATCCTCTATCATTTGAAATGATACCTACTAGTTTTATATTATAAGTAAGGATACAGTTAGTTCATGTGTTCCTCTTCCTCTCCTGCTCTTTTGTGAGGTACAATGAAAATATGCTGAACAAAAAAATAATGTGAAGACCTTCAGTAGTATATATAATAATATAGAATAAAAAATAGGTTTAATTAGAGTCCCAGAGTAGCAATTCAGAATAGTGCATGAAACTATTTAATAAAATAGGTAAAGAATAGCACATTTTTGGAAACCTAAATTTAAAATGCAGTATCATTTGTAATCACTCCAAAAATGTCAAAAATGTTAAATGCTTAATTTATACACCGAGCAAATTGTGTAAGAATTAAATGTTGAAAATGCCAATGAAAGAAATTAAGAAGACTGTATACACATAAATCGTATGAAAATAGATTTTAAAAGTTACCAACTATAATTTTGTCTATTTTCTCAAAAGTTGTCTGAAATATTAGTAGAGACATATCTTATTTATAGATTAGAGAACTCAATATAATAAATATGTACAAATTCGCCAAATTGATCTATAGATTTAATGCAATCTCTATAAAAATTCCATTAGGGCATTTTTGTTTTTGTTTTATGTTATTGTGTTTTGTTTTTGCAAAAGATAGGTTCATTGTAAAATCTTTATGGAAAGGCAGAGGCTCAATAAGAGAAAAAATTATTGGGCAAATATATAATAAAGTTGGAGTAATTACCCTATCTAAATAATGAATGGAATTAATAAAGTTATCAAATAGCTATAGCAATCAAAGTAGTAGGATGCTGGTGGAAAAATAAACACAAAAATCAGTGGAATAAACTAGAAAATCTAAAAATGAACTACACTGCTAATTTTTGACAAATGTGTAAAAGCTATTCAATGTAAAAAAATATATATATATTTTCAACAAATGGTGCTGGAATACTTAGGATAGGCACCAGAATCTATAATAATAAAAGCAAAATATGCTAATTAGACCAGACATCCTTCCTGACAACCTTCCAGGCGAAGCTGGGCTTTGAGGGAAGCCTGGGTCCCGAGTGCCAGAGGGAAGCTGGTACAGGCAGCTGGGGGAAGGGAGGCCTGCTCTTACACGAATCACATGCATAGGGCCTCTAGTAAGTAAATAAAACAGAAAAACTAATAATCTGGACATTGTAAAAACTGAAAACTTCACAAAAGTCTCTGTAAAAATGATGCAAAGAAAGCTTCATACTGGGTGAAGTTATTTGCAAACCACACTGCTGAAAGTCTTGTTATCTAGATTACAAAAAAAGTCTGCAAACTTAATAGTAAATTACAAACTATTGAGTTAGAAAATGAGAAAAGTACATGATCAGACAATTCACTGAGTTCATATAGATTACAAATAAACACATAAAAAGATATTCAATGTAAGTAGCCATAAGGGCAATGACAATAGTATTATAATAAACTATTTCACGTAGATTAGCATGGATTGATGAATAAGCGCGCGTGCGTGTACACACACAGACACACATACTGAGGATACCAAAAGAATATAAATGGTATTTGCTCTGTAATAGAGCATGGGAGTTTCTTAAAACTTTAATTCCGTGCACCTAGCTGGTGTGCTTGGTGGTTGAATGTTAACTTATGAACCAGGAGGTCTTGGTTTGATTTTCCCTGGCTTGTGGGCTCGATCCCCAGTGGGGGGTATACAGGAGACAGCCAGTGATCAATGATGTTTAATGTTTTTGTTTCTCTCTCCTTACCCTTCCCCTCTGAAAATAAAGTATATTTTAAAATTTTAGTCTGTGCTTATAGTTGTACTCCTGGACATATATCCCCAGAATTGAAAATTTATTTTCACACACAAACCTGCATAGGGATATATTTTATTCCTACTATGCCCCCAAACAATTCAAATATATTTAAATGATAAAAAAATTAAACAAATAATGGCACAAACTACCATAGACTATTACTTGGAGTTAAAAAGAGATACTATTAGCCACAGCTTGGATGGGTATCAAGGGTATTGTGCCAAGTGAAAATGCCAATCTCAAAAACTTACATACTGTCCATGTCCATTTATATAAAATTTATTAACTGACTGAAGTCTAGAGATGATGAACAGATTATTGGTTGCCAGTTATCATGGAGGCAGGGAGGGAAGAGGTCATTGTGGTAATAACCCTATATAATAAAAGGCTAATATGCAAATTATCTCCTCTACTGAGAGTTCTACCAGGAGTTCAACCAGGGAGCAGGGCCATCCAGCCAACTGCCTGTGGCCCCTCCCCTGGCCAACCCTGCCCCCAATCAGCCCCCCACCCTGATTGGGGGTGGGGCCAGACAGCCAACTGCCTGCAGCACCCCCCCTGGGCCAACCATATCCTACCTGTGCACCAATTCATGCACTGGGCTTCTAGTCACTAATATAAAGGATATTTATGGTACAATTGTTCAATAGCTTAATTATGATGGTAATCACATGAACCTACCTATGTGATAAGCTTGCAGATGACATGTGTACACAAATGAGTCTGTAAAAAACTGGTGAACTATGGCTAAGGTTAATGGATTTTCTGGTTGTGATACAATTATGCAACATGTTACCTTTGGGGAAAATTTGATGAAATGTATGTGTGATCTATCTTTATTATTTCTTAGAACCATATGTGAATCTATAGTTATTTCAAAATTAAGAGCTTAAAAATATATAAATGGACCAATATTCTGACTAAAAGTTAAAGGTAAAATAACAAGACTCAACCAAATGCTGCCTACAAGAAACTAGTTTTAAATTTAATTATGCTTTAAGAAGATATGCTTTGCTAAACAGATATACAAAAGATATATCATACAATAGTAATCATCAAACAGTGGCTTAAGATAAATAAATGGCAACATTAATGATAATGTGTCAATTCATCAATAAAACAAAATCTGTGAATGTACTTAAAAGGTTTCCAAATACATAGATAAAATAAAAACTGTCAGAAATAAGGGAGAAAATGAGACAAATCTAAATTACAGTTGGTAACTTTAAAAATCTAACTATCATACAATTTGTTTAACAAATGCACATGTTTAGTATATACATTTAAGTAAATTTCACAAATGAATGTTGTCATGTAATTACCACTGCATGGCATAGCACATTTCATGGCATAGCACAAAATCCCCTCATACCACTTTGTTTTAAATCCCTGTACATCAGCTCAGAAAACAACTCATATTCTACATTTTACTGTAAATAGGGATTGTTCTAAAATGTAGTATAAATGGGATCATTTAGTACTTATTCTTTTGTTTGACTTATTTTATTCAGCATATTACTTTCAAGATTCATTCTTTTTATTGAGTGAACTTCTCCAAAATAAGTATAATGTGGGCTGTTTAGTATTTTACTTATTAAGGACAATTTGGATTGTTTGCAAAAGATTTACAGTATGTGCATAAAACTTCTACTTATTAAGAACAAGGCTGGTTGTGGTGACTGACCTTCACAGCTAAAATAGAAAACTATTTGGGAAGTATGAAAAGACATTTCTTATGCCTGTGATATTCAGCCTCCATGAATGTTGGAGTAATTGTAAATAATGTCAAAGTCATTTTCTAGCAAGTATTAATTATGTAAGAGAATTATGTCTGCAATAGGCCTATCTTGTAAGTCCTTTTTTTTTAAATATGTTTTATTGTTTTTTAGAGAGAGAAGGGAGAGGGAGAGAGAGAGAGAAATATCAATAAGAAAGAAACATTGATGGAGCCTACAACACGAGCATGTGCCCTAACTGGATCTAACCATTGACCTCTTAATTCATGGGATTATATTCAACTAACTGAGCCACATCAGCTATGGCTTATCTTTCATTTCTGTTAACTTGTTACTTCTGTCTGGAGTATATTTGATGAAGAGCTTCTTATGATCAGTTATGTTTCATGGGAGCCCAGAACACATCCACAATATTTAATTATAGGACCTTTAGTCTATATTTTTAAGAAATGTTCCAATTAAGAAAAAAATATGTAAAGAACACTTAATAGAAAATTACAGTCATTAAAACAGTATTTATGGCTTCGCATTTTAAAGGAAGTAGATGACTATAGAGCCTGGAAATAGGTGCCAAAGAAACTATGTGGGGGGAAAAGTATCTTCAAGAAATGTTGCTGAAATAGCAGCCATGTTGGAAAAAATGATTTGAAATGGATAATTTTTACACACAAATCTAAGAAATAAAGGTTCTATAAGAAAACAAAGGAGAATATTTTGTAATCTTGATAAAAAATTGATTCCATAGGGAAACTGAAAAACTAATATTAAAATATTAATAAAATAAACTTCATAAGCAGTCGCTTCTGCTCAGTTAAAAATTCTGTTAAGGAAAGAATAGGCAAACTATAGAATAGAGTATATATATATATATATATATATAAAGTCTGTGGTAGAATCTTCTATAGTGGCTTTAATCAAATCAACAGAAAATTGGAAATAATCCAGATGACAATTAACATAGAATAGGGCCACAAATTGAGGCATTTTTATTAATATGGACTACCATTGAACTATAAAAAGAGTCATTGATGCATTAACAACATAGATGAGTCTAACCATGAAAAAAGTGCCAAAGTAGCACCTACCCCATGGTTTCATTTATATGAAGTTCTTAAATGAAAAGAAAATAATAAATTCATAGATATAAGTAAGCCATATATACACTTTAGTATATATACCAATGCTAAAATTTCCTCTTGATTTAACTAATGTATACACAGCACAGTAAATAGAATACTTGTGTAATGAATATTTGTATGTAGAAAATAATTATACTTAAAGTTAGTTTTCATATACTATGGGATACAATGATGATTAAGCTATAGTCTTTGTTCTCTATGGGCATAATGTCAACTGAATCATTATTGTTCTCAAATCGCTAAAATACAAGTATGACAAAATAAATCTTCTATTGAAAATTCAGTCAGGTAGGTCTGTCTGGTGTGGCTCAGTGGATTGAGCATTGTCCCATGCACCAAGAGGTCATGTGCCAAGACAGGGCACATGCCAGGTTATGGGCTCTATCCCCAACAGGGGGCATGCAGGAGGCAGCTGATAGCTCTTTCTCTCCCTCTCCTTTCCTCTCTTTCTAAAAAATCAATAAAAACATATTAAAAATTCAGTCAGAATACTTTGCAAATGTACAAGAAGAATCAATTAATACTAAGTATAGAAGGGTCATGATCATTATGTCATTAACTTGGTTCACTAGCAAACTGAAACATTTACAGCAACCTGGTGAACCTAAATATATCAAGAACATTTTCTTGATTAGGGACTAATTAATAATTGTGATGCTACTTGGAGATGTCCATTAAGCTAATGCTAATAAGGGCATAATTGTAATTGTGATGATAACACTAGCATGTAATAAATAAGTTCAAACAATGGATTAGGATCTAAGCTATACTAATACTTTTATCTCTAGGTCCTTGGACAAGTAAACTTTTCTTTACCCTACATTAATAATTTTTGTGTTGTTTTGTATTTATGTCTTCCAAGGAAAACCTTTCACACTTAAACATTTTTCACTCTACTTTAACTTTCGTGGTATTTTAACTTAAATAGTTGATTATTTGCAATGTCTTTTGATTTAAGTTTGAAATTGGAATTGCAGATTTTCTGTGTTCCAATGGCTGCTTTATATTCCAAAGAACTATAGAAAACTTAACAATTTTTTCAGCAGTTCTTTGACTATATACTGAATTTCTATAACCTTTTGTATAAAATTATTTTTTTCTATCTACATATCCCTACTTTAATGATTTTAACTTTGAAATAATTGAAAAGATGTTAATGTATTTATAACAATAAAAAGAGTAATATGCTAATTAGACCAGACAGCTGAACAAACTTCCGGACACCCTTCAAGACAGCCTTCTGGACAAAGCTGGGGCTTCCAGGCCTGAGACCCTTGCATGAATTTTGTGCATTGAATCTCGTGTGTGTGTGTGTGTGTGTGTGTGTGTGTGTGTGTGTGTGAATCAGAGATCCAATGTATATGTATACTATTTTTCTAGGTTTATACTGATTTCAGAGAGGAAGGGAGAGGGAAAGATAGAAGTGTTTGCTTTTATACAATTTTTGAATCTGTAATGGTACTTTCAAAGTCAGCTTTCATTCTTTTCCTATGTATTTTTCTGGACATCCAGAATTAGTATCTCCTGTGAACTGTAACACGCTTGATTTTGCCCTTCATTTAAGCCTTGTGCTGCCCTCCTAGTGTCTGATCCCAATTCTAATGATAACCTCTGAACCATAACAGTCTTCTGAGAATAAACCTTATGTCTTCATACCATTCTAAAATAGAATCATAACATTGTCTGAAAATTATTTGGCTCAAGTTTTGGGGGACGGTGCAGTTGGTTGAGCCAATGTAAATTCTAAAGTATCTCAAAAAGTCTTGTTATAACCACTGTGAATGACTTTCAGACTGCAAGCATGAGCATTTAAAAATCCTGTTTATTTTTAGCCAAAACTGGTTTGGCTCAGTGGATAGAGCATTAGTCTGTGGACTGAAAGGTCCTGGGTTCAATTCCGGTTAAGGGCATGTACATTGGTTGTGGGCCCATCCCCAGTAGGGGGTGTGCAGGAAGCAGCTGGTCGATGTTTCTGTCTCATCGATGTTTCTAACTCTCTATCCCTCTTCCTTCCACTCTGTAAAAATAATCAATAAAATATATTTTTTAAAATGCTGTTTATTGTTATATATTCTAAAGTTAATATAATGCAATATTTAACCTGAGTCTTTTCTAATTACTCAACTGTTTAATTGTACTCCTTATAGTTTTATTATATTTTCACAATGTTTCACAGAAAATAAAAGATAAAGATTAATATTTACATATTATTTATAGTCACATGACTATTTTTTCTAGTCTTATTAATTATATGTATATACACATTTTCTATCATCACTTTAATGTAGGTATTGCATCCAGTGTTTAGTCATATGGAATGAGGGGGGGAAATCAACTCTTTGATGACAGCTATGTATTTACAAAGCTTTATACAAATGTGTTACAGAATTAAGACCCAATAGTATAGGAGAATATAGGCTATTTATGTTGCACAAATGAATATTAGTGTGGTGGATTATGTGCATGTTAATGGAGTTTAGTCACTAAATGCTCAGAGCGCACTGACAGTGGCTACCTCATATTGGGTTCTGTTTGTCAATACCGTGAATGTTTCCAAAGTAGTTTTGTGATGTTAAAAGAAAAGCATTTTGAATAATTCTTAAACATTTATTTCATGGCAATCACTTTCTAAAGCTGCATTAGAGTACTTTAAAGCTTAACTGTTATTTTATTGAAGAAAAAGGATTAACTTGAAAATGGTTTCTTGATAGCTTCAGTCTTCACATATTCTTAGATAGTGCCTATGGCATGTAAGTACCACAGAAACTCTAGGAATTCAAATGGCCACAGCAGGAAGTTGTCACTATTCACAACAACTAACTGTCCCAGTACAAGAAAATTACAAGGGCCTGTTCTTATTGAGTTATTTCAGTGGTGAAGATCTGATCTAAAGACAATTCCTGTGCCTGTCATTTCTCAACCTAGGTACTGCATGTAGGGAAAAAGCTGCAGGTAAATGTGCATTCATTTTCTAAATAAAGACATCATTATTCAGTATTTTGATTCACAGTTACTTGGTAGTATGAGAAATATGATTGCTCTCTAAGACTTCAATAGAATCATTAAACATTGAATCAGAATAAACAACCAGTTTATTTTTTTAATCAGAATATTGTTGAGTATTTATAACTACTCTGAGAGCACTGTCAATATAAAATTGATTACTCCAAATAAGGTCTCTAGTCTCATAATAGTACGCCGAGCCAGGAAGTAAGCCATCTAACTAGTGTGGAGAAAAATTATAAACATCATATTTTTATTTAATATCATATTTAAAAAATTGAAAATATTAAAAATCTAAATCAAACCAATTAAAATATATTAGAATGTTTTATATAACAAAAGTATTTAAGAATATTATGATATACATATAAATAGCATAGGAAATAGCAGATTTTATTTAATAACAATATGTTATTTCTATTTGCAAGAAAGTGTTGGGATAGAAATAAATACAAGCAACACCTATGACAGCAGAATGGGTGGTAACACTAACTGCTAATGACTAAATAGAAATCATCCATAATATGATAGGAAAAGCCAAACAAACTATGTATGTCACCACCCAGATAAACCCAGAGTGTCCCATGTCGCTTCCTAATTAATAAATACCCCCTCCCAGAGGTGACCGTTCTTCATTTTTACACCAGAGATTACCTCTGGAATTACTGAAATTCATATAAATGGAATCATACAGCCACGTACTCTTTTGTTTTTCACTTTTCACATTCAGTATAATGCTCTAAAACTGTCCATGTTGATATGCATGTCAGTATTTCATTCTTTTAACTTGTTTCTCTGTACTAAACCATTATATGAATATGCCAAATTTTGTTTATTGAGAGACATTCAGATGTTTGGATTTTAAGCTATAATGAATAAAGCTTCAGCAGCATTCTTATTTAAATCATTTTGTGGATACATGTATTTGATTATCTGAGTATACACATGAGAGTAGATTTCTGGGAGATGGGATAGATCTATTTTTGAAATGTTTAAAACTACCTAAAGGTTTACAAATGATTATTCTACATTTTGTAATATTATTTTGAGTTAATTAATCTATATTTTTAAAATGTGGTCCTTGATATATGTTTATGTAACACCTTGCTGTTTTTTGTGGGGTTTTTTTCTATCTGTCCAACTTGGTTATATTTCTATATACCACATTATTTTTAATTTTTATTTTATCATTTTATAAATTGGCTGTTTATTCCATGTTATAGCCACAATTGAGCTTAGCTAAATTTTCTTTGAATTGCATTTGTTGTGGTTACACTGGATATTAAAATGTTCTTTCTTAGGAATTAGAATCACTACGTTATTAATCATGGGATATATTCGTTTTTAAATGTAGAGAAACTTTGGCTGTATCTTTGGGGCACTATTTTATTTATATGTTCTTTTAATTTCAGATTAAAATTTTTTTATTATAGTATTTTAAAATAAATGATAGAAAGTAAATAATAAGGCAAGTGTTATTCTAAAAAAAGAAAGAAAAGCAATTCCATTGTTCTGTATATTAAATATTGTCAACTTTTAGTAAATTAATAATTCTATGAAGAATAATAAAATACATATTGGCATTACAGGTTTAAAATATGTTTTCCATTCAGACAAATAGCTTTGCCAATTGTTGTATAAAGCACTCCTTGTTCTTTGTTTAATGGCTTTTATCATACTGATCACATAGAAGATGGGCAATAAATATGAATCTCCTTCCTCCTCTATGACTGTATGATGGCTGCTACTTGAATTATCCTCCTTGCTTCTTACCATCATAGCTATTGTTGGCAGCCTTCAGGATTTCACTATCTCATTTTCTCTCCTAGGACATTTTAGATTTTCCCTGTTTAGAAAGATCTTTATTTTATAATCAGACCTGTCTATTCTTTTTTTTTTTTACTTTGTTCTTTCCTTTACAGCCTTAAGCAATTGGAATCTCAATTTCTTTTTAATTTAAATAAAGAATCTCTCTCCATATAGTGTCTTCCACCAGTAGCATCACTTCGGTAATTCTAGTTCTGCTGTGGTAAAAATCTTATATTGTTAATAACTCTTGGCAAAAATTATGGTCATCTTGTTGGTTGTGAATCATTGTGTGAGTGCAGCAATGATAGTGCAGTGCGAATGAGGTTAGGTTAAAACTTGTTCCAGCCCTTGACAGGTGCTCTTTGCCATAGACATAGAATACTGTACCAACACCAGCTAAATTAATGTCAGGAATAAGTGTTTTATTTTTTATTTTTATAGAATATGTGAGAGAGAGAAGAACTTACCAAAAAAAAAAAACCTATAATGCAAATGAAAAAAGAAGTGATTATATAGAGTGCAAATTCTTAGTGAATAAGTTAGTTTATAGTTTCTTGTGTTTTTCTATCAGTTTTGCTCATCTATCATTATCACTCCATTCATTTCTTCTTAAAATAAAGCTGTTTCTGACAGAAATCATATATTGCATTCAATTGAACATTTTATTCAGTTAAAATCTTCAGGGGAATTAAAAAATACAATGACCTTTTCAGAGCTAAAGGAGAGAGTTTATGTAGATGTATTCTATCACTACTTTGGGGGAGAAACACAAGCAAAATGAGCTATTTGTATTCATAATTTGATATTTATAAAATAATTCACTTGTCTCTTTTAGAAGATACTTGGGGAGAGCCCTTGGATACTTTAATATCAAGATGGGGAGAAGGTAAAAAAATACATTTCTTGAGAATTCTAACTAAAGTAGTCCAGGGACTCAGTTCGGTAATGAAAATCTTCAATAACCTACGAGAGGGTGCAAGTTCAAGTATTTCAAGTAAAGCTACATATGTGTATTTTTAAGTTTGAATTGACCGCCATTTTTTCTTTCATGTCCTTGAGAAAACCTGGTGGGGCTAGAATGAAAGTGTAGGTATATATACACTGCTGAATATGAAAAAAGAGTTACATAACCATTTTTGGATATTACTTGTTTTTCTTTTGATAACAATAAATTTAAAAAATCTTAAGTGCATGGTTGGAAAAACTTTAAATATGTTTATGCATGTGCAGATAAATATTACAATGTTTCCAGCACCAGAAGGCCCCCAATTAGTAAATCCCACAAAGATCATCATTCTTCTGATTTTCACAACAGATTACTTTAGTCCGTTTTTGAATTTAATAGAATTGAAATGACCAATTACAAATTCTCATATGAATAATTTTCCTAAAAGGTATGCCTGTAACATCCAAGGTGTATGTCAGAAGTTAATTTATTTTCTATTGCTTTGTAATATACTGTTATTTGGGAAATTAGGGTATTCCTTCCCCCACTGAGTGCTGGGGGTGGAGTCCTTATGCTATCTCGAGAAAAATAATTTTCTGAGACTCGCTCAGGAGGCTCATTTTCCAAGTGCACAGGTTTCATGCCTATGAAACTAACTTTGTTTCTTCCATTTGGAGATAGACTCTGCAATGGGAAAGAATATAAACAATCTACGGAGAGTCTTAGTGGTTCAGAGCCAATGATTATGAATAGCCTAATTAGAGTGCTACCCTTGCAAGTTAATTAAGCAAATGCATTTCTTTTGACATAGGATAGTATGAGCTAGATTTATGTTAATTGCATCCTAAATTATTTGAATACCACTCGTTATGATATGTTTGGGAAAAGGTTACAATAATCTGGAGAGTTACACATTTTTTTAATCTTCAGTAAAAAGAGTAAATTAATATATTTTTCCAACAAATAAGTGTTGAGTGTTTTTTATACAGTGCCTCCATCTGTATTCTAGGTGTTTATATAAAAACAAACAAATTCTAGCTCTTCATGTTCTACGTAGTGTTCCACAAACTCATTAGTCAACAGAGCCAAATATCAACAGTACAACGATTGAAATTTCTTTTGAGAGCCAAATTTTTTAAACTTAAACTTCTTCTAACACCACTTCTCCAAAATAGACTCGCTCAGGCCCTGGTATTTTGTGGAAGAGCCACACTTAAGGGGCCAAAGAGCTGCATGTGGCTCATGAACCACAATTTGCAGACAAGGCTATTAGGGGAAGTTAGATTACCGTATTTGCCGGCGTATAAGACGATTTTATGGCCCTGAAAAATACCGTATTTGCCGGCGTATAAGAGACTGGGCGTATAAGACAACCCCCTAACATTTCCACAAAAAATACAGAGTTTGTTATATACTCGCCGTATAAGACTACCCCCCACTTGGAGGCATATTTTTCAGGGCCAAAAAATTGTCTTATACGCCGGCAAATACGGTATATGCAAAATGAGTAAGGGAGTATATAGCATGTCAGATGATGATTAAAAGGAAACAAAAGTCTTATTAAAGAAAAACTGACATTTTGGAAAAGATTTAAAATATATGAGCAAATGAACCACACTGATATCAGAAAGAATGTTTTAGGAATATGTAGCTGCCTGTACACATGTCCTGAATTAGAATCATGCAGTGTGTGCTATATGTGTAGAACAATAATGAAGGTCAGTGTGGGTATTGCAGGAAGCAGAACAGTCAGATGGGAATGAAGAGGTCGAAGGAGAGGAAGAGAAAATGATAATGAATTTTACTACATGAGATTGTAAGTCACGGGAATGTTAGCGTTTTGACAGAGTCTATCAATTTTGACAGGTCACTTGCTCTTGTTTGTAAAAAAGACTAAAAAGCAGTAATGATAGAATATGTGAGGTAACAATGAATAATGACCAGATTCTAGATATACTCTATTTTCAAGTTAGAGGAAGCAGGGAGACCATGATGACAATACAATTTTGGCATTTTTATTCCTTAATTTCATTCAAGAAATGTTTAATGATTTGATTAAATGAAAAGAGAATAACAAATGAGCATACATACAGTAATGAGCCTATTAGGACATGCAAGTTTAACATGACTATTGTAACTATAATGTATAAGATTGGACTTTTGAAGTAGACACCAGAGCATGAAAGTATTTGCAGCTTATAAAAGGGAATATGGAGTTTAATGAAAGGAAATATCAAAGCAAGAAAAGAAAATGTTTCAAAAGGCAGGAGCTCAAATACTGACAACTATGGGAAATTATAAAGTTACTTAAAAATATGAACAAAATTAAATTAATAATTACATGGAGAGTCTTCCTAGCATTTGAAATTTGTTGGATAAAATCCCAACTCTCTCACTACTATGTGACTTTGAGAATACTATATTTATGTCTAACATGATAAGAAGAATATATGTCATCTTCAAAATTCAGATATAAAATTTAGAAAGATGTAAAATAGAGAGAATCAATTTTATAGGCACAGAAAACTATAAATTTGGTTAAATCTCAAATTGATTCAAGCATGATTTTGTATTCTACCTTCACTTATATTTTAATTAGCATAACTTTAAACTGATTATGCAAAACTTTGGCTCTATTTCCTCATCTGTAAAATCAAAGTTAAAATTCTACTCTTCACATAAAGTTGTTTTGAGAAATTTTGACATTTCTTTTTATTGTTACACAAAAATGCTCAATAAACATTGATTGTATCATTTATATTGTTATTACCATCAATCACTCATAATCTCTCAGGCTATGTGATCTCTATTTTATAAATGTCACTACTAATTTTAAAAGCAACCTTGTAGGCCATGTTGCCTATCATTATTTTACAAATGTGGAAACTAAAGAACTGTAGGATGTTTGGTAATTAGAAAGTGGTAGAAACAGATTTTGAATTTGGTTGTAAAATTATCCCCTTTCAAAATATTTTCTATCCAAGAATATATCCAAAGATTAGCTAAGGTGGTCCTAATAAAGAAATAAAAGTTTTCAATAAGTTCTCTCCCCCAAAAGCTGATTTAAACTCTTTAGATTATGCCTATTGAACATTAATTCTGAAATACATTCACCATGCCCGTTATCCATGGGATAAAAATTGAGTTAAATATTGCGTATATAGGATTATTAATTTGTGTTAGAATAAATTTTGTATAGATGCACTATAATAAAAATATTTTCCTTCAGCTACTAAAAATTCTTGGGTTTAATTTTGTATAATGTATGTAAGCAAATTATAATTATTTTCACAGTCAAGCTGTGCATGCTAAATCACAATTAACCAATTTAACAAAGTTAGCTCTGTGACTCAGACTAATGCACTTTCTGTTTATAATGTAGCAGCAGGAATAATAATTTTGAAACCCCCATAAAATCAATGCTTTCAATAACTATAAAACTAACGTAAAATAAAAAAGAGCTCATTAAAAAGTTTTATTTGAACAGCACAATACCATATTTTTTCCCAGTAAAATATCCTTTAGGACTGAGTAATCCACTCCAAACCTAAATTCTTTTTTATTTTGAGAATTATCATCTCACAAATTGCTAAGTGGCAGCAATAATAATGTACTTCACTATAACCACCTTATGTCTTACCAAATTTCACTTCGACTTTTATTTTTAATAAAATAGATGCATCCCAGGTTTTAAAATATAAGGCAAATCATTAAGTCAATTAAAAATAATTTAGTCTCTTCTGAATATATATACATTTCCCATCATATTCCAAATGACTTTGGAAATTGTAGAACATTGCAACTTCACAGCTCTCATAATTTTATGTGCATAAGGAATTTTCTCTCCCTGTCCCATCCAACCTTCACATTTTTTCCCTAGTGTGTTCTCTTTTTCATCCCCACCGAAACCACTTAATTAATTTTATACAAAGGCTCTCTGCAAACTGCTTCCTGCTATAGAGTCTTTGCCCCCTCCAATCCATTCTGTACAAACACGGCCAATTTAAGCTTCCTGAATTAGATGCTTTTCCTAAAATTCCAAATTTAAAACTCATACACTACCTAAAATATGACGCTGGAATCTTTGAATCTGTGTTTAAGACTAAAATATTCTCTATCCTGTTGCTATCCTCCTTTCTTAGAATTTATTTTAAAAATTTAATATTAAGAACAACAAACTTAGTGATGGTTTAAAAAAATATTTTATTATTCTCAATTCCCATCTCTTTTCTCATTCTCTTTTGACATCTATAAAGATGACCAAAAAAAAGTTGTTTACCACTGTCTACCCATCCCTCATCATTTTGCCAGGCACAATGATGTGTCTTCATGAATATTTCTAGAATGGAAGAAACAGGACTAACTCCTCTTTCTTTTATTTGTCCTTGCTTTTTGCCCAACTCTTTCTCCTCCCATTTCTCCCATTAGCTCTCAAAAAATGAGCATTGTTCTTCTGAGAACCATTAGAAAGCTAACACAGTAAAAAATATAAAATGCTTGAAGGCAAAGAGCTAACTAACAAGGCAGTGAAAAATTATGGGCACAAAAGTGAGGAACACACACACAAAAAAAAACCTATAAATATTCACTCAAATTGTGGGGCCACTTCTCATCCCCATCTTGTACTAACCATCTCCTTCGTCCCTGTTTCTGTGAGTCTGTTTTTGTTATGCTTGTTTGCTTTTAGATTTATCATATAATTAAAACCATATGGCATTTGCTTTTCTCTGCCTAACTTATTTCACTTAACATAAGATTCTCTAAATCCATCGATGTTGTCCCAAATGGCAAGGTTTCACTCCTTTTTATTTCTGCAGAATGAAAAGAGTTACAAACACAAATTGCAAAGTTGTAGGACAGAGAGTGGGGTAATTTAATTAGGTGTCTTAACAGTATTCCAAATTTATTATGAGAGCTTATGAATTTATGAGTTGACTTGTTAGCTTATGTAGATTAGGCTCAGGTGATATTGGCTCTTCTTGCTCATGCATATGAGGGTTAGCTAAGAGCTCTTTATCTATTTTCCTCCTCATTTTGAAATAAGTGGGCTATTGCAAGCATATCTTTCTTTATTTTCTTATTTTCCCTTATCTTCCCTCCCTCCCTGCCTCCCTCCCTTCCTTCCTTCCTTCCTTCCTTCCTTCCTTCCTTCCTTCCTTCCTTCCTTCCATCCATCTTTCTTTCTTCTTCCCCCTGTCTTTCTCCTTTATCTTTACAATTTTTTTTAATTGAAAATACTTTAGAGCAGTTTGAGGTTCATACAAAATTGAGGGTAAGATACGGATATTTCCCATATGTCCCCCTGCCACCATACAAGCATAAGGGTCTCCCATTATGTCCCTCACCAGACTGGTACATTGCTTAAAACTGAGGGAACTATATTGACATATTATAACCATCTAAAGTACATAGTTTATTTTATACTTTACTCTTAGTTGGTATGGTCGGTCTATGGATTTGAGAAAATGTATAATAACATTGTTATGGAATCATACGCAGTAATTTCAGCGCTCTCAAAATTCTCCACGCTCTACCTATACATCACTTCTTCTGTTCAGACATATATTATTTATGGTGATGGCAAAGAACATGTAAAAATGTGTAGGGTCTAGAGGGCGTTGTATGATAGTGTAAAAAATTGTTGCATAACATTTCATAGTGACTTCCGACTGTTTCTTCTTCCTCTGGTCTTAAATTCATGAATCCGTACACAGCTTGAAGCCTTGATACCATACTCTTCTCCGCTCCAACACTGAAACTGTGCTAAAGACAGTGAGATACTATCTTAGAGCCAGCTATCCATTCCATTGCCCATAGGAGGTGTGTAAAATAAGGCTTACATATAAATAAGTAATTTACTTGTGAGTCTCTTAATTGACATGTATCTCTAATTCCCAGTTATATTCCCAGAAGAAGTTGATGCAACATGACCTCTTTTAATATAACATGAATAAATATTATTGTCAAGCATAAAAATTAACTACTTTAAAAATAAGGCCTTTTTAAAGGATGTCAGTTAGATTCAGGATTGATAATTGATTTTATGACAAGTTTTATAAACCTGATCTCAGATGATTTCTAGATGAAAAACACACACATATTTTCATGTGCTTATACTGGTCATATTTGACAGCATTGGAAATTACATTTACTGTGCTTTGTCAGAGATGAACAATATTTTTTTGAAATTTTAAATTTTTACTTCATTTGTAAAGAAGTTTAACTATATAAAAATTGTACTTTGCTTGTTTATAGGGATCTCTGAATGGTCAGTGGGGCTGCATACTAGTAAAAGCAAAACTACTTTATTTTATCCAATACCATCCACTTCATCTCGTTTCCAGAGAGAATAGAATTAATCCTATTCAATTTTGTTATATTTCTTAAGAGAGATTTTTTTGGAAACCATGACCTCCTCTTTTAGACTCTCCCAACAAAGTGATTATACTAAGACAACAACTAAGGCAACATTTTCTTATCATCTTTCCATTCAATTGTTCCTTCTGTTGTGTGTTTTTAAAGACCGTGGAATAAAAGACAAGTATTAGAATCAGCAATAAAAGATGTTGAGGGAAAGTGGCCACAGGCCTAAAGTCTGATTGAGGCCAAGTAATTAATTATAACGTTATTTTATCCTATTCTGAGTGACTTTGTCTCTCAATTTTGTGGAAATGATATAGTGGATAGTATAATAGCCAACAAGGCAAGAACCTGAAATTCTTCGAAGAACAAAGCAATTGACATGATGTGTCAACTTACACAAACAAATTAACCTTTCTCTATCCAAGTTTCTCCATCTGTGAAATGAACACTTAAACATTTGTCTGGAAGGTCACCAAGAAGTTTCAGATTAATGAGATGATAGTCTCAGGATCTTTTGAGACCTGAGATTCTTAAGAAGAAAGCAAACAAACAAGAAGCCTAAAGCAGCAGGAAAAGTTTAAGGACATACTGTTGCAGCAAATATAAAATTTTTTGCATGTAATTTAAAATATTTGCTTTATAAATCCTAAATATTATAAGATACATATTGTGTATACATATGCACTGCAGGTATTTCTGGCAAATCAAGCAGTATAAACATGAAAAATTGATGAAAACATTATTTTCCAACTTATACCCAATATTATTTTTGAAAATATTTTGATAATTAATGACTAATTTTAAACATATGTATGTAATTTATTAAGATACTTCATATGAGATATCTAAAGTGTTTAGCACATAGTACAAATCTAATAAAATTCAGTAATACTACATTTATTTTTTTAACTGCATGTATAAAATTATTCAACACCCTTTCCCAACTTCACTAAGGTTTTGGTGGACATTTAAAAATAATAATTCTGCCCTAACCAGTTTGGCTCAGTGGCAAAAGTGTCAGACTGTGGACTGAAGGGTCCCAGGTTCGATTCCGGTCAAGGGCATGTACCTTGGTTGCAGGCACATTTCCAGTAGTGGGTGTATAGGAGGCAGCTGATCAATGTTTCTCTGTCATCTATGTTTCTAACTCTCTATCCCTCTCCCTTCCTCTCTGTAAAAAAAAAAACATCAATAAAATATATTTAAATAAATAAATAAAATAATTCTTATTTTATGTCATATATTATATAAGTTAGTCAGATCTTTCATATCACTTTCAGCCACTTGGTGAAATTTTTGCCAAGCACTTGCTGTTTAAATTCAAAGAAGCTACACTTTTTTCAGTTGAACTGACTTTGTGGGATTAATAGAAATAACTAACCTTTACTTTCTCTTCAATATTACGTTGTAGCTTTAGTACGTAGTTCAGGAAGTTATCTGTGATGAATAGAGCCTTAACTAAATGTCTAGGAAGAAATACATTTTGTACTTTTTAGAACATATAAAACCAGTCTTGATGTGTTGCATCAGAAATGCAGATTTTTTTAATTGGCCTGGAAAATTATAAAAATAAGTTCCATTTTGGCCTCACGTATATAATTAAAAATAACAGGGTAAGCATATCTAAATCAATCATCCTGACACTCAAAACCTCACAGAGTCAGATGATGACCCTTTTTCTTAAACTTGACACATTTGTTTTTTCTCCCAGCGTTTATAGGTTTATGAAACCATTTTATACAAAAAGCTATTGTTTAATTTATTTTTCAGTGTGGGAATACTACTTTATAGTAGATTGGACAGTTTCCTCTCCAGTTAATATACAATTATAAATAAAAGACTATTTAAAAATATATTTAAACAAATGTTTGCTCTTTTTGAAGTTTAGATCATTGGCCATATTAGCTCTCTTACCATCTGTTATGTTAGTTCAAGGGAAGATTCTATTAAGAACAATGAATCTCCTGAGAAGTTTAACTCTCCACAATTGAAACATACTTGTGCTTAACTTTAACTAAGTTCTTATTTAAATGTTATTCTTACTGCATGAAGTATTTTTGCATGGCCAGGAATACCAAGTGTGATAGTTTCATAATTCCTTATATATATATTTTTCTCTTTGGAGGCATCTAGTCATTTATTCCTCACAACAGATATCAAGGCAATTAGTAAAGGGGATATAGTCATTCTTGAGTTTGTGGACAAAGAAGTACTTGCATTGGGGCCTCCTTATTTACTATCAGCTTCACCATCCACACAAGTAGTAATTGACTTCTTTGGAAGGTAATTTCTCTTGAAAACTAACGTTGTTATGGCTTCCCAAAGTTACTGGAAGTGTAGCACACTAACAAAACAGTCATTGCAGTGCATCTGTTGAGTGGTTTGTTTGGCTCAATCACTTTGTGACAAATTCTTTTGTCAATTTCTAAGCAGGAAGACTACATTCTATGCATGAGCAAATGTAGAACTTATTATATGCTATGAAACTTTAATAAAATTCTAGATTAGTTAACATCTTTAATGTTAAATATGCTATGACTAGGGTCTTATTGCCTGGGAAAACTGAAGAAGCAAATACTAAATTTAGGAAAAAAAATAACTCCATGTGGCATATTATAAATTTAAAGATAAGGAAACATCTGTAAGGTATTTTGTTCTTAAAATTTTTAATACTTCCCTTTGAGATTTTATAAAGTCAAGAAGGCCATTTATTGTTGATTCAAGAAAATTGTAATGCTGAATTTTTTAATTATCCTTTTATCATTGGAATATTTTATCATAAAGTGTGCTTCAACATTCAAATATTACCTTGACATATTTATATAATAAATGAGACATTTCAAATTACCTCAACAGATATATATATATATATATATATGTGTGTGTGTGTGTGTGTGTGTATGTGTGTGTGTATGTATATATGTATATATATATATATATGTATATATGTGTATATATATTTATATATATGTATATATGTGTATATATGTATATATGACATCTCAACATTACCATAACATATAATATATAATTATATATCTCAACAAATCTATTTTAGAGATATATAACTGAGCATACCAAAACAGAATCTGTTCATTTCTCTATTTTAGATGCTTTTGATCATGGATTTAATTTAAATTATCAATACAATATTATTTATTGAAGCAAAGAGAGATGAAAATACTCAATTATTTATGATAGGATAATTTTCATGATCACAATAATATGCAACATTTAATAAGATTCTACTAAGATATAAAATATAAATAAATTCCAAAGTTATCTTATAAGTACTTGACTATATATACTTAGGAAAAATTTTTAAATGTCTGATTGCTAGTATAATTCAGAAGAATGAATTTGAAAATAACTTCATTAATCATGGAAGTGCTTTAATATTTAAAATCTACTTGAGCCCGGCCAGCATGGTTCAGTGGTTGTGTTGACCTATTAACCCGGAGGTCATGGTTTGATTCCCTGTCAGGGCATATGCCTGGGTTGCGGGCTGCATCTCCAGTGTGGGGCGTGAGGTATGCAAAAGGCAGCTGATCAATGATTGTCTCTCATCATTGATGCTTTGATGTGAATTGTTTGCATAATAATGAATTAATTTGACAAAAGCTTCATAGCTCTTATATGACAGATTTCTAAGTCAATCTTGTTGACATTCTTAAAGGAATGTCATTGAGATTACAACCTTTCAACCAGGCAAATAATATAGGCCAAGTATTTATAATCTACTGACAATGGCTTTAGAAATTAAGGGATAATGTAAAAAGTTCACCTAAAATTTCATTGACTCTAATATCCTGATTCTGTGGTGTGTATCCCAATTCTAAAGTAATTTAAGATTGTTTATTAATGAAAATATGCCTGTTGCCTGACTATAATAAGAGTCAGTAAAATTTTGTATAAATATTAATAATTATATTATACATATATATACACTAATCAATGAAAATAGAGCAATATCATCATCTATCACAACAGTATAAGCAAAATGTCACTTTGATTAATGTTCATATGTATTCTTAAAATAAGAGATCACATAAGTAATTATAAAGTATTTATAATTTATATCTTTGGCATGGAATACATCTTACTCTATTCATTATGTTTATTTTAATACACTAGATGGTATTTTATCACATTTACTATCTGTAACATTCAGTAAATCCAACTGTGTTTATTGTTTTGATGTAATCTATATATATATATAAAAAGCCAGTGTCCCTGACAACCAGGACAACTAAATGACCAGTCATCATGAGGTGCATTGAATACCTCTAGGTACCTCTCCCGTGGCTCACAGGCTCTAATCACCGCAAAGCATGCAGGGAGCAGGCAGAACAGCCAGCATGGTGAGCAGTGGCAGGCGGGTGGGCAGTGCTGAGGGCATGGTGGGGCAGCGGGCAGATAGCCTACTGTGTGTGATGATTTTGTGCACTGGGTCTCTAGTTTATCCTATCTAATAAAAGAGTAATATGCAAATTGAGCATCACTCCAACACACAAGATGGCTGCCCCCATGTGGTCAAAGATGGCTGCCCCCATGCGGACACAAGATGGCTGCCACAAGATGGCCAGTAGGGGAGGGCAATTGGGACAGACCAGTTCTGAGTGATCAGGCCAGCAAGGGAGGACAGTTGAGAGGGACCAGGCCTTAAAGGGAGGGCAGTTGGGGGCAATTAAGCCTACAGAAGAGAGCACTTAGGGGCCACCAGGCCAGCAGAGGAGGGAAGTTGGGGGGGACCCAGGCCTGCAGGGGAGGGCAGTCAGGGCAAACAGGCTGCTAGCGAAGTGGTTAGGAGGTGATCAGGCTGGCAGGCAGAAGTGGTTAGGGGTAATCAGGAAGGCAGGCAGGTGAGCAGTTAGGAGCCAGCAGTCCTGGATTGTGAGAGGGATGTCTGACTGCCCATTTAGGCCCGGTCCTACCAAGATCAGGGCTAAGCCGGCAGTCAGACATCCCTTGAGGGATCCTAGATTGCAGAGGGTGAAGGCTGGGATGAGGGACACACCCCACCACTATGCATGAATTTTATGCATTGGACCTCTAGTATAATAATATAAGGTTTCTGCTTTTATCCCAAATGTTTCCTTTATTTACAAGAAAGTCTTTCAGAAAAAAGAAAATCTGAGAACATGTATATAAATTTCAATAGGAAAAATAAACACCAGGAAATAATCTCTAAATGAAAATAAGAATAATTATATTTTATCCTAAAAGAAAAAGGAAAGATATATAAAGTGGAAAATTTTTACTTGTAACCTATAAGAGTATAGAATTCAACCACAGTGGGTGATTTCTGAACAAAACACCTTTTCAAGTTACTATCATAACAATGTTTTCACAGCATAATGTGCAAATTTATGAAGAATTTTAGATATTTAGTCATAGATTTATTTTTTTCTTTCATGTTTACATTTCTATTCATTGCTTTTCCCTTATCACTATTATAAGCATGCCAATTCTTTCTTGAAAGAAACAAAACAAAATCCACAAACAAAACAAAACAAAGTCAAATAAAACATTGATGAAATTCTTTAGCATGCTGCTTCCTCTCTCGCTGCAAACTTAACCCTCTTTTCTATTTGAAAGTCATCTACAATTTTCTGCATTTATTCCATATGCTATAACTGGTTTCACAAGTTTGCAATAATGTACCTGTTGCTAACCACAGAATGTAATGCTTATTTCACTTGACCTTTCCATAGCAATGTCAAAGTTCTCCCATGGCAAAATAACATTCTTGATTTCTTCTTATACTTCTGGTTTACTTCCCCTTTTCAGATTCATTTTTGTGTGTGCCCGTTTTAAAGTAGTGATATTCATCAGAGCTCCAATTTAAGCTTTCTTGGCTTTTCAGTACATACTAGAGTCCTGATACATGAAATTCGTGCAAAGGGCTCGACCCTAACAGCCACAGCTTTCACAGTCCTGGCTTCATCCAGAAGTGGTCCAGAAGGATGTCCAGTCTAAGCAGCATATTATGCTGTTATTATTATAGATATGCTCACTCTCAGACAATTCCCTCTCATGACATTCCTATTGGAATCCATCTAGCATATTTTAAGAAGATCAAATGGAGGTGTAATCTGGTCAACACTGACAGCCGAGGTCAGAGCCCTCAGCTAACATCACCATGTGGGTTAAACATCTTGAACATCTTGTCCTTTATAATTTCAGATGAGTGTTTCCTACCTGGCATTAAATTCCAAATTAATGAAAAAACACAAGCAAGAACCATATAGCTGAGCCCAATTACCCTATAAAACCCACAAAGTTTAAAGGTTGGCTTATATGCAGTGGTATACAACAAAAACTATCGCTAAGAAATGTTAATATGGACCCATACTAATACCAACTATAGAATGTATTATGTATTGAAGAATTAGGAAATTCAATTATTAAAGCTGTTTGAGAAATATTATTTATATGAACTAATTTTACTTTTCAGTAGAAAAGCCTGGAATGATTCATTGATTTTTAATCCTACCTAATAAAAGAGTAATATGCAAATTAATCATCTCCGCTATATCCACAAGCCATGCCCACCAGCCACACCCACCAGCCAATCAGAGTGAGTATGTACATAAACCCAACCAAGATGGCTATAGCCACAGAGAGCAGGAGGGAGGCTTGGGTTTCCCAGGCAATGGAAGAAGCCAAGCTTTCCACCTGTCCTTGATGGCCTAAGTCTCCACTCAAGGCTACAAAGTTTCAGTTATAGAAGGTAAACAAATCCAAACAGATATGGCGGCAGCCACGGAGCTGGAAAGAGTGAGAGGCTAGGGTTTCCCCTGGCAATGGAAGAAGCAAAGGTTTCCACACACCTTGGCTGGCTCAGGTCTCCACTCCAGGCTACAAAGTTTCAATTGTAGAAGGTAAATAAATTCCAGATACCAGGGCCTCCACTTGGGTCATCAATTGGCATGGCTGGCCTACAAAGCACCACAGGCTGCTCACCCAAGCAACCCCACACTTCAAGGGAACCCCACCCTGATCTGGGATATACTTCAGGGCAAACCAGCCAGCCCTCACCCATGCACCAGGCCTCTATCCTATCTAATAAAAGAGTAATATGCAGATTGACCATCACTCCAACACACAATATAGCTGCCCCCATATGTCAAAAGATCCTGCTTTTATATGGACACAGATGGCCAGCAGGGGAGGGCAGTTGAGAGGGACCAGGCCTACTAAGGAGGGCTGTTGGAGGTGATCAACCCTTCTGGGAAGGGCATTTAGGAGTGACCAGGCTGGCAGAGGAGGGAAGTTGGGGGCAAACAGACTAGTAGGGGAGCAGTTAGTCATCAGTCAGGTTGGCATGGGAATGGTTAGGGGGTGATCAGGCTGGGAGGCAGAAGCGGTTAGGAGCAACTAGGAAGGTAGGCAGGTGAGCAGTTGGGAGCCAGCCGTCCTGGATTGTGAGAGGTATGTCTGACTGCCCATGGATTGGGTCTAAACGGGCAGTCAGACATCCCTCTATGGGTCCCAGATTGGCTGAGGGAAACCCCCGCCCCATGCACAAATTTCATGCACCAGGCCTCTAGTAAAATAATAAAAAATAAAAATACAAATGAAGAGAGATGCTTCTTAGAAAATTTAATATATATTTTAGTTGTCAGAACTTCTGATCTTGTCATATCATTCTTAGAGAGTAAAGAACTTTCACCATTTTTCTCAGCTTTTTAAATTATTACCGTTTAAAAATGACTCATCTATATTTTTACACATCTCTCTCTCTCTCTCTCTCTCTCTCTCTCTCTATATATATATATATATATATATATATATTATATAATGTTTGTAAAAGGAATTTTTGAGTAATAGTGATGAAAGTACTTTAAAAATGCCAGATATCATATATTATTTTCATTTTGACCAAATACCACTGTTTTCTATCTCAGTACATGTGGGAAATCATAAATTAATAATAAAAAGCATAACATCTGACAAACATTCTCATATCCCTTCATAATGTTATTTATTGATTAAGAATTTATCAGCTCCATAAAGAATCTCCAGCAGTTAATTTTCTCTTTTAATCCTTAAAACTGCTTGTGTAAGGTAACAAAATGTTCTACATTATCTTTCTGAGGAGAGTAAATTAAGCAATAAAACCAAGAAAGAATATATTTACCAGATATATTCTTTAATGTTCTCTTTATCTCATTTCCGCAATCATTTAATGAATCTTCATCTCCTCTCATGTAATGTGTAACAACTATGGAAGCCAGCTTTTAAGGTATATATTACATTGAATGGCTGCTTAATTTTCTGCCCAACTTTTACTATGTTATTCTAATGAAAGCCATGACTGGGAGCACCAGGCCCGAAGGATATTGATGTTGAAATTGCATAAACCAGCTTCAGATCAAAGCAGACAATTTTATTTTATCACAATTTAGGTTGATGTTATCAGCCAGAGAATCACAGAGAAAGTAGTATCTAGCTTGTGTTACAACTGTATTTATTATTTAGGCTTTTTTCTCTCCCAAGATATTGGTTACAGTCCTCCTACTGGAGTTATTTTAAAAGGCAGTGGATAATTTGGAGGATTGTATTACTTCTAGTTCTTTGTGTGTGTGTGTGTGTGTGTGTGTGTGTGTGTGTGTGTGTGTAGGTATATACACAAGTAATGTGGTGTCTCTTTGTAACACACACTGGATACCAACAAAATGAATTATATTAGTGATTAAGAGTTAAAATGGCAGAGTCCCCAGGGGCAGACTAAAAGGCTGGACCTGGGTGCCCACAGAGATGATAGGAGAATGAAATGTTATTTCATGATGTAAAAGGTGGCAAATTGAGCCACAGGAAGGACACGCCCTTCCCAGAGGCCACTTGTGGAGGTGATTCTGTGACAGGAGAAGCTTCCTGGGGCCACGTTGAGTGGTGTGCACTGATGACAGCAGGGGCACCCTAGGGAAGGAGCCCAGGTCACAGGGTCACCCAGGAGCAGTCACCCCCTTCAAGAAAACGTGAACAGGACATGCTGGCTCCACAGACTCCATGATTGTAAGACTCTCCCCGTTCGAAATGGTTTCTTCGGAGATGTTAGGGTTGGAATCCAGGTCCCTTAGTTTATACTCCCTTGAATCCTGGGCCCCTGCCTGTCCACGGTGACCAGACTCAAGGAGAGAGGGAGCCTCGGAGGAGAGACAGTCCTGGACCTTTCTGGGCAGCAGGGGGCATCCCTGCAGCAGAAGGAAATGTTATGTGAGAATGGGCCTCACTCGGGGACCAGCACACTTCTGACTGGCTCTTGTGCACAGAAAGGGATGTGGCCTCGCCCTGCTTTGACCCCGTGGGTCTGCTGAGGAGCCAGGAGGGCCAGTGACTGATCTCTAAGCTGTGATGAGTGCTCTTCCCTTGCCCCGGGGCCTTTAGAATGCGATCATGTCCCATTTCAGAGCCAAGTTAAGCATCGTTTTCTAGGCCTACTGTCTTCCACTCCCCCAGCACAAGTGAACAGGCTGGTTGCTAGGTACCTGGTTACCTTAGCGACAGAACTCTCCACAGGGTTCTGAGTGGTTATTTGTGTCCACTGGAAACTGGCAGTCAGTGGCAGAGCTGTGATCCCGGCCAGTCACCAAATCCACCTTCAGCTGCTCCTGTGCGGGGTGCTCCTGGCGGTTTCTGAGAGCCTGAGACCTGTCCCAGAAGGTTCTGTCTTCACCTGGGGGATCCTGGTGGGTGCTCTGGTAGTGGTGTCTTTGGGAAGAAATTGTTGTTCAAAAGTATGCCTGTGATCTATTTTCTTTTGTTACCCAGAACATCTAAAAATAGAAGAGTATTATAAGGCTAAATATTCTTATAAACGGTGATTTAACAGACCTTCAGGCAAAAACACTAATGGTATTCATTAGGAGACCTCTGTGTACAGAATGCTTTTATAAGGGTGTACATAGTCGGAGCAGGGACATCCTATATAATAAAAGACTAATATGCAAATTGACTGAACGGCAGAATGAGTGCAACTTCTGGTTGCTGTGACACACACTGATCACCAGGGAGCAGACGCTCAATGCAGGAGCTGCCCCCAGGCCTCAGGCCCCAGGCCAGCCAAGGTGGGTGCCAGTGGGGGCCCCCGATTGCCCCACCAGTACCCTGCAGAGGGAGATGACCAGAGGTGGTGGCAGGGCAATAGGGGGCCAGGGCCGGCCGGCAGTTGGACGTCCCCTGAAGGGTCCAAGACTGAGAGAGGCTGGGCTGAGGGACAACTTCCCCCCATGCACAAATTTTGTGCACCAGGCCACTAGTTGGATATAAGAAAATATTCCATAATAAAATGTCTCTTTATGTAATGAAAGGTTCATGCACCCCTTAGATCTTCACATGTTAACTCTGAACACCAGAGTGCTTTGATAAGGCTTTTTAAATACAGAAATTAGATAAAAGTATATATGGAAAATAATGCTGATTTTCTGCTCGAAATTTCTGGATGATGCCAGGAACTGAACCTGAGAATACAATAGCAGAAATTATTTAGAAAAAGACAAGGAGCTCAAGTTTAGAGTAATGTTTGGTGTTTAGTGAGGTGCAATCATTTTCATTTATTCCAACAGCACCCTGGTCATATTGCTATTTTCTGGATTAACTGTGCATACCCACGTTTTAAAATGTTCAAACCACATGTACCAGCACAAAACTCATAAAATATATGCTTAGTCTGTTCAGTTGTAAGATGAAACCAAGATTTATGGTGTTGGGTGAATGCAAACACAATTCTGAAGCAGTATTTCTCAAGCTACTGGTATCCCTCAAAATGGTAATGTTGTAACTAGTCAGGGGTAGAGGAAGAGTTAATGGCCACATGAATTTAAGAAATCCCTATAAAATACCACTTTATAAAAATTGACATTAAACATTAGCATATAAAGTACACATAGTGGTCCAGTTTTAAGAAATCAGCTTATCTTTGTTCAAAACATTTTAGAAATTTATTTAACCACAGGGTTTTTTAAAAAATTAATTTAAACTCAATTATTGTCCCAAAGCTTCAGTGTCCCAAGACACATCAATTTGGAAAATGCCCTTAAAGGCAATTTAATTAAAGATAGATAATTAGCTATTACAAATGTTACTACTTCTCCAGAGAAAACTCTAGATGCTGCCTGAAAATATTAATAAAAATAACTAACATTTATAGAAAACTAGCCATGTATTACATACTGTGAAAAATATGTGTTAGCAACATCTCTTATATTTCCCTGAGCTTATACTCTCTTTCTATTGCATGTTCCACACTGCTAAAATAATCAGCTACAAAATAATTTGATATTTTTAGCATTATCATTTTGATCACTTGCCATTGGATCACATAGACTCCTTAATAGGATATACAAGGCACCTCATAATAGTGGTCAAAATGTACAAAGGTCTTGAGATAGAAAAAGAAAAGGAAAATATAAATCAGGAGTTTCCCCTGATGGTCAGTGGGCTCCCACAGGGGAGTGCCGCTCAGCCACCATCCTGGCTGATGGCTGGTGAGTGCACCCATGTGGCGGGAGCCTTTCCCACCTCCGCAGCAGTGCTAAGGATATCCGACTTACAGCTTAGGCCCACTCCCCAGGGTCCCAGACTGCTGAAGGACGCAGGCCAGGCTGTAGGACTACCCCCTTTCAGCGCACAAATCCATGCACTGGGTATATATATATATATATACCCATGCACTGGGTATATATATATATATATATATATATATATATATCCTACATAATAAAAGCCTAATATGCAAATTGTCCCCTCAACCTGGAGTTTGACCAGGGGTTGGAGCCAGTTGGCCAACCACCTGCAGACCCTCCCCCTAGCCAGCTCCGCCCTGGCTGTCAGTGGTGGCAGTGGTGGGGGTAGGAAGCCGGCAGCCACAAGGCATCCTACTCATGCACAAATCTTGTACACTGAATCTCTAAAATTAATGAGAAAGAGAGAGAGAGAGAGAGAGAGAGAGAGAGAGAGAGAGAGAGACAGAGAGACAGAGGGAGAGAGAGAGAGAGAGACAGAAAGTCAGTCTTGAGAGAGAAAATCAGTGAGAAAATTAGAAGAAAGATTTTTTTTTAAGGAAATGGCTCAGGCTATAGGAAGTCATGGGAAGTCCAAAATCATGTAATTGTAAGATTGGCAAGCTTTAAACTCATAGAGGTTTGAAGTTGCAGTCTTAACTTTAAAGTTATAGGGTCAGCATATAACCTGAAAGTTCAGGCAGGATTTCTTTTCTGAGATACCTCAGGTTTTGTTCTTCAGGGTTTCAACTACACCTTAAATAACAGTACTGTTGACTCCCCAAGTTTTCACACAATACTACACTATTACATGGGGTGATAGTGCATAAGTTCAAAGAAAAAACAATCTATTCATATGCAATATTTGACTCATATTAAAACCATTATTTATATTTTATGTTAAGGGTAGTGGCAACAAGCACCACTGTATTTATAATTCAAACTCTGAATACAGATTTTGAGCCATTTTAAAGACTATCTGTTGTCTAGATTAAAAAATGCAAGCACAACAATTATATACTCGTCACCTGTAATTTGCCATGGAACCATGTGCATTGCTATGAAAAATATATATCCTTCTAAAAGATCTTATCAAGAGTTGCTTAAATATTCAGCATTGGTAGTGTATTTAATATGTAGTTTAATGTGTAAAATTGAGTCAAGATAAAAATAGTAAAACAAAGTTTTATGAAAGAGTCCTAGGATCCTGGAGGATAATCAAAGAGAGTTTCCCACTCTCACAAAATTGAACTTTAGAAGGCTTCCTGCTGCTAAGCAATAATAAAGTAATTGTGGCTTCCAAGTAGAAAGCCACAGGGAAGATTAGACATATAAGAGAAATTTAAATCTGAAGTTAGAATCTAGCTTTCTATTACAGTACTAGAGGTCTGGTGCATGGATTCGTGCACCCGTGGGGTCCCTTGGCTGGGCCTGTGGGGATCGAGCCGAAACCAGCTCTCCAATATCCCTCAAAGGGTCCTGGGTTGTGAGAGGGTGTAGGCCAGGCTGAGGGACCCCTCTGGTACACCATTAAAGCTGGGAGGGACTGCGGGAGGACTCCAGAGTGTGTCTGGCCCATATAGCCCCAACACTCATTGGCCGAACCCAGCAGCAAGCTGACCTACCGGTAGGAGAGTCTGTCTCCTGCTGGTCAGTGTGCATCATAACGACTGGTTGACCAATCCAATAAACAGTTGGACACTTAGCATATTAGGCTTTTATTATATAGGATTATCCTTCATTCAGTTAACGTGTTTATCACTTAGAAAGAACATCCATCCGGAATCTCTAGTGACCTCAAATATAGATTTTACTTGTCCTCATTTGTATTCAGGAATGCTTTACAATAAAATTATATGGTGTTAAATTATTCTTACTAAGCTGCATATATGATTTAACAATGAGTATAAGAGCATACAGATTGTGGTTATTTTTACTTTTGACTTATGAGGAGATATCTGATGAATCATATATCTTAAAAAGTACTGATTCTTGCATATGGAAATGACATGTGATTACTTCCAGGTATTTTCATATATTTTAACTGGTTTACATAGTTATCTTTATTTTGTTTTATAGCTCCTTTATTTATAGCATCATATATCCCATGATAAGAGGTGCCTGTTTTTACTTTGAATTTATAGCAAAGAACAAATGCAGTTCACTCAAATGCAAAATGTTTTTGTCTTCATTATTGCTTAACATATTATAAAAAGTATTGCGTGAAAATAAAATCCCATAAAAAATAATATTATAATTTACATGAGCACCAAAAAGAAAAACTAAGAATTAGCAGGGAAGATTACAGGGGTAGACAAAAGTAGGTCTATATCTATAACTACATAAAACACAGTTTATTCTTGTATTATTGTTGATTATAGTATTTATTTGTGTGACAGTATAAATCTACTTTTGCCCTCCCCTGTTTTTAAAATTGGATCCACCATTTATAGTTTGCTTTTGTTTGTTTCATGTAGTACATGTTTAAAATGAACAATACTTTAAAAAAAATAGATGATGGGTGGGTAATATTTAGAGTGCTCTAAAAAATAACTAAATATCAGTCATGCAAGTATATTTTTAATGGACAATGAAACAAGTTTGATTGTTAATTGTATACTTCATATGGATGTGGTACTTAAATAGAAATTTTATTATAATTCATATTTGTAAAGGTTTGTTCCTTTTACTTCTTAAAATGTTCTTCAACATTATAACTTCTCACACAGTTTAAAAATATCTGGTTATTGCTGAAACCAGTTTGGTTCAGTGGATAGAGCATTGGCCTGCGGACTGAAGGGTCCCGGGTTTGATTCCGGTCATGGGCATGTACATTGATTGCAGGCACATCCCCTGTAGGGGATGTTAAGGAGGTAGTTGATCGATGTTTCTGGCTCTCTATCTCTCTCCCTTCCTCTCTGTAAAAAAATCAATAAAATATATTAAAAATATATATATATCTGGTTACTTACCATAAAGTTTTAGAAAGTTTCAAGTGAAAGACTGAAGCAAATTATTTAGAGTCTCACCAACATTTAATTTATTTAAAAAAAAGTTAAATTATAAGAACATTTGACTTAATATTTTCCTGCACTGATTTAGGGCTGTATCAATAATTTGAAATCCAAATAAAGTATTAACATATTTGGAAAATTTTTATTACAATATTTTACTTTTTTAACTTGTAAGCTATACAATAGAAAAATTTTGGAAGTTTGTTAACAGATCCCTACACAAATTATAAGATACAATCCCACTTGAATATTTTCTACCATATTGACAATGAATATAAGCAAAATAAATGTATCTAAAATAAAAGAAAATTTTGCCATCGCTGGTTTCCCATTAGTTAGAGAGTAGGCCCTCAGATTGAAAGGTCACATGTGGAAGGCAACCACTTCTATGTGTCTCTCACATCAATGTTTCTCTCTCTGTCTCTTCCCCTCCCTTTTACTCTGTTTAAAAAATCAATGGAAAAAAATATCCTCAGGTGAGAATTAACAACAACAAAAAAGTATTGATTCCATAAGAATAGCTGACACTTCAGTCAATTAACTATCTGTAGTATTAAAGCAAATGTATGTGTTCTTATATAAAGACAAACTCTTGTTATTTCATTATCATTCCCTGCTATAAATAATCTGGTTATGTTATTAAGGTAATACCACCTTTAGTAAAAGGACATAACCAAAACTCTAAGATACAGACAGAATGTTATTTTATGCCAAATAAAATCAGTAGTTGCAAGTGCATATTTGAAATACTCTGACACTCATCTCCCAATATACAAAAATTTGTTATACAATGTTAACCCAAAATTAATTAATATTTTAAATAATATTTAAAAGATTTGTATATTCCCCACAAGTTTAATAATCTCAACACAGAGAAGTGGACAAATATAAGCACCAGTTAAAAATTAGCCGGTAGAGGGTCAGTGTGGCTAAAGTTTTAAAAATTTAAGTTCTATAAGATGAGGTAGTTTTAGGCAGGGAGCAAATAATCTAGAATCTTATTAGCTGGAAAACCATTGTAGGACTTAATATTTTATTTTTAAAATATCACTATTTTCTTAAATAGACTTGTTTTGCATGAGGGGATAAATCAATAATTTCATCAATATCAAGTAGAGCATTATTGTTTAAGAAGTACACATTAAAGCTTAAAATATAAATAATGCTGATAAGCTAAGTTTCTGATGATTGGATAACGTTGTTTTTTTTTACTGACAGGGATTTTTAAAAAGTATTGAAATATCCACAAATGAATGAATATTTCATATACTTTCTTATATAGATTTTATAAAAGCTAAATAAATTAAAGATAGTTATTAATTACTTAATAGTAATTAATGCATATTGATTGGCTTCTGGTTTAAATCAAGGAGGATTATTTGTTACTGATAACTGTTTTGTTTGTGTTGGTCTAGAAATTGCCACTTTACTGTAGCAAGCAATCTTATGCATTCCGTAACAGAGTAAAGAGCAAATACAAAGAGTCATTGAAGATTTTAATCTTAGCAAGACATTCAGGGAACTCATGGGGATTCTTCTTTTAATTGGAAATTAAATTCTAAGTGTCTTATTTACCAAAATGCACTAGGTTACACTAAGACTACTGATGAGAGAGAAATGAAATTTTCACTGTTAGGAAAGCTCTTTTTGTTTTAAATAATTCAACTTTCTTTTATGTTTGAGAGAAAACTGATTTTTAAGACAAAACTAATGACTTGTTTTCTCTAACTTCAAACTTAAATTAACAAACCAAAATGTATTAGTCAGACCAATGGGAATTAAACTGCTAAGCAAGGCAATGTCCTTGTCTGTAATTAAAGTTCATTTTTATTATTAGTATCCACACAGCCAGGTAGCAAAAAGTAAATAAATAAATAAAATCTCAGAACACTGTTTTTCTGTATTTGCAATTTTCTACTGTACTTTTCCCATCCCAAGTCAGTTCGTGGGGGGATTTCCAAGATACTGTCTCAACAGGTTCTGCTTAGAATTGGTACAGCCAAATGAATTAGTTCCTAATGCTGATGTAAGAAATTATGGCACATTTAGTGGCTTAAATAAATACACATTTATTTTCTTACAGTTCTGGAGGTCAGAAATCTAAAACTGAGATGTTCAGAGGACAGAGTTCTTTCTGGATACTCTTAGGAGCATCCATTTTATTACCTTTCTCTGTTTATATGGCTCATCTTCATTACTTGGCTCATGGCCATTCCCCAATTCACTCCAACCTCTTATTTCCATTGTCACAACTTCTACTGACTGATCCTCCTGCTCTGCCTCCTACTCTTATGAGGATCCTTATTATCGCATTTGGCCTTTTCAGATAATCCAGGATAATACTCCCATCTGAAGGTCCTTAATCACAACTGCAAAGTCCTTTATATTGGCTCCAGGGATTAGGATATGGACATATCTGGGGAAGACATTAATCAGCCTACCACACCAAATATTCAGGAGTTTCATTCTTTCTTCTGCAATTGAGCATAATCATCCTAGGATGGCTGGCCATAGAGAGAAATTTTCTTAGCAGGGATATAGTCTCTCACTTCATCTCCATTTCCAACTCCTCCCCCTAATTATGTAAAACCTTCCCCTGTCTGGGAATGAGTCGATCTTGCTTTTTCTATTCTTTCAAACATGAAGCCTTAAATTCAGCATTTTAAATGTCCAAAGTATGAATTGATTTTTGTACTTCTTTGGTCTCTTTTATCAACGCTAGTATGTATAAAACATATTTTTAATGTCCTCAATAGCATACATTATTATGAAGTAGTAATATACATAAAAATGTTCCTTTTGGTATATAAAAATGTCGACTTTATGTATAAGATTTGTATGTAGCGTAGGAAAGCAAAAAAAAAAAAATCTATGTTTCAGAGGCAATAGCCCCTATGAATCTGGAGAAAAATCATGCTTTTTATAGGACAAAGGTAACCATCAGGCTTGTAATAAAAGCTTAATTCTAATAGGTCTAGAAGTATGTAAGAAAAATTGGTAACACTGTGATGAAAATATGTTAAAAATTATAGTCAGTCTAGTGTGTGTATTGTGTAAAGATTATGACTCTTATATGCATTTTCACTCCCTTAATAATTAATGATGTTGAACTGTTTTGTGCTTTTTTACCTGTTTATGTATTTTCTCTGTTTGAATGTTCATTTATTTTGTTCATTTTATTTTTTTTACCTTATTTTTGAGTTGTAAGAGTTCTTTATATATTCTGGAAACACATTATTTTTTAAATGTGATTTGCAAATATTTTTCTATCAGTTTATAGCTTGTCTTTTTTTTAAAGGCAAAAAGGAATAATTTCAATGATAAAAGCATATTTTATTTATAAGCTAAAACAGTTATAACCTTACATACCCAAAAACATCTTCAGTGAAATATATATAAAGCAAACATTTTTTTAAAAGTTGATGTAAACTATGTTAAGATTTATATTTCTTTCAAGCAGATTAAAATATAAATAATCTGCTTGAAAAAATATATATTCTTATTTATAAGACAGGATCAATTATAAATGTCTGGCTTAATATTAAAAAATTGAGAAAGATAACCTGATAAAACTGAGGAGAAAGTTTATATTCCTATAAACAGAAAATATTATGTCACACATGATATTTTGTCCTAGTGAATTTAAGCTCCTATATCAAAGTACCAAAGAGAAGGCAATCTGAAAGGCCATGTGGAATATGCTTCCACTCCATGATGTTCTGGATAAAGCAAACTATGGAGACATGACCAGGTCAGTGGTGCCCAGGGGTCAGGCGTGGTGGGAGGAAGGAATAGGCAGTGCCCAGGGGGTTCTTAGGGCGGTGAAACTACTCTTTAAGATTCCATATGATAGACATGAACATTGTCCAAATCCATAGAATGCACAACACCAAGAAAAACAATAATGGAAACTGTGGACTTTGGGTAATTTGATGTGTTGATGTAGGGTCATCAGTTATAACAACTGTACGACTCTCATGGGTAATTTGATACCTGGGAAGACTAAGTATGCATTTGAGGAGGGAATAGATGAGGAATCCTTATATCTTCCTCTCAATTTTTCTATGAACATAAAATTACTCTAAACGTAGTCTTAAAAATTACCCATAAGTCTATAGCTTGATAGCCTTTATAAATATATATAGCCATGTAACCACTGCGCAGTTACAATATGCAATATTTCCATCACAACAGAGAGTTCACTTGAGCTGCTTTGCATTCAGTCCTCAGCCCCCAGTTCTGGATCCTAGAAACCCTCACCTACTTTTCTGTCTTAGTAGTCTTGTCTTTTTTTTTTTTTTTTGAATTTCACATAAATTACATCATACTATAGGTAATATGAGTGAGTCTGACTTATTTCACTTCACCTGTCATTTAGAGATTCATTATAATGTGTTTTTTTGTATCCATAGTTTATGGTAAGGCTGAGAGTTTTCTACATTGATATATTTACCTACATTTTTCTTTACTCCTTTTCTTCCTGAATTTGGCAGGCATTTTGGGAAGCTTCCAGTTTTGAGCTCTTGTATAAAGCTGTTTTGAACATTCACATATAATACTTTGTATGGACATGTGCTTTTATTTTTATGAGCTAAATATCTAGAAGTAGAATTTCTGGGTCTTAGAGTGAAGTTATGTTTAACCTTATGGGAAACTGTTAAATTCTTTTTAAAGTGAATGCACTGTTTTACATTCCCACAAGCAAAGTCTGAGAGCTTTAATTGTCCAAATCATCTCACATACTTAGCATTTTCAAGATTTTTAATCATAGACTTTTTAAGAGTATTTATTGGTGCTTCATTGTAGTTTTAAGGTGCATTTTCCCTCCTGGCAAATGATGTTAAGAATTGTTTCTTTTATTTACTGGCTACTCATATTTCTTCTTTTGTAAAATGATTGTTTTTCTACTGGATTTTCATGTTTGTTCATTTTTTAGTTGTGTTAACTTTTTATATATTCCGAATTAGTTGATGTTCCCCAGAGAAACAAAACCAATAGCTGTATTCTCCATGAACAAGAAAAACAGTGTTATAATTTAGAAATTTTTTACATATAAAGTAGCCAGAAACTATTGGGGAAGAATAGTTATTATTTACAATATGTGTAATATTATTTAGATAAAAGAAGCATATAAAATTCTGTCTTTTTCACTTTAAATGTATAATCTCATATTTAGAAAACATGTGGGGGGCAGATAAAGGCTGAAATATTAGTGTTTTATTTGTGTAATAGCATTAGAATAAATGCTATTAGTTTAAATTAAAGCACAGCAAGTCATTTCTATATAATTCAAGCAAGCAATTTAACAAATAAACCCCATCCTTCTTTTTACTGCTTCCTAAATTGCCGGTAGCTTGAAGACAATAAGAAAATTATTTTATAATGAAGGGCAATTGTAAGAGGCAGAAAATCTAGGAAAACTCACTTTACAGAAAATAAATGGGCAGATGCAGCCAAATATCTGTTTCTCAGGATAAACTTTAATTGCTGTAATATAGAATAAAATGCAGAATACATTTCATAAGGTAAATTTAATTATTTGAAAAAAAAGTTTAAAAAATATTTACATTCCATGTTCTGTGTTAGTACTTCAACTAAACAAAATAATTAACTACAAAAACATGATGTTTAGGTAATACAGACAATACATAGGCCAATTATAGAAATCTGCTGTTGGATCTGCACTTGCTATCATTATGTGGAAACCAATTACTTATGCAGCAGAAGACCCAGTAAAGATATATTGCTCACTAAAATGTCCTTATTTCGGCAGGAGACGAGCTTTATTTCCTCTGAGCTTTTATAGTACATTGAGTTTGTAAAAAACTGTATATGCACTTCTCTCCTTTCCTAAATTTCAACATCTACTATAAAGCATTTAAACAATAATGAGAACTACCATTTATGTGACATGTTTACATCTATTTTTTTTAGTTCTCACTATATCCAATTTTCATATGACAAATTGAGAATATTGAAATATGAATAAGTTATTTAAGAACCAAGTTTAATAACAAATGTTTTCGAACACTGATTCAAGTGACATCAAGCCTGTGTTTTTTTGTTTACTGATAAAATCCTATGTAATAAAGAGGTAATGTGCAAATTGACTATCATGCCCTCACAAGATGGCTGCCAATAACCAGGCCAGCAGGGAGGTTAATGAGGGATGACCAAACAATTGAACAAGCAGGCTGTGCTGGCAGAGGGTGTCAATAAGGGATGATTAGGAGCCAGCTGTCCAGGATTGTGACAGGGATGTCCAACTGCCAGAATCGGGCCTAAAATGGCAGTCAGACATCCCCCAAGGGGTACCGGATTGGAGAGGGTTCAGGCTGAGTTGAGGGGACCCTTCTCCATGAACAAATTTCGTGCACTGGGCCTCAAGTTCTATATCATAAAAGGCAAATATGTAAATAGACTGAACGGCGGAACAACTGGTCTCTATGACACATGCTGGCCACCAGGGGGCAGACACTCAACACAGGAGCTGCATCCTGATGGTCAGTGCACTCCCACAGGGGGAGTGCTGCTCAGCCAGAAGCCAGGCTCATGGCTGGTGAGCCCAGCAGCATAGCAGTGGCGGGAGACTCTCCTGCCTTCCTGGCAGTGCTAAGAATGTCCGACTGACAGCTTAGGCCTGTTCCCTGTGGGGAGCGGGCCTAAAACATCAGTTGGACTTTAACGGAGAGCTCCTGGACTGAAAGAGGGTGTGCAGGCTTGGCTGAGGGACTCCCACCCCCTTGAGTGCACGAATTTTGTTCACCAGGCCTCTAGTTCTGAAATAAATATTTATTGAATGCCATTGATGCTCCATGTATTTTATAGCAGGAATAAAAAATACTTAGTCTCTATCCCCATTTAGAACCCATTAGGGAGGAGAGAAAAATACTAACATTTATAAAATTAATTTTGTTATTACATTTATGATTGCTGATATAAAGGAAAAGCAAATAGCTCTTTGATTTCCTTCTGGGCACATGCTCAGCCTCCAGTGGAGGGCATGCATTGTCTCTCATCATTGATGTTTCTCTACCTCCTTTCATTCTCTATGAAATCAATAAAAATATATTTACACAAAAGATTTCTAGCCAGGCAGAGTACTGAAACAAAAGTGTTTAACACTGGTTGCAAGCAGTGAAAATTTCCTTCATGATTTAGTAAGCATGTAACCTATTTTTGTTGCCAATTTAAATATTTACATATTTACTACATGTGTTCTTTGACAGTGCTTCTGAATTTCATTTGCTTTTTGAAGTAAAACATAAGAGTCTATCTGGAATATTTTCTGGCTTCATAATTAGGACAGTTTAATTTTCACCTGCAAGTTATAAGTGTGTCCAGGGGCTAGCTTACCCCAAAGGGCTAACCAGCACTGGAATCCCCCAGACACTGTCACTGGTATCCTGCCCTTGGATGTTAGCCATGATTCCTAGAATTCTAGGGCACTTACACTGGAAGTCTGCTGTTGGCCTCTCACCTACCTGGCTCTCAGCCTGGAAGTCAGCATTTCTTGGCGTCTCTTTGTCCTATGACTAATGAGTTCTAAATCAAAAAGATTATTCAGTATCTAGTTCCAGCATTGTATATCCAAATTACTTAGTAGAACCTATGGCATCCTAATATTAATTTAGAATAAAAGAGTATAAGAGAACAAGAAATAAAAAGATAATTTAGAATCAAAGGAGATTATGAGAACTAGGGAGGAAAAGAAATTAGTGAGAAACTCATAGGGAATAATGAAATTATTATTAACATGCTTTTCAACCGCTTAATTTGGTTGTTCGCCGTTAAAGAATAGTTTCAAATAGATCAAGCTTATTTAAATGGTTCTGAATTTTTCAAGATTCGAAGTTCTTAACGTTGTCCAAATACCTGAAATCAGGAAGCTATTAATCTTTAACTATTCAAGTTGTTTAAATTCACAATTTATAACATGATATTATAAATAGTTTACTAGAGTCTCTCTCTCTCTCTCTCTCTCTCTCTCTCTCTCTCTCTCTCTCTCTCTTTCTCTCTCTCTCTCTCTCTCTCTCTCCTCAACGAAAGACACAGATCTCACAACAGATGCAGCTTATCATCAATGAAATCTGACCTTGGTGAACTGTTGAAAACTGCATTTGATGATTAATTATACATGATTGCTGTATAATTTAAGTTTTATGCTTTTCATTTCAAGTTATAAATTTGAATCAATTTTGTTTGGTTATATTGAATAGCAACTAACCATTCAAGTGGAAATGCTCACATATTTTTATATTAGAGTAGTTTAGTGAGAATAATTTTGAAATCAACAGTAAATAAATACAGCTTTATATTATCTTTTCAGTTCAGTGGCACAAGCATAAAGATTTTTTCCAATGTAATTTTTGATCAGTGTTTAGAACTCTTATTAAATTGCTGTATTTTTCAAGTGGTTTTATGGTATTAAAATATAATTTTATGAATGAAAGCTAAAAATTACTCCTGATTTCTCTTTTTCCCCCTGTTCCCTATATTTAACTTAACAACAAAAGTGTGTTATAACTCCAAAATATGTCATGAATTTTCTGTATTTTTTCATCTCTAACCTCTTCAGCCAAATCTAAACCAACATCAAATCTTACAGGAGTTATTATATTTTCCTAGTAGTTTTCCTTACTCTATTCTTACCCACACTACCAACACTTCATTTCCTTCTCTGAATAGCAGTAGTGAGAGTGGTTTTATTTATTTTTTACATAAATCATACCATGGAATTCACTTGTCTACAACCTCACTATGGATTTTATTGTACTTCATTAAAAAACCAAAACATTTAACATTGTCTGTCTCTAGTATCTTATTAGATTTTTACCTGGCCTCTTTTTTATTATTATTTACCACTTTCTTCCTAATTTATTATGTTGTAACCACACTGACCATTTTGTTTTTTTTTTTAGAAAATGTTTTCTGAAAACCTTGTAATTTCTGTTCTCTCTTTTAGAATACACTCCTTGAAAATGTCTTGATTCTTGTATTTTTTTTTTGTTTGTTTTGTTTTTGTCTCAGTTTAAATACCAAGCTTATGTGATGCTTTCTGTCTAATGTTACCTTCCATTCCACCCGGGCCTGTCAATTTCTACCAAATTATTTTATTTAAAATTCAAAGTAATCTTATTTTTACATTTGACATTATTTATGCTCCGTCTCCTTTGTGAAATGTTCTCAGCTTTATGAAGTCAGGGGCTTTGTCTCTTTGTTATCTGCTCTGTCCTTCACAATTAGAAGTTTGCCACATGATAGGTAACATCACCCAATACATTGATGCGTAGATTAATGTGAATTATTATATTCTCAAAACAAAAGTATGAATACTTGACCATTGGAAAACCAAGGATTAATAACTTGCCTCATATCAATGGACAATTAAGAAGTAAATGAGGATTATCCTTTTGGCACCTCGTCACTGCTCTTCTGCTTGTAGCATATCAATGTCATAAGGACCAGCCCACAAATGATTTAATTAAAAGAAGAATAAGGCACCTCTTTCAACTTCCAGTTTAGTTCCTACCCACAGAACACCATTCACCACCTCCAGAGCTCATATGGTTTTTTTTTCATAAATGCTATCATGTCTGTATTCTATTTCTGTTTTAATCATTTTTCTTATAATTGAAAAGCACATAATCAGAGTTGTTTACAGATGGGAATTTCGATATCGGCCATCACTAAGTAGCTTATAGAAAGGACGGAACACACACAGCAAATATAGGAGGGCAATCGCCTCCTGCGGAGAGGGACAGCTGCGATCCCTGAGGGAAGAGAAAGTCAGCTTCACATGTATTCTGTTTTGTTTCCCCAAAGGGCAGCTGCTGATAGTGCGGGGCGCAGAAAGCTGTAATCTTAGCGAGCTGTGGAGTTCAGGGCTGCCAAACTGTCTGACATTTGAGAGGTAACCTCACAGGGAGGAGTCAGCAACCTGAGTCCCCATTTCTGCGTGCAAATTCCCCTCAAGGTTTCACCGACCCCTAACGTGTAAACGTGCCGGACTACACTGGTACTAGGAACCTTGTAGAAAGAAGCATTTGAGAGGTTAAAGGGCTGCACACAAATTGTAGCAGTTACCTGATGCTTACAAAAGCAGGGGCTGAGTTGGGAGCTTGCCTGGATGGAGACCTTGATCAATACCCCATTTTATGAGTTGAAATCTAGGAAAGGCCACACATCTTAGAGGTAATGGATTAAGATAAAATGTAATGAAGAAAGGATTAAGAAGAAGGGATTAATTTGAAATGTGACAGCCATTAAAAAGCATAAAACCAATCTTTGCTGGAAAAAAAAATGACCTAGCTATGTGCTTTATGCAGGGCAGAGGGGACACTCGCCATTGGGGGAGGGAGATAAAATCTTCCAGAACTTCAACAGATGTTGAAGTTGGTATCTTATATGCAACTTAAAATTACCTTGCATGCTAAGAAATGGTCCGAATGACTAACAGGAAGAATGCCAACAATATAAACACATCCAAGGCAGATTCAGATATGGAAGTTTGATAAAGGGATATTAAAATATCTATGGTTTGTGTGCTCAGATAAACAGAGGTGAACAGAGATGATTACAGGAGAAATCAGGATCCATAAGATATGAGGCAATAAGGTGTTCTAGAACTTAAAATGACAACTTGATAGGCCAATGAGATACCATAAGAGGCATGCATATAGTCACAAGAGAAGCGGGGGAATGGAAGACAAATCAGTTGGAAATATCTAAACTTGTGTGAATTATTAAAATATTAAGGTGAGCCGAAACTGGTTTGGCTCAGTGGATAGAGCATCGGTCTGCGGACTGAAAGGTCCCAGGTTCGATTCTGGTCAAGGGCATGTACATGGGTTGCGGGCACATCCCCCTGTGGGGGGTGTGCAAGAGGCAGCTGGTTGATGTTTCTCTCTCATCGACATTTCTAGCTCTCTATCCTTCTCCCTTCCTCTCTGTAAAAAATCAATAAAATATATTTTTAAAAATATTAAGGTGATACAGAGATATATTGAGTTTTGTTGATTTTCCACTTATTCCCCAGGTCTTTAAAGTATCAGCAGAATGGGCAGATGACAAAAGAAATGTAAGAGCTGTCCTTGTCTCTAGGACAGACTGGGGAACTTCTGGGTGGGATTCAGAAAAGCTGCTGGCCTTACGTGACTGCAGACTTCCAGATGAGTACTGACAGCTGGACACTTTGCCAGTCAAACTCCTCCACTAGTCTCAGCAGCTTTATTCCTGCTGAATTCTTTATTTTCTAGTGTGTGGATGGAAAATATGTTTCTATTTCCCAGAGAGATCATTAGAAATGAGCGAAATATTCTACGATATTGAACTATGTTACAATCTACCAGGTGAAGTCTTGGTAAATAGTAAGAATTCAACAAATTCATGCTTGTTTTGGTTTCCTTCCGCTCCTCCAAGGTAAGGATTTTAGTCTGGGGATAGTTGGTTTCCCAGTGGTACAATAAATTGCCTCATAAACTTAAGATTAAAAAATAAATATTTCATTTTCCAGTGAAAGAGCTTTCCCCTGCTTTCTGTGAAGTAGTTTCCAATGGCCACCCACTTTTCCATCTTTTGTACTTCCTGCCTGAACTAATTAAGTGAATGAATAGCCATTCATCTGGGGCCAACTGGCTAATTATCTTTAGAAATAACATCATGAAAAAGCCTCCAGTGTTAGCTAAATACCACTCAACATACACATTGTAAACTAAATAATGTATATGTTCTGCCTATCTGAGCAAACAGACATAAAATTAACTCTAAAATTGCTCAGGTGTAAGGGAAATTTAAACACTATTGGGGGAAAAGTGTCAATATGCCTATCAAGTATTTTGATTTGAGACAACAGAGCCAGTCATAAAATCACTTGCATAAAAACTCACAAATATTTATATCTAGTGCAAAAAAGAGTACTCAAGTGTTATACATAACGAATAAAAATATTACACACAAATTAATGTTCCATATTCTGAGGCATTGAGAATAAATGGATACTTGCAGGAACCTATTTCCAATTTTACTAAGTCTCTCATTGTAAATATCTCAGCTGTTTTGTTTTTATTCTTTACCATTGGCCTTCAAACTAATCGTCCACCTTTCTACTTTGTTTCAGCCTCTACCTTTAACCTCTTATATTCAAATTGACTATTAACGCCTCCATGAGGTCTTTCTAATCACCCTCTGTTTATATTCACTTTCTTCAGATTCTTAATTGACACATAGCTTTATTTTCTTTGTTACTGCACTGAACAGATTTTTATATTAGTACAGACTATTATCTTTCAAGAGAGCTATATTCTACGATCTTTACATTGCACCAAGTGTACAAATATACTATGTTTATGTAGGATTTGGTCTTCTCTCCAAGTCAGATTGTTTTCTTGCCTTCATTTGATGAATGCTTGCCATTTCATTATCCATTACAAACTTACCTTTAACCCTATGAACATTTCAAATGTACATAATATTGGTGTTTCTCAATGGGAATTTGTGAAATTATGAGAGCAAGAAGAGAATAACAGAGCCAGGAGAAGTATTAATTTCTATAGTTAAAGTTATTCTTTATTTCGATGAGTTGGTCCACTAATTAAACCTCAGGAATTTTCCATTCAAATGCAGTCTCCTTTAATTATGTAAATTGTTCTAGGTCATCAGCCAATAGGTTGCTTGTGATTACTGGACATAATACAGATTAAATGTATCAGTCCCACAGTTCTAATCTGCTTTTCTTACTCTAGAAAATTTACTTTACTCTTTATCTTTAAAGATTTATCTGAGAAGATTTACCATATGCTGTCTCAAACTGTGTCCCATTAAAAGTAAAATGAAAATATTTACATTAATTATCATTGTATTTATTTGAACTGGTTATGAATCACATTACTAAAGTGAACACATTTTAAGTACATAAATCAATGAAATTTTTATACATATAAGCATCTCTGTACATTGCCATCCAGAAGAACATACACGATCTTTACCATCTCTCTATTATCTCTGTCTTTTCATTACGCATATAGTAGACTTTTGAACAATGCCCCAATTCTCTTTTGTTCTTTTTTCCCAGTCTATGATTCTGCTCAGATATTTTAAATTGTTTGGCCATTGTGTTTACAAATTTCCATCCTCTGTAGTCTGCTGTTAATTATATCCAAGGTGTTCTTCATGTAGATCACTATTATTTAACAGAAAGTTTATTGGAATCGTTTTTTAAGTGTAAATCATCTGTTGCAATTATCCATAATTTAATCTGTTACATCCATATTTTCTATAATTTTCCCTCTGCTTAGTGCTCTTCCTCCCAGCTGCTATTCTGTTAGAATCTCACTTTGTGCGTGGACAGCTCAGAAGGCAACAATGTACCTGAACTAAATTTTTACACAGATCTTGGGGGGGCTCAATGCATCTGCCCTTACTTAATGTCTTTCACCGCATTTCTCTGAATCACTTCCTTCCCATGGAGGCTGATACTCAGGGGGACTCCCTCAGCTGCAGGTGGGAAATGTCCTGCAGAAGAAGGCTGAGGTGAATATGAGGCTCTTATCAAGTGCTTTCCTCCACTCTGATATGGAGGCTCCCAATTGGTTGGTTCACTGTAACCTTGATTTTATAGATTGTGTCCAGCTTTTATACATTAATTTGGACTATTTATTTATTTATTTATTTAAATGTAATCATGCATCAAACATGTTTTGTGCTTGCCTTTGCCCTCTCAGATAAAGAATGTCAAATATGGTTGATTATTCATGTCATATTATGAATATGCCGCAGTTCTTTCCACATATTTACTATCATGTTTTGTTTTGTTTTGTTTTCTTATTTTATATCACTATCGTGATTTAATTCATAGTTTGGCTTTAATTAGTATTTTCTGATGTATAAATGAGGTTGGTGACTTTTAGTCTGTGTACTGAACATTAGCTTACTTCCTCTCCAAAAATCTTCTTGCTTACCTTTCTAGTATGTAGATTTATAAAATCTTATGTAGATTTATAAAAACTCTTCATATATATTGAATACTTTATATGCTTTTGTGTTTTTGCTAATATCTTGCAGACTGTACAATTTAATAATGCCTTTTTAATGAACAAAATTTCTTAATTTTCAAGTAGTTCATGTTTTTCAATGTTTGTATGTGTGGTTAGCCTTCCACTGTCCTTTATATAAAATGTTTCCTTACCGCAATCTGATCAAAGTACTGTTTTATGTAAAACGTATAATGCTTAGTGTTCTTCTGGAACTCCCATAAACAAGAAATATTAAGCAAAAAAACAAAAACAAAATTTCTCCTTACACTTTAAGGCTGCCCTACCTGGATATTATCCATCGGAGACCATATCCTGGAGGAGATTTTAAGTCTCCCCATTCCTCATTCTTAGGTCTGCTGTTTTTTGTTTTGGGTTAGTTCTGGTTTGTCACATCTCTCATGTACCCCCTCTAGTACTGAACTACTTCTCCCAGCTCATGTCTATCTATCAGCCTACTGTAACATTTTTTTAATCAATTAGAGTATCTGGAATTAATATACATAATTCAGTATCCTGTAGAAATTTCTTCACCAAATTCTAATAATTTCTAGGCATTCACCTTTAATAGAAATCCAATATGAGAATTTTAGATTGAGAGAAATTATTTCTGAGTCTGTTGCACATCTGTAGTTGAAGACATTAGCATTTAGATAAGAATCCACATAATAAATTCCACTTTCAGTTGTCACCGGGAAAGTTTGTCCATTTAGATAAACATATTTACTTTCTGTCATCAGACAGAGAAACTTATAATGAAAGGTTTCCATTTAAGCATTAGTCGCCAAGAAATGCAGCATTAACTCTTTGTTTCACCGGAATTCAGGTGACAGTTTCATCTATGTCTTACTCTTTTTACTGTTTCATTCTGTTTAATTTTTTTAAAAGAGCTTTTAATGAGTTATAATTGACTACACATTTTTTTACAATTTCAAATATATAAATGTTGATATATGTTTATACTTGTGGAAACATCACCATCATAAATATAACAACATCCATCACTACCAGAAAGTTCCCTGTGCCCATTTGTTATCACCCTCCTACCTTCCTGGCACCACCACCCTACCCACTCCCCAAACAACCTCTGATCTACTTTATCCCTATATAAATTAGTTTGACTTTTTACAATTTAATATTAATAGAATCATACATTATATAGTCTTTTTTTTGTCTGGACCTTATTATTTAATATAATCATTTAAAGACTCATGTTGTAGCATACATCAATACTTAATATCTTGTTGTTAATGAGTAAGACTCTACTGTAGGAAAATGCCATAGTTGTTTGTTCAGTGACCTGTTTATGGACATTTGGATTATTTCTATATATGCACAATTACAATAAAGCTACTATGAACATTTGTATAAAAGTCTTCATATGGCATATGCTTTTATTTATCTTGGTTTTATACCTAGCAGTGATATGAGTACATCATGTGGTAGATTTTTGTTTAAATTTTAAGAAACTGACAAATTGGATTTAAATATGCTTGTAACCATTTTTTTCCCTCACTGAAAATTAATGGAAATTCCAGTTAAACTATCTCTTCAATACGTGGTATGGTCTTTAATTTTAATCATTTAATTAAAAACAAGGTTATACCATTGTTTTATGTTTCATTTCATTAATGGCTAAAGGCATTTAATAGCATGTACATGTTTGTCAACTGTGTATCTTCTCTGGTGAAGGATCAATTCACATAGTTTGAGTATTTACTAAATGTGCTATTTGTATGGGTATAGAACTTTGAGTCATTCATATAGGTGGGGGTACCATACTTTTATCAAATATATTATTTGCAAATATGTTGACTTACTCTGTGGCTTTTCTTTTCATTCTGTCAACAGTGTGTTTTTAATTGTAATAGAATCTGATTTATCAATTTATTATTTTATTGATTACACATTTAGTGTCATGTTTAAGCAATTTGTACCCAATCTTGGAAAGGCAGGCAAGACTCCCCCCTGATCCCTTTGCATCTGATTCTGGATCCCACAGCTCCCACAATATTACTTTTTTTCTTCTTCATAGATGAATTCCAAATTGTTGTTCAGAGGGAACATGATTAACGATGTCTTATTCAGCCATCTTGCTGACAGCTCTAGGGTAAACAGTATTGTAGGCACTAGAGGTTGTGTAGTAAAAAACAGATATTTCCCTCAAGGAGCTTATAGAGGACAGTGAAGAAACAAATGAACATATAGTATGAGGAGGCGATACAACTGATGCATAAAAATAAAGTGAAATAAGAAGAGAGAGACAACTATTCAGTTATGAAGGAGATCAGTGAAGGCTTATCTTTTAAAATGCTATTTAAGCTGAGCTTGAAACAAAAGAATGAAGGATTCAAATGGTTATTAGGAGAAAAGACAGCTTATCAAGTACAAATATCCTAAGGTGAGATTTTTCTTCTTAAATTATCATATAAATTATCCCCAGATTGACTTTTTTAATTACCTAAACATCTATTTCATATGTTTCACACTTACATGTTAAGGATGTGTGAAGGTGCCACTCAGGGTTAAGAAGAATAGGGCCATGAAATAGATCACTTAGGACTTTGTAATCCTGAGACATGTATTAGAATTCATTCTGAGGCTATTAGAGGATTTGGAGAAGATGAATAACATCATGTGATTTGGATTTTAATGTGGTTACTGAGACCACCCTGCTGAATCTAGTTTGGTAGAGAGGTAAAGTGAAAGTAGGAAGATAAATTTGTAAACTATTAAAATAAAAATCCTTGGACTGCCAAAACCGGTTTGGCTCAGTGTTAGAATGTCGGTCTGTGGACTGAAAGGTCCCGGGTTTGATTCTGGTCAAGGGCATGTACACTGGTTGCAGGCACACCCCCAATCAGGGGTGTGCAGGAGGCAGCTGGTTGATGTTTCTCTCTCATCAACATTTCTATCTCTCTATCTCTCTATCTCTCTATCTCTCTATCTCTCTCCCTTCCTCTCTGTAAAAATATCAATAAAATATATATTTTTTAAAAATCATTGGACTTTGGGCCAGTATAGGTGCTAGATATGTTGAGAAGCATTTGGATTCTAGGTATATTGAAAGCAATGGACAACAATTTTGGAACTGTTTAACACCAATGTGAGAGGAAGAGGGGAGTCAAGTATGCCTCCAAAGTCTTCTGCCTAAGCAAATTAAAGTATTGCTTACAAATATGGGGGGAATGTACAAGGACAAAGGGGATAGAAATGTGAAAGACAAATCAGTTTTGTCTAATTTTGAGAAATCTCTTAGGCATCTGCATAGTTAGGTCAAGAAAATGTTTGGCCCAGCCGGCGTGGCTCAGTGGTTGGGCATCAACCTATGAACTAGGAGGTCATGGTTCAATTCCCGGTCAGGGCACATGCCCAGGTGCTCTGTTCACTTTGTATCTGAAATTGAGAAGATTCTGAGATTTGGAAGATTCTTATTCCATTGTCTGAAAGTTGTTATATGGTGAGGCTATTGCGTCCACTGAGCAAGCACCTAAATGTCATAGCCATATTTTACCCCATTAGCTATAGATTGTATGTGATATTTTTATATATTACATTAATTCCCTCCATGGTGCTACATGCTACAGATTATAAATCTACTTTCACAGGTAATTCTCCTATATGCGTGAATTATTGAATTCTCCTGTAAGACAGCATAGCACAGTGTCTCCTTAAATTGGAAACACACAAAAAATACTTCTCCAGCATGGATAAAACTGTTCTCTAGGATTTAACAATAATTCAATAAAACCAATGAAAAATTAAAGACATAAAACAGAAAAAAATGCTGGGTACAGAATATGGCTTTTGACTAAGCCCGTGTCTCTAATCCTTCCCTGTGGGCTCTTTTATATGCTGCCTTGCTCTTAAAATGACTGTTTTTATATCTAGCTTCTAGCCTATCCTATATAATAAAGAGGTAATATGAAAATTGACTGTCACACCCTCACAAGATGGCTGCCGACAACCAGGCTAGCAGGGGGGTTAGTGAGGGATAACCAAACAACTGAACAGCAGGCTGCATGGGACAACCAGCAGGGGAGCTGTGAGGGACAATCAGACTGGCAGATGGAAGTAATTGGGGGCGACCAGGCCAGCAGGGGGCAGTTGGGGGCAACCTGACCAGCAGTGGAGAGCAGTTAGGGGCAATCAGGCTGGCATGCAGAGGCAGTGAGGGGTGATCAGGCAGGCAGGGGGAGCAGTTAGGGGTGACCAGGCAGGGAGGCAGGTGAGCGATTAGGAGCCAGTGGTCCAGGATTTTGAGAGGGATGTCCTGGATTGGAGAGGGACAGGCTGGGCTGAAGTGACCCCCCATGCATGAATTTTGTGCACTGGGCCTCTAGTATATATATATATATATATATATATATATATATATATATATATGTGTGTGTGTGTGTGTGTGTGTGTGTGTGTGTGTGTGTGTGTAAAGCCAGCTACTGGAATGCTGTAATGGAATTACCAGTCACTCTAAAGCCCACTGCAGTCAGCAAATGGCCTGATTGGGGGTGGGGCAGTCCAGCAAACCTCCCACAGCCCCTCCCCCTGGCCATCCTCACCTCCAATTGCCCCCCTTACCCCAATAGGGGGCAGGGCTGGCTGGTCAACATCCTGCAGCCCCTCTCCCAGCCCATCCCAGATCCATCCTCCCACCCTGATTAGGGATGGGGTCGGCCAGCCAACCACCTGTGGTCCCTCCCCCTGGCTGGCCCCACCCCTAATAAGCCCCCTATCACATCTGCTCATGGCTCCTCCCCCTGGTTAAACCCATCCCCGATGAATCCCCATCACCCCAATCAGAGGAAGGGCCAGCTGGCCAACTGCCTGTAGCCCCTCTCCCCAGTTAGCCCTGTCCCCAATCATCCCCCAGTACCAATAAGAGGTGGGCCGACCAGCCAACCATCCCGGGCCCCCTCTTCCTCACCGCTGGCTCCTGATCAGCCCTCCACATCCCACTCAGGAGCAGGGCTGGCTGGCCCACTGCCCTCAGCCCCTCCCTATACCTGGCCCTACCCCCAATCAGTCCCACCACCCCAATCAGCCCAGGGCCCCTCCCTCTGGCTGGCTCCATCCCTGATTGGCCCCTCCGTCCCAAACAGGAGCAGGGCCTGCAGACCAATTGTCTGCAGCCCCTCTCCTGGCCAGCCCAGCCCTGTTTGGACCCCAAGTGGGGTGGGTTGATTAACCAACCTCCTGTCATCTCCTCCCCCCAACAGGCCTGGCCCTGATCCACCCCAATCGGGGCCGGGCCAGTCAGACCTCACCCATGCACAAATTCATGCACTGGGCCTCTAGTATTCCTATAAAAGTAGCCAATTTTTTCTATCATCCAAATGTCAGATTTCAGTTTTCAACATTTCTAGCTAGAACATTAGGCATACATTTCAGCTTTGCCAAACCAATTCAATTTCATTGAATGAATCTTTTCCAGCATCAGATAAAGATTGTTCCCTGTCCTTTGTTGTAATGACTATATATGCACACATACACTTCACAAAAAATAAGCAAGCACGATGCATGAAGACTGTATGTATATATATATGTACATATGATCACACACATATAGGAATATATTTCTATACATATACATATATTGGTATTATATAGAAGAAAACATTTATCTGACATATGTATTGTTAGGATAGTTTCAATTTTGCTGTATGTACACAGCTTTTGAAATAATCACACTGAGCAATTTTCCTCCCTTAAAGCACAACTCTGCACTTTCTTACATCATGGTTCGCTTATTTACTTTACTGCACGTTCCCTTAGGCATTGAGTTGTGATTTCTACTTTCTGCTTTGTAACATATTTTTCCTCCCAATTTCTGCAATTCCCATCAAGGTTTTAAAGATTGTAAGGCCCAATTGCTCAGTGGAGAGTAACCATATCATTCTTTCACACCTGCTGTCTCAACCAAAAAGAAAAAAACAGGTTGAATCAATCACATGGTCCAGGTATATTACCAGTAGATCAACTTTGCAGTTCATTTCTTTCTCTAAGATCTCTTTATTCAGAGATAATGACTTTTTCTCTGTAAAGGTGATAATTGAGCTCTTTTCCAATTATTACTCTATTTTGCCATAAACTTGTTGAAAAAAAAACTTATGTATAACATTTACATCTTTTGAATAAATTTTATTTAACTCTTAATTAACAAAGTGAATTGTAAATCCATTGGGTCTGTGGCATCAGAACAGCTGCCTGGAATCCTCTGTAGCTGTGGATTAACTCCAGGGTTTGGGGAAACCTATCTGTTTCTTCCTCAGTTTCATCATTAATAAAATGATGGCAATGGGGCACGTATATCAAAATGTTTTTATAAAGAACAAATATAATACATCTTATGAAGGACTGTAATAATCTTGCATAGAGTTAGCATTCTGTAAAATGTTTTATTATTTTATTACATATGGTATCATATGGAAATTTCTCCACTTACAGATAAGCACTCCATAGGTATGCCCAGGGCCTCTAAGGATGATTAAATATAATCTGTAACTATGTGTATCAAGTAGAGAAAGGCATGCATTAGGCATATGAAGGCTTTAAAATAATAACAAGAACAGATTTGGTTACTTAGAGATTTTTTAATCATTGGTAGGATGAATCATTGGTAGGATGCAGCTGTGATTTGTGGCTTTTGTATAATATAGAGTAATTAGGACTTTATTCCACTTTCATCTACTGAAAATAGATAGTAATTGGTGGATTTCCCTTTGTGTACCAAAAGAATTTCTCTCAGATACTCATTGAACACATCTAATGTAGTTTTAAAATTAAAGTAGAAAAAAATAAATATTTTAACTTCAAGATGGATATCCCAAATATTTATCCTAGGAAACTAAGCCTTGCAAAATTAGATATCTTATCATCTTGGCAGTATGAAGCAGCAAACACTTCACATTCCACTAGAATCAATTCTCTTTCAATATATTAAAATTGTATTGGATCTTAAACTCCTTTCCCCTAAAAATTATAATTAGAACAATAAGCTTATTTCAACTTTTATTGAATACCTGCTAAATATTAAAATACCACAGATAGAAAAATATATATGTGCTTGTACTTCTGATATTAGGAAAGTTTAAGGAAAATATATAATGTTCTAGAAAAAGGAAGACAAAATTTTTAATTTATTATTTTAATTTCTTAATAAAATATACCATAGTCAGTCAAAAACAGTAATTAGTACTTAATAGTATTGCATCAGAAGAAGAGTGTTGAGTTTCTCCAAGACGATACAGTGAATACACAGAAGGCTAAAGCCTTCATATTTCTACCAGAATTTCAGAAAGAACTATGGTCAAAGAAACCCAACTGTCAGTAATGATAAAAAAGGAAGGATGATAGAGCACAGATGATTTTTAGAGCAGTGAAACGATTCTGTATGATACCCTAATGGTGATAAGTGTCATTATACATTTGTCCAAATACATCATATATACAACATCAAAAGTGAGCCTAATGCAAACTATGGACTTGGGTGGTAATGATGTGTCAGTATAGGTTCATCAATTATAATAAATGTGCTGCTCTCATGGGGATGTTAACTATAGGGGAGGCTGTGCAGTGTGTGAGGGAGGGGGTTATATGGGAAATCATTGTACCTTGTCTCAATTTTACTGTGAACCTAAAAACTACTTTTTAAAAAAAGAAAGTAATCATGCATAAATATAGGAAGTCAAGGAGGGTATAAAAAAATTGATCGATTTAAAATCTGCCAAATCTGGTTTGGCTCAATGGATAGAACATCGGTCTGTGGACTGGAAGGTCCCAGGTTCGATTCCAGTCAAGGGCATGTACCTTGGTTGCAGGCACATCCCCAATAGGGGGTGTGTAGGAGGCGGCTGATCGATGTTTCTAACTCTTATCCCTCTCCCTTCATCTCTGTAAAAAATTAATAGAACATATTTAAAAATAAATAAATAAAACCTAAGGCCATTGATATGAGCCTGTGCATTTCAGCAATTTTAAGAAGTTTACTTATTTTTGCATTGCTTCATTTAAAGTCGTTTTTGTTATATTATATAAATTTTGACCTGAGTTACATTAATACTTTGTTGCTACTGCAATAAGGCACATATAAATCGCCTTGATTACTTGGGGACAGTACATGTATCTTCATTTGTCATAAGATTGGGTTGACAGTGTATTTATTCCTAATATACCATAACAGACAGGTGCATAATATGCAAATGTAAAGATGCTAAAAAGACAGTTTAGAAGAAATCTTATAACATAAAAAAGACAAATTTAATAAGGTTCACTGAGAAAATAAATTGGTTAGGCTTTTTATGATTTCTTCTTAAATATATGTAGTAATTATATTAATCAATACTTTTAATGTCTGCTGATATATTAATACAAAGTTCATTACAAGATATGACAAACAACCATCTATAATAATAAGAGCATAATATGCTAATTAGAAAGATGTTCTTAGGGATGACTTCTGGACAAAGCTGGGGCTGCAAGGGAAGCCCGGGTCCCAGGTGCCAGAGGGAAGTGGGTGCTGGCAGCCGGGGGAAGGGAGGCCTACTCTTGCACAAATTTCATTCATCGGGCCTCTAGTGAAATATCAATGGCCCTTATGTAGTACTTCGTACTATGGATCAAAATACCATATAATAAAACAAAAATTCAGTTTTCAGAGTCAAAATGTGAATATCCTTAGAAAGTAATTGAGCAAGCTAGATCTTTTGGTGTACATTTCTAGTGAGAGTCCATTATCCCATTGCCACAAATATATCTAAAAGGCTAAAGTGTCAAAAATCTAAATCTATAGGACAACTTTTCCTATGCGTGCTCATTTTCCTACTGAAACTCATATAGTTCTAGTTTGAAAATAGCAAATTTATTAAAATTATTTCCGCACATTTTTTGTGAAACATTTGTATAATTTGACAATGTAATTAGCACTTCACAGAACATATGGTGTCAATGACTGGGAGCCAACTAACTAAATAATAATTAAGATTGGAAACTCAAAAAGGAGAAATAAAAAAAATTAAATGTAGAATAAGGGCCCTTATTAAAAATTAACAAACAAAGAAAAAAAAATGAAGAAATGTTCTCAATGTCAAATGTAGAATTTTAATTTGGCAATTAAATTAAAGTAGAAAAAAGGTAAAATCATTTATTTTAAGAAAAACAAGTAAACTTTAACATAATTATCTTCAAGTTTGAGGCAAAAATACTAAAGACTTTACTTATTTATTTGATATAATTCTTTTTAAAAAAATATTTTATTGATTTTTTTCACAGAGAGGAAGGAAGAGGAATAGAGAGTTAGAAACACCGATGAGAGAGAAACATCGATCAGCTGCCTCCTGCACACACTTCCCACTGGGTATGTGCCTGCAACCAATGTACATGCCCTTGACCGAAATGGAACCCGTGACCCCTGAATCAGCAGGTCAACGCTCTGTCCACTGAGCCAAACAAGTTAGGGCTTGATACAATTCTTAGTTTCCTTTTTTATATTACCAAAGTCAGAGCATATTTTGATTCCAACTCAAAGTTTCCATTTTCAAATTCATTTCTGGGATGCTAATCATAAAAGGCTTTACAAACAGTCTTGGGAGCTCTTGAAGTCATCAGAAAGAAAAACTCCACAACATATCAATCCTTAGAAGACTTAGAAGGGGCTGCTTAAGCACTTCTTATTCAACTCCATCACTAACGGACCATTTATTATAGAATATCTCATCATACAGTGCAGGTCATTAAAATATTGTTCAAAAGCAGCACAAGTACAGATAATATGTTGGAATATCACATAGGTATGACAACATACATTGTCAAATGTAGGGACATATACTATTGATGAGCCAGTAATTTTTCCCATTAAAGGTGAGGCCACATAGATTTACAGTTATAAGTACATGAAACACAGATTTTATTCTTGTGTTATTATATTAACTAGAGGCCCAATGCACAAAATTTATGCACTTGGGGGAGGAAGGCGAGTAGGTCCCTGAGCCCCACCTGAGCCTCTCACAGTCCGGGAGCCCTCAGGGGATGTCAGACATCCTTAGTGCTGGGCATCCTTAGTGCTTCTGCAGAGGCGGGAGAGGTTCCTGCCACCGCTGCTGCACTCATCATCTGTGAGCCCAGCTTCTGGCTGCGTGGCACTCCCCTGTGGGAGCACACTGACCACCAGGGAGAAGGTCTTGTGTTGAGCGTCTGCCCCCTGGTGGTCAGTTTGTATCATAGTGACAAGTTGCTCCACCATTTGGTTGATTTGCATATTAGCCTTTTATTATATAGGACTATTGTATTATTTTCCATATAAACAACTCTAAATCTACTTTGGCTCCACCTGGATATTGAAATATAATTGAAAAATAAAATTTTATACATTTAAAATGTATAATGTGATGTTTTCATATACACTTATACTCTGAAAAATTTACCACATTTTAATACATGGATGACCTCATATATGGTGTGTGTGTGTGTATGACGAAAATGCTTAAGATCTACCCTCTAAGCAAATTTCAAGTATGCAATACAGTATTATCAACTACAGTCACTATCATGTATGTTGTGAATTTATTTTTTTGAATATATTTTTTATTGATATTTTACAGAAAGGAAGGGAGAGAGATAGAGAGCTAGAAATGTCGATGAGAGAGAATCATCGATCAGCTTCCTCTTGCACACCCCCTACTGGGGATGTGCCCGCAACCAATGCACATGCCCTTGACCGAATCGAACCTGGGACCTTTCAGTCCGCAGACCAACGCTCTACTGCTGAGCCAAACCGGTTTCGGCTATGTTGTGAATTTAATCATAACTGAATTTTATTACCCTTGAACAACATAGTCCTATAATTATTTGTATGTCTTCTTTGGGAAAAAGGAGTCCATTCAAGTCCATTGCCCATTTTTAAAATTTGGGTTATTTGTTTTTTGTTGTTGAGTTGTATGAGTCCATGTGTATGTATGTTTTACCTATTTTAAATATTAAGCCCTTTTTAGATACATGTTTTGTAAATATTTTCTTCCACTCCATAGGTTAGCTTTTAATTTTGTGCATTTATTTCCTTGGATGTGCAAAAAAAATGTTGGTTTTATATAGTCCGACTCCTTCATTTTTGCTCTTGTTAACTGTGTTTTTGGTATCATACCTAAGAAATCATTTTCAAATCAGTGATAAGAAACCTTTCCTATATGGTTTGTTCTAGGAATTTTACCACTGCAGCTCCTCCATTTAAATTTTTAAACCATTTTCAGTTAATTTTTGTGAGTGTTTTGTGCAATAGGGATTCAGCTTCTTTCTTTTACAAATGGATATCTAATTTTCCATACAGTGTTTAGTTATTCATTTATCCTTCCTGGAGGATATTTTCCCTTTGATATTTAGAGAGAGTGAAAGGGAGGAGAGATACACAGAGAAAAACATTGATGTGAGAGAGACATATTGATTGGTTGCCTCCTGCACATGCCTCTATCATGACTGGGTTTTGAGCCTGCAACAGAGGTATGTACCCTTGACTGGAATCAAACCCTGGAGCCTTCATTCTGAAGACTGACATGCTAACCTCTGAGCCAAAGCTAGGGCTCAGCAGCATTTATTAAAGAGACCATCCATTTTCCCATTGTGTGTTTTGGGACACTATCAAAGATTAGTAGACTTCTTATGTGTGGAATTATTTCTGGGGATTCTCTTCTCTACCACTGGTCTATATGTCTATTTTTAAGGCAGCACCATACTATCTTAATTATAGTAGGTTTGTAGTATATTTTGAAATTTGGAAGTGTGATATCTCAAGCTTTGTTTTTCTTTTTCAAAATTGTTTTGATGATTTGAGATCCTCTGTAGTTCCATATGAATTTTAAGTTTTTTCTTCTTCTTCTATTGCTGTGAAAAATGCCATTGAATTTTTAATAGAGGTTCCATTGAATCTGTGGATCATATTTGTTTATATAGAATTTTAACAACACAAAGTCTTCTAACCCATGAATATGGAGTGTCTTTCCATTTATTTAAGTCTTTTAAAATTTATTTATCAATCTCATAGATTTTAGTGTACAGGTATTTCATCCCTTTGGTTAAATTTATTTCTAATTATTTTATAACTAGAGGCCTGGTGCATGGATTCGTACACTGGTGGGTCTCTCAGCCTGGCCCACAGATATAGGGCTGCAACTGGCAGTGTGATATCCCCAAGGGGTCCCAGATTGCGAAAGGATGTTGACCAGGCTAAGGGACCCCCATCGCTGCACTAATCTGTGCACCGGGCCTCTAGTAATCGTATAAGATCTTTGGTTAATTTCTTCCTGGCCCTCCCTGCCCCCTTCCCGCTGAGTTTCATCAGTCTGTCCCATGTTTAAATGCCTGTGGTTTCCACTCCTGCATTGAGTGTCTGCCTCCTGGTGGTCAATGCGCATCACAGCTACCAGCTGGTTGGCTGGTAGGCCTGTTGCCGACCTCTTTTCCCTTAGATTATCAAATAAAAAAAAAGACTATAGACAACCCAACAATAGCCATCCAATGTGAATGAATCTAAATTATACCTATTTTTGTCATATCAGCAAGAATACGTATATTTTTGGTGTGCCACATAATTTTATTTATTTATTTAAATATATATTTTATTGATTTTTTATAGAGAGGAAGGGAGAGGGATAGAAAGTTAGAAACATCAATGAGAGAGAAACATCAATCAGCTGCCTCTTGCACACCACGTACTGAGGATGTATCAGCAACCAAGGCATATGCCCTTGATCACAATTGAACCTGGGACTCTTCAGTGTGCAGGCCAAACCAGTTAGGGCTATGCCACATAATTTTAGTAATTAGTTTATGTGTGCTATGGGAAGAAAAAGGTTAAAAATTGCTGGTGTTTATAAACACAACTAATTTTATATGTTGATTACATAGGTTTACTAAATTTATTTGTTCTAATAGCTTCTTGGTGGAGTATAATGGGTTTTCTACATAAGATTATGTCACTTGCAAAGAGAGACAAATGTACTTCTTCCTTTTCAATTGGATAGCTTTCATTTATTTTCTTATATAATTTCTCTCGCTATAGTTTCCAGTACTATGTGGAATAGACTGGCAAGATGAGCAACCTTATCTTGTTTCTGACCTTAGAAGAAAAGCTTTCAGATGTTCACCACTGAGTTTGGTATAATCTGAGTGGCTTTTATTATGGGGCTTTATGAGGTTGAGGAATAGTCTTCCTATACGTAATTTGTTGAGAGTTTTTGTCATGAAAGGATGTTGAATTTTTGTCCAATGCTATTCTGCATCAAGATGATATGATTTTTTATCCTTTATTCATTTACTGTGACATTATTGATTGACATATGTTGACCCATACTTGCATTCCAGCCATAAATCTCAATAGATCATGGTGTATGACTCTTATAATGTCAGGGTTCATTCAGGAAACAGATATGCTACCAATTATTTTTTAAAGAAAAGTTAATAATAAAATATTGCATGAGGACTAAGTCGGTGTTAATTATGTAGCTGAAAATACAAAGAACACTAAGATGTCACAGACTTAGCAAGTGCTGGAAGCAGTTTCCATTCCCAGGGCTAGGCAATAATGGAGAAAGCACTAGAATTATTACAACTCAGAAGTGTGAAGTAGCTGCACAGAGCTACTTCAGCTAAAACAGCTGAGAGGGGGGCAGAGTCAGCTACTGTGATTGACTGAGTTTAGAGGAAGGTTTCTGTGGGTCTCTGATACCAAACTCTGCCGAGATTGTTCTGGTTGACTGGCAGTGGTATCTCAGAGCACACACACATTCTAACTCATCCTTGTAATTCTCAGTTTCACATTTTCTGTGTCTCGTGTGTAGCATCTTGTGATTATCTGTACTCTTGAAGCAATTAACATTTTATAGTCTCTTTTTTATTAGAAAATTATTTTTTTGCCCAAGTTTTGAAAAAGCAATTATTTACCAGCCAACTCTAAGTATAAGTACTCTAAGATAATTCCATATGAAAAAACAAACTACTCTTTTTTTTTAGTCCAGTCAACTGTATTTTTCTGTTAATGTTTTTATGTTTACAATCATGAAGACTATAGTAATATTCAATAGAAAACATTATTGGTCATTATAATTACTAAGAGAATAATTCAGTGGCTTTAAATAATGAAATTTATTGCCTGGAGGTAAAAGTGTATATCCACTGTAAATACGGAAGCCCTGCTTCTCCAGGGTCCTTATGCTTTGGCGACATCTGTGTTTCAATTTGTTGTCTAATGTCAGAAAGATGCCCATATCTGTGACAAATTTCAAATTAAAATATTTACCCTGGATAAATTTTCACTCATTTATATTTGATTGGAAAAAATAAGGATGCGGACATTGATTGATTTTATCTCTAAGGAGAGCTAAATGTTACATCCTTCTAATACAACCTAACAAATATATATTGAGTATCTAAATGATGTGTTTTATTGGACTCTGGAGAAGCATAATGGTGACTAATGCACAAAATAAAGAAAGGAAGCTTTTCTTAGCTAATTGCCTCTTTTACATTTTCAGTTATCTATCTCAAAGTTTACTGTTATTCACTATCAAAACATACAATTACCGCTCTCAGCATTATACAACATTGCCATGCAAGAATCTCTCTCTTATGTTTGAAGGTTACTAAAATCTGATGGTATTACCAGATAGCCTAAAACTCTATTATTACTCCATTTACCAACAAAGCTGTATAAGGAAATCAAGGCTTACATAGGAAGGTTAGAATAATAGCAACACATAGACAGCATTTCCTATGCTCCATCCACAGTTCTAAATTCTTTACCTCTATTAACTCAGTCTTCATTGAGTAAACTTATTTGAATCTCAAATTACAGTACATGAAGTAATCGTTATCATTATTGTCCCCATTTTAGAGATGATGATGTTGGGAATGAAAAAAAGCAATTTTCCCAAGGTCAGTCAACAAGCAAATGCAGAGCAGATTGTTGAAGCCGGATAATCTGGCTCCAAGATGAAATGCTTAAGATAATTTTTAAAATGCATATAGTTAATGAGAAGTTAGAACATTATGGCAGAAAGAGTCTTTCATGATACATACACCTTGATATGCATCTCACTCAAGCTGTGAACTATCCAGCTGAATAACTTTATTTGCTACTTTTTGGTAAATCTCAATTTTAAATCTATATCAGACCACCCTCACCCCCCCAAAAAAAATACTTATAAAACATATCAACTTGAAGACTACATATTCTGGTATACTGTACTTAAAGATAATTAATAGATCTACTATCATTAATTCTTTGGCATTGTTAAGTAATTTATTAATTTTTTAGCTACATTCTTGAATTTCCAATGAAAATTCCAACTCCCGCCTAAAGAACAAAATAATGTAATACATAATTTTTATTTTAAGATATTTCTTCACATTTCTCTTTCTTCCTCAAGAGCTTCCTTATCTCCCAAAATAATTTTTTTGGGGGGGGGAAACAGTAGTAATTTCTTATTTAAATTCAGTTAATATGATGTTACTACCAATTTCCAGCTTCATAACAGCAGACTGATATATAGGAACATTTTTCTCAAGATGCTTCCAGGCATAAATGGTTCAGTGCACTTTGCACATTCATATTCATATTTAATGACAATGAAAGCGTCGCTTGATTTCAGAATTTTAAGTTTTCCTAGAAGGAAAGTGGGATGTTTCAGTACAAGTTCAGAATTAAAGCATATGATCTATTATTAAAACTCAAGATATAAGACAGTTTCTCTATTGCTAATGGGGGAAAAACAAGTTCAGGACCAAAAATATGAAGCTTGCCTTTTCATCTTTCTTCAGATTCATTTCTCTATTACTTTTTAGCCTTTTAATCTTCCAAGCAGCCCCCGTTAGTCTATATTTAGAGAAGCAGCTTGCCGATATTCTGTGTCAATAGGCCATGAATCACCTCTGGGGCTTCTAGAAAACAAAAGATGAATTTTTAGAAAGTAATTTCTAATCTTGTTTACCTGGTAGCAACGGACTGTTTAACAAACCAAACAGTTTCTGAGATAGCAAAAATGAATTAATGCTTGGGGGTGGACAGTGTTCTGAGATCTAGCGGTTACGTTGCATACGCATTTCGACCTAACCGTAGATTTATTATGTTGTTTATAGCTGTCATCCTATAAAAGTTCAAATGCTGGGAAGCCACGAACTTCATGCTAGCACATGCATATTTCTCTAAGCGCGAGGCAAAGCTCTGGATTATGTCTAATTTATCATTCTGCCATCTGTTTAACGTGGATTTATCGCCAGTTACTGGCTCTGAGTAAGTAATCTTTAAAATCTTTATTCCTTCTGAACAGTGATCTGTAAAGTTCCCCCCATAGAGCTTCTGTAGGACTCCTAGAAGTCAGCCAGCACCATACTTTACTACAAATCCAAAGCAAAAAGCTAAAAACTAAAATGGTTCCTCTCCAGCTGTGGCTAAACTGTAGCTCATTGCTGTAACTTTTCCTTCTGTGACTCCAAAGTATTGAAGAAAGAACAGCTGCATGGGCAAGAAAACACTTTCCTTATTAGCCAAGCTCAGTTGCTAACTGCCAGAGAGGTGGTTTCATCTTAGAGGGATGCTTGGCTACGGAACTGAGGTTAATTTACTTAAATTGCAAATCATGCTTCGAGCAACGGAGCCCTTGCCGTCTGATAATAAGATCTAAATTATTGTTGATACTCCCACAGGGTATTATCTTTAATGGTCCGAACAGTTATAAAGTTCTAGGATGCTACGATTAAATTATTTTTATGTTTTTCTCTCTTATGTGTTGCTTTGTAATATGCAATATAAAAAGCAGGCGTTCACTTGTCCTAAACTCCATTGTGTTGAAATCTATCTGTATAGGATTATGTCCTTCGTGTACCGATTATATTTAGGTGCCCATATTACCTCTGAGAATGCAAACGCATACTTGTTTCTAGACTAAGCAGGATCAAAAACACAAAAACAAAATATTGACACAATAGAATTGTGAGCATATTAGATGATGGACTTTTCTTGAGACATGGGGAGCTGGGAAATCATTTGAAAGATAGCCAAAAAGGGTAGTAAAAGGCATAGGCATAGGAGAAGTTATTTTTGAAAAGAGACATCATTAGACCAAACTTTCCTGTTACAAAACTGAAGGACAATTGAAGTTTAGAAAATGAAAAAAGAAACACGTATATTGTTTAAGCAAATTCTAGTAAAATCAAAAAGAGGGCATCATTAGGAACTTAAGAAACGAAGATGAGAAGAAATATACTCAATGGCTCCTGTTGTACAGAATATAAAAGTTAGATTCTAGAAAAGTTTGGTAAACTCATAGAGTTTTAGGAGCAATAGGACTGTTCATAGAAGGACTTCACCTTTAAGTTTATTACCTCAGAGAAGACTGTTTTTCAATCCTTACAAATCCCCCATTTTATTGTTCCACTAGTTTTTCAGCCAAGGTAGCCTGGCAAATACAGTTTACAATGTATATGTTGGTAGGATATTTCTATTTCTGTGTTTGTTAAAATTATTTTTGTTGAGTACAAAAATAGTTTAAGTAAATTAGAGTGATTTTGCTGATAGGGAGAAAAACACCCAACAACAAGATATAGAAAGATGTTAACTCCTTACCCATAAAAATATTTCTACCACCTTGTGATAAAAGCCAAGACCTCATTTTTCCAGAAACTATACCACATCTGAAAGCATGTCAAGCACCGATTCTGTGATCATTGTCCCATTGCTTGCTATGACACTGCAATGACAAATAATTAACCTCAGTTTGGCTTCAGTTGCTTTGGCCCCATCTCCTTTGGGTCTCCAAAAATTTATGTTTGTTTATATTTGCTAACATTCTGAACTACCTCTTCTCTCTCCTTATCTCTCATCTTTCTCATTTTATTCATACCATTCCTGGTTAAAAAATTTTAAAACCCATTTTTTATTGTTGACAGTATTACAGATGTCCTCATTTCCCCCCTTGGCACCCCTCCATCCAGCCTCCACCAACTTCCTTCACCATATTGTTGCCCGTATCCAAGTGCTATATATATATATATATATATATATATATATATATATATATATATATATATATGCCTAATCGACCACTGCAACTGAACATAACAACCAAATGGGGTCTGTGAGGTGATCAAGCTGGCAGGGGAGTTAGTGAGGGGTGACCCAATGACTGAGAAGCAGGCTGCATCAGGCAACTAGGCCAGAATGGAGGGCAGTTGGGGATGATCAAGCCAGCAGAGAGAGGCAGTTAGGGGTGATCAGGCTGGCAGAGGGGCAGTTAGGAGAGATCAAGCCAACAGAGGGAGCAGTGAGGGGTGATCTGGCTGGAAGGCAGAGGTATTTAGGGGTGATCAGGCTGGCAGTGGGGAGGGGGCAGTTAAAGGTGATCAGGCAGGCAGGCAGGTAAGCAGTTAGGAGCCAGTGGTCCAGGATTGTGAGAGGGATTTCCTGGATTAGAGAGGATGCAGGCTGGGCTGAGGGGACCCTCACCCCCCAGGCATGAAATTTGTGCACTGGGCCTCTAGTGCATATGTATCCTTTGGCTAATCTCTTCCAGTTCCCCCTCAACACCTCACTGAGATGTGTCAGTCTGTTCCATGCATCTATGTCTCTGGTCCTATTTTGTTCATCAATTTACTTTGTTCATTAGATTCTTACATAAGTGAGATTAGATAGTATTTCTTTGCATTCCCCATGCATTCACCAAAGAAGCTGATCTTTACAGAAGTAAATCTCACAATTAGGGTATGGTAATTTAATTTTAAATTCATTATCTCAACAACACATGTTGAATCAATGTTGGCTGCCTAAGATGACTTCCCTATGATCTGATATACCTATATTATAATGTCTCCTTTTCCCTCAAACTTCCAGTTATGTATATTTTGCCAACAACCTTTCCTCAGATTTCATTAAAAAATGGATGCTATCAGATGGACTTTTCCTTATATTGTTAACATAATATGCAAAATTCCGACTTGTTTCTTTGCTTGGTTTATCTGGCTTCTCTCTTGTTAAAATGGAATATTTCTATATTCTCAAAAATTACAATTTTTTTCTTATTGACCCTGATCTTGCCCACTCGTATTCTCCCACAGACCTCCTCCCTCAGTTATCCTCTCTATCTATATACTCAGCAGATCTTTTTTTCTTATACACCTGTTCTTCTAACAAATAGGCCATCATGCTTTATTAAATCTCATTGTGGAAAACGAAAAAGAAAAACTTCTGCTCACATATCTCCTGTTATTCATTTGGCTCCCATTCCTGAGAAATTGTCAAATAAACATTCTGTATTAAGAACTGCCTTACTTTTTTACATATATTCTTTGTTTGATTGTTTGTTTTTGTGTGTGTGGAAAAAAGCAATCTGGTCTCATTTTTTTTGTTTGTTTTTTTGCTTTGTTTTTTTTATGACGAAAATTCTCTGTTCCATGCTCCCCACAAAACACACACACACACACACACACACACACACACACACACGTTATCCTCAGGTTCTTAGAATTTCCTGCAGCTTTTAATATTAGTGGCCACTCCCTCCTATTGAAAGTCATTCATTTGGAACCCTTTCCTCCTGGTATTTATTCTCTCCCAATGGCATCCATTCTCCGCCTCTGTTATTAGCTCTTTCTTCTATCTGTTTGTTGTATTTTTACTTAAATCCATGGAGAAAATATCAAAGTTAATATATTCAAAACAGGGAACCTAATTCCACACTAGAAAATGGAACCACCAACCACTCTGACTCAACTCAGAAATGTTTGTTCTACTCCATCTTATTCTATCTCTATACTTGTTTTAAAATATATTTTATTGATTTATTTTTTAACAGAGAGGAAGGGAGAGAGATAGAGGGCCAGAGGCATCAATAAGAGAGAAACATCAATCAGCTGCCTCCTGCACACTCCCCACTGGGTCTGTGCCTGCAACCAAGGTACATGCCCCTGCCAAGAATTGAACCTGGGACGCTTGAGTCTGCAGGCTGATGCTCAATCCCCTGAGCCAAACCTGTCAGGGCTCTACATCTACTTAAAAATATTATATATATAATTTCAGAGAGGAAGGGAGAGGGAGAGCTAGAAATATCAATGATGATTGATCGGTTGTCTCTTGCATACCCCCAACATGGGATCAAACCTGCAACCCCAACCCCAACATGTGCCCTGACTGGAACAAAATGTGACCTCTGGTTCATAGGTCTATGCTCAATCACTGGACCATACTGGCCAGGCCTACCTCTACTATTTTAATAGTTATAGTTCTTCCATCTTAAGATATTTTTTTTTAAATTCTGATCACCTCTATTGACTTTCACTGACATTAACAAGCCACCATTATCTATTATTCTTTCAAGTCTATCTTCTTTGTTCCAAATTATTTTATACTCTCCAATAGATGCTGACAGAATGATAGGAGTAATTTATTGAAACCAAAACAATAGAACAAAATCACTATGATCTTCACTGTTAAACCTATTATCAATGGCTTATTATTGATAAAATCCAAACTCTTTATCATGGATTTTATGACCTTGCTTGCGTGATGTGGTTCTGCCTTGCTATCCAGCTTCACACAATGCTAGCATCTCTTTAGCTGTTATATGGTTGACACTAGGCTATTCTTTTTCTTTAAACATGCAAGACCTTTTTGAACTTACAACATTTGCATACTGCTTCCTCTAATGCTATTATTTTTATCCAGCTCTTCACAAAGTTCTTTCATTTTTCACTTGGCAGTCTGTATCATTTAATCTATTTTCACCTACAAATAATATAAACTTAATCCAAACTGGCATATAAAATAAAATAAAGATATATTGGCTTATGTATTGGAAGTCCAGATGGAATGCTGACTTCAGGTTATTTTAATTCAATAACACAAACTTTATTTCTCTGTATTCTCTATGGGTTATTTCCATGGGTAGCTTTGCTCTCAAAGTGTTTACAAATGGCTACAGCATTTTCAAGATTCAGAGCTACATTCCACAGTATAATATACAAGACAATGATTCTTTTCTGTTGCTTCTATGTTCTAATCTAGGTATTTTTAATATCCTCAGAAAAGCTACTTTATTCTCAAAAACCAGAATTCGCAATCTTTCCTGAATCAATGCCTATAAAACAGGAACTATTTACATTATACCTGTATCAGCTACCTCACTCCTAGGTGCTGTTAGCATCCCTCCATGAGTTGTGGTTATGCAAAGTTAGTGTTATTCAAGGCAAATAACTTCTGGAGCTCTTTATACAGCATAGTGCCTACAGCTAATAATACTGTTTTGTATACTTAACATTTGCTAAAGGTTGGATCTTAATTATTCTTAAATAATAATAATAATAATAATAGTAGCAGGAGGTAATTTAAGGTGGTGATGGATATATCTATGGCTTTGATTGGGGTGATTATTTCAAGGGTATATAATTATTCCCAAACTCACTGAGGTTTTGTGCTTATTTGTTGTTGTTGTTTTGATTTTTAGACCAAGAAAAGGGAGAGAAAGAAAGAAACATTGATTTGATTTTTCACTTTGTTATGCATTTATTGGTTGCTTCTTATATGTGCCCTGACTGAGGGCCAAATTTGCAGTGTTGGTGTATCGGGACCATGCTTTAATCAACTGAGCTACTCCGAAAAGGCCCAAACTTATTGTTTTATACACATTAAACATAGACATATTTTTACATGGCAACAATACTTCAAAAAAAGTGCTTTGAGAAAGAATAAAAATGAACTTCAGTTACTTGCAGCAATATGATAATATCAGTGAAACAATTAAAGCCTGAAGGTCTATGTGCAGCATAATGTAGTGCTAAAATTAAAGACAACCAAACACAACTAAACACACTCTTTCATTATTTTTAGGAAATGAAGCAAAGATATAATGAACATGGAGTTTAAGTTATCATTTACCTCAGGTTAGGAAATAAAGTGGTTGTGATATGGAGGCTGCATAATTAATGTTATTGTTCAGCTCTTAGCTTTTGTTTTGATTGATAAAAACCAAACCATGGGAGTTTGTGACACTATTAAAAATAATTAAATAGCCGAAACCGGTTTGGCTCAGTGGTAGAGCGTAGGTCTGTGGACTGAAAGCTCCCAGGTTTGATTCTGGTCAAGGGCATGTACCTTGGTTGCGGGCACATCCCCGGTAGGGGGTGTGCAAGAGGCAGCTGGTTGATGTTTCTCTCTTATTGATGTTTCTAGCTCTCTATCCCTCTCCCTTCCTCTCTGTAAAATATCAATAAAATATATATTTAAAAAATAACTAAATAACTCCTGAAAAAATATAAAAGCAGACTATGAATAGATTGGAGTGTCATTAACCTGGATATCATGATTATGAATTAAACCATATGGTCCAAAGCAGAAAAAAAAATGAGGGGGGGGAGTACAGTACTGTTTGTAATTTCTTATCATTATAGCCTTTTAGAATATGTATTTTTAAAATAGGTTCTTATTAAATACAGAAGAGTAAAACAGAGCCACTTATTAAAAATAATATTAGTGCTTAATATCACGAGTTATTGATTTTTAAAATAACTTTAAACTTTTGAAAGATAAAAAATATTTTCTGCTCTGTGAAAAATAAATGCTGTATTGTGTATCAAAAGAATGTTAAATAAAATGTACATATGCCCATGAAATAATGTCATGTAGCTTTTTAAAGGAAATCATATAATATTTACTGCTATTTTAAAAAAGTAACACTAATGTCTGAACTCACTGCTCTGATCAACACATTTAACTTTGACAAAAATGTCTTTTGAAATTGTAGTATTTGTCAACTAAATAAGTGAAACATATGTAAATTATTTTAAGTTAAAAAGATTTTTTTCTTAAGAAAATACATTTATTCTATTACAAAATCAACCTCAGAAAGAATTCATTGAGAAGTTGAATTTTTAAAATAGAGAAGGAAATCCTCAAAATCTGTATTTATATTTTTGGATAAAGTGATTCACTCAGCGTTAGATTCAAAGGAGATTTCCAGGTGTAATGCTCATGATCATGCAATGTGAAACCTACAGGAATAAAAACGATATAACAGGTCATAAAAAATATCATAATTGTGCCTATATTATCACTAATCTAGGTATACCAGAATCTGTATTCTTTTATTTTGGGTAGCCCACATTCTCTCTCACACTTATTAACTGCTACATGAATAGATAGTCATAATCATCATGAATAATGACATCTGTGACATTAGTGAGGCAGAAAATTGAAAATGCATTATTTTAACAGATGAAAAATGGAGCTCTGTTTAAGGAGAGGGATTGCCATTGTTTATGACAATATGTTGGTAAGCTACATGGAGATGGAAGATGAGGTCCTGAGAATATTGTCTGAATGAAAATTGTGAACCCAAAGGAGTTATTGTAATTGCTCTACATGAGGAATTTATACATAGGTTTGAAATGGTAGAGCACAGGAAAATTTAGGGGTGTGTGTGTGTGTGTGTGTGTGTGTGTGTGTTTGTGTGTGAAGGGAGAGGATAGAGATGAGCCTGAGATTTGAGTCAGATGTACGAAAGCAAGAGCCAGTAGGTAGAAGGCATTGGCCATATTCACTTCCCAGAGATGGTATGGCCACAGGTATTGTGAGAGTGGAGAGATCTAAAATGCAATATTACCTTGTTACATTTCCTGTAATGTAAACTCTGATTCTCTGAACTCACAGCAAGTCTGTCACTCCCAATTGTAGTGATTTGGGGCAGTGAGAGGACATTTTTGATGCCCATGCTGATGTAAAATCCTTGCATCTATATAGAAAGTAGACCCTAAAGGTCCTGTTTATGACCATCACCAAGGTGAACGGTACCTACTACTGAGCTTAAGTGTTCCAATGAAGTGGCAGTTTGGGAGGAGTTCAGGACATTACAAAGATGAACCTCCTTTTCTCAAATACATTAGAGGGAAGTGACTTTAGAACAAGGAAGCACTGACATCTGGATTACAGTGATGTAATCACTCATTCACAGATGGAGAATGATTTAATTATTTCGGGGATTCCTATCTGTATGGCTACACAGTTAAACTAAGATGTTCTATGCCATTTAGATTGCTTCCAAATGTAACTTCATTCTGAGAAGGATCATCACAGTTATAATCCAAATGATGTGAGCATTACCTTGGGTAACCTTATAGAGGAAAAGTTTGGGCTGCAAATAGTCTTTCCTGAGGGTGAGGGGTAGGCACATGGCAAGTCGGAATACAGAGGAGAGCAATATAAGAGGGGGGTATGTTGAGATTTAGAAAACAGCCGAAAACAGCCAAAGATGAGAGGGCTTTTGAGTCATGTTCTTCTATATGCAATAATCCATCTGTTAGATGTCGGTTTTTAGTCACTTAAAGGCCGGCATGTAAATTAACTCCACCACCTTCCCAAGTGCCCATCTGCAGTAATATCAGGCAATGTGCCAGGGGCATTCACAGGCAGAGGGCATCTGAAGAACGCATTTGTGATCTGAAAAATAGCACACATAAAATGACGTCACCTCAGATTCGGACTAATATATAGATATAAGCAACAGCCCTTAAGGTGAAGAAAAGGGAAAAAAAATACTGCTGCTGAGTTCTAAGAAGTAAATCAGAAAAGTTTTACATCTGAAGACCGATAGGAAATAAAAGAAGAAAATAACAGCAGAATTAGGTTATCAAGTGCAAAAGCAGAAATGCCAGATTGGGATGAAATGTAGAAGTGTAAAATAGTGTCTAATATAATGAACATATGATAAATTTTCTACTTCTAGGTGGAAGTATCAACTTATGTTGTATTTATTTTTCATTGAATTTACTGCTGTGACATTGGTATATAAAATCATATAAGTTTTGTGTGTACAATTCAATAATAAATTATCTGTATATTGTATTATGTGTTTATCACCCCAAGTCAAGTCTCTTTCTATCACCATTTATCCCTTATATACCTTATTCCATCCCCTCCTACCCTCTGGTAATCACCATACTGTTGTCTGTATTTATGAGGTTGGTTTTTTTAAAATTTGTTTTTATTGATTTTTAGAAAGAGAAGAAGGAATAGGGAGAAAGAGAATACTATCTATACAAGGATTATTGTAATTAGCTGTTATCCTTTTTACATACACACAAATATTGTCAATATTTGAATAGAAATAAACACAGAAGCATAAGACATTGTTTTCAACCTCCATCACTATTCCCCTTGTTATAGGCACCCCAAATACTAGGAAATGTGTTATTGGATACCCCCTGAGTTGAAGCGAGAGGGCTCTTTCTTCCTCAGTTCCCGTAGGAAGGAATTCAAATGAGTAACCCCGGATGATTGTGTTGTAGAGCAAATTTATTAAAGAAGTAAAGCAAGTAGACTTATTTAAAAAGCAAGGCAAGAAAATCTATCAAGTACATCTGTCTTGTGAAAGCACAGATGGACTTCCAACTAGTCTGAGAAGTGAGCCTGGTAGGGGTACAAGGGGTTTTGTACCCTTCTGTCTACAGGTTTCAAATTCCTCTGCCATAGATCTTGGTACAGATTAACTCTTACATTTTCCCTTTTGTTTTGTTACCAGGGGCCCCATGCATGAAATCCATGCTAGGGGCTCAGCCCTCACAGCCCCGGGTTCTTCAGAAAGTCATTTGGCCATCTGGTCTACTTAGCATATTACACTTTTATTATTAGAGATGGCTTTCCCAGAATTTATGAGAAGCATTTGGCAATTTTATCTTAACAACTCCTGAGACTGTTGCCTTCTCTGTTTAAACAGTGAGATGAAAAATCTCTCCTCTCCTCCTTTCCCAAAATAGCTGATTTCTTTGAGATAAATCTCTCTCTTCTTTCCTTCCCTCTTTTCCCCTCCTGTCCTAGCAGTTTTAAGGTGATTTAGGCCATGTATTCCCTGGGTTAGAGAGATGAAGAGTTAAGACCGCCACCTCCTCGCCTGCATTCTTTGGTTAGTGAGGAGAAGTATTAGCCATTTGTTCTCCAAGCGTCCTTGTTGAAGACAAATAAGATATTGTGGCAAATATTATGTTTTTTGGAGTTCTTTATTCATTCCAGAGACTCTTATGATGAGGTTTTATGCAAGTCTGAGTGGAGTGGGATATGGAGACAAAGAAGAGATATATTGAACAGCATTGACTAAAGGAAGCTCTCACATGGAGGTGACAAGATAAATCTTTCTGCAAAAGCAATAGTAATCTGGGCTAAGAAAGCATGGCTGTCATTTTTATTGGCTGGATGCTGGCATGTCACATTGGGGATCCCCAATGAATGCTTCCTCCTTTATTCACGCCCTTCTGAGGACCTGCCCGGATCTTAGCTTCATGGTGTCTAAATATGGCCACTCGAGGATCTGGCAATGTAATGTAAACAGAGGCTTGCTTACATGCATTGTTTTGGGCAGAATGTTTATGTCCCCCCTCAAATTCATATGTTAAATACCTAACCCCAATGTGACTCTGTTTGGAAATCGGATCTTTAAAGGAAATGTTTAAAGTTATAATAGGACTTAAGGGAGAGGTGTTCTAATAGGATTAGTATCCTTGTAAAAAGACTCCACAAACATCTCGCTCTCTGGCCATGTGATGACATAGAGAGAATGTGGCGGTCTAGAAACCAGGAAAATAATCCTCACCAAAAACTGAGTTGGCGAGAACCTTGCTTGTGGGGTTCTAGCCGCCAGACCTGTGAGAAATAAATCTATTTTTTAAGTCTGGTATTTTGTGCTGTCAGTCCCAGCTGACTAAGACATGCACGCTCACAGGATTTGGATTGCCAATGTGGTATCCAGCCGGACTATTTTGGAAGTGTAGATCATCCTGCTATTTAGAGTCCGTGTGGAATGTGAGGCACCACATGAAGAGGAAGGATGTGTGGAGGAACACTGAGAACCCATCCCCCTCTCCCCCATTCACATGCAGCCCCAAATGACAAAACATGGGGCTGAAGACCCGACAGCAACATTGAACAACAAATACTAAGTTATTATTGTTTTAAACCACTGAGGTTTCTGGTGGTTGGTTTTGTCCACTGAAACAGGCAAGTGGCTTGAAAATGATGCTGTCTCATGAACATGCTACCCCGGCCCAGCCTTACAGAATGGTAAGGATTTCAATACTCAGCCTCCATAATAAAGTGCAGTATGTCAGCAACCGCCAGAAAGCTTTTCCAGTATGTTGCATGTCTGGATTTCCTAATGATGTCAATAATGTTGTTAATTATGTATTGTTATTCACTAATTAAATTAATTGTATTGAGCATGTGTAAGTCATCTTCAGGCATTTTAAGAATCCTTTAAATTGTTTAGAATACCTTAATTAATAAATAAGTTGGCAGTAGTAGAAAGCAAACACGATTGCCAATAACCATTCAAATTGGTGAGCACAAATGTAAGAATGCATTTTGGATCACCGCAGTCACTCATTTTTACTTGAATCGAAATGTTTAATTGGAATTTTAAGACACCAAGTAGCAGTTCTGATCCATTAGATTTTGACAGTTTAATAATATTACTTATTGAATTATTCCTTTTTTTTAGGGAACGCATCACACATTACTAGGAACACTAAACAGAAAGAGAATAATTAAACATGTAGTTATTTGTACATAGCTTGATAAATATTTAAGTAGAAAAACATAATAAACTGTACTTTCTCACACTGAATTAATTATTGCCCTGAGACAGACTTTTGGAAATCATTCCACATTAAAACACATAAATCATATATTTGACTCTCTGAACTTCCATAGAAGAAAAAGTACAAAAGGTTTTTTAGGCCAAATGTTTTATAAGATGATGGATTATGAGGCAGTCAATTAGCTATAATATCATGGAGTGCTAATTGATGGTAGAAATACTAACTGAAAGGGGAAAATATTTTTCACAATAAATGAATGTTCTATGTTAATAGGCAGATAATACTTTTATTTTAATACTATACTCAAAGGAATTACATAAATTTACTCTCACTTTAAAGTGACAGTAGTTATTCTAATAACATATTCAAAGAGAGACTAGATATTTACTTTTAAGGAAGCCATATGTGAAAACTGTAACACAGAAATAGCCAGGTGTTCCTTTAAGTATATTTGATATACCTTGTTATCTTGTTATTTAATGATGAAATTATTCATTGTAAAAATATGCCAATGGAAAGGTATATATACAAGTCCATGCTTCTTTTAGAAAAAGCTTTGCTTAAAGCCATTTCTAATTTTAAAAACCAATAGACTTGATTAATTTGCTGTTATTGTTAAACTAGTCATAAGAATTGTGCACCCAGACATTCTAAAATATAATGGCCTATTATAGGTACACCTTTATAAGTAAATCAAAATGCTATAAACTTTTTTAAGTGATATGGAATTCTAAAATCTATTTAGAGACAGATTAGTTCTCTTTCTGTTTTAGAAAATTCTTCTTAGAAAAGATTAAAGTAAACCTACAGTATACATAAGAAAGAGTTAAAGTTTTGTTTGCCTAGCACACTAGATTTGGTCTGTAATCTTTGGTTAACAGCTTTAATATATATATTTTCATTATGTTTTACATGTCATATGTCTATATTTCTAAATATATCTGAGAACCCGTAACATTTAGCAAATATTCTCATTCACATTTTTATTACAAAATTGTATCATTCACCCTTGTACCATAACGGTATTACATCTTATTGTGAATCATATTATGAAGAGTTTAGGAAAGATTTTATGAATCTCTGAAGAAAAATTAAGCCACCTAATATCTACTTTCTTATATTTTATTATTCAATATATGCAATCTTTAAAAAAAAGTTCTTAATCCTTTAAATCAAAATGTTTTTTTAAAAAGCCAAGAATTCATGTACTGGAGGAATCATAAATATAAACTCAATCTGGATACTTAGAAAATGAAAAGATTTCCCAAAGCTATCATATTTTGTAGAAATATTACTTTTACCAAATAAAACAGAAGGAACAGTTGTCTACTGACAGTTATGCTCACACGGCCCTAGTCAGCAGGAATGTTATGAGTCCCTGATGCCCATGCAAATCATCAAAACATGGTTTCATTGCGAAGAGAGTGATTAGGTAACTATTTATATAAAATACGTCATTTTCTTATGAGAAGGCATCACACGTGAGAAATTTTTGCATTCTATCTTGTTTATTTTCCTTTCACCTTCACTTTAAGTCAGAGGAAATGAATATGGTTTATTCTGTCACTTAGTGAATATAAATTCTCTAAAGGTGTGTACCACGCATACTATACTATTTCAGATGGAAAATTATTATAGGGCATTGATGTACGTACGTATGCACAGAGCAGCCATTAAAGGCCTGGATTTTGTTTTGTTTCGTCCTCTCCTTATCCATTCTCTGTGTTGGCTTCATCCGCATGTAGTAAGGTGGTTTTTAGCAAATCAAAGTCTTATCACATCCGTACACAGATGTGAGACAATGACTTCATGGGGAATTTGATAGAATCAAGAGAGCTTCCCATCAAATTTTCCCCATTTCATTGGCCAGGACGGAATGTGCCTATTTCTGAAATGATTCCTGACAAGATAAATGGGATTACCTTTAGGCTTGATTGGAGAGTGATTGGGTTTACAGTTTCACCTGTAATGCAGGCTATAAGAGGGAGAGTTGTGGACAGGAAAACTTTAGGTTCTGTAAGGAACAGAGAGGTCAGAGTACTAAGTAGGCAAGTTTCTATCACACAAGCTATACTAAAGAGAGTACAAATATTTTATACACTAACTGCTAAAAAGCATAATGACATGTCTCCCAATCAATGTCACAACACTATTCATAAAACCAATATCAGTTACTTACCATGCATGATTTAAAATCTAAATATCTGTGACTGTCATCATAGTGGGCCAAGGAAATATACCATGTAGACAGGGTGCTTTGTTCCCAAAGATTATTTTTGTGGTACTCTTAAGTATTTTTCAATTCATTGATTGAATGAAATTAATATTTCCCACCCTAACCGGTTTGGTTCAGTGGATAGAGTGTCAGTCTGCTGACTGAAGGGTCCCAGGTTTGATTCTGGTCAAGGGCAAGTACCTTGGCTGCGGGCATATCCCCACTGGGGGTGTGCAGGAGGGAGCTGATTGATGTTTCTCTCTCATTGACATTTCTTACTCTCTATCCCTCTCCCTTCCTCTCTGTAAAAAAAATCAAATCAATAAAGTATATTAAAAAGATAATATTTTCCCCCAAATATTAATCTAAGTAATTATTTATGCCAATCATTCAACCAGCACTGATTGAGCATCCTGTAAAGTATGTAGTGCTATAATGGGGGGAAGAGGGAGAACAAACAGCAAGGAAGTATTTACTGCCATTGAGTTTATAGAGTAAAAATTAACAACAGGTGCCCAAAAGCTGATAGGAATATTTTGAAAATAAGCAGGCAAATTTGTATTTGTTGTAAAATGCAATGCAAACAGTTGAATATCCTTTGGAAGAATATTGAACACTGCTATAGAAGTATAGAAGCAACAATCAAGTTGTTTAAACAAACAGTGCAAGGCCATGGGTTTGCAATGCAATTGCCTTGTGTGGTGCACTAAAAACATACAGAGCTTTTACGAACATTCATTGCCTGTAGTTATGAATTAGCTTCCTTTTTTCCCTTTTAACAAGTACTATTTATACTTCTACTGACCATCTGCCTTCTCTGCTTTATTATCCTTTCTCTATTCTCAAGCATGCTTTCTCCATGTATAAGTGGAGGTGGCTCTGGTGGCTTAGGGTTTTGTAATGATAGCCACCAGCACTTGTTCCTTGAATAAAAAAGATGTGGTTTCCTCCTCAGCATCCACACTAATCTCTAAAAATAATTTTTATTAGCTAACCTATCTACCCCACTGTAACAGGAAGGTCAGACAAGTTGATAAGATAACCTATTCTTTTTTATGTAACCCTACATCACTATTTAGGGGCTGGCAAATGGTCAACAATAAGACTTAAACAAATGTGTGTTTAGATGAGTAAAAATAGATAAACTTTAAGTAATTATTGGAATGCTTTCTATGTTAAACCTTATATTAGAAAATATTTTAAAAGCAAGGGAAAAATGGCCTAGACTTTAACTTTAAAAATTTGGACCCCAATAGAAAAGATATCTATATACTAGTATATAAAGCCTAAGTGACCATTTGACCATCTGACTGTTCGACCAGTAGCTATGACGCACATTGTTCACCAGGGGGCAGATGCTCAACACACAGGCATGGAAACATGAAACAGACAGGTGAATCTCTGAGGGAATGATGGGGAGGGCACGAAGACATTAACCAAAGATCTTATATGCATACTAGAGGCCCGGTGTATTGATTCATGCACCAGTAGGGTCCCTTGGCCAGGCCTGTGGGGATCAGGCCAACACTGGCCAGCAGACATCCCTTGATGGGCCCTGGATTGCAACAGGATGCAGGTAAGCCAAAGATGTCTAATGGATTTGTGCACTGGGCCTCTAGTAATATACTATGTATATATTTATGATAACAATGTCATAGATGATTATCATATGAAATATGCCAGCAAAGATCTCTAGAGGTAGAGGAAAAGGCAAGATGTTTAATTTCAGGTGGCCTGGAAGGGTTGAAAAAGTATTAGGGATAGCGATTAGGGATAGCTTTTTAAAATAAAATTATATTTACCTTGGGCTTTGATGGTGGCTAGGATATTCATTATGTGTTGGTAAAGAGACTCCATTAAAAAGAGAACACATTCTATATATGACTTAATATACTTTAAAGCAATCAATAAATAATGGCATTTTTCATGTAACAGACATTATTGAGTCTGTACAATGTTACCTACATATTTCTCAGAACCAGGATTAAAGAGATGGATCAAAAATTTCTTATTTTACCTGTGTTATAGTGGAAAGGGTAAAAAAAAAGGAACAATAAAAAAGGAGAAAAATATATATCAAGAAATGTACAAACATCACAATTTATTATTTACTAGAGGCCAAATGTATGAAAATTAATGCATTGGAGGGGGATCCCTCAAACCGGCCTTCCCCCTCTCACTGTCCAGGAGCCCCTAGGAGTGGGAGGTAACCTGGTAGTCAGGGGAAGGCAACACCCTCCCATCACACCTCTGCTGCTGCCACTGCCTGCAGTGCAAGCCTTGGCCAGCCCTGGTTACCTGAGCCTCAGATGGCTCTGGGTGGCTGGGCAGCCACCATCTGAGGCTTGCCTACACTGGGGGGCTGAGGGTGGGTCCAGCTGCACTGTGCACCTGCCACCCCCAGCGGGGCTAAAAGTCCCCCACCCCCTGGGGGACTCTGGAAGGGCTGAAGGGACCTGGTATTGCCATCTTGTGGCTATGGGTGCCATCATCTTTGTGACTATATGATGGTCAATTTGAATATTCCCTCTTTATTAGATAGAATGATCCTCCACAGGTACAAAATTAAAATTAATATTTTCCTTGCAGTATGGGTAATCTGTGCCATAACCAAAAGCATATAAACAACATGAGCAATATAATAACACTTTATGACTAGAGACTGAATATATTTACCATAATATAAGTCCTGGAGCAAATTAAATTAGCTAAAGAAATTTAACTTGACAATTCATCTTTCCTCCATAAATTAGCACATTGAATATCATGTCAGGAGAATTGACAAAAATGATTCTTAATTTATGGATGTTAGCTTCATATATTTTATTATACACATTATTGTCAATAAGTCTCACTTGAGATTTTAAATAAATTATGTCGTTAAACTAAATACACTGTGTGAGGCTCTGTAGGGGACTGGTAATGTGAATAGTTATTTACAACAGCTTAGGAATATCATGTTATTGTCGAAAGCTATATCTATAGTTGCATTTATTGCATTGACAAAAATATATTGAATTTACTTATACATTTAACTAGATAGTGTGAAATATTTTAATGATGAAACAATTCCTCAATTATGATTTTTCTGAAAAAATAGGTAAGTGAAATAATTTGTTGTCTTTTGAAACAGAAATTACTGTACTGCAAGGTCAAATTAAGTTGTCCTCTTTCTTTGAAAAGAGGACATTTGGAATTTAGAAGACTGCAGTAAACTAGTTCCATTCAGTGTTTTGAATATTGGCTTAATAGAGATGTATTTTATTCATAACCAAGGTGTTATGCATTTAGTGTACACAATTACAATAACACAGAACAGTTCAATGTAACAAATCAATTTATCTAAATATTTTTAAATTTTTAAAAATAAATCCTTAAAAATAAATAGTTATAAATTCCATAGTCATTTTTTCCTTCATCACTGTTATTGCTCTGAGTGTGTTCAAATACATGCTGGCATGATTCATCAGGAACCAGCTGGGCTCCCTGGGCAATGCCCCACAGAGACTCAGAGGAAACTCTCCTGGTGTTAATTGGCAGTTTGTTTTCATGGGACCACTGTGGCTAATTGATGTCCCTGGAGCTGTAGGTGGGGGCAGAAATGAGAGACAAAGATGCACTTCCCTACTCTGATCCTGTAATTCTAGAAAATTGCTCAAACAAACAAATAAAACATAGCTTTCATCTCCAAACTTCATTGCCCTTTATTCCCATTTGACTTTGCATTCACTTCATTAACATGGATTCTGCTCACAGAGCTTTAGATCTAGTGAAAATGATTCTGAACAAGTGTATTTTTTTATCTTTAGGAAGAAAATATTGACATCTGCTGTAATAGCTGAGGCAGTCAATGTCCTATTCTGAGAGATATTGCTAAGTCATAGAAACCAATATGTATGTATCCATTGTCAAGGTCACAACTATTATTTTTTTGTTGTTGTTAATAGAAACACAGCTTTAGTGGAAATTTCCACTCATATTTAATAATTTACCACGTATTTTTCCTTTTATTCAGAAGATTAACATGATTTTGTAAGACACACTTACCCCATTCCATCTTGATCTAAAAATTTACTTTAAAAATGTCTCTATACAAAACATTTATTGATTTTTGTTGTAGTTAATATTTTACCTGGAAAAACTCTCTCTCTCTCTCTCTCTCTCTCTCTCTCTCTCTCTCTCTCTCTCTCTCTCTCTCTCTGTAATAAAGTGGTTTTGTTTCTGCTTTAAGGAGAAAAATCCCCAGGCCCAATAGAGTATGAGTAATTGGGGATATGGGAGTGTGTGGAATATTCTTTCTACCACTTCAGGTTCATTCCCTACTCTTTCCCCCTTGTGGTGAGCTTGGGATAGCTAGCCACCTCACTGGATAGTCTTGCTCACTAGGTTCTTGTTGAGTTTGACTATGATGAGCACTTACAAAATATCAAAATAAGAGAAACTGAAAGTGGCTATTTATTCCCTTAACTCATTTTCTCTACAGGAGTATCATTATGAGTGGCCCTTTTATCATATGAGCCCAGAGCTTCTACCATTGTACTCTCTCTCTCTCCCTCTTTTTTTTGTCTAGGAAGTAATCCTTTCTCTCTCCCCTTTAGTCATAAGAAGGCCCATGATGCACTATTCATACCACCCAATGACTTGCATTCTCTCTTTGGTTTTCCTCATATTTTGTTAAATAGAGCCATTAATAAATCACTTTCAAATTGATTTGTGTACACCATGTCTTTCCCTCAAAAGTCTGAATGATACAGGGAATATAGTTTTCCCCACTATTGTTCTTATTTTTCTGAATAACTGTAGTGATTTTAAATATGTTAGAATTTATTGGAGTATAACATGTATTATAGTCATGTATGTATTTTTCTTCCATTGTGTTATATTGCAAACATTTTGACAGCAGACACCTGGTCTAATTCATATTTCTGTCAAAAACACCTTGCACAGGGACTTTGCATTATGGGAGAAGCTCGGGTTACATTTTCTGAGGGTGGAATTATTTATGGGTAAATTAATTATGGGTCAATTTATTTGATATTTGCTCTTTCTATGGCAGGGGGACAATACTCTCTTAAATATTTTTGTCTTTTTTCTTTTTAATGTAAATTTTATTGAGTGAATAAGCAATTTGTTATCAAAGAAAATAATGCATTCCTTTCTAGTGTGAGTAATTTGGCATTATAAGATTTGTAAGCAGAAGCTATAGAATGTAAAAAGCTTGGTTTTCATACTTTTACTCATTTTTATTCAAGATCAAATGGATCTTTAAGACATCATATATAAAATGAGAATAGACCTATTTATGCAAATATACGTATAGTGTATACAGATTATATAAACACACATTCATTTATACCTACATGTGTGTGTCTATACAAAGGAAGATTTGTGTACAATGCTTGGCAAATATTAGAATCTCAATAAAGTATAGTTATTACATGAACCTTCTTTTAGATTAAATATTTGCACACTCTTCTTATTCCCCTTAGATATATTTACTCTTTTGAATCAATACAGCTTCTCCCTAGAATACACCTAATTTATTTGCTTAAACTTATATTACAGCCTGTAACTGATCAACAAGTACTGCATCGATTGTCCACAATTGTATTTTTATTTTGTTCTATTTTATTTTAATTATACCAGTTTATTGAAGTATGATTGGAATCTTTAAAAAGCTGTAAATATTTAATGTATACGACTCAATAATTTTGGAAACTAACTTGTGTTTGAACTTCAAGAAATCCACAATATGCAATGAAGTTTGATTAAGCACTTTCTTCATCCATTATTTCATATCCACTTTTTATTTGCTTGTTTATCAGTTCAGCCTATATGTAAAATTGTAGAGACTGACATCCTGCATCCTGTAAAGATAGGTATCTGTTATGAAGAATTTGTTCCTTAGCCATTGTATTTCGCACACTACCTTATATTTCATCTCATCTGCATCCAATTTCCTGCCTTGCTTGTGGATAACAACCATATCAACAACTTAAGCCTCATCAATCTCCAGAACTCCAAAATCTCCCCACTATTTGTCGTACAATAAAAAGAGCTGTCCGAGATATTAAGCTTTCAAATTTTCAAAACACATTGTTCCCACTTCCTGAGTGTTCTACCTCAGTGCTGTTTCCAGCTTTAAATATTGGCGTCGCCATCCATCAGTCTCTCAAGTTACCCAAACTAAATTTTTCTTTGTAATTTATCACAAAGTCCAATTGTGTCTACATCGGAAGTGCCTCCTGAATAATCCACTGCTCTCCATTGTCCCATGTTGACTATTGTTCATTTTATTTTTCTTCTGTACAGTTGCAATAATCTCTTTAATGTGTATAGCATCCCCAATACTAATACACTTCGATTTTGAATTCCATAATTCTGTAATATTGGCCTGAACACCACCTCGCCGTTTGATAAATCTAGTTGTGTTATAATTTATATAAAACTCTTTGGTTACAAAAGTATCACTAACTGACACTTTGCTTACCAAATTGTTATTGAAGTTCTAATTTTGTAACTTCATACGTAGGTCCTTCAGATCCTGGTATTTTCAACTCATCCCCTCTGCTATTCCATCTCTTATATCATATGTTCTGAACTCACTACTTTTCTTAGTGGTCTTCTATGACCACGTCATACTGTCACACATCAGAAGTCATACTTAACGATTTTTCCTATAGTGCCCTTTTATGTTCACTAACATTAAAATCCCACCCATCTTTTAAAACCCAAATTAAATCTTACTATACCTATGGAGTTTTTCCATTGTTTATTTAGTAAAAATATTCAAAATCATATTGTTTTTATATTGTATATAACACTTTATGATTAATTAATTAATGTAACACTAGAGTAATAGATCTCCATTTTTCTCTATAGCAGAATACATGACACTTCATATTTGGTTGCTCACTGTGACAGTGATTCATATATATATATATATATATATATATATATATATACATACATACATATATATATATATATATATGTATATATATATAATTGATTTTTTATAGAGAGGAAGAGAGTAGGATAGAGGGTTAGAAACATCGATAAGAGAGAATCATGGATCAGCTGCCTCCTGCACACCCCCCACTGGGGATGTGCCCACAACCAAGGTTCATGCCCTTGACCAGAATTGAACCCAGGACCCTTCAGTCTGTAGGCCAAAGCTCTGGGAGCTTGTAATTAAAAAGAAGCCTCATAAGTGGTGTTTCTTTTTTCTTTCCCCAAATTGCTATTATTTGCCAGTTGTGATTACAGATTAAAAGAGTGACTTAATAAAATCAGAAGTTTTGGCGGGGGCTTATTTTTCTCTAGGAACGTTTGACAATATCTGGAGACATTTTGGGTTCTCAGGGTGGAGAGAAATAGCATCATTCTGTGGGTAAAAGCCAGAAATATGGCTAAACATCCTACAATTCAAGAAACAGACCCACAAACAGATTATATGGCCCAAAATATTGTGTCAAATTTGAGAAATTCAGCATTAAACTCATGCCTGAGTTGTTTAACCTAAATTCAGTGCATGATAATGGAATTGAATTAAAATTAAGTTTATATTCAATCTTTATAGCAGAAACTAGCATTATCAAGAAATAATACATTCTTTCAAAGGTAAGATGCTGCTTTTCTGTGAAAATTATTTTAAAATATTACCATTCCATTGTTACCCTTTTTTGTGTGTATGTAACCCCTCTCTGTTCAAAGATAGTTTACTTTTTAAAAATTATATATTCACATCTATCCACAGAAACACACATACCTATTGGACAATTTATTTGTTTAGGTTTTGGTTTTATAGCAACTATCAAAATGTTGGAATCCTTAAAGTATAGTTTTGTTGTTCACAAATTGTAGTGATTTTAAAAATGATAATGGCATCATCTTATGTGTTATCAATCAATTGGTCAACTGTGTTAATGTGTAATTAATCTAATATGTCCAATTAAATAATAAAATTTAATTACACATCATGTAACAATTAATTTTGATTTTCAGCTTGGCACCATAGAAGCAATGAAATTAATATTAAAAAGGCATTGTGTAGCACAATATTTATTATATCTCCAAGGCTTTAATATAAAAGTTTTTTGTTTATAAATAAAAGTTTTTTATTTATTTTCTTTGTCAAATAAAATTTAATTACATTTGCAAATAAGCTTTGGTTCATAACTCCCTTTTGCTCTTAAAAGAAGTGGAACTTCTAAATTATTAAATGAGTTCAACATTTTTTTCCTCTTCCTTTAACTTTTTTTTTTAATTTCAGAGAAGAAGGGAGAGGAAGAGAGAGAGAGAAACATTTATGATGAGAATCATTGGTCTGCCTCTCCAGCATGTCCCCCCTACCCATTACTAGGGAACTAGCCTACAACCCAAGCATATACCCTGACTGGGAATTGAACTGTGACCTCTTGGTTCATAGGTCAACACTCAACCACTGAGCACACTGGCCAGATGAGTTTAACTTTTTAATATCTCATTCAGTTGAACAGGTATAAAATATTATTTTGCATATCATCTATAACAATGATATCAGAAAACTATATCTCAAAAGTTACTATTTGTATTTAAAACTGAAAAATATAAAGATACATTACTGAATTACAACTATCTATTTTTTTAAAGCTGACCAGACATCAGATTTAGTAAAGGACAGCTTGCACTAGTTTTATGGGATGGATATGAGGTGAGGGGATCTCAGCTTGTCCACAGACCTTGAATGTGTCTGAGGAAGGACTATCAGGAACTCAATCGCCTGAGATACAAGGGGTTAACAAAAGAAGTTTTCTTACTTTAAGGAAAATGAGGAGGAAGGGAAAGGAGAGCTTTTGTGCATATCATGATAGCTATCACTCAAGTTGACCCACGGGGCAGGTTTGAAGGAGACTGGACAGAAAGGATTAGTTCAGAAGTGTAGTTCTTCATTTAAACCTTTGTAAGCTGAGGAGAACCTAAGGCAACACAGTTTTGTAGGTTAGAGGGAAATAGGCTGAATGGTGATATCTTAATGGAATTACCTTGGAGCATGTTAAGGTATGGAAAGGATACTGACCAGTGTATAAAAGTGGACTAAGCACTAATGATGGTTGGGGAAGAAGCTGTCCAGTTCACCAACACAGGAAGCCAGATCTAGACAGGAAGAAGGGGTGTCCCATCACACTGATAATTAGCTTGTGTATTTTATTGTGCATGAGTTGAGAGAATGCTAATAAACAACATTTGGTTAATGTGGAGCATTAACATTTCAAATTATAGTTTATTTTTTAATAACAACATTTTTGTTTTGGTGTGGGAATCTATCGCCTAATTATGAAATGACATATTTGATGGTCCTTGAAGTAAGCATTACATTTGTTGTATTTGTATGTGGTAGAATTCTTGTACATCATTATGTTCTTAGTGCTGCGTTAAGTGACATTATTTCCCCCCCTGTTTGCTTGTATGTGGATATACAATTGAATTTCCAAATTTATCTTACAAATCTAGTCATTACTTCTCACGGTCTAACTGCAGCCTCACATGGTATAGCAATGGAAAAATAGCAGAGGGGTATCTCAGTAACTCACATAAAAATACACATTTGCTGATGAATCTTCATTATACACCCAGCACTGTGATAATTACTGTCCTGGTTTTCTCCTTGTATTCTAGAAATAGCAGTAGCATACTTGCTACTGAAAGGAACGTTTAGGGGTGAAATAGGCAGGTTTAGGAAATTTTAGAAATTAGGGGGTCTATGAGAAAAAGCATAAGGCTACAGAGCTAGAAAAGACAAAGGAGTTGGGAGAGGCAGAAATTACATCTCTGTAAGACAAGGGAGCAGCAGAAATTACATTTCCATAGAGAAGGGAGCTGGGAGTAGCAAAGGATATACATTCACAGAATAAAGGGAAGGAGGAAGAAAGCCCAAGAGAGAATAAGGAAACAGTAAGAAATGAGGGGAGGAGAACCTCTAGTGTCCCAAATGAGGTTTGACCTTTGAGCTCTGGAGTTGCTATAGAGACCAAATCAGAAGGGGATAGTGACCAGTCAGAGGGGATATCAAGGCACAAGATCTTCAGCCTTTATAAACCATGGAAACAGGAAGTTGGTGGGATTCTTTCCCCCTCCCCCTGTGGGAGTCTTTGCTGTGAGATGTTTTCCCCTTCCCCATGTGGGAGTCTGTACTTGTTTTTCAATAGATTTCCACCTTTGCTATACCACCTTCCATCTGTGTTTTTCATTTTGATTCCACCAACTAAGTGCCCAGGAATGGCCATCCTGCCCAGGAAAACACCAAGCATTCCAGTCCAAAAATCCTTTCATTGCTATCTTTGTTTCTCAGAATTTAAGAATGGCCTGCTTTGCCTGCTCATGCGAACTTCTATAAATTATGTGAATACTGGATTGTTTCTAGTTATCTCTTCCACTTTTATTTGGATAGCTACCCTTTGTAAATTTAGCCTGACTTTTCACAAATATAGTACATCAACTTTTTAAAAATTATTTCTTAGAGCAGTAGTTGGCAAACTGGGGCTCACGAGCCGTGGCTTGCTGTTCCGTTGACTAATGAGTTTGCTGACCACTGTCTTAGAGATTAATCTCACAAGTTCATTCATTTACTTATGAATTCTTCCAGTAGATATTTACTGATGCCAGTCAGGCACTGTTCTGGTCACCGGACAATAGAAAAAACAAAAATCAATCTTGCTCTTATGGAGCTTAATTTTAGTGAGAAAGGAAAATTAATTCTCAAAGTCCCACAACATATTTCATGCATTTTCAGCATTTTAGCCACACTGTCAATGCCACGCTACCTGTAGGGTTCTGGATTCATCTGTTTACCCATCCTATGGCTAGTGGAACCCCTTTTTGGATAGTTAGGCATTGAGTATGCTGTTCTACACCTCTGTATGTAAGACCTGAGCTATTGAACTCCTTAAATAACCAGTTCCTATATTTTTTTCTTTAATAAACTGTGAAATGAGCTGGCTCATTGTTCATTTTTCACATATTCAAACATAAAATGAGAATGTATTCTTCTGACAGCATTTGTTCATTTTTCTATATGGGAGAATGAACTGTTTCATTGCTTTTCATTAGCAGCCTATTTATATAATGGGGTGGTGAAAAAATAATGTCAAAAACAATTGAACTTGGAAGAGAATTTTGAGTTTACAGAGTGCAATTAATCAAATTTTTGATGACACTATAATAATAATCCTGCTTGCAAAAAAGTACTGAAGAGGCTTTAAAGTGTCAGAGGTGTGGTTTTGTATTTCCTTCTAAAGAAGATGGTCTATTCAGCAAAAAATAAAGTTGAATTTCTAATTACTTTTCTCTGTGATTTTAGTAAGAATAAAAATTAACTCCTAAACACAGAGTATTCTTAAATTTGTACCCTTACCCATAAAGCATGCAAAAGGGTTTCTTAAAATATTTGTGATTATTACTCAGTAATCAAATGTATCTTTTGCATTGTAATTTGAAATAATTTCTGATGTTTCACAAAATATCATTTCAGAAAGGAATTTATACTACGCCCCACAAACACTGATGAGTTTTGTTTTCTTTTTTGTTTAGTTCAAAATTATGTCCAAGTGTCTCTTGTGATTTCTTCCTTGAGCCTTGTGTTCTTGAGGTGTGTGCTGCTTAACATCCATGCATCTGGGGATTTTACAGTTATATTCCTGTTATTGATCTCTAGTTTAATTCCACTGTGGTCTGAAAGCAGACAAAGTTGTCAATGATATCCAGTTGATTGATGGTGCTGTTGAGATGAACTGTGTTCTTGTTGTAGAAGACCGGAGAAACCCAAGTGTAGCTTAAAGAAATGGAGTCACACAGCTTTATTACACTGGTGGTCTCAGATGAGTCACCTCTAAAACCTGAGCAATATGGTGGGAGCTTTTCCTTTATATCCTTTTGGTGTCTCTGTTCCCCAAATATGGATTATACTTCCGGACCTTTCTTGGGCTTTGCAAAAAGCCCTAGGTATTGGGGATCTTGAGACCATACCTAAGGGCCTGGCCTGGCACCAGTGCTGATAACCCTCTCCGGGAGCTGTGTGCTATTCATGGTTTATGGCCTCTGTAAAAGGTGAGCATTTAGGTAAACTGGTCTTGCAAGACCACTTTGTGGAGGAAGGGGCAGTGACAATTATAGGCTATTAAGAATGTGCATTAGATTGCTGGCACAGATTCAGATTGCTAGCCCCTGAATATCAGGGTTACATTGGAATTAGCCTTTTAGCCTTCTCATTCTTACTGATTTTCTGCCTGTAGAACTTGCCCATTTCTGATAGAGAACTCCAACTAGAACAGTGGATTTAGCTTTTTCTCTTTGTATTTCTATCAGATTTTGCTTCATGTAGTTTGATACTCTGTTGTTAACGATTGCTATGTCTTCTTGGAGAATTGATGCATTTATCATAATGTGTAGACCTTTGTATCTCTGATAACTTTTCTTACTTTAAAGTTTAGTATATCTGAAATTACTATAGCTACCCTTGTTTCCTTTTGATTAGTGTTAGCATGGTATGTTTTCCTCTATAATTTAGTTTCTATCTTTATGTCTATATTTAAAATGGATAATGTAGACAAGAGATAATTTGTTTTCCTTATTCTTTGTTCCTAATTTGTCTTCTACTCTCATTTTGTGGTTTTAAGTTAACATTGTACATGATTCCAATGACTCTCCTTTCTTATCATATCTGTTATACTCCTTTTAAAAATTTTTAGTGGTTGCCCTAGAAATTGCAATATGTATTTACTACTAACTCCACTTAAAAAACAACAGCACTATGATACTTTACAGGTGATATTCTAATATACTGTTCATATTCTTATTTTGAACAAATAGTTCTCTCTTAAATCAATTAAGTAGTATTAAAAAGTCAAAGCTTTTATTTTACTTTGCACATTCCTTCTCCATTGTTTTTATCTTCTTTATGTAATTGGAGTTTCTGGTGTAATGGAATTTTTGGACTGGAACCCGAATTCTTTGTCCACCAGAATCGAAGAATGAATCCACAGACAGAATGTGGTATAGCAAAGGTGATTCACTGAAGAACAAGTAAGGTCTCCCATGTGAGAAGAGGGAAAGAGTCCCACAGAATAGACTCCCACGAGGGGAAAGGGTCCCACCGCGTTCTCCCTCTGATTGGTCACTATTCCCTTAGACTGGTTACTATAGTAACTCCTGAACTCAAAGGTCAAACACCACGTGGGACATGTGATGCTCTTCTCCCTCATTGTTCTTTTCTTTCTGGCTTTCTTCCTTCTTTATTTTGTAAATATAGACCTATTTGACTACTTCCAGCTCCCTTGTGTTATGGAAATGTAACTGCACCTGGCTTCTGTGTGTGGTGGAGATGTACCTTCTCTCACTCTGTAGTCCTGGGCTTTTTCAGGTACCTCAATGCTAAAAATTTACTAAGCCTGCCTATATTTCCCTAAAATTCCTGTTTCATTGGCACATGCCATTTTTTCTTCTCATTAGAACTTCAATTAACATTTCTTGCAATGCAGTTCTACTGGCAAGAAATCCCCTCAAATTTTTGTGGAGAAAGTCTTTCTTTCTCCCTTATGCTTGAAGGATAATTTTGCAGGGTACAGAATCCTACATCAGCATTTTATGTTCTCTCAAACCTAAGAATTTCAGCCCACACTTGTTTGCATAGTTTCTGAGGATATGGTGGATCTCACTCTAATTTTTATTTCTCTGTAGGTAACACGCTCCCCACCCCAGCTTATTTCAGAATTCTTTTTTCTGTGATTTAAAAATTAACTGTACATCTAGGTATAGTGTTTTTTTTTTTTTTAATGTTTTTTGGGGGGCAATTTTTCTTGCTTGATGTTCTCTTTGCTTTCTAAATCTGTGCTTTGGTATGTAACATTAATTTAGAAAAATTCTGCCATGATTATTTAAAATATTTATTTTGTTCTTTTTTCTTATTTTCTCTTAGTGTTTCCATTAGGCATGTGTTACTCCCTTTGTTGTTGTCCCACAGCCCTTGGCTGTGCTGTTCTACGTTTTCAGTCTTTGTTTTCTTTGCTTCTTCATGTTGAAGGTGTCTGAGGAGTTACCCTCAAGCACAGGATTCTTTCTTCAGCTGCGCCCAGTTTACAAATTAGCACTTCCAATCAGTCTCCACTTTTGTGACTGTGTGTGTGTGTGTGTTATCTCTAGCATCCCTTTCTGATTCTTAGATTTTCATTGTTGTGCTTTTATTGTTCACAATTATCCATTAAAGCCTTTAGCATATTAACCATAGTCTTATATCCCCAGTCTGATCATGTCAACATTTCTGCCCCATCTGGTTCTGATGTTGCTCTGTCTCTTCAAATTGTGTTTTTTGCTTTTTGTTATGTCTTCATAATTTTCTCTTGCTAGGCATACTGTCTTGGGCAAGGGAACTGCTATAATATGCCTTTCATTATAGTGGTGATACATGAGGGGGGAAGTGTCCTTACAGTTTAATAATTCCGTCAGTTTTTTGTTTGTTTGTTTTTAGTGAGTCTTGGCCTGGGTTCTTGAAATTCACAAGGGTTTCTTGGGATTTTTTGTTGTCATTGGTTTGTTTTTTTCCTTTCCTTTTTATATGGAAGAGGATGACTAGAGTGGGCTAGCGTGGGTATTTTCCTCCCGGGGGTCAGCTAGGCACTGTGATACCCCAGCAGGCTGGTGTCTGGTTAACTAGTTTCTCCTGAGGACGGGCCTTGTTAAGAACAGATACTGCCCTCCTCCCCCTGCCAGAAGCACGAGGCGATCTTTCTCCAGTATATATTGTGGGCACCTGGGCGGGCTCCTGACGGTCCATCTCACAGAATGGTGGTGGCAGCTCCATGTCACGGGCCCCTTTCTCTCCCTGGGAATTGCCCACACTGAGCATGCAGCGATGCTCCAGTAACAGCCCAGGTGTTCCTACCCTGGCTCCAGTCCCCACGCAGGTGTCCTGGTCTCCAGGGAGGTGTCTACTCGTGTCTCTGCTGCAGCAAGGTAAGCCATGACCCCTTGTCTTCACCTGTCTGTCTCTCCACTCCTGGGCCACAGGCCTTCCCTGTGTCCTCACCTCCCTCATGGCTCCTACAAGAGTTGTTCATGTCACTCTCTGGTCAGCTTTTCACAGGTATGGACAGAACAGTAACTTCCAAGCTTCTTACACGTGGATTGCAAACCGGAAGGCCCTTGCCATGCTTTATCCACTTCTGGAAACTCTCTGTATTCTGTACCTTCCACCGTCCTTATACTGAATGCCCGCCTCGCTTACCAGTCATGCTGGTTATCCCTCCATTAATGCAGTGTTTGGGTTAATGTTTTGGATTTTGTTTTCCAAATTTCCTCAGGAAAGCATTGCTTGTGCAGGCTTTTGCATAGTGACAGAGTATCAATAGGAAGGGACATCTTTATTGCTAACTGAAATGTTGAACACTGTGGGGCTGGGTTTATTATATCATATTTGTTCATTTGGAGATTATAACGGGAAATCATGGATCTGATGTTTATTGCCCCCGTCATACTACAGACATTTTGTCAAGTAGAGACACATAAGTATGAAAATAAACATGGTCTAAAATAGTAAATTAAACTAAATTAGCCATTCCATATAAGCCATACAGAAATTAAAAACCTTTTCAAACGATTACTTAATTTAAGGCTCATTGAATGTTGTTTTCTTCAGTGTGCAGATTAATTTTATTGGCTGCATGTTTCATTTCTAGCCTGCTCAGGTTTATAGTGTTCTAGGCATTTGATATGGTTAATTTACTTAACTTGGATAGTTTTAATTAGTTCATTATACTGCAGTCAATACCAAAATAATATAAACAGCATTTTGCAAACAAAAGTTTTAAAACAATTAAATTTTATTATTTCTGGGGAAAAATTAGCAACCGCTCATGGAAAATCCTTGCACAGGCAGACTTAATTGAAAAGTTGAGTGCTTTTCTAGTATACTCCTTCAGTGATGACAGCAATCAGATGATTTGAAATCACTAGTTTTTCTTTGGTATTAACTATGGCAGTGGTCGGCAAACTCATTAGTCAACAGAGCCCAAAATCAACAGTCCAATTGAAATTTCTTTTGAGAGCCAATTTTTTAAAACTTAAACTTCTTCTAATATCTCTTCTTCAAAATAGACTCACCCAGGCCGTGGTATTTTGTGGAAGAGCCACACCCAAAGGGCCAAAGAGCCTCATGTGGCTCGCGAGTCGCAGTTTGCCCAACTATGGCAAACTGTTTTCATCTGGTTGTGTTAGTACTGCTGCTAACTAGAATCTGTTTTCATCTGATTGTGTTAGTAATGCTGCTAACTCTGCCAGGTTTGTAGGAATGTAAAAAAATAATGATAAATAGAAGTTGAAAATAACAAGCTTAATTCTCCTTGTTGCAAATAAGGGAGGAAACTTCCCCCATACTGTTTCATAGAGTATTTACTTTGAAATACTTCCAAATGGTAATATTCTTACCTTTTTCAAGTGGGTGAATTGTTTTAAAAGCTAATTAAGCCTCTTGCCAGCATTCAGGCCCAGTAATACTTTAGGAACCATCTCTTGGAAATAGATGGGACCCCGGCCTCCCTGTTTGGGGGCGAGGGGAGTATAACTTTCAGGGGGTGCCTCTGTCCAAGTTACAGAACTACCTCTTGTCATAAATGTATAGAAATTATATTTTTTTCTTGCTCTAAAACCAATTGATGGATACAAAGGGTCTTCCCAATTACCAAGTAAATTTAGGGTAAATGTGGCATATAGTGTTGGCCTCTTACTTGATTGTTAATGGTTTTTCTTGAGGGTGTATAATTATGTAATAAGTTGTATCTACTTGGCTACAGAGAAGGGTGAGATTTCTATCTTTGAAATCTCTTAGCAGGTTAACTGCAATGCACATGGATCAGGTTTCATGCATATGCAATAATAATATTGTTTTATTCTCTTTTATCTTGGTGGAGAGGTTTCCTGAGATGAGAGAAATATAATCTTTATTCTATTTCTGGACAAATAAAACTACTGCTACCTTATTTTTAGCACTTGCAATAAAAAGGAAGTGGACTGTAATTAGCAGAGAGCCCTAAGTCAACCAATAAAATCATGTTTTTTTAAACTAGGCTACTATTAAGATACCAAGATATGTGCAACTCTTTATTTCATGTTTTGAAGTACCAAAACTTCAAAGAATCAGACTTTCAGAAATACACCTTTTTGAAAATAGCTTCAAACACTGCCTGTGGAGGCTTTTTTTATTTTATTTTATATTTCCAAAAATGAAATTGCATTGATTTGGGGAAACCGTTCTTGATCTTGGGCTCATAATTTGAGTACTTTTCAATTTGAATTTGTTTATAATAATAAGGCTTACATTTCCAGAGTTGGAAGATGTAGTAGGCCTTCTGCCATATTTTTAGGTTAGTCTTTCAATTTCTCATACAGTTATACATTCATATCTGAGAATTCTGTTTCCAGCAAATATCTATATAATATCAAGGTAGCAATTGCTGGAAGGTTTATGTAAAATCTATATACCGTATTTGCCGGCGTATAAGAGACTGGGCGTATAAGACGACCCCCTAACATTTCCACTCAAAATACAGAGTTTGTTATATACTCGCCGTATAAGACTACCCCCCACTTGGAGGCATATTTTTCAGGGCCAAAAAATCGTCTTATACACCGGCAAATACGGTATTTTTAAATACTAAAATGTTAGGTAGCCATTACAATGCTTCTCTCTTTGTAAATCTCTTAATTTTGTACCAGCTATATCTATAGGATATTTAGTTTTAAAATAGTGTTTAGCAAATGCCGAGTACCTAATTTATGCTGAACAGAGAAAAGTACATTATCATAGATTATTTTAATGTTATTTTTTAAATTATTTTGACTCATCCTATCATGGGCAATTCCTCGTGTTAACATTTTTCTTAAAATGCTTTTTAATGATTGTCACATATCTCCTTTTGTTATAATGAATTCTTCTGATCTGGATCATCTTTGTTTATCAATTCTTTTTTTTTTCCACTAACACTGCAATAGGAAGACTTGTATATACATTGGAGCAACTGATACTGTAGAACTGAAAACCCAGTGGTCATTTCTTCATTGTGTATTTTTGGGTAGGATATTATACTTCTATGACTCAGCTTCCTTGTCTGTGAAAGGAAGGTAATAAGACTACCTCTACTAATGATTTTAAAACATTAAATAATATAGTAGTTACAAGTGTTTAGTAAATGCCATGTAGTTTGGTTGTTACAGGTGAGGAATCTGAATTAAGTAACCCTAGCCTAAATATAACCTTTGTACTATCACATGCTGAATAAGTAGCTGCATGAAGAAATTACTGTACTGTAGCTTATTAAATAAAATAATAGTAAAATAGCCAAAACTGATTTGGCTCAGTGGATAGAGCGTCGGCCTGCAGACTGAAGGGTCTTGGGTTTGATTCAGGTCCGGCGCATGTACATTGGTTGCTGGCACATCCTTTTGTTTTTCACTTGTTTGTTTCTGATTTGGCTACTTTTCATTTTCTTGCCTATTTGCTAGGCTAGGACTCCCAGTACTAAACTGAATAGAAATGGTAAAAGTCAGAATTCCTGTCTTGTTCTTGATCTTAGAAAGAAAGCTTTTAACCTTTAATCTTTGAATATGATGTTAAGTAAGGGCTTGTCCTTTGTGGCCTTTATTATGCTGAGGCACATTCTTTCTATATCTCCTTTTGAGTGTTTTTATCATAAAACAATGCTGATTTCTTTTCAAATGATTTCTCTGCATCTATTGATAAAAATAATGTTTTGTAAGCATTTTTAAATAAATTGATTTATCTATAGATTATGCTATTGGCTATGAAGTAAGTTGTTGATTTAAGTTAGAGATTCCATACCATTTTTTTGATGAAAAATTTTATTTCTGTTTTATTTATTTATTTTTGTGTTGAGATCAATAGAGAATATAGAGATACATTTACATGTTGCATCTTAATTGAGATTTTCTCACATAAAGAAGACACATTATTTTAGAAATGCCAATAACGTATTTTAAGGAATAAATACCTGTATACTAATGAGTTAAATGTCAATGAGAATACTAGGAACAGGTTAAAGTTCATCACGATCCACTAAAGCAGTGTTTCCCAAAGTGTGGTATGTGTTTCCCAGGGGTATGGGAAGAGTTTGGTGGGGGTACACGTTGCACGGGAGTTTGGTGGGGATATGCACTGTACCGTGCTTAGCTGTGCCCGTATCTATGTTCTCATGAGTCAAGTCAAGACAGTCTTGTGAGGTGTGAGATGGTCAGGTGTGCAAATAAATGTTATTTATAATATAACATTTATATTTTATTATGAATAATTTTATTTTTCGCTTATTATTATTTTGTGTATGTACCCAAAAAAAGAAAACATAAATATATTTTGATTGTTATTAAAATACATCCTTTTGTTGACGAGGGTTACTCAGCATTACGAATATTATAGAAGGGCTACACATATGTTAAAAGTTTGGGAAACACTGCACTAAAGGAAGGAGCCAGTGGACATCTGGCATAATGGCTCAGCGATAATGACATCCCTGCATGGTTATATGGGTATTTCTACAATGCAGCCCATGTCCTGGAACCAAAAGTAGGCCTTCTTCTTAGAGAGGCACTGGAAAGAGCTGGGTCCCAAGTTTGAGAATAGTATATTTTTTTCCATGAAGCTCTTTTTATTCATTAGTTTAAATCTCGAGGGAACAGTTTCAACAAGCTCAGTGTGTATATTAAAAACACAAACTTCTGATAACAGTTCTAACATTAAAGAGCATGGGAGTTATAAGTCACACCCCAGGGAAAAGAAAAAGCAGAACAAACTTAACATCAAAATTATCTCTTAGGCTCATCAGAGAACTGAATTTGCAGGGCAGACTGCCGTTCTGAAATCTGGAGGGAGGTTTCAGCACAGTCACTACCAAGAAGACACCCCCACCTGGAACAGAAGCCCTTGCAGCTGGAACCAGCAGAAAAACAGAAATAGTTATTATTTTTCACAAGTCGCTGGAGGCTGAATGTAGACAAACATAAACCACTCTGCAATCATGTTGAACATAGACAAAAGCTCAATTGTCTGAGACCCCCAAATGACCAAGCATTTCCCTATCTGAACTAAGATGAGTGACTTATGAACCTTTGGCCTGTCTAGTCTTCCTTCTACTAAATAAGATGTAAGATACTCAAGCGTTGAATTATCCCTGCTTCTTGATGGCATCCAATCGAGAGCAAAGTCCTATTTCCTTAAGCCCCCCCCAACAGTCACCTCCTGCAAACCCAATCTATAGCAAATGCTTCCTAAGATGCCCACGGAAACACCCTGCGTTTCTCCTTAGTGTGTGAAACACAACTTGTTCACCTACATGAGTATTTCTGGTAGCTTTTGCTTTAAGGCCTTGACAGTTACCTGTGGGGAGCTGCCCTGAATGCAGGGGTCCTATATGCCTGAATGCAGGCATGGGTGTAGGACACAGCTCTCATGTGCCCCCCTTTCCACTAACCTAAGTGGAAAATTACTACTACCCCTAGGAATGCTGCTAACTGCAGATGTCTTTGCTTTAGGGTAAAACAATTGTTAGAAGGAGCTGTGAGATAAGAGGAAGATAGGTGGTTGTAATAGGTCAGGTGCTGAAGGAACTTATCCAGGAACTCATCATGTTAGGAGAAACGGCCACCTGCATGATTGCCTGAAATAAATATTTCCTCCTTCAGAATTGTATTTAAAGGTTGGAAAAATAAAATTCGTGGCTGCAGACCTCGGGTCTGAGCCCTCCCGACCCCCATCTGTTCTTGTCTGTCTTTTTCTTATCCTCACCCCCCTCATTCAGGTACTGTTTGTTGCCGGCAGGTTCCGGCAGTTACCCACCTGAAACAATTACCAAAACTCATCAGGAAAATTTTAACAAAATTCAAAGGCTTAAAAAAATAATTGGGTGAAGGTCTAAGGTGGGGTGGGAACCTGGTAATGGGGTGCAAGGAGGAGGGAAAAAAAGGGGAACGCCTGTAGTACTCCCCACAATAAAATGTTTTTTGCAAATATAATTTTAAATAAATTGGAGTTCTAGCCTTTAATACAATTCTAAAGACTCCAGAAAAAAATGTTTTGAGTGCATAATTTCTTAAAACACAGAGCCCAATTAAGTTTTTGTTTCCCTTAAATTAGTCTGCTAGAAGATCCCTTATGTTCCTAGCTTTGCCTATGATAATAATGTAAAATATGTATATAATCTGCCTTCTGCTCTTCATTTAGTCTTTTCTTATTCAATTACACAATTTTGACTTGTTGAATGGCGGTTCCCCAAATGTCACCAACACAAAAGTTTTCAGTTTATTTCTTACCTTGATAACGCAACAACATTTGGAGTGTCTCAGAGAGGAAAGCACAGAGTCAGAACTCACTGGAAATTTGAAGTGGTTTTAGGTCTGTTCTTTTATTAGATACTTATCACCTATAGACTTAACTGTCCATCTCCTAGTGTCTATTAAACTTCAAAAATATATATGCTTGTTTTTCCATGGTATGCAAATTAAAAGATTGGTTTTTAATTCGAAGGCTTGATTCAGATCAGTAAGATTCAGGTTATAACTGTTTGCCATAGGTGAATACAACCAGGTGACGATTGTGAGACAGCTTTAACCTGTTTGCCTCAGTGCATAGAGCTTCCACCTGTGGTCTGAGGGGTTCTTCCTTCCATTTTGGTCAAGGGCCCATGCCTGGGCTGCAGGCTGGATCCCCAGTAGGGGGCGTGCAGGAGGCAGCAGATCAATGATTCTCATTGATGTTTCAATTTCTCCCTCTCCCTCCCTCTTTGAAATCAGTACAAATACTTAATTCAATTATGAGAGATAAATGCAAAGGGAAGATAAGATTTGGTGGTGCTTTTTATGAAAGAGTTGATACAGCTCTTGGGAAGTTCATATAGTAAGCAATTGTTATTTTCCAAACAATAATCTCCTAGAATATGGAAGTTATGTTAAAGAAGAGGAAATAATGAAGTCATTACCAATATAGCTAGCTATTATGGAGCAAGGTGGGGTAAATAGTTCCAGTCCAAACTGTGTTGGGGAAATGGAAGTATGTAGGTGGTTTCTGTTCTCGGGTTAAAATTGGCATTTTTTTTCTCTACCATTAGTGTCTCTTTTTTTCTAATCTCTGTGCTTACTAAAAACTAATTAACATCTCCTATAGTAATATTTTGCTTTGGACAATCAATACCCGAAGATGACTCCCTGTTGCTGAATTAAATTGAAAAAACAAACAAAAGACAATGAGAAAACATCTGTGTTTTTCCTAGTACATGTCAGAAACTAATAATGACTTAGACATCATTAAATCCTTACTCCCTAGTGGCTCATCACCGTTCTGTTTCCTTTTGTAGGCAGGTTTTCTACTTGTCTTATATCCCTGCTATATCTTTCATTTGCCCCTTCCTTCTCATGTCTATGTACTCTTTCTCTTTGTTTTGCACATTCAAGGTGCACATGTCCAAAATGAATAAATCTTTATATTCATCTTGGGGGGAAAATTGGAGGATGTCTGTAAATATATTGTAGCATACAGGTTTCCTCACATCCCCTTGATTAAGAAATACAGCCTTACCTACTGTAAAAGTAACCGCTTTTCATTTGCATGCCCTCAACAACAAATTACAGAATGCTTTTTTTGTCCCCAGGAAATGTAGTTTAGGAGTTTGCTCCTCAAATGGCCGTGTGACATGGGAGCTAACAGCACTGCCTAATCTGGGAGCTTTTCTACAAGCAGAATCTCGGCTCCACCTCAAGTCTACAGAATAGGATTTGACAATTTAGCAAGCCTTCCAGGTGATTCAGATGCACACTGAAGTTGAGGAAGCACTAACTTAAGTTATTTGTACATCTCTGAGGGAGTACACCTAACTGTACTAGTCGTGGGTTGGAATTAAATCCTCTTCATGAATTAATAATTGGTTCCTGGCACCATAGCTTCTACCTAAGCTCCTGAAAACTTTTTAAAACACAGAGTCCACCAGGAATTTTGCTTCTTTAAGGTTAGCAAAGATCTCTCCCTTCTGCCGTATGTGGTAGGGAAGGACGTAGGGAGCACTTCAACTCAGGTGGGCTTTGTCCATTTCAAGGCTATATCCTTCTTCAGAGCAAATCCTTAACTTGACCGACATAAACTCGTGAGAGTGCTGGAAATCCCCAGGTTACTTGAATATTAATACACTTTATTAAAGGATAGAATACAATGAAAACTCTATAAGAACCTCTGTCAGAAAAGGTCTTTCTTAAGAAAGTACATTTATTTATTTATTTTTTTTTTACTGGGACCTGAAAGATGAGTAAGAATTGCCCATATGAAATGGCATGTGAGAAACAGAAGAGCACCATCTATCAGGCAGAAAAAAGAAGTAGAAATGCTGTTTAATATGTTCAGGAAGCAAGCAGTTAGAATATAGATATTGGGAAGAACACTGGTTATATCTGAAAAACCTGATTCAATCTGATAAATGATGGTTATCTCAAACTCATGAGAATTTCTTTTTACTAAGAGAAACAAGCAGTCTCTTCAATTAGGATGCTATTGTATCTGACCCGAATGATGACAATTTTTTTGTCTGGAGCATTGAATACCAGAGGAAATGAACCAAAACCCACTAATTACACAAGTATTTGGACAGTAGAATCATCATGACTTACTGTTTGGAAAGTATAAAGGGAGATTGTATTTTTTAAAAAAAAAAAAAAAAACAGCTCTCAATTTGCAGGATCTTTTTTTATTATTGCTATCTCATTTCTTTCCTCTCTGATCTTTATGATTTCCTCTGTCTGCTAATTTTGAGCTTCCCTTGTTTTTCTTTTCCCTGTTCCTTAATTTTCTTTTCCAGGTTCCTTAGGTTGAGATTTTTTCTATTTTCTTAATATATGTATTTATTGCTTCTCTCTCAAAATTGCTTGTGTAGCATCCTATAGGTTTGGGTATGTTTTGGTTCCATTTTAGTTGTTCAAGATGCTTTTTTTTTTTTTTAATTTTGCTCTAGGTTTTTTTCCTTTGACCAATTGTTTGTTCAGGAGTATGTTGTTTAATTTGCACATTGTAGTTTTTACCAGCTTTCCTTCTTAATTGATGGCTAATTTCATATGATTGTGGTTGAAAAGGATATTTGGTATAATTTGTCTTTTATTTGCTAAGGCTTGTTTTGTGCATCCTGTGAACGTTAAAGGTGCATGTGAGAAGAATGTGTATTCTGCTATTGGATAGAATGTTCAAGAAATGTCTGTCAGATCTATTTTCTCTGAACTATTATTTAAGCTCAACATTTCCTGGTTGCTTTTCTGTGTGAGTGATCTACTTCTGAAAATACAGTATTGAAGTTCACTGCTCTTATTGTGTTGTCTATTTCCCCTTTCACATATGCCAGTATTGCTGAATGAATTTTGGTGATCTGATGTTGAATGATGAATTGACCCCATTATCATTATATAACAACCTTCTTTGTCTCTTGTTACTGTTTTTAGCTTAAAGTTCACTTTGTCTGCTATATTTATAGCTAGGTATCATCTTTCAGTTTTCTTTTGCATGGTGCATCTCTTTCCAGCTGCTCACTTTGAGCCTAAGTATGCCCTTATATCTGAAGTGAATCTGTTGTAGCCAGAATACAGTTTGGTGTTGTTTATTTCACCCATTCAGCCAGCCTGTGCCGTTTGATTGTTAAATTTAATCTATTTACATTTACAGTAATTAATACAAACTTACTACTTTTATTTATTTTTTGCTCTCTAGCTGTTTTCTATTTATATTGTTTCTTTATTCCTCCATTTCTGCCTATCTTTGTTAATTGGCAGCTTGCCCTGGTGGTAAGAAAGGTCGGTTCCCCTTCCTTATCTTTTAAATTTACTCTAGGGTCTTTGCTTTGTGGTTACCATGATGATTACATAAAACAGCCCATAGATAGAATAGTCAATTTTAAGCTGATAGCCATCTAAAATTTAATTGCCTAAAAAAATCACCCTCCACCCTTTTAACCCCCTTTATATTTTTGATGTCACAATTCACCTCTTTTTGCATTGTATATTTATTAATAAATTATAGCAGCTATAGTTATTTTATTACTATTTTTTCATTAAACTTTATACCAGTTAAGTGGTTAACACATCATCCTACTGCTGTGTTTAGCTATCCAGATCTGTGTACTTACGTCTACTAGTGTGTTCGGCACATTAATTTATTTTTATGTCACTGATTAGTTTCTCTGTCTAATTTTGAGCTTCCTTTGTTTTGAGCTTCCTTTGCATTTCTTGCAAGGCAAGTCTAGTGGAGATGAACTTCCTCAGAATTCAGTGTCACACTTACCTACCTCATTAGGCAAAATAAATGCAGCTATAAAAGATTCAAATAATAGTTTTCACACATGCATTCTAGAGTAATTATGTTTAATATTTGGGGAAATAAAATAAGAATTTTGTTGGCAATGCAAATATAAGGAAATATATTTGTAATGCTTATAACTGATTTACTCCCACAAATAATAACAAGGATAAACAATCAAAAAAATTGTCATGGGGCTCAAATAGCAATTTCACACAGGATTATAGCTAACAGTCATTAATTTGTGAAAAAAATAATTAGTTTCATTAGTCATCAAGGAAATGCACATTAAAACAGTGATTAGCTACTTCTAAATGCATGTCAAAAATTGAAGAGGGACAATACCAAATGACAACAGGAAGTGGAGCAGTGGGAACTCTCTTGCAGTACCAATAGATGTATAAATTTTCATAAACACTTTGGGAAAAGCTTTAGCAGTGTTTTCTATGGTTAAACGATAAGCACAAAATATGACCCATCAATTTTACTTCTAAATATATAGTCGAAAGCATATGTGCAAATAGTATGTACAAGGATATTTATAGCATCATATTTCTAGAAGCTAAAATTTGGAAACAATTTAAATAGTTATGAACAATAGAATAAGTTGATAATTGGGATATCATACAATGCAATACTACTCAGCAATAAGATATAAGGTAATTTTATTTCTGAGATAAATCCAAGTTGCTGTTTGAATCTATAGTTCCTATATCTATAGATTCAAACAGCTATAATTCTTATATCTATAGACTCAAACAGCAACTTGGATTTATCTCAGAAATAAAATTGTACAAAGGAAGCCAGGCACTGAAAGATGCAAGATGCATAATGAAGATTCAATTTATATAATAAAAACAAGCAAACATCTGATGCTATGAATTACTACTTTTGGAATGACAGGAGTAGTAATTGGAAATCAGCAGGATGGAGACTTTTATAATGCTGGTAATATTTTAGTTAGTGACACAGATATAATTACTTTATGGTAATTGATTTAACACATGATTATATGTCTTGTGCATTTCTATGTATTTATATTAAACCTTAATAAAAAATTTATAACATGACTCATATTTACTGAAAAGTATATGCAAATGAGGCTACAAGATTTATGAAAAGAAAAGGACATCATTCCCCAAGCCTTACTATTATACTACTTTTCTACTTGATGGTTTTTGCACACAAAGGACTTGTATGCATGCATGTGGGCATGACCAATGGACACAGACAATAGGGGGGTTAAGGGCATGTGCTAGGGGTGGGAGCAGGTGAGCGATCAGTGGAGGAAAACGGAGACATATGTAATACTTTCAATAATAAATCATTTAAAATATATAAACATGGTTCTAGAATTATATATTTTAATCTATCTCATACTTTTTAAAGGATAATGTAGTATTCAATTCTCCAAGTGGTTGTTTTTATACTCTTTTCTATTATAATTATGTGAGAATTGTTTTTGAACACAGGTGAAATTGAATGAATTCCAAGTATATTAATCAAATAGTGTTAATTTGATATATTTATGAAAATAGCATAAAATTATTTTCCTTTATACTGTGTGTGCCTACCTTCCTTTAAGTATCTCTGCAAACTACCAAGAGTTATAAGTAAAAGGCAAGGATATATTGCTATGATATTGATGTATTTCATGGAATGAAAAATAATAATAAAATAAATGGATGGAAAGTACTCTTCCCTGGAACATAGCATCAAGAGTATACCCCACTTTCAAGAAGCGATAAATCATGCAGACAGAAAATCAACAAGTAAATGGACTTGAACCATACTTTTAGCTAAATGAGCCTAACTGACACATACAGAATATCCCATCCAGAAGGGGCAGAAGACACAGACATTCGTCAAGTCCACGGGGAACATTTTTCAGTCTAGTTCCTATGATAGGTCATAAAACAAGTCCTACCAAATTTAAGAAGTTGAAATTATACCAGGTATCTTTTCTGACTTAGTGGTATGAAGAAAGCAATCGATGACGAGAGGAATCACTGAAAATTCACAAAAATGTGAAATTAACAGATTTCTCAACAAATGAGCCCAAGAAAAAAAATCAAACGAGTCAACCCTGCTTCTCCAACATTTGGTTTGACTTCAACCAGTGTGGAACAACTAGACATTTGCATTCTTTTAGCCCAAACTCCACTTTCCCATGCCTGGACCAGAGTATTTGGCACAACGGTAGTTATGAACACACCCCAGAGTCCTGACTTATTCCTGCCTCCAACACCAGCTAGTAGAGCAGCCCTAAAAGCCTGCTACCTTTTTTATGTTTTCCACAGTTCCTGCCATCACCAAGCTGCTCATCACTTCCATGAAATCATCCCTTTCCTGAAGGCCTTACCGTGTCCCAACCAAGTGTGTTTCCTTCCTTGCAAACCTAAACTCTAGGTCTTCCTTCTAGCATCTTCCAATTTCCCTCTCTGCTGGAGCTTAATAGCAATTTTGGAACTGCACTCCCTCCAGTTCTATAGACAATGTATCTGTTCCTTGGGCTTCCCCTTTATCCATTGCTCACAACGTCTCCCTTTAAGGATTTCATCATTTTTGTTCTTTAAATGGCTTTAAATCCTCAATAGCTAAAAATGTTTACCTTCCTTGAAGCAGTACTATAGCCTGGCCCTAGCCCCAGATGTTCTGTGATCTGGGAGCAGAGTTGTTTGTCCAGGGACCTGCCAAGAGACAAATCCATCCTTCTTCTGAAGACAGGACCACTGATTCGGGTCCAACGTCAGATCTTGAGGGAGCTCTGTAACTTGGCTATAGCTCATCTGAGTCGCAGTGATCCTCCCCATGCATGGATCCAACAAGAAATATTCTGTCCAGGCCCCTGAGACAGGCCCACTGATTTGTTTGTCTGAGAATGGTAATGATAATTAATACCAGTGGTCGGCAAACTCATTAGTCAACAGAGCCAAATGTCAACAGGACACGGATTGAAATTTCTTTTGAGAGCCAAATTTTTTAAACTTAAACTTCTTCTAATGCAACTTCTTCAAAATAGACTCACCCAGGCTGTGATATTTTGTGGAAGAGCCACACTCAAAGGGCCAAAGAGCCTCATGTGGCTCATGAGCCACAGTTTGCCGACCATGGATTTATACCAATTCTAGTTTCTCTCATCTGCAGTCCAGGAGTGGTCCTATTTGACAGATACCTGGAATGAGACATATTTGCCCATGACCCTGGAGGCAGGCCAACATATTTAAGTCCCAATGATGAAATCTGAAGCAGCCCTGTGACTCTGTTCATCCCTGCTCAACTGCGTTCTGGGCCCAGTATTACCTGTCTAGAGACCAACCCAGTGAGAGCAGGAGCCACACTCAACATGCAGCTAGAAACAAGCCATGCCAACAGCAAACCTGAGAATGGACCCTTATCCCAGTGCAACCTTAGAGAACAAAGTCGGTGAAGCCACCCTGTCTACAGAAGGTTCAGACAAAATCCATTTTGCCTAAGCCACTGCAAACTGTCTCACCAACCACAGACCTCACTCTGGACCTGGCCACATGACCTGGCCACAACCCTGCTCATCTGCTTGGGAACCTACTAAAGCACTAAATGCTTTTTTGTTGTTATTGAATAAAAAAATACCCTAGAGAAGAGTATGGACAATTTGTGATAACAGATATGCGAACATTTAATCATGTATACTCATCAAAATTCTGCCCATTGCCCTAGGTCCCAACATCTCCCTAGAACAACTCTAAACGCCTATTATAATACTACATTTAAACATCTCTGAAGACTGGTAATTCTCTAGTCTAGTACATAGTAAACTTCAAGACAGAAGAAACAAACCAAGCTGTCTTTCTTTTGTTAATCCTCCCCTGAGAATACCTTTAATTGATTTTTACACGAGAGAAACATCAATGTGAGAGAGACACGTTGGTTGATTGCCTCCCACATGGAGCCTGCAACTGAAGCTCCATATATCTTTCAATCTAATGTCCTCTTTTTCTTTGTAGGTGAGCTAAGGACTGAAAACAGGGGGGGGGGAACACACACATCTTCTCAAGCCCCCTGATTTTTCCCAACTATCTAGGAAACCAAAAAGGGCTGGGTCAGGTGACAGCCATGAGTGTCTTCAGGACTTCCCTGGGATATTGTACGTTCCAGCCTGTGCCTCACACATATCTGGGATTCTGGCATTTTCCTTTTCTCCCAGCACTTGCTTTTCTTCTGCTCTGTTCCAAGAGCATCGTGACTGTCATCAGCTACATGACTAAGTAGAATTTCCAGGATCTACTTACTGGGGACGAAAGCCCTGCTGGGACTGTGTTCTAAGAAATTGACAGCAGCTTCCAGAGCTGTTCTGGGGCTTTGAACAACAGCCAGCTCAACGATAGGGCCCAAATAACACCATCCGAAAGCGAGTGAGGATGCCTTATCTCATATTTGGAAAACAAAACCATGACTGTACGGCAAAACATTATTTTAGAGAAAACAAAAACAAACATGAATGAGGCGTCAAAAAAAGAGGTGCCTGTAACAATAGATTAAGATGCTAGTGTGTTTAAAGTTATCAAAAGGGGTCACTATGTTTCAGGTCAGAGGTTATGATTATACTAAGGCAAGTATTTTACAGATCAATGTACAACTTCACTATTTCAAGAAACTTAGGTAACACTTCTTAAAATTTTAAAATTGAGGCAGACTGTGTGAGACTTGGAGCATTAGAGAAGAAAATCTGGCTGCAAAGTTTATGAAGCAAATACTTCTATTGATTGGGATTTATACACTAGAGGGTAGATAAGCCTGATTAGAAAGGTAGGCAGATGTCAGAATATGAGGGATAAACACGATTGTGTAAGGGTGGTGGCATTTCTGCTATGCCCTAGATTTCAGGGATATTAAAAATGAGTCTTAACATCTTAGGAGAAGTTTGTGCTTGGAAAAGACCACTCACAGCTATTTTGCCACTGTTTAATGTTCTATTTATTAAATGCACGTGTTATTGAACAATACTTTGAAAGCCAATTTTTCTTGAGCATTTAAACACCGAATATGTATCTGATTGATGAAATCTCCTAAACACTTTAATTACAAATTGAAATACCGAATAGGTCAATGAATACTTATTTTTATGTTGCCTCAGAATTGTAGGGAAAGCCATGTGGCTGAAAAGAATAGGTTTTACCACCTCCCTGTACTGAACATAACTACTAAAAAAATTAATCCTGCAGTCACATCACATCAGGACTTACTAATTTTCCATACACAACTACCATTACTTTTCCTAAGTTCCCCCCAAAAAGTGTAGTAGTTTAAGGAGAAGAATGCCCTAAAGTAGGGGCTCATCTTCCTGGTGAGAGATGAATTTTTCGCTTCTCTTTCCTGTGTGTGTGTGTGTGTGTGTGTGTGTGTGGGTGTGTGTACGGGGGCGGGGAGAGCAGGGGCATTGCTTTTCCTTAGTGCAAAGAAGTAAGCAAGAAGGAATCACCAAAGTAATCCTCTCTGATCGGGTAGAGTGCCTAGAAGATAGGAGAGATGAATAGTGCATTGTTCAATAGACTCTGAATAGACTGGCTGAGCTATCATTTTTGCAAATTTGAGCTAGGGACTAAATGAATTCAATAGAAATGGCAGGGAGAAGACATGGGACCCAAGGTCCTGCTGGTCCTTCCACTGTGTGGTCTAAGTCAATACTTTGCGAAACAGCAGGCTTGTTCTCTCTTTCTGGTATCTTTATCAGGAAGGCTGTCTTTAGGAAGCATTAATCCTGGTGCACAAAGGGGCAGGGTATGCCACAGGGAGCAGGGACTGTGGAGGGGCTGGAGGGTATGCCACAGGGAGCAGGAACTGCAGAGTGAATGGAGGAGGTCAGGCTGGAGTGCATGCATCTCACTCATCAGGTGACAATGAAGCAGGAGATGATGGAAAAGTAAAAGCTATAGAACACGGCTTCCCGTTGCTTACATACAGACAAAAATATAGGAAGTTCATTCTTTTAAGCAGTTAAGTGCAATAAGAAAGGCACTTAAAGATATAATACATGTTGTAATGAAATTGAGCACAGGGGAGTTATGTCTGTCTATACAGATGTATACACTGAGTGGCTAGATTATTATGATCTCTGAACGCATAATAATCTGGCCACTCAATGTGTGTGTGTGTGTGTGTGTGTGTGTGTGTGTGTGTGTGCGTGTGTGTGTGTTAGAGGCCTGATGCATGAATTCGTGCATGGGTGAGATCTTGCCAGCATAGCCAGGGGGAGGGGACGTGGGCAGTTGGCCAGTCTGCCTGCTGGTAAACTCCTGGTTGAAGGGACAATTTGCATATTAGCCTTTTATTAGCTTTTTATTATATAGGATATACACTGAGTGGCCAGATTATTGTGTGTTCAGAGATCATAATCTATCCACTCAGTGTATCTTCCTTGAGGACTCAAAACATAAGAAGTTTAGATTCGCCTGAGGTAGATTTAGCTTGTACAAAAAGGAGTTTGCAACATAGCTTGTTATAGCAGTTAGTTGTGCTGGATTATAAATACTATAACTTGAAACCCAAGCCTTATTATTTGGAAACATGCTGATGACTATTGGAATTCATGGAGAGATTTAATCTGTTGAGACAGAGCCCCAAACAATGTAAGTACTAAATTATTTCTCAGAGTGCTAAGGGAGACAAATGAGGGAAAGATTATCCATGCTTAATTGTCTTAGATATGACATAGAGGTTTGAAGTTTAAGAATGAATAGAAAGTTTCAAGATTGAAGATGCCAAATGATGAGGTCCTAAACTGAAAAGAATTACAAAATGCAAGAAAAAGCAAATCACAAAGCCCAAGGTTATTAAACCAATGGTTGTTCAAAAGTGCTTCATTAAGATTGTTATTTTCAGGATTATAGGGTCATTGAATATCATGACCCAAAGTTAAAAAACCAGAAATCTTATGTTTATTTTTGGAAAAAAATACAGCCTAGCCCAGCTGGTATGGTTCAGTGGATAGAGTGCCATCCCTTGTACCAAAAGGTCACTGGTTTTATTACTGGCCAGGACACATGCCCAGGTTGTGGGCTCAATCCCTATTAGGGGGCATGCAATTAGCAACCAATTGGTGTTTCTCACATGGATGTTTCTCTTTCTCTCTCCATTTCCCTTCCCCTCACTCTAAAAATCAATAAAAACATTTAAAAAAAAAACAACCCTACAGCTTAGCATTCTGATATTCTATTTCTCTTTTGGAGTTCTATGACCCTCTTTTCAGAAGCATTAAAAGCACTACTAAAATATATATCTAAGCCAGGCACCCTCCTCTGTTGTACAATTGTCTAATCCAGGCTTTCATGATCTACCAGCGGCCACCAAGCTTTCAGACCTGACAGACCTCCAGTGGTCCATGGTTGGTGACTGCTGAACCATTTCAGAACCATTGCTATTAGCATTCCAAACTCGGTTTCTTTCTATCCCAATTTTCTTGCCTTATATAACTCATGAGAGGCTTAAAATATGTTTTTCTCCTGTTAATTAAAAAAATTAGAATCTTTTTTTTTCATACTTAAACCCAGAATCTAGCACCACACTTCAAAAAATCCCATGCCTGCATACACACAAGCCCAATGAGAATCACTCTTCTTTTGTCTTTCAAATTCATAAATAGTCACCTAATGCTCTGTCTTAATTTACAGTTTGTCATAACTTTAGAGTGTTTTAACTATCTTCAAACTCAGTTCATAATAAACTTGGCAACATCTCAAAACCATAAGTAATCTACACCCACTATCACACAATTTTTTATGACCATTAAACCCTGGCATTCCTTTGGGCTTGTTGTTTCATTGGTTTTGTTGTGTGTTCCCTTTTAACTTGAATTTATCTGATTGATTTGAAATAGCTTGCTCTCTGTGCAGAGAGTGACTTGCAGACAGACTAGGTGAAGAACAGAACTTGGTCCCAGTGTGCCTCCCATTGTATTTTTCTGGACGGTCTTTCAGCAACTGATGCACCACAGCCTATAATGAGACTTCGCTTTCATTTTAGTTAGTAAGTTTCTGCTTCCTTAAAGAGGAGCAAGGGTTGGACCTCAGATGAAAAATCTCTCTCCATAATTTTAACGAATAAAAATAACCCCATTGTCCTCCTATTTCCCTAGACCTCACTTCATCAATCATTCCTTTTTTTTTTTTGGTAACCCTGCCTCTCTAATAATTTCCTGATCCATATTTATGATATGCTTAAGACATGTCCTAAAATAAAATATATATTTCTCTCGTATCTCTTTTTGTTAACTATTTACCTTGCTTGCTGATTACTTTAAGTTTCCCAGTTCTTCTATCCTGACTGCTTTTACACTGCCTACACTTGTTGCATTCAGTCTTTTGTCTCTAATGTGTAGTCTGTAAATAACATCATTAGTGAAAGTTCCTTTTCATCAACTCACTTATACTCATGTATCATAATCTCCTTTCATTATATTCTTCAAAATATTGGCTAAACTCAAGTTTGCCAGAAGCTTTCCTTCCTCTTAAGCTTCATTAAACAATGCTATAATATTAAATAGCTTTTAATCATTATCTTTATGTATATGGAAATAGATATAACAGTTATTCTAATAAGAATTATTGAGCCTAAATATCTGCTCTTATTTCTTAGAATAATTTTATCTTGACATTTTCCAAAGAATGTGAATGACTGTCCAGCAAGGAATTTCTATTGTAATCTGTGCAATTTACCCACTATGGAATATGTTTAATATTTTTGCCCATTCTAAGCTAAGTGTATATGTAAGTTAAATTTAGATAATTGTTTGGTAAAGACTAATATTAACTATTCAAAATAATTAGTCTGCTAAGAATAATTATAAGGCAAGAACTCTTTCCTGGGGCCTTTTGCTAACCCTGTGATCAGATATGTAAACATAGTTGTTTAATTGCAAATGAAAAATCATTTTTTAAATATACAAATAGAAATTATCATATGATAAAATTAGGGTATCAATGGAAATGCATTATATCATTAAAACATAATAATGTAAAAATGTCACATACATTCTTGCATTTTATTATCCTGTCTTTGAGGTTGCTATAAAATAGTTTGAAATTTCAATTTGTTCATTTGTAAAGTGAAGATACTATCATTTCCCCCCAAGTTTTTTGGTTAAAAATGGTTGATTTGTACTTCCCTAAAGATTAGTGTGTGAGCATATTTTCATGTATATGTTGACTATATATCTTTTTTTGAGAAATGGTTAAGGCCATTGCCATTTTTTAAAACAGGCTATTTGTTGTTTTGCATTAAGATTATAGGAGTCCTTGTATTGTTGAATATTGATCTCTTACCATATAAGTGGTTTGTCAATATTTTCTTCCCCTCTTTGGCTCCTTTTTCACTTGCTGATTGTGTCCTTTGCTCTGCAGAAGCTTTTTAGCTTGCTGTAGTCCCCGCTGGCTTGTTTGTGCTTTTGTTTCCTGTGCTCTTGGTGTCAAATCCAGAAAATCATTACTTATTAGGCCAATATCATGATGATTATTTCCCATATTGTCTTCTAGAGTTGTATGGAGTTTTTCTATGTTGAAATATTTAATCCATTTTTACTAGATTTTTGCATGTGGTAAGATATGGTCCAATTTTCCATGTGGCTATCCACTTTTCCCAGCACCATTTGCTTAGAGCTTATCTTTGCCCTATTGTAGACACCCTTGTTAAAGACCAGTTGACCATATATGTATGGTTTTATTTCTGGACTGTTATTCTGTTCTATTGATTACGTGTCTATTTTTAAGCAAGCACTATACTGTTTCAATTACCGTAGCTTGTAATATACTTTTAAATCAATTAATTGTGATGTCTTTAGCTATATTATTCTTTCTCAAGATTGCTTTAACTATTTTTGTGTGTTTTTTTCCCTTTTTTGTGGTTCTATATAAATTTTAAAGTTTTTTTTATAAATATGTTATTGGAAATTTAATAGGGAATGTTTTAAATCTATAGTTTGCTTAGTTTGCTTTGGGTATTATAGATATTTAAACAATATAAAGTTTTCTAATCCATATGCATAGTCTATATTTGAATTTATTTACATCTTCTTTAATTTACTTTATCCAAGTATTGTGGTTTTCAGTGTTCAATTCTTTGACCTCTTTGGTTAAGCTTATTTCTATGTATTTTTATCATTTTTATGTTATTATAAATTGTATAAAAATGCAATATGTTTTTGTATGTTCAATTTCTATCCTGCAATTTTACTGAATTTATTAGTTTAATAAAATAATTATTAATAATTCTAATTTTTGTGGAGAACCATATCCTACCACATGCAAAAATCTAGTAAAAATGGATAAAATATTTCAACATATATATGCAATTATATAACAACACACATATACATAGGTATGTGTGTATATGCATCTTTATTATAAAGAGGAATCTACAAATGGGTATACAGGGGTGGACAAAAGTAGTATTATAATTAGTTTTGAGTACACAAAACATTTTATTCTTGTATTATTTATTAATGATATTATTTATTTGTATTAACAACCACAGACATACTTTTGCCCACTCCTGATTGGCAGAGTAACATATACTTATCTACATAGATACATGTCTTTTTTTTTGAGAGAGACAGAATCATTTATACACACATCTATGTATGCCTATATAAGTAAGTGTTCATATATATAAACATATATATACACACACATAAATACATAAATGATGTAATATATGATGTAATGTCAGGTAGAAATAACCATTACAATAAAAAAAATGAAAATGGATGGGGACATTTGAGCAAAAGTCTCACAAAGGTGAGGAAGTGAGCCATGTAGAATCTGAATCTAGAATGTTCTAGTAAAAGGAGACAGTAAAGGCAAATTTCTTAAAGAGGTATCATATGTGAAATGTTCTACAAATACCAATGAGACCACTGATACTAGAGTACAATAAGAGCAGAAAGGGGGTATGTGACACTAGGAGTTTGATTTCATTTTGTGTATTAAGGGAAGCACCTGAAGGGCTTTGAGAAAGAAAGTGACATCATCAGACATATTTTATAGGAAGCACTAACTAACTGTGATATGGAAAACAGAACTTAAGTCGGTAAAATCAAAGCAAGAGATACCCAAGAAAGTATTTTAATGCTTCAGGTGAAGCATAATGTTTGAACTACTATGATAGTGGTAAAGAGGATAAACATTGACTTTGAAATATATTGGGAAGGCAGTATCTGTAAATAAGTTTTTTTAAAAGATACATAAAAAGTCAAGGATGAATACAGGTGTTTGGCCTGAGGAAATGTAAGAATGGAGTTCAATTTACTGAATTGAAAACTCTGGCATAGAATTGGGTTGAAGGCAGGAAAATATTAGTTTGATTTTTTTCCTTAAGTTACTTTTGAGAAGCCTATTAGGCATCCAAGTCAGATTTTCCTATAGACCAGAGATTGTCAACCAAAATGCCAATTTTTTAAACATGTGATACCTGACTATTTAGTCAGGGGCACTGATCTCTTTTTCCTTAGATTGTCAAATAAAAAAAAATGACAATAGCCAACACAGTAGCCATGTGGTGTGAATGAATACATATCACACCTATATTTTTGTGAGATTAGCAAAAAATATATTTTTGGTGGGCTGCAAAATTTTAGTAATTAGTTTATGTGTGCCATGAAATAAAACAGATTGAAAACCACTGCTATTGGTACTTGGCTGTATAATTTCTAAACAGGAGTCTAAACAATATTCTGAAAGTCATTAGGAAATGACTGGTCTTTAAACTAAAGGGACTTGATAAGATTACCTAGAATGTAACGATGTAGGTAAGAATAAAGATTCCATTTTGAGCTTTACATCAGAATTTGGAGGTTGTACAGTGTAAGAGGCTCCACCAATGTCAACGAGGCACTATAGTCAAGTACGAGAAAAAGTGGTATTGATTTATCTAAAAGCTAAAAGAGTTATCAACAGTGTTAAGTGCTTATGAGAAAGCAAAAAACTGAAAATATGCCATTGGATTGGGCAATTATGGTTTCAGTGGAGTGGTAGGGCTAAAAGTTTGAGGCACATGGGTTCTAGCCTCATGGGAGTTGGGAAAGCAGAGCAAAAATATAGATATTTTTTACTAGGAATTTTGCTCTATAGAGAGCATAGAAATGGAGTGGTAGTAGGATTGGCCCTATGGGAACAAATTTTGTATATGTATACCTCACCTAAAACATTTTAGCATGTTTATTTGCTTAAAAGAATTATCCAGCTATAGAGAGAAAGGAATGATGAAATAGAAATGAGAGAAAAAATGTTGAAATTACTTAATCTATGAGTTAAAGAGAAATGTAATTAAATTCATTATAGGCCCAAAATTTTCACCTTTTTCTTTCCTACCCTTCTCTGTTTTAATTTCCTCTTCTAGATGGGACAGATAATTTTTCTCTGATAACCATTGGGGTCAAACAATTGTTGGATTTATAAACTAGAGGCGAAATGCTTGAAGGTAAGAAGAGCTAATCTGAAAAATGGAAGCTTAAATTATATTTCTCAGAGGCTGCAATTTCTGCTAGTGATAGGTGCGGGGTATGACCAAGAAGGCTGACAAAAGAGGAGCATAGAGAACAAGCAGAGAACATAGAGATCATTAGATGTAATAGAGAAGCAAAAATTGATTAATTATGAGAGAGAGAGAAAGAAACAAGTAAATAGTGAGTCAAATAATAAAACTTTTCAATGAATGTGGAAAGTGACCAGATTCATAAATAACCATAACAAGGAAAGGTAGCCTATCTTATAAACCAAGAACTATGCTCTAAGTCAGCTGGTGTCTAGAGAAAGAAACACTCTTTAAAAATTCCAGTAGTGCATGCATTATAACAGGACAACAGCCCTCACTGCAGATGCTGCAATGGAAATAGTTTTTATGAGACAGCCAGGCTCTGCATAGCAGAAGCCGAAGAAAAATTTCAGAGCTATAAACTGTAGCTTTGCTGATTGACAAAACAACAACAACAAAAATCCATAGGTTAATATAGGTTTTGGAGGGTTAGGGTTGGTATCAGGGGATAAAATAAGGGCAAATTCAGAGCTGCATGAAGATAAGATTGCAGATGAGGGGTATTTGGAGCTTCCTTTGGAGATGTGGAGTATAGAGCTATATGCTTGATGGGATTAGCCCGAACTACAACTTTTAGCACCCGGCCTGTACAGAAAGTTGTTGCCCAGTAAACTTCACCATTATGGCAAAAACTTGACTCTTGGAGAGGAATAAGAGATTAAGGAATGAAAAACTATTCATTTTAACACATCATCCCCTTTGGAAAGTGATAGGGAAGTCCCCTTCTTAATAGAACTTGATGACAATAAGATTTGTTTTACCTTATTTTGTTATCATTCTTAAAAAGAAAATATTCAAATGCGTTTTCAAATAACCACTTTCAGAATAAGTTACAAGTCAAAATTTTTGCACTGATGGGTCTCAGTCTTTTAGAGTTTTAAGAGGTTAGGAGTTAATAATTCATTATTATTACAAAGAAAAACAACACTTACTTTAACCTATTTATTTAAAATAGGTTTTTACAATGAATATTTAAATTAACCAGGTTATATATACTTTATAACTCAATAAGTAGTCATATTCTATGTTCATTTTTAATGTGCTCATTGTGTTATTTAATATAAAAACAGCAATAAAGGGTCACAGGACACTGATGAAGAAGGAATTATTTCCTTTTGAAAGTAATTATCTTATTAAGACTACTCAGAGGTATTTAATTACTATTTATGGTACTTCAAAATAATGCAGAGTAATACATATAACTGTTTCAGAATGCCAGGAGATATACTTTCAAAATTGGAAAACATTATAATGGAAAACAAATGTTGTTGATTTTCTGATATACTTCGTGTGCTGTTTTGAGGATGCTTTTATTATTAATAATGTCTATGCAAATACAATTCTTCAAAATAAATACCTAATAAACAATCTGGGCTTTTTAAAATGGCAATTAGAAAAGCTTAAAATAAAATATGCAAATAAGCAATGCTCCTATGAATCGGTTGCTTTATTTTCTCTCTTCTAAATAAAATTTTTAAAAAGCAGGCAAACAAGGAACTGTGAAAACAAGAAACGGAATAGTCACATCCTAGCAGATTTTTTAGTTCTAAAAATCACATTTTATATACCATTCCTTTAGTAAAAGTAAACCTCTGTGAGTTCACTTTGCCATGCCAAAATTTGTTTTCATTTAGCATATCATATCATTAATAAGGCAACCATATTTATAGTGCTCCAACATCACAGTGGCAAATGTTCCCAATGTTAAAGAAATAAATGGAATGGAAAGTCTTCATGCATGCCTAAGTAAGTTTGTGTTATGTCATAGGTTTCTAGTCAATAAATAGTAAAGTAACAATAAATTGTAGAATTAAAATTTCCCTAAATTGTCAATAGTTGATTTTTTAAAAAGAGATATTAAGTGATCAGCAGTTTATGTCACTAAGAGAAACAATAGTTGGGGATGTGACAGATCTTGGTTCACTTCCTAGTTATTTTATTTACCAACACTTTGTTTCTAGGTGATTTACTTCATTTTGCACATATAATTTACTGTAAAGGGGAGAATGTCTTGAGGTATTTTGGTCAATCATAAGGGATAATGTGTTGGGGGAAAGTACCTCTGGTTGGGACATCTAGCAGTCTCTCAATAAATAATAACAAATATGGGTTGATTGGCTTGGTAAAGGAAGAAATGTACTTTAAAACGAGGGATGGTAGGCATAATAGTTCTTGGGAGAAATTGAACTACTAGAATGTGTGTGTGTGTGTGTGTGTGTGTGTGTGTGTGTGTGTGTGTGTTTGATTGATGATGACCCACATTATAAAGGGCAATCTGCTTTACCAATTAAAATGTTACTCTCATTCAAAACCACCCTCACAGAAATACCCAGAATGTTTGACCAAATATCTGGGTACCCTATGGCCAAGTTAAGTTGGCATAAAATTAACCATCACAAGTAGAATCTACTATATTACAAAATTTAGAAGCCGCATTTGCTTACCTTTAAATGTCTTGGAGACCAAATTAGGGAGAACTAAAGAAAGCAAGGGCTAAGGGCATTAAACAAGTAAACAAAACTACTACAACATGGTTCAATTTGGGGAACTGTTTTATCTTCAGCATGTAATGCAAAAATTATGTTTGCGTTCCAGGGGAGAATACATTAGAAATTCATTATTACAACAAATGTCTAGCTAGTGAGTCTCCACTCTATGCTAAATACCTAAAACTTAGCAATACTCTATGGTAAGTTTTAGGCATTTACCATAAAAGTATTGAAAATACTCTTCCTACCTATATGTATATGGGACAATTATTTTAAAAAATTGAATAAAAATTCTAACAAAATAAAGGAATAGTATAGAGGAGCAGAATGGCCATCCCTGGTTACATTTTTCGTGGATGGGGAAAAGGAGAAAAGTCAGAGAAGGCCTATGGTTATAAGGTCAGCAATTACAGGGGTAAAGTTGCAATTGATAGTTATAACTCCAGTAGATACTGTGAAGATAATGGCATTGTTGTTCATTATTGCAGGATAGACTATTAAAATTTTAAATGAAAAGTTAAACCTATTTATATCCCACATGTAAAGAATTAATGCAATGCTGTTGAGCTTTTATATAGGTTTAGACTAAGGAATGATTATTCCCTGATTATAGGAATGACTTTTAAAGGCTGGAATCACAATAATTTTATTATGTGGTACCAAGTTTATTGATAAAGATGAGATGTTAAAGCATTTTAAAATATAAATCTCAAAGTGAGTCATTTTTTTGTAAAGTATGAAGAAATTTCTTTATACTATTGCAAAAAATTTGAAACAAAAATAACCTTTATTGCAGTAAATCGCCTATCTGCTTTAATGATTTTCTATCTCTACATGACAGCTAAACATTTATATAAATGTGCATAGGTGAAATAATCAATAGACACATTCTTCAGGACTTAAATAGCAGTAATTTAAGTGTTCCTTGACCTTGGAATGTGTTGTCTTTTTTTTTTTTCTTTTCCATTTGCCTATTATACAACTGTGAATCAATAACTGTCCAATCACTGGGGAAAAGTAGTCCATTTTATTCTCTAGCGAGGCTTTATTTATGTCAGTTTAGTTAGCCCATGGCATTTTATTCACCTGAGCATAAGATTCTAAGAATTCTTTCCTCTAGATCATTGTTTAATCACTAGAGGCCTGATGCATGAAATTTGTGCAAGAGTAGGCCTTCCCTCCCCATCCCCCCCCCCATGCCAGCACCAGCTTCCCGCTGGCACCTGGGACCTGGACTTCCGTCTGGCCACTGGCAACCTTCCCTTGCAGCCTCCACTTCTTCCGGAAGCTCATCCGGAAGGATGTCCAGTTTAATGAGCATGTTATGCTTCTAGTATTATAGAAGATAATAGAAGCCAAAAAAAAAAAAAAAAAAGGAAAGAAGTAGAAATACAAAACTATAAGGTCAACTGTTTATATTCATTGATGTCAAGGATTTTGTTTACTTTTTACTTGCTGGGTAGTAAAGTAAGCAGCACAAAAGCAAACTTAGTTTTATTTGCAGCTTAATGTTAATTCCTAATTTTCCATCACTTTGCTTAAGTACAGTATATATCAGGTTAAAACTAGGACATAAGACTTTCCAAAAGTCTTAGCTGTATTAACATGATTAGTAACACTATCATTGTTTTGTGAAATGTTTAGAAAAAGGGAAAATAGCAGAGAACATGAAAAACTTCTTCCAATGTCATGTATTCTTGGGTCCTTTGTATCACAATACCCCATTAATATTTGAAATTTCCTTACTAATTTTAAATAAAAATATTGATGAAAAAACTTCATGACACAGAACCAACCTTTGAATTAAGAATATAAAAATAAACTTAAAATATTTGTAATTACATATAACACTATTCTTATTTTGTCTATTGGTGCTGTTATTAAAAAATATAGTCAAACCTTGCTTCTCAGTGCCTCCCATCTTGAACAATTCAATTCTTGACCAAGTTGTTCATGGGAAAAATGTCTGTCCTTGAACAAAACTTTGGTTCCCAACCTGACAGCCTTTTCAAAAAGCACTTCTCAGGCCACAAACAAAAGAGAATGTGAGTCAGTTTACCGCTAAACTTCTGCTGTGATATTTTCCTAGTGATTTTTTTTGTTGTTGTTGTTCTTTTGCTTTTGTTGCTGGCAGTGAAGGCAATCGAGAATGCAGTTGTTGCTAAGGTTGTGAAATAAACAATGACCACTGATAACTGAAAAGGTAGAAAAACTGTTGTTGATTTGGATAAAGAACATTTTGGAGACAGTGGTAAAGTGGAAAAATGAAGATTGTTGCATCTGACTTCCTGGAAGACACCCTTGGAATGCGTGTTGAAAGCAAGACCTTTAAATCTACCAGGGGGTGGTTTGATAAATGTAAGAAATGAACTGTTTGTTTATAGATTGAACAATAATTAGACATATACTTTATATATGAAAGGCTAAAACAGAATCATTTGTGGGTGTGGAACAAATTAATTCAATTTACATTATTTCTAATGGGGAAAAATGATTCATTTTTTTAAAAACAAATTGCTGCTTGAACAGCCTTCCAGAATGGATTATGCTTGAAAACTGAGGTTCCACTGGATCCAGTTCAAGAAAGGGAGAATTAAAACTACAGATATCATTATAAATGCAATACTCCCTAAAAAAAGGGACACATTGTTGAATGGGAATTAGAAATATTGCCTATTAAATGTTCATCTGGAATAGACATATGAAACAATGCTCAAAAAATCACTATTCATCAGACAAATGAAAATTAAATCCACAATGAGATAGCACTTCACGCTTGTCAGGATGGTTACCATTAATAAATGAACAACAGGAGTTGATGAGGATTTAGAGAAAAGGAAACCCTAGTGCACCACTGTTGGTGGGAGTGCTGATTGGTGCAACCACTGTGGAAAGTAGTAAGCTGTTACCTCAAAAAATTAATGGAACTGCCTTATGACCTAGCAATCCCACTTCTGGGAATCCTACATAATAAAAGCCTAATATGCTAAGTGTCCAGTCGTCCAGTCATCAGTTCAACCAATCAAAGCACAATATACTAAGGCTGCTCAACTGCTTGTGATGACATGCACTGACCACCAGGGGGCAGACAGTTGACTGGTGGACTAGTCACTATGATGTGCACTGGGACAGACGCTCAGTCTGGCAGGTTAGCTCGCTGCTGGGGTCTGGCCAATCGGGACTGATCGAGATGGGCTGGACATGCCCTGGAGCCCTCCTGAGCTCCCCCCCCCCAACTGGCCAACCTCCTGCATCCCTCTCCAGCCCCAATAATGCACCAGTGGGGTCCCTTGGCCTGGACTGCAACTTCTCACAATCCAGGACTTCTTAGGAGATGTCAGAGAGACAGTTTTGGCCTGATCCCACAGGCCAGGCTGAGGGACCCCCATTGGCGCACGAATTCATGCACCAGGCCTGTAGTATATTAGAAGAAATCTGAAACACTAATTTGAAATAATATATGCATCCCTTTCTTCATTGCAGTATTATTTACAATATTCAAAATTTGGAAACAGTCCAAGTGCTCATCAGTAGAAAAGTGGATAATAAAGCAGTGGTATGTTTACACAATAGAATACGACTCAGCCATAAAAAAAATGAGGAATTTTATCTTGTATGACAGCATAGATGGGCCTGAAGAATATTGTGCTTGGTGAAATCAGCCACTCAGGGAAAGACAAGTACCATATGATTTCACTTATACAGTAAACCCTCAATTTTGCATATCTTTATTTAATGGACTTTGGATTTTATGCACAAAATTTCTGATCTGTGTGTCATATGTGCAAATTAACACCCTGTTAATTTTTAAATGTTTTAAATCAATGATTGCTGATAAAGTAATAAGTTATTTTTTATTATCTATACACTTATTTTTAGCAAATTTTAGTGAATAGATCATATGTTGGAAAAAACACTAGTAATTTTGCCAATACAGATAAATATTACAGATCTACAACTATAGTCTATATATTTAAATTCAAGAGCCAGCTCTCCTGAATAAATGATTAGCTTGCGGTCACACTGTGTCATGTGTGGCAATTAATTCTGTGGTTGCATGGCATGACTTCCTGCAGCCGTTTTGCTTTTTAAAATATATTTATCAATTTCAGAGAGGAAGGGAGAGGGATAGAGAGATAGAAACATCAATGATGAGAGAGAATCATTGATTGGCTGCGTCCTTCATGCCCCCCTACTGAGGATCAAGACTACAACCCACGCATGTGCCCTTGGCCAGAATTGAACCCAGGACCTTTTAGTCCATAGGCCGATGCTCTATCCACTAAGCCAAACCAGCTAGGGCTCTGCAGCAGTGTTTTAATGCCTGCTGGCAGATGTTCTAATGCATGCTAAACCACTTCCCAGCTGTGTCCATTTGTTTACTTATGGTGACTGGTGAATGCATATATTTACAAATCAGTGTAAATTTAAAATTACTATATACACATAGAAAACTTTTCTGTAAAATTAAAACTTTCATATATACCTAATTTTAATAACTTTCTGTGAAACAAAACTTTTCAGATATATTTAATTTTAATTAAACAAAGGTAAATAATGTCTACATAAGTTAAGACAGGTAAACTAAGTAATTTGTCAATTTTTTAACATATGGAAAGCCTACTTTATTATATAAAGACTTTAGGCTTTTACAGACACCCCTTCCCCCAACTAGTCCTTTATATTGAGGTTTACTGTGTGTGGAAAACGAAATAAACGAAGAAAATAGAAATAGAAACATAGATACTAAGAAGAGACTGATAGCTGTCATTGGGGAGGGACTTGGGGGACTTGGCCAAAAGGTGAGGGATTAAGAAAAAATAAATAAAAACAAACTCAGAGACAAAGACAACAGTGTGGAATTAGCAGAGAGAAAGGGGGTGGGGAGAGGTAGAAGTGGGTAAAGTGTGCTAAATGGTCTTGGAAGTAGATATGACTTTGGGTGGAGAACACAAGACAATATACAGTTGATGTATTATAGAATTGTATATCTGAAACCTATATAATTTTATTAACCAAAGTCATCCCAATAAATTCAATGACAAAAAGGAAAGAGTAAGAATGAGTACATGTTATATTAAAAAATTAAAAACAATTTGATTAAGAAAAAGGAATTAAATCGACATATTTTTAACAATTTTGCTGAAATAAACACAAACAGAAGATACAAAAACATGTGACAATGATAGATTGTTAAGTATATGTAAATTTCAAAGATGCTCATCAAGAACTATGAGTGATTATACATGAAGGCTTAATCTGAATATATGATTGAACCCTATTATTTTATTACTAATAAACAAACAGTTTATTAGATTTTTTAAATCAGTTTGATTTAAAAAAACAAAAGGAAATAAACACAAGTGAACACAGATGAGAGAGCAAGAGAGAGGAAAGAGAAGTTTCATTAGAAGAATAATAAGACAAGAGCTCTAGGTCTTAGTTTTTTAAAAATATATTTTATTGATTTTTTTACAGAGAGGAAGGGAGAAGAATAGAGAGTTAGAAACATTGAAGAGAGAGAAACATCAATCAGCTGCCTCCTGCACTCCCCCTACTGGGGATGTGTCCACAACCAAGGTACATGCCCTTGACCAGAATTGAACTTGGGACCTTTCAGTCCACAGGCTAATGCTCTATCCATTGAGCCAAACTGGTTAGAGCTAGGTTTTAACTTTTAAAATGTTAGTCATAGAATGTTATAAAAGGAAAAAAAGATAAAGTGATTAAGGCACTCTGCAAACACAGGATTGCTCACCATACCTGACTTGCCTTTGAATCTAATTCAATCTTCATGATTTCTGACAGATCCTCAACCAAAAATTTCAAACATTATGCAGAGGCATTATCTTTTTAATGAAATGATCTCATTTTTATTGTTTACTTCTTAGAGAAACCCCCGTTCCTTCTTGCCCTCAACAACTTCCAAATAGCCAGCATGTTTTAATGAAAGCAAAGACACACAAAACACTGTTTGCTTTGCTATGTCACTTGAGTATTCCAATTTTAAAGAATAGTTCAAAATCAACAAAAACCCATTTAATGAGTGTTTATAAAGTGGACTTAGTAGTAATCTAGAGATGAGCTGGCCAATGTTCTGATGGAAAATATTGGATTCCTTAAGCAGTGCTCAGTATAAATGTGGTCAATAGATAATGAAATATTGAACAAGGATCATAGGCTTGGCACTTAGTTGACAATCAACATGTGATATTTCTTTTCTAAAGGCACATCTTTCACCATCACTTTCAGCACTGGAAAAAGAAAACAACAATAGCTATTACCTACTGTCTCTTAAATCATATGGTCTATCTGTTATGTTCAGGAAATTAAATTACATTTAAGAAAATCTACATGGATTTAAAGCTCACTCATTTATCATAAAATTGAGGCCTGGTGCACGAGTTTGTGTACAGGTGGGAGCTGGGGAGGGGGTGCTGCAGGTGGGTGGTTAGCCCTGCCCCCAGGTCAAACTCCCAGTCAAGGGGACAATTTGTGTATTAGCCTTTTATTATATGGGATAATTGTACACAAAGTATGATTGGATCATTTGACACTGTTGGCAAAGGGTTAACAAAACCCTTTTCAGTGCTGTGTGTGTGTGTGTGTGTGTGTGGGTGTGTGTGTGTGTGTGAATGAATTTTGTTCCTGTTCCCCTGGAAACCTACCACAGGAAAAAATGAAAACTAAATTGCTAGGCAACATCACTTATGATTACAAATGATCTGGTTTGTGTACTGCACCTAGCCTGGGAAAACGGTAAAAATGTGATAGGTGCAAACTATTTTATTTATCCCTGCAGTTACTATTTTAACTGGCTGGGTCTCTTGTGAGGACCCTAAAGCTCTGTTTATTAGGGATATTACAAAGATATTAATACATATAAAATACTGGGACGGTCTAATGCAAGAACTCAGGCAAAAGAAAAATGTCCAACATTGTCCTGCTGGCAAGGGGTAATTTCTGTCCTAAAAGTCTTTGATTAGACTGGCATCAAGTGTAATTTTTGTCTCTTGAGTCTGAATATTTATTAGTAGAGTCTAAAACATATCCATGGTGATCAATGTAGATAACAATGGCAAAATACCCTAAGAATATTTCTTAGATTTAATTGTTAAATATAGGACATTTACAAATACATTTCCTAACAAATGCTGTTTATTTTATCTATATTTTTCAGTTATAAATTGCACTTATCTTAAAGAAATAATCTCAAAATCCTCATGTTAAAATATGAGAGTCTAACTCTGAATAGATTTTCTCAGGTGGGATTTGGGGGGGGCAGATATTTCTACTTGCGTAATAGAAATAATATTAACTTTATTTTCCATATATTAAGTACTTAAAAAACAAAGTGGGTAATAGATATATGAATTTCATAGAGTGATAGGAAAATATATATATTCATATATATGAATATGCCACAAAAGGTATAATTAGTTTAATATAATTATACCTTTTGTGGCATATTCATTTTTTATAAGCCACTATTTAAAAAAATCTACTGAATCCCAATATACCGTGCTAAAGGCCAACAAAATTTAAAAGATAAGAAGACATTACTATTAAGGAGATAGGGGAGTTGCAATTAATATATTCTAAAATCAACATGTAAACCAAAGATTACATATAGTCAACATATGATGAGAGGACACTGAAAGCTAAATTCACATGTAATTACAACTGATGAAAAATGCAACTGAGGCAGATTTGATTCATGTCCCTCAACATCCATACCCTTTTGTGTCTTCTTCCCACCTTGACTCCAAGCTTGGTGGCAGTTGCTTTGGCCAATGGAAAGTCCGCCAAGTGCTATCCACCTATTAGTTCCTTTTGTACTGGGACTTGCCCTGTTAGAACTCTGCTGCCACCATGTGATGGACTCTGGTGTAGCATGCTTTGGAATGAAAGATTACTATATAAAGTGAGAGGTCTATGGGAAGGTCTTGCTTCTATGCTGCTGCTGTCTCTGTGGATCTACAGTCAAGTATCCGGTAGTTGGCTTGAGAATATTGCAGGCCGCCCTAGCTGGTTTGGCTTAGTAGGTTGAGCATAGGCCTAGGGTCTGCAGGGTCCCAGATTTGATTCTGGTCAAGGGCACATGCTGGTGTTGCAGGATCCCATCCCCAGTAGGGGGCGTGCAGGAGGCAGCCAATCAATGATTCCCTCTCATCATTGATGTTTCTATCTCTCTCACCCTATCTGAAATCAGTAAAAATATACTAAAGAGAATATTGCAGGCAAATCGGGCCAACAGTTATGGCAAGGTAGATGTAGAAGAGAGAGGAGTGATGGCATTCTCTAAGCACTGTTTGATTTGGTGGATCACCTCTCCCTCTGAGTGTAGAGACGAGAGAGTTCCTTTGCTTCCACATTTCAGATCTTGTGCATATTTCCTCTCTAACACAGGGGAAATGATACCAGGAAATATATTTCCTAGTTTACCAAGTCATCCAACTGATTGTACAACAGAGTCCACCTTCACGTGGTGTCTACATATGCCTCTTTTAATCAGATTTACCTTTAATATAGAGTAAAGTAAGCTTTCAGCTAACATGATACAAGTTGTAAATCTGAAAATATATGAACCCTCTTTTCAAAAGTAGAAACATAAAGTCCCAAGTGGTTCTTAGTCCCTCTGGAGTCATGCATAGTTCACACTATACTTCTGATGTCTGTAACTTAAGTACAGATATGTAAGGCCGGCCACAATTAGGACATCTATGTAAACAAGTAGGAGAGTGGAAAAATGGAAAAGTGAGAATCACTCTGTATTTATGTGAAAGAACTGAAAAATTATGACTACGTTCATCAGGTTCAGTTAGAAAAATATGAGATAGCAATATGTCATACAAATTACAGCTTTTACCATTGTTGCTAATGCTGGTAGAGGTTTAGAAAATAGAAATTAAAAGGGTCAGACAAAGAATCCCCAACCTCACTTTGAGAAGTCCAGGTTCCCAGTTAAGAAAATGAGAACAAGGGCTAGGATAACACAGAGTGGTCTATGGGGAACGCTCGCCTCTCAGGAAGGCTGCAGAAAGCCGGAACTGGATGTGAAATGAAGGGAGAGTGATGTCAAGCTGGACTCAGCATTTCTGCATCCTATTTCTGAGTCTACATCTTTCGTGGAAGCTACCCTATGTTACCTCGATCCCCCCTGCAGCACATATCCCTCCGGTTATAGACGCCCTGGGCTAAAAGCCTTCTCTGGGAATTTCCCGAAGCTGAAGCAAGCCACCTTGCCAGAAGTCATGCTATACTTCCAGGGACGACCTTCATTTAATGATCTGTCGGTATGAATGTATAAATACCGGGCCCCTCTGCTCCCAACTCAGAATAATTTTGAAAAGTCTGACTTGAAACATCCCCAAGGGGTTGACTAAGCAGTTGGAGAATGTGTGACAGCCCACTCTCTCCCTTTGCATGATCTTGCTTTCTTCCCTGCCTGCAAACGTTCATCCTAGCATCTCTTTTCCTGGGGTCTGAGTTGGTATCGGGAGAAGGACGTGAGTAATTAGCGCTAGGGGAGAGGTGGGAGCTAGGGTTACTCTTCAACCTGCTGAAAATAGACTGTGAGCGGCGCAGGACCCAGAGCCCTAGCATGCTGTGACATGAAATAACGCTAAAACGTTCACACATCATAAGCTGGTATGATGAACCGGAAGAAATGTTGATGAAGGGCAGGTTTACGCAATTACAGTCCATCGCCAGCTGGGCAAATGTGTGCGCCCATGGACATGAGGTGGTGTGTGCTCTGTGAACTTTTAATTAAGCTGCCATATTATTTATGCCTGCTTTCACCCTACCACAGCAAATAGCAGTAGGAGTTACAGAAGCAGCAGGTGTTACAGTATTGTCCAAAAAGCCTACATTCTTTACCATCTGACCCTTTCCAGAAAAAATAAAAACAAAAAAACTTTGCTTGACTCTGCACTAGTGAGGAAAAGGTAGCAGGCATTTGAGAAAGTTGGAGGAAATGTTAATTATAAGGATACTAAAATTGGATAGCAATTATTGGGGTTAATTGATGCTTGAGATGGAGATAATGTAAAGCTAATTAGCTAAAAGCTATGTGTGAAAGCCAGAGAGACGTTCTGGCAGTATATAAAGAGATACCGATCTCCTGTGGATGGAGAACTGAGGAAGCTCAGGGCCAGGACCAAACCTAATTTTAGAGGAGCAGAGTGCCTGAGAGCTTTAAATTCTTACTCTAAACAGGTCTGCTATAGCAAGATCAGGCCCCTGATTGGGAAACAGCTGGACCATCAGGACGTGATGGAGATGTCTGGGTTGATGCACTTAAAATTCTTGAATTCCCCTGCTGAAGGGTTTGTTTTCCCTTCTCTAGGCCTTTAACGTGATGCAATCCCTGTCATCACGCAAGATAGCTCTTGCCTTCCTTCCGACTACTATGTTACTAAGAGTTAAATAACATCATCTAAGTGAAAATGTGCTTGGCTTACTAAGAAAGGCAAGGGATAATTATTACCCCCGGAGTAATAATTATCATTATTAATCAGCCCCTAATCAGCACATACCTGAAGGAGCCAGAAGAGTATATCTAGATTTGAACTGAGTATACTAGATCAGGTATTTGGAACATGAAGCTGTGTGAAGGAGGAGTTTATTGATATGGCAGCATTCTCTCGGGATACAGGCTCTACTATCCTGGCAATATGCTGTGAGTTAGTGCAGACACGCCACAAGGATGTCTCCTAGAAACTTGGCAAAAACAATGCTTTAAACTGAAGTAAAAATTCCAGAGAATGGGGCATGCTAGAGTAGGTTTACTTTCAAGTCCAGAAAACTACCAGGTGACTATTTCTATGGAAGAGCTCTATAAGATATAATCCCCACCCAAAAATAAGAATGAAAAGAAAAATAAAATGAAAGAACTGTGCTGGTGAGAGTGGTATCAGATCACACAGAATCTTGGTAGTGGCTCTCTGTTGCTATTGGCTAACAGTAAGATACCTTCAGTGAACTGAATCACCATAGCAACCTATACTAATAAAAGGGTAATATGCTAATTAGACTGGGAGACCTTCCGGACGTCCTTCTGGACAAAGCCATGGTGGTGAGGCCAAGGCAGAGGCAGTTAGGGGCGATCAGGCTGGGAGGGGAGGGCAGATGGGGGTGAGTAGGCTGGTGGGGGGGAGTTGGGGACAAGCAGGCTGGCAGGGGGCAGTTGGGGGTGATCAGGCCAACAGGAGGGGCAGTTGGGGTGAGTAGGCTGCCTGCCAGGAAGGGGCAGGTAGGGGTGAGCAGGTCAGCAGGGAGGGGCAGTTGGGGATGAGCAGGTTGTGGGGGGGGGGGGCTTGGTGATGAGCAGGCTGGTGGGGGAACAGTTGGGAGCAACCAGGCCAGCGGGGCAGCAGTTGCGGGTGAGCAGACTGGCTTAGGGGAGGTCAGTTGGGGTTTATCAGGCCAGCAGGCAGAGTGGTTAGGGGTGATCAGGCAGGCAGGCAGGTGAGCAGTTATATACTTGGTAATTGGCACATTCCACAAGCACATTAAAAGTCTGTGTATTCTAACTACAGATAGCCACGTGATAGCCATCAGTATATCTTAGAGTTATGCATTGTCATGCTATGTTCTGCTCTCTTGGAAATGGAACCTCAGAAAAGTCCACACCAGCTCCAGAAGGGGCAGTTTGGGAAGGGAATTCTGTATTCCCATGTACCCAGAGGGAGGTTCTAATCAGGAAAGAGCATGGTATCTAGGATGGCACATTCTCTTGGAGAGACAGAGACAGAGACAGAGAAATCCATACACAGTGTCCTCTAGAACCAAAGCCAAGGGCAGAGCTCTCTTACTCTTAAGGCCAGCATTGATGGAGAAGAGAAACAGACTCTGAAGCTGCCTAGCTCCATTGGCTCTGGGAGATAAATGTTAAAAAACCTCCCACAACATGTGGCACTGATGTATTTATTTTAGCTGGATAGTGCATTTTGATGATGGTAGAAAATCTCTCATCCTTAACAATTATATTTGAAATTTTTCTGTTCTTGAACCAACTGGATTATTTTTCTCTGCCAACTGGATTTTAGGAACTATACATCAATTTCCAAAAATAAATCTTAGGATTGTGACTGGACTTGCATTTGATTTATAGATTAACTTTGAGGGGGGAAAATTTGTATTATAGGATAGTAAATCTTGTCCTTGAACATAATTTATGTCTCCAGTTTTGTGAGCTTTCACAGAAAATAGGACCCCTTGTGTGCTACTGAGGAGCCTGAATTAGCCTTACCAATGAGAAGAACAATTTGGAAATATTAAAACAGAATAGTTGAAGGTATAAAAATTATATTTCCAGAATTTCTAACATATATGCACAAGAAACATAGAAAAAAGATTTCTTATGAAAGAGTAAAATATTGAAAATTATGTAGTTGGGTAAGAATAATGGAATATATCACTATTGTAATGCATACACGAATGTATTCAATGAAAAATAAATTAACCTCTATATTCTTATTTAATTGAATCATATTAAAAAGCCAGAATTGGAGATATAATGTTTATAAATCATAGAGCTAGTAAAGGACTTGTACTTAGAATATATAAAGAACTCTCAAATTAATAGCAAACAAAATTCATTCGAAAATGGGCAAAGGTTAACACATTTGTGTAAAAGGAATATACAGATAGGTAAATATGTTAAAATATTCAATTTTATTAAATAAAATCAAACTAAAAACCACAATAAATTCAATGCACATCTATAATAAAAGTGTAACATACTGATTAGACTGGATGTTTTTCTGCACATCCTTCTGGATGAATCTAGAGCTGCGAGGGAAGCCCGGGTCCCAGGGGCCAGAGGGAAGCTGGTGCCAGCAGCCGGGGGAAGGAAGGCTTACTCTTGCACAAAATTCATGCATCAGGCCTCTAGTCTATCCTAATGACTAAAATAAAAAATAGCAGCAACCCCGAATGTAGTCCTAAATGTAGACAGACCTGATCACTCACTCAGGGGTGGTGGGATGTAAAGTGAAATGATACAGCAGCTCTGGAAAACACATTAAATGTGCAACTACGATGGGACCCAGCAGTTGCACTCTTGGCCTTTTATCCCAGAGAAATGCAAACTTGTGGTCACACACATACCTGTACACAAATGTTCTTAGGAGCTTTATTCATAGTAGCCCCAAATTGGAAACAGGGCAAACGTCCTTCAGCAAGTGAACAGTAAATCAAACTACAGCATATCCATTTCCTGGAATCCTACTCAGCAGGGATGGCAAATGATTGGTACATGGCAATTTGGATGAATCTCTAGAGAACTAAGAGTCAATGACGCAAATTGCAAAAGGTCAGATTTCAATGTAGAACATTCTTGAAATTACAGAAATAGAGAACACAAGAACACATTAGAGCTTGACTGGGACACTGAGAGGGAAGGTGGTCTTGGGAGGGAGGTGTGTGTGGCTATCAAAGAGCAACAGGAGGGATCCTTGAGGAGATGAAATTGTTCCGTATCTTGACTACAGCAGTGTCAGTATCCTGGTGTGGCAATGCGCTATGGTTTTGCAAGATGTTATCATTCAACAAAACCAGGTAAAGGAATAATTCTGTATTAGTTCTTAACAACTGTATTGGGATTTATGCTTATCTCAAAATAAAAATTTCATTAAAATATTAAAGTAAAATGAAGTGTACAGATGAAATCATATTTTACATAAAATCTGAATTTTTTTGTCTGTTATAGAATTAGAACATTTGCAAACACTTCACCTATACTCTTTTTCTGATATATTTGGGAAGGTTTAAATTGCAGCTGCCCTTTTATGCAAAATACATTTCTCCATGTTGCTAGGGTAACAGTTATTCCTGACTTGAATTTCTTATGCTTGAATCCTTCACTTAGTTACAGTCTTAAATTTTTTTTTATTGTTGAAAGTATTACAAATAGTTGTACATATATCTCATTTCCTTCCCCACTGACCTTCTCCTGGCCTTCCCTACCCCCCCTCCCAAACACATGCTCTCACCCCCACCCCCCAGTGTCTGGGGTCAATTGTTTATGCTGATACGCATGTACACAAGTCCTTCGGTTGATCTCTTAACCTCCTCCACCCTTTCTCACCCCTCCCCAGCCTTCACACTGTAGTTTGACAGAATATTAATTCTGTTTGGCAACACATGACAGATTGGACTTTTGATATCAAAGTACAGAATTAAATACAAGTTTTCATGTCCCTGTGGATCTAGGAAAGCTAGCTACCTATCTCAGGACCATCCTGTAACTGTCATTTCATCTAACCCATTCCACCTAATTACAACCTTCTAGGTTTTCTCAGATGTCCATAGCTTTGATTCTTTTCTTGTTTTCAGGAGCGGTGACTCTATATAATGTTTTAAGAACATAGCTAAGCAATATCTTTTCTGAGTTAATATACTATAATAATAACATGCTATACTTTTACCAAAAGAAAATTTAGTGACATGTCTTTGGGGAGGGGGTCACAACACTCATTTTACGTGGTCTCTTAAAGTCTAAGAAGCAATTCTTTATTGTCTTCTGGCATTTGGTGTTAGGAAGTTTTACCTAATGTAATTATAATTTATTCTAAATTAAAGCTATATAATTCTGGTGGAATTGTTGAAAACTTTTTGTATCTTGATATAAAAAATTCACAAATATAAGTATAGGAATGTGTCTCTTTTCAATAAATTTTCCTTAAATACAGAGATATATTTTAAATACCAGAACACTATTCTATTATACTTTTATAGGTTTGTTTGTTTTTCTAAATTCTTCTACAGAAATCCAGATATTATCCATTGGTAGATTTTCAGCTTCTCTCATACCTTTTAAATTATCTTAATAACAGAGCTACAACATATTGGGCATGTGCCATTTGCCAAGCATTTGGCTAGGTTATCTATTCATATAACTGTATTTATTTTCATAAAAATCTTATGAGGTCAGTATTTTATGGAAGAGATCAGTGAGGTGAAACCAAGGGAAAGATATGACTCTAAACATTCTACTCTGAAAGGGAAAGCTTCAAGATCCATTTCTATAGTATTACTTTTGTTTGGCATACATTTCAATGCATATTTTAATTCTGTTTTTTTCTTTGCAACAATTTGCCCCATTTGTTTCAACTTGATGTTTTTAAACTTGCTTAATTTTTTTTTAATGTCCTGATGTGTTAAAATACCTGGGGTTTGTTTTAACAAGGTACAGTAAGACATACAGATAGAACAATAATATGAAGAAAGTGGTTTTTGTTCACAGAGCCCTAGAGCCAGGAGGCAGGCCGTGCCAGGCAAGGCTACAGGGGGCAGGGCCTGAGTTGGTCAGGAGTTAGAGGGGCCCGAGGCGAGAGCTCGCCCAGAGAACTAGCTGGGTTTTTTAGGAGAGCAATGAGTGACACAGGGTAAGGTCCCTCAGTTAGTTGAGGATCGCATAGTATGACAATTTCAGTGGAATCTGGGCTATAGTGATGGTCCCTAGTTACCCAGCACCTGGCCTTGGAGTGACTTAGGGCAAGAGGAATATGACTTCTTGTATGGCAGTGGTTGGCAAACTCATTAGTCAACGGAGCCAAATATCAACAGTACAATGATTGAAATTTCTTTTGAGAGCCAAATTTTTAAAAATATATTTTATTGATTTTTTTTTTACAGAGAGGAAGAGAGAGGGATTGAGAGTTAGAAACTGTTGTATGGGAATTTGATAAAGACATTGTGGGCTGGTGGTTGGTTTATATATTAGAGGTGTGCTCTAAGTAGACTCCTTGGATATTTCTAGGAATTAGCTCGTCCATTCTCTGCAGTATCGTGGCCTTAAACACTAGAGCAGTGTTTCCCAAAATGTGGTATGCATACCCCCAGGGGTAGAGGAAGAGTTTGGTGGGGGTACGCGTTGCACTGGAGTTTGGTGGGGATGTACACTGCACCGTGCTTAGCTGCGCCTAATTCTACGTTCTCATGGGTCAAGTCAAGACAGTCTTGTGAGGTGTGAGATGGTCCGGTGTGCAAATAAATGTTATTTATAATATAAATTTTATTTATATTTATTATGAATAATTTTATTTTTCGTTTATTATTATTTTGTGTATGTACCAAAAATATATATATTTTGATTGTTATTAAAATACATCCATTTTTTTTGATGAGTACTCAGCATTACGAAAATTATAGAAGGGGTACACATATGTCAAAAGTTTGGGAAACACTGCACTAGAGCATTGAGAATACAGAACTGGAGAAAATAAGTAACGTATTTGCCGGCATATAAGACGACCCTTTGGCCCTGAAAAATATGCCTCCAAGTGGGAGGTAGTCTTATACGGCGAGTATATAACAAACTCTGTATTTTTAGTGGAAATGTTAGGGGGTCGTCTTATACGCCGGCAAATACGGTATAGTCAATATACTCTGTCTCAAAAAAAGGCTATTTTTAAGTCCCTCTGAGAAAACAAAATAGCATTTTAAGATAATATTTTGATGATATCTTCTTCGAGATACTACTATTTCCCTTATAACGGTTTCATCATTGTTATTCTGCCTCCTTTATTACCTTTGTTTAGTCACATGATGCTTGATGTGGGGAGACCATTCTAGGAATGAGGTTTGTCAAGAAGGACTATAGTGTGGTGAAAACCTGTGGGGTGGGGATGGGGGGGTGAGAGGATCAATGGGTCAAGAAAGGGGAACATCTGTAATACTTTCAACAATAAAGATAAATTTAAAACAAGAAAGAAAGCTGATATATGTACTGTTAGGGTTTTTCAATTGCCTTACTTCAGACCAAAAGCTAGAGATTTTGCCTGGCTGTGTCAGATTCATCTTTTCTGGGAGGTGTTTTATCTAAGATACTCGCCAGTGGGATTTGCTTCTGCTCCCACTCTGGCTCTCTGCTTAGAAGGAAGAAACAAAATCTGGGTACTCACAGTGCTTGTAGTATTGCTTGCCTGGGTGCTTTGTGTAGACATAAAAACCGCACAATGTGTAACTCAAAATTGTTGTCCACAAGAGAGATCTTTATGTCTCAGAATAAAATCCATTGCTACTTATCCCCATGTAGAATTTCCTCTCCCCACTCGTCACCACCAGTGTTATAACAGTGAGTTATAATCTTGTGTGTGGAGAAGTCAGAGTAATCGTGTTCCTACAGACTTAGCACAGAAAATCCTTTTCAGTTAAGCAAGTTGGCACATAACTGTGCATCGGTATAGACGACAATGCAATTGCTATGATATCCCCTTATTTTAAACTGTACCATATGCAGTTACTACATGAAACATTTAGCAGTTTTGCTAAAGATTTTTTAAAAAAAATCTTACCTATCTGTCTAGGTTTTTATGTTTGCCAGTATCTCCAATGGAGTAAATATGCATCCACTTTGCACAAAATAGTCCTAATTTACATCTGTTGCTGCAGCATCCCATCTGGTTCAGAATTTGTCTCTGAGATGAAGTGTCTCAGTTTAGACAATATATTTAGACAATATATCGCATCTTCCCTTGGTTCCTGTCTGTGATCACAAAGCCTCTCACAGAAAAAATTTAAATGTAATTATATTAGGTAAACAATTGTAATCTTGGGCAGTCCTTTAAGCTCTCAAAACATTGGTCTCTGTCTTCATTAGAAGTCATTTAGTCAAGGAAATTAAATATTATATAAAAAAACATTTGCAACAGGCATAGTGTTGTACAAATATTAGATGCTATAGGAACTCGTGTGAAGTTAATATTCTAGAACGTGCCCGGCCAGTGTGGCTCAGTGGTTGAGCATCGAATCATAAACCATGAAATCGTGGTTAGATTCCCCATCAGGGGACATACCTGAGTTCCAGGTTTGATCCCCAGGAAAGGGGGTGGAGGGATGCAGGAGGCAACCAAGCAATGCTTCTCTCTCATCGTTGATGCCTCTAACTCTCCCTCCCTCTCCCTTCCTCAATAAAAACATGTTTTAAAATTTATTCTAGAACTTTAATTCTTAAGGCTTCTGAAGGTTAATACCAATCCTTTTTGAATTGCACACAAATCAATAATGAAAGCAAGTTATAAATCTAATGCTAAGTAATAAATTCACAGAATGTAAGAAGTCACAGGCAAAGAAAAATATTTATTTGCAGGCACTGGCAGAATACACCGGTGGCTTACTAGGGGGGAAAAAAAAAATATATATATATATATATATATATATATATATATATATATATATATATAATTTTTAATTACATAAAAATATGTTTTCCCTCTAGAAGTTTCTGATACTTGCTAAATGAGACTGTAGCCTTTGTCCAGTTAAAACAAACAAACAAACATGTAAGTTCCATGCTGTGCAGGACCAAATCACATTAGTTCACTGGCAGCCTCTCACACCGCTGATGGCTTCACATCGCATCTGCCCTTGGTTCCTTAGTTCTAACCTCAGATGCCCATCCACGTTCACTGAGCCTGTTGAAGATTGTCCAGCTCACATTATGCAACGTGTATCCCTTTTCTTAAGGAGCACACACAGGACATTTCTAAGTGCGTGTTTGATTCGTTATTTAATATGAGTAATTCAACTTGCAGATATATAACAAAATATTTTTCTTTTTAATATTGCTCTTGTTCCTCATGCAGCATAGTATTTTTGTTATCTGAGATACTAGATAAAACCTTGCTATTTTAGATTAAAACTTGCTATTCTAATTAGAAAATAATTAGGAAATAAAGTGTAAACATTATAGTTTAGGGTTAATTTTTTATCTACTGTTACCTATTTGTTCCATCTCCATTCTCTGGAAAAGCCATCATTCCGTCATTGTATTGCTTGTGTAGCTTTGTCACAAGTCAGCTGGGTATCTTTTTGTGATTCTATCTCTGTTTTCTCTACTCTTTTCCACTCATGTGTGACTGACCTACCAATAGCTCACTGCCTGATTACTGTAGCTATGGAAATGGACTTAATATTGGGTATGGTGATTTTTCCTACTTTATTATTTTTTCAACAGCCTTTAATTATTTTAGGACTTGTGCTTTTCTATATAACATTTAGAATTAGCCTGTCTATGAAACCTCTCTGGGATTTTGATAGGAATTGTACAAAGCCTGTAATTCCATTTGGGGAAATGTTTTCCTATGTTGAGTCTTCAAATCCACAGACATATGTAGATCTGTTTATTAGGTCTTCTTTGATTTCTTTTATTAGTATTTATAATATTCAGCTTATTTTGGTTAGGTTTATAATTTAGTATTTTACCTGAAATGATTAAAAAGTGTCATACTTTTAAATTTCAGTTTCTATATTTTCCTTATTAGCATGCAGTAATTTTTAAACATAATTTTGGTCAAACATAACAGAATTATAGATCAGATTTATTCTGGAATCTGAAGGGTTGGAGATTTTTATATAGGCAGTGGAACCCAATACGAAGTGATATTTTGTTGTTTAGTTATGACAAATAGCCAATAAGGACAGTAAATGGATTTAGTTAGGCTGTTCCTCAGTACAAAAGTCAAAGGATTGTATCTATGGTAAAGAACTAGTAAGCTATATAACTAAGAACTATGGAACAGTGTGGAATAAATGTACTCAGAGCAACATAAGATGCTACATACTGGATATATGGTAGAAACACAATACTCGGATGTCTCATGTGCAATTGGATTATTCATACTCTGCTTGTGTTAATTAGACTTGGCTCAGAAATTTATAGTGAATAAGTCTCTATAAATGAAAGGAGCCTTAATATATGAAAGGAGCCTTAATACCCACAAGGATATCAAAATAGGGACAAAGAGAGATCTACTACTCTTATTCCCAGATAAAGGGAGAAGTAAACCTTAATGTTTTCCCATATGTTTTCCTTTTGTACAAATGACAAACTCTAAATGACTCTCTAAATGACTCATATTTGCTTCTGAGAAACAGGAAATATCTCTTTGTCATATCAGAATACTATTCCATTTGTGTGTGTGTGTGTGTGTGTGTGTGTGTGTGTGTAACATCTTTTTATCTTTTTACTGATAAACACTTACGTTGTTTCCATACCTTTAACTATTGTGAATAATACTGCAATGAACATGACAGTAAAGATATCCTTTCAAGATCTTGTTTGCATTTCTTTTGGATATCTAGCCAAACAAGTTTAGGCATCTAATATATAGCATAGGAATTGTGGTTAATAATACTGTATTACATACTTGAAAGGTGCTAGGAGAGTAGATCCTACATGTTCTCTCATGAAGAAAAATAGGAATGTGTGACATGATAAAGCTGTTAGCTAAAGCTCTTAAGGTAAATATTTTGCAGTATACAGTGCATTAAATCAGTACTTTTACACCTTAAACTTATACAATGCCAGTTATGTCCCCATAAACCTGGAAAATAAGAAAAGGAGTAGGAAACCGGATAATGTCAAGAAGACTTGTGTAGAATAATAAATTGAAAACATGGCCACAATTTCTCATAGATCCCATTCAGAGGTGGAGTCTATTTCTCTATACCTTGAAATTGTGCTGGTCTTGTGACCTGTGTTGACCAACAGAATATTGAGAAAGAAATGTTTTGAGTTTTCTAGACCATGGGCACTCAGATCTCCTGAAGTTACTACTCTTGCCCCTGTGGAATGCTACTCTGAGACTGCCATGTAAAGAAACTTGATCTAATCTACTGGAGTTTTGCCAGGTAGAGTAGAACTAGGGAGCCTTAACTGACAGTCCCATGGACACTGGGCATAAGAGTAAAAACATCTGACCTCCCTGTGCAATGAATGAGCCCAGGCAAAAACATTAGAAATACCATCCACCCAATCCATAGAACTGTCATAAATAATAAGTCATTGCTGTAAACCAGTACGTTTTGGCATAATGCAGCAACTAACGTCTGATCTATGTTCCTTATTAATTGAGAAATTCAGAGAGGAGATTTAAATATACTTTAATTTTTGAAAACTCAGATTTGTTGGGGGGTGGTGGTAAGAAGGCTGGGAACTAAAAATGATAATCTTTCAACTTTTCAGCTGTAGGATTCTCTAACTTTGTAATACTTTGTTTGTTTTTGTGTTACTACAAATATATACACAGACACATGCGGAGTTAGATTTATTCAATCAACTAAGGATATTTAAACAATCAAGAGCAATGTAGGTTTATTTTAAATGCTACTAACATGAGGCTTAAGGAAAAAATTGTGATAATCTTAGGGAAAAAAATCATTGATTTGTGCCAAAAAGGTAAAATGGAACACCACTTATATATTTCTTTTTCTTTACTGTTTTGCAAAGTGGGTATAGAAAATGCTCTTCTGCTTTCATTCAGTTAAATTCTAAAGCAAGTTCAAGTTCCTTTCAGACACTCAAAACTCATTCTATTGTTATACCTGCATCTTAAGTGTTGAGTCAGAAAAAAAGAAATAAGGCTTACTGCTGAGTTTTGAATAAAACATTGCTATTTTTTACTATCATCTCAGACTTTCAACTCATGATAGGCTCTGAGATTGAACAGGGGAAAAAATGTAACCCTAAAAATTACTGCTATAGAAATGCAGAGCACTGGACTAGCATTCGGGACTGTTTGGACATCATATGTATCCTGGTTTGTCTTTTCATCTTGTAACTTCCATTATGGATGGAAATTGGAATCACGCCATCTCTACTTCCATTCACCCAGTTGCTCACACATTAAGTCATCTCACTGCTGTTATTTTAAGATGCTAAATGCAAAATAAGTGACTTCAAAGGCTCTGTGATAGACAGTTTCACTTGCAGGTGACAAAAATAATCAGGTTGACAGTTGAAGTTTAGGTTGCAAAACCAATAACTCACTGTAGACAAGAAGACATGTCAAATTGGGATTTATTACTCATTTATGTACTTGGTAATAATAATTATTTCCACTAAAAAATTATATCAAAAGAGTCCATTGAACTTCAAAATTCAGTCATTGCAATAAAAATACTTTGAGTTAATAAAGGTAAATATTCACAAAACAGATCCTAAAGACTAAATTAATAGTTTATTACAAAACACTTTACAAAAAGAAATGCTGTTTGCATGTTCTAAGTCTAAAATAGATAGTGTCATTTTATACAGACTTTTTTAAAAATTAAATTTATTGGGGTGGCACTGGTTAACAGGGTCATATGGGTTTCAAGTGTACATTTCTGACATATGAATTTTATATTGCATTTTTTGCCTACCACCCAAAGTTAAAAGTCATATCAATAGTTACAGTAAAAGCATTTGATAAGATACAATAGCTAGTAAAGATTAAAACACTCAATAAAATGGGTATAGAAGAGAAGTACCTCAACATAATAAAGGCCATATATGACAAACCCTCAGCCAATATTATACTTAATGGTAAATGCCTAAAAGCTTTTCCTCTAAAATCAAGAACAAAGCAAGGATGCACACTCTCACTACTATTATTCAATACTAGGAAGTCGTGCACCGAGGGTTGGGGGTATCCCTCAGCCCGGCCTGCACCTTCTCACAGTCCAGGACCCCTCAGGGGGATCAGGCCTAAGCCGGCAGTCAGACATCCCTCTCACAATCCGGGATCCCTCTCATAGTCCAGGATCCCTGGCTTCTTCTTGCCTGCTCGCTGCTCTTTACCGCTCAGCTCACTGCACCTTAGTGCTACTCAGGAGGTGGGAGAGGCTCCCACCACTGCCATTGCACTAGCCAGCCATGAGCCCTGCTTCTGGGTGAGTGGCTCTCCCCTGTGGGGCAGCTCCTGCATTGAGCGTCTGCTCCCTGGTGGTCAGTGTGCATCATAGCGACTGGTCATTCTGCCAGTCAGTCAATTTGCATTTTAGGGTTTTATTATATAGGATAGTTCTGGAAGTCCTAGGCAGGGCAATCAGGCAAGAGAACAAAATAAATGACATCCAAATTGGGAAGGAAGGAGTAAAAACACTTGATTCTGTATATAGAAAACCCTAAAGACTCAACCAAAAATCTATGAGAGAGAGAGAGAGAGAGAGAGAGAGAGAGAGAGAGAGAGAGAGAGAGAAAGAGAGAGATCAGTGATGAGAATCATTGATTGGATGCCTCCTATAAGCACCCTATTGGGGATTGAGCCCACAAGCCAGGCATGTACCCTGATAGGGAAACAAACTGTGAACTCTTGGTTCATGGGTCATGCTAAACCACTGTGCCATACTGGCCAGATAATATCTACTTTTTAGCATATACTTTTAGCAACATGATGAAAGTGAAAATTACTGAGAGACTATCAGGGATAAATAGAAGCAGGTATAGCATTGCTAAGGAATTTAGGGATAGAACTTGGCATTGTATTTATTGTGGTTTTTAAAATTGGTATAAAACTTCTGTAAATCATCTAAACATGTTAAAATACTTTTGAAAAGTTGCTGGAAATCATTAGTTAAACCAATGTATCAGCAGAGACTGAACATGGAGAGAAACAAGGAATAAAAAAAAACCCAAAAAACAGTAGAAGCCCAGACAGCTGCACCTCTCAGGGAGGCTTTTATCAGAATCGCCTGAGTAAGCGTTCTCTGCCTTGACTGAAATCAATTTAGTCATCCTTTGTTATGTCGCCTCAGGAAACAGTCTCAAGGAAACTACCTTGATGCTCAATTGTCACATGCTGCAAGTTAATAAACCTTTAATTTATGGTTGGCTTTTTAATAACCACAAAGATAATGCCACATTGAAAGGACGGAGGGAAGAAAAGGAGAGAAAGAGGAGGAGGGGGGAGAGAGGAGAGAAAATAAAAACTTCTTAAGATATTTTGCCTAAAGGCCCTCCTTGACATCAGCCAAGCTCCAGTTTTTAACCTACTGTTTCTGGACCCAATTGCACTATTTTTATAGCTTTATTTCGGGACTTATTTAGCAGAGATGCAGAGGTGGCAGAGGATTCAGGGAGAGAGACACTCTCCTGGGCTTATCTGCCAGTATGTGCTCTTCCCAATACATCTTACTTTCAACTACAGACACAGTCAGAATCGAAGGCCTATTTGTAAAAATAAAGATTCTTTCAATATGTTTCTCTACCACAGCGTTCGCTCCAACCCCAGAATGGAATCATGTGGCCTAGGTAACTCATACAGAGGTCATGCAAGAAGCAAGCTGAAGTTCTTTCTTCTTTCTTTCTGGTTGGAAAGGCATTAAAACACAGGTGAAATGAAAGCTAAAATATTTTTTAATATAAATCAATAAGTCAATTCTGGTCTCCCCAAAGCCTGCTACATCCAGAGATCAAGAAAGGGAGGGTGTGTATGTGTGTGAGTGTGTGTGTGTGAGTGTGTGTGTGTGTTTCTCTAAACCATGTTTTTATTAGCTCTCTTTGTTGATTTTTGGGGGAATATACGTATTTGCCGGCGTATAAGACGATTTTTTGGCCCTGAAAAATATGCCTCCAAGTGGGGGGTAGTCTTATACGGTGAGTATATAACAAACTCTATATTTTGAGTGGAAATGTTAGGGGGTCGTCTTATACGCCCAGTTGTCTTATACGCCGGCAAATACGGTATTTAAGGGCCAAAAAAATCATCTTATACGCCGGCAAATATGGTAAATTAAAGCTAAATCTTCTCCAAACCCAGATACTCTCCCCAAATGCAGCAATGAAATAGAACTCTCTTATTATTGGGTAAATATTAACCCAGAATGTGGTGGGAAGAACAGGCCAGTCCCCTAAGAGATGGCAGACTATCTTACCCTTTGATATAGCCATTACACACAGGTTCTCAAGATAAATTATAATTAATCCTAAGTAAGAGGATTGGCAGTACCATTTGTCATATACAGTTCATCCTAGACCCCATTGGTAATTGTAGTGACCAATATGTTAGCTAATTGCCTTAATCCAGAGGAAAATCAAAACTCTCAAAGTATGGCAGGAGATAGTTTCACAACTTGGAGCAAGCTAGGGCTCCTGCCTGAATCTGAAAGATAGGGCTGCCATTTTCCTCAGTGTTTACATTTCAAAGTGATGGCCCCTAGGTTCTTGAGAAAGTCATTTCTGGGTCTTAAAGCTGACAGATATATAATAATTATATATATATATATATATATATATATATATATATTAGAAATTATAAATATTCTAAATATTCTAATGTAAATTCTCTAATAAAAGGGAGAGAAGTCTCTTTCCTTATTTCCAATCAGGAGTGTTAGGCCTCTTAATTTTTATTTTTTTTTGTTAATCCTCACCCAAGGGTATTTTTCCATTGATTTTTAGAGAGAGAAGAAGGGAGGGGGAGAGACTGAGAGATAAACATTGATGTGACAGAGACACATCGATTGGTATCCCCCTGTATGTATCCTGGCTGGTGCTGGGGATTGAGGATACAAACAAAATGCATGCCCTTGACCAAAATTGAAGCTGAGACCTTTCAGTCCACAGGATGACACTCTATCCACTGAGCCAAACTGGCTAGGGCAAACCTCTTTAATTTCTTAAATTTATTGCAGGAACATTGATTAATAACTATAAATCTCAGATGTACAGCTTTGTAGCATGACATCTGTATACTCTTGTGTGCCCACCATCCAAAGTTCACTCGCCTCCCATCACCGTGTGTTTGACCCCCTTTGCCCTCTTCATTCTCCCCCACAACTCTACCCTCTCAGATAACCACCATTCTGCTGTCTGTATCTATGGGTTAGTTAGTTTTTTCATTTGTATGTTTTGTTTATTTCCTTTTGTTTTATATCCCACCTCTGAGTAAAATCTATCTGCTCTGGTTCCAACATTTAAATTCACACAATACTCTCAAGAACCAGCTTGTTGTCACACATGGCAGTATTTCACCTTCGCTCATGGTTGAGTAGTATTCCATTGAACTTTGTAGCATGTCTTCTTTAGTCACCCGCTGAAGCACACTTAGATTGTTTCCATGTTTGGGTTACTGGGAATAATGCTGCAAAAGATTTATAGAAGTACATATATTTTTACAAATAGTTGGGGGAGGAAGTGGAGGAGGACATAGAAAAGATATATAGTGATAAATGGTGATAAAAATAAAATACTAAATTTTATTAAATAACAGCATTAGAATATCTTCTGTATAACAGTATTTCTCACCAAGGGACAATCCACTCTGCCCTCCAGGAGGATGCTTGGCAAAGCCTTGAAGATTTTTGGCTCTGAATGTAAAGTACAGGCAGGGGGGTCTACTGGCATCTAGTGAGGAGAGGCTAGGGATAGTGCTAATCATCCTACAATGCATAGGGGAGTCCACCCCACAACAAAGAATTATGCAGTTCAAAAGTCAGGAGTGCTAATGCTAAGAACACCTGATATATTGTGGTTAATTTTAAAACAGTTATTAGCACAATTCAATTTTTTTTTCTACACGGAGGCGTCTCATATGGTACTCATCTACAGATCCCAACTTGGAGCTAAAGCTGCTATTGATTTGCACTGAAACAGAAATTATCAAGTATGAATAGATCATTACTCTAACCAGTAAGATGCTTAACAATTTTCTTCCATTATTGAATAACCTGGCATAAAAATATCTGAAGCTGACAAGATGATAAAGCAACATATGTAGTACAGAGGTAAAAGCTATCCCGAAAGCCTTCTTTCTTGACAGTTTATTGTGAAATGATGTAGTATCACAAAAACAGAAACACATCAACAATGTGGAGGGTTTATCCCCAGGTTAGCAGACAAAATCTGACCTGGACAATGTTTCATAGTTTGAACCCAGCAATAAGTACAAATTAAATCAAAGTAATAGCTCCATTAAGCACTAAAAAGCATAGAAAATCTTAGGACACTGAAAATGACATGTTTTAAAACAATATAAAATTTATGGTAAATAATGTTTAAAAGAATTGAAAGTGAAGCCTCCCTTAAAGCACTATCTGAAAAAAAGAAATATCTGGGAGAGAGCTAAGTTGTATTTTACACAATACAAATTTATATGAGGATAGACATTTTTATACCAACACATACATTGATCAATATTAGTTTTTAAAAGTCGATTAGTGTATTAGCTTTATGACCCAAATTAATGTTCAAAATATAAATTTCATTACCAGAAACAGAATATAATTTATATACTCTGTTACTATACAATTAAAAAGCTCTATGTCCATGGTTTGAGACGTAAAGTTACAGAATTCTGATCATCATAACTCTGTTATAGTCATCTATGGGGGATATTTAAGATCTCCTACTTACATAATATTATTCACTTCTCCTTAACCCTTATAATTTAATGAAAGTTGGTAAGTCTATTCATAAAATTACTTCATGCCAAGGGCCAGAAAATCTCTTTGCTGTGATTATCTTGTTTCAAAATTCATTACTTCGCCAACACATCTCTGAAACAATATCACTGTGATTGTATAGTATCAAAAGCTGTATCTTTTATTCACCAAATAATGTTTTTACTTTTTTAGCCCCAGGCATAAGTATCTTCGCTTTGATTTTAATAGACCCAATCTGAATAGTCTCCCCTCCTTTCAGACAAGTTTTTCTTTGTATTTGTCATTTCCAGAATCACTGCTATCTGCAAACCACTTATAAAGCCCTATTCTGAATATAGAAATTCTCATTTCAGTTTATGACATACAAAAGAAAAACAAAAAATTATTTGTGATATACTTCACATTTATATGCTTCCTATATTCAGAATAAAATAAACAACAACTGAAACAAATGAAAGGAAATAACCGCATTTTTCCATAAAATAATTCCAAATCCCTGTGACAGTGACTCTTAAAAGAACATCTACTATGTCCCCCTCTTTCATCTTTACCAATGACTTCCTGTGGATATGAGTCCCTAGCAAGTTTGATTTCTTTGGATGAAGATAGAAAGAAAAATGGTGAGAGCTTCACTCTAAATCTAAAACAATAACAACAACAACAAAACCATAACACATTTAAATGATCCATGATATGAATTTGTAAGGAGGAAAAAATTTTGAGTGTTTTCTCAACAACAGTACACAATTATACACACACATGCATACTTTTCTAGTTATTAGAGGGGATAAGAGACTAAACTTAAGTTATGTTTATTATGACATAGGCTTCTTGATCCATTTTAACATTAATCAAGTGGCCAGCGTTACTTAAAATTAGTTCTATTTTCAGGCTGATTTCAATTTTAATCTCTATTTCTCCCCACTATTATGTTTCATGCATCCTTAATTAAATTGTTTCATGTATTCACCTAAATGATGTTCTTTGCTTCACTATTCCATGCACCATGTACCAATCTTATAATACAACAAAATAATTCAAGACCTTATTAAATTTAATTCACTAACTCCGAATTACATATTTATGTAAAAACTTATCATCATCATGGCATTTCTCTCAAATACAATAATACTGTATTCTACCCTTTGTGCTATATTTAAGATACTGCATTCCCATAGAATATAATTTATTATGAAATTAATACTTGAGCCGAAACCAGTTTGGCTCAGTGGTAGAGCGTCAGTCTGTGGACTGAAAGGTCCCAGGTTCGATTCCGGTCAAGGGCATGTACATTGGTTGCGGGCACATCCCCGGTGGGGGGTGTGCAAGAGGCAGCTGGTCAATGTTTCTCTCTCATCGACATTTCTAGCTCTCTATCTCTCTCCCTTCCTCTCTGTAAAATATCAATAATATATATATATATATATATATATATATATATATATATATTTTAAAATTAATACTTGAATGTTAATCTGTTCTTCACATGATATATAAAAAAATGCATCATCCCTAACCTCTGTCACCCCTCCCTCAAAACAACCAACATTACAATTACAACCACAATCACACACTTTTTTTTTAGAGTTTATTTGGAAGCTGTAGAAACTTAAGGTATTTATTCCCACACATGTATGTGGTTAGAACCTTGGACTAAGAGATTTTTGCTTTGCTCTCCTACCAACTGTGAGAAAACCACTACTTTCTCTGAACCTGACTTATTTAATCCATACAAGTGAAAGAAGAGTATCTATGGTAGATACAGTACATAGTTATGGTGAGGACTAGGTAAGGTAAAATAGTTTGAGGGTATGGTAAATTGCAAGACAAATATAAATAATGACTCTCTTATTTGATATTTTATAAAATAAATAAAAATAGTATCTAATCATTAAATCTGTTCACATAAAGTAGCTATGTTTAGTGCCACTTAACAATTTTTTTTAATTGTGTCAACATTCTCATCCTGCAAAGAGGATGCGTTAACTCACCTATTCATCAAAATTTATAAGACATAACAAGAATTACAGGCTCTTTAAAATTATTATTATTATATGTGGAGTTTGCATGTCAAAAGTTTGACATCAATAGAAGGTAGTGTGATAGTTGGAATAATGGTCCCGTAAGGATGTCCACAGCCAATCCTGGTAGCCTGTGAATATGTTACATTTAATGGCAAAAAAAAAAAATACTGGCATTTTTATTTAAGATTAAGGATATTGAGCTGGGGAGATTATGCTGGAAAATCCTTATGGGACAAATTATTCACATATATCCTAAAAATTGGAAGAAGGCGAAACTCTGAATCTGAAAGATAATGCAGAAAGAAGCGATATAAAGATATTCAAAGGACTTGACGAGCACTTGTTGGCTTTGGGATGAAGGAAGGAAGTAAGGACCAAGAGTGAAGGGTTGCCTCTACAGAGCAGGAAAGGCCCTCAGGAGCCTGCCAGGAAGAAAAAGGAGACTTCCTTCCTACAACTGGTTATAACTGGATTCTGCTAACAACCTGAATGGTCAAGGTCCTAAGCCTCCCTTAAAGACGCCGGGAAGGAAGGCTGCCCTGTCAACACCTTAGTTTTAGCCTGGTGAGAGCCATATTGGACTTCTCACCAACTGGACTGTAAGATGACATGTGTTGTTCAAGTCCCTAATTTGTGACAATTTGTGGGAATAATTAGAAACGAATACATCCGTTGATATGGCAACAGGAAAGATTTGCCAAAAGTTTGATACAGTGCGGCTTTCCAAAAACATTTCCACACTGATCTCTTCCTTTGCTCAAATTCAAAGGTAGCATTCACAGATGCACCACATATTTCAAGAATTCACTCGGGAAGATCCTCTGCCAAGAAATCTCCAAGGAAATAATTTCCTAGGTTTACTGAGCTTCTGGAGAATGTGATACGTACCACTCATGGAGCACCTGTGACAGTGCATTTTAAGTATGTTTATGTGTCTGCTCTCCCATTAACATTTAATTTTGATTGGGTCAGATTGTTGTTGTTCTTACCGTTTCCTTTCTCTGTACCTAGCGTAGTGCCTGGGCTATGCTAGGGATAGAGGAAGGAAAAAATTTTTAATTAGTAAATGTTTAATTAAATGTCTAGAAAATGTAACTATGTCAACTCATCAACCACAAGTCAATTTTCTTGCACATAGTTACTTATTTATATTCAACGTGGGATGTGGACAGCCTCTAATTTATTGGTTATGAGGTAGGATGGGACCTCCACAATAAAAGTATCTGGGGCCTACCACAGCCATTTTTAAAAATATAATTTTATTTTTTAATTACAGTTGGCATACAATATTAGTCTTAAGTGTACAACATAGTGACTAGACATATAACTTACAAAGTGATCACTCAGAAAAATCTAGCACCCATCGGACACCTTACATAATTATTAAAATATTATTGATTACATTTCCTATGCTGTTCTTTATATACCAGGACTTTTTTAATATATAACTGCCAGCTTGTATATATTAGTCCCTTCCCCTTTTTCACCAGTCCTCCCAACCCCTTCCCATCTGGCAACCATCAAAATGTTCTCTGTATCTACACATATGTTTCTTTTTTAGTTTGTTTTTTAGACATATGGCATTTGTCTTTTCTCTGACTTAATTCACTTAGTGTAATATCTTCTAGGACTATCCATGTTATTGCAAATGGCAAGATTTTTATTCTTTTTTGAGACTGATATTTCATTGTATATAAATACTATCACTTCTTTTTCCACGTGTCTATCCATGAACATTTAAGTTGCTTCCATATCTTGACTAGTGTAAATAATGCTGCAATTAACATAGAGGTGCATGTGTCTTTTCTTTTTTTCTTTCTAAAAAATATGTATTTTATTGATATTTTACAAAGAGGAAGGGAGAGAGAGAGAGAGCTAGAAACGTCGATGAGAGAGAAACATCGACCAGCCGCCTCCTGCACACCCCCGACTGGGGATGTCCCCGCAACCAGTGTACATGCCCTTGACCAGAATCGAACCCGGGACCTTTCAGTCCGCAGATCGATGCTCTACCACTGAGCCAAACCGGTTTCGGCTGCATGTGTCTTTTCAAATTAATGTTTTAGATTTCTTTGGGTAAATAATATGAAATAAAGTCAGGATAGTTAATAAAAAGCAACCAAAATTAAAAATCCTGTAAACGTGAAGCATAGTCACTCTGGGTTTGTTGCTGCAGGGTAAGAATGTGCTGTGAGTCCAGGCCTCATTTATCCTTACTCAACAGAATGTTAGCAGACTTATCCGTGAAATACACAGGAAAATTTTTGAGAACTCTGTAGTTTGTCTTATGTTTCCTGGCTTTCTACTTGTAAGGAAACATGCTGAGTTTTTCCTCTGTTTCTATTACTTAAAACTCTTTTGTTCTTCCCTTTAAACAAAATGTGTAGTAGTCTCTCATTTACATATGGTTTTTCATTTATTATACATTATCAAGAAAATACTCACAGACTGTTTAGCTCTATTTGAGTAATGAGGATGTTGTTTCATTTTAAAAATGCCAAGCATTAACAAGCAATCCAAAGAGATTTGAGGGAAATGGAGAAGTACTCAAAAATACAAGGGTTATCAATAACTGACTCTGATAACATCTCACTTAATGAGAATAATTAATGATTAAGGAATTGGCTAATATACCTCAGGGTCTTCTCCCCTTGGAGATGTTAATTTCTTACATGTAATTGACTTAGTGACTGGTAGCATATCTGATTGAGACACCATGGGTTTTGTATTTTTGGATAATATTAGTAAAATTAGTAGTTTTTGAAATAGTACGTTAGGCTGAAAAATGGTTGCCTGAAGATGCCCACATATCTAATCTCTGGAATCTGTGAATATGTTTCCTTACATAGTAACAAGGATCCTTCAATGCCATCAAGTATTATGAGATGGGTAAATTTCTTATCATTATCTGTGTGGGTCATCATTATCTGTGTGGGTCTGGTATAACCATTAATAAGAGAAGGCAGAAGGTCAGAGTGAGGAGAATGTTATGTGAGAATGGTAGGAAAGTTTAGAGTAATATGGTCACAAACCAAGGAAGGCCAGTGTCCTCTAGAAACTGGAAGTGGCAAAAAAATGACCTTTTTCCTGGGAAGTTTATAAATAATTAGTATGGTTGCCACCTTGATTGTGACCCTGTAAGACTAATTTCAGAGTTTTGACCTCCAGAAGTATACGAGAATAAATATGTTAAGTCCCTAAGTGTATAGCAATTTTTTATAGCAGCAATGGGAAACAGATTGTGTTTTGGTTTATTGTTAACTAGAGGCCCGGTGCATGAATTCGTGCATGGGTGAGTACCCTCAGGGTGGTCTGCAGGGATCTGAACAAAACTAGCAGTACAACACCATCTGCCACTCCTGTTCATCTGGGCCCTGCTGCACCTGCCATAGGCTCGCACCCAGCACCCAGTCAGTTGTGACCAGGAGAGGCTCACACCACTGTAGCGGTGCTCGCCAGCTATGAGCCCTGCATCTGGTGCTTGCCCAAGGGGGTTAGTGGTGGGGCCAGGATATGATTGACCCTCCAGGCAAGCAGTGGGACACCCTTTCTGGCCCAGGATCTGACCCACTGACATTTATGCTAGGTGTCGGGAGCCACCTGGCAGCCACTTTTATATTGGTTCTTCCTTGTGGAGCATCTAGGGAGGGGAAGTGGCCGGGGTGCCCAAGGCCAACTTCCAGGAGGCCAGCAGCTATTGGGATCATGCATGTGACACTGGTCCATCAGTGCCTGGCCTATTCTCCAGAGATTGGACCTGCAGGACTACTGAGGGAGTGAGTGGCTGCCGCCCGGCTGGTGGTCTGCCAGGACAGGTCATTCAGCTGAGTGGCGCTCCCACTGTGGGAGCACACTGACCACCAAGGGGCAGCTCCTATGTTGAGCGTCTGCCCCCTGGTGGTCAGTGCATGTCACAGTGACTGGTTGTTGGGTCATTTAGTCATTTGGTTACTTAGGCTTTTATATATATAGGTGGTGATGAAGATAGAAAGCTGTTATATGCTATTTACAAGTTTCTTTCAAGGGTCTGAAAAGATCACTAAACAATAAATCAGTGCATTAATCAGGAGGTTAGTGATTATATCCCAATCTAGGTATTGCCATAAAGGCATAGTTATGATACTATGCAGGGATTTATGCTAATATCACTCAAATTGGTAATAGGCATATTATGTTCTCAAAATTGTGCTTCTATGACAACCCAATGAGCAAGTATAAAGATCTATAGTAGCTCAAATAAATACACTATGCTCAAGGAATTCTGCACTTATAACAGGCAGTACACATTGCCTGCTCAGAATACATAAACATTTTTAAAATCAAACTGAATTGAGTGCTCTGGTTATCTTACACATAAATACTATCTGTGTCTTTTAGTGAACTAAGTTACCTTCAAACATTAATGACTATTGTATACCAATGTAAAAAACAGTGACTTAATAAGCAAATTATTATTTGGTAAAGGTCTCAGCCTTGATGTCTACTATGTTGTGTTGTTTTTGTTTTTTTATACTGTGGTGGCTAGATTCTGAATAATGCCATCAAATCAATTATTCCCGCTTACATTTTCCTTGGCTTAGTCACACACCCTATAGTGACGCTGAACTGGTTCTACTCATCTATCTTAATGAACAAATTGGCTGTAAAAGTAATTGTGTGTCTGTTCCAAGCTGCAAGATTATATATGTGTTTAAATTTTGTGCCCTCAGAATCCCTGAGTCAACATGCATGGAGTTTAACTGCCTTGAAGCCACCATATGGTAAGGAAGCCCTACTAGCCCAGTGAAGATAGAACGTAGAGAGAGAGATTGAGACGCCCAGCCAGCTCTCACCTGTCCCTACGGAGTCATCTTGTAGGTGAGTACAAAGCAAACGTAGAGCATGTTCAAGCAATTTTGCCACGAGGGGCCCTTCTGGCTTCTATTGCTCTATGACAAATCACTCCACATCCTAGTGATTCAGGGCCACACAGTTCTATTTTCTCTTACAATGTTATGGGCTTTGTTGGCAGCAGGGCAGTCCGTGCTTGGCATCTTACATGCCAGTGCTTTCAGATGGTAGCTGGTACTAGGGTCATTTGAAAGCCCAGTTGGGCTGGACATCGATAATGAAGGGCCAAAATATTCTGAAAAATCACATCCCATTAAAACCACTTTAGTATTGCTGCTTGTCTGGTGTATGTGCATATGCTTCTGCACTTTTGTATTTTTGTGTCTGTAAACACGTGTAACAGCTCTGCTTCATCAGTTATCATGTGAAGTAGAAGCCACCTGATGTGACTTCCTTAATTATATAATTGATATTTGAACATAATATTGAAGTAGACAGTCGACTCAAGCTCACATGCCACTATTGTCAATATTATTGCATCTTATGAAATAATTACTTTGCCAAAGTTCCCCTTAGGATTTCATAATTTTTACAATCTGAAGTAAAGGAAGTTGGCTTAGACCTAGTGCCTGTGTTTCTCAAGAGTTATAATTATCCTAATTATCTGCTCCAGCGCCATGTTAAAATGTTTGTAACACACTACTCCATCTCCGGAGGAATGTGCTTAGTTTCCGAGAAGTGGCCATCTGTTTTTTATTTGAACACTCACTGTAGGTTAAAAAGCCACTTGTGTGTTTAGTGCTGTCAGAGTCATCCACGCAAACTTCCTATTTTAGGGCCAAATATTCTGCACATCGCTATAAAAGCAAGAGCCGCAGTGCAGAAAAAAGACCCAGATCGGACTATCTCCTTTTTCTTCTATACCTAGGGAACACAGAGATTCTTTTCATTCTTTTGTTCAACTCTTTCCTTTCTCTTCCTCAAATGGATTTTCAGTTGTCTTTGCAACATTCCTTAATTCCCTTCAGTTCTTTGTCAATGTGCATATTTTTAGAGGAGTATGCGAATATTGCAATTTGAGAAAAGTATTAAAATGGGTGGAATAAAGAGGTTGAATGTCACAGTAACATCATATTTGGATTCAATTGAATCAATGTAGAGGACATCTAAGTATGACTTAAAGTTATACAAAACATCAACTAGAACTATCGGTTGATGTCATTACTAGTACTGAAAACATCCAATCCTGATTGCAATTGATTGTTGATCAATAGGATAGTTTAGATAAAAGGAAGTTATTCTGAAAAAAGTTTATGTACTAGTGGTTTGTGAAGTACTTTTCCCCTTTATATCACAAATCTGTTTAAGTAGTTTACGAAGGCATCATATTCTTTCCCCAGAGGGAACAAATATGTTCACTTAATTTTTTCCTGAAATATGATGCCTTGTTGACCTGTCCTCCAAACCAGTATTTTAATAGATTTCATAATAGGCATATTAAGTGTTTAAACTTTCAAGTAAAAGTATAAAAAATAATTACGTGAAAAGAATATATTATTTCTTGCAAAAGCACAGAGGAAACCAAGTGTTATGAGTACACAAGCAAGGGTGTCTAATTTGGGTCTCAGGAATCGAAATTTACTAGATATAGTAGAAACTGAAAATAGGCAAATCTTTTAAAATTGATACTAAAAAGTTTAGAATTATGAATGGAATCACAGAGTGTTTTGTTTATGTGACTGGCTTACTTCACTTAGAATAATATTCTCCTGGCTCATCCATGTTGTATCATATGACAGGATTTCCTTCATTATTTAAGGCTCTGTAATATTCTGTTGTATGTGTATGCTGCATTTTCTTTATCTGCCATTTGTTGATGGACATTTGGATTGCTTAAACCTCTTGGATATTGTGGATAGTACTATGATAAATACAGGTATGCAATTATCTTTTTGACACTGTTCTTTGAGTACCTAGCAATGAGAATGCTGGATCATATGACAGTTCTATTCTTAATTTTTTGAGAGTTCTTCATACTGTTTTCTCTGTTCCTTTATATTCCCAATAAGAGGCCATATGGGTTCCAACCTTTTTGCATCCACACAAACACTTACTATTTTCTCTTTTTATAGTGTCCATGTTGATGGGTATAATATTATATCTTCTTGGAGTTTTGATATGCATTCCCCCAATGATTCGTGCTGTTGAGCATTTTTATTTGTGCTTTTGGCCATTTTAATATCATATTTGGAGAAACCGTATTGAGTTCTTTACCCATTTTCAAATCAGTTTATTTGTTTTGTTGAATTGTGGGAGTTCCTTATATAATCTGGATATTAACTCTAATGAATATATGGTTTGCAGCTATTTTTTCCCATTCTGTAGGTGGGTGATTTTATTCTGTTTATTGCTGCTTTAGATGTGCAAAAGTTTCTCAATTTGGTGTCGTTCTTTTTGTCTATTTTAATTCTGTTGCCTGTACTTTGGTGTCATGTCTGAGAAATTATTGCCAAGATTAACCACGGGATGTTTTCTTTATGCTTTCTTGGAATTTAATATATTCATTGTTACATTTAAGTCATCAATCCAATTTGAATTGATTTTTGTATTGGGGTAGATAAGGATCCAATGTCATTTTCCATGTGCATATCTGGGACTGTTTGCTGAAGAGACTATATGAGACTATATTTTCTGCAATGTATATAGTCCTCTCACCCTTATTGAAAATAAATTGGTCATATATGGAAGGGTTTGTGGGCTCTCTATTTTTCCCCCCATTGGTCTATAAATCTGGTTTTATATACCAGTACCACATAATTTTTAATTACTTTTGCTTTGTAGTGTATTTTTAAATAAGGGAGTATGACACCTTCAACCTTGTTTTTTTTGCTCTGTTTAGTTATACAAGGTCCTTTGAGGATATTTTTACTATTTCTACAAAATATGTCATTGTGATTTTAATAGGGATTGCATTGATTACACAGATTGCTTTGGATGGTATAAATATGTTAATAATATTCTTCCAACTATGAACACAGGATATCTTTTCATGAATTTATATCTTCTTTAAATTATATATATATATATATATATATATATATATATATATATATATATATAATTTTCAGTGTACAAGTCTTTTACCTCCTTGGTTTAGTTTATTAAGTATTGTATTTTTTTGATAAGTAAATAATGTTTTTGTTGTTTTGTTTTCTATTTGCATTGGTCATTGTTAAATGTTTAATAATGAAACTGATTACTGAAGCTATATCCTGTAACTTTGCTGAATTCATTTATTAATTTTAATGTTTACATGGAATTTTTAGGGTGTTTTGCAGGTATGGTCATGTTACCTTGTTGACAGATAAATTTAAATATTCATTTCCAATTTGCATACTTTTTAATTTTTTTTCTTGCCTGATTACTATGGCTAGAATTAGTATCACCATGTTGAATAGTAGTGACAAGAGTGGGTATCTTTGTCTTGGTCCTGATCTTAAAGAAAAGATTGCTGTCTTTCCCTATTTAGTATGACATTTGCTGTGGGTTTTATTATACATGGCTTTTATTATGTTGAGGTAGTTTCCTTTGAGTCCTAAGATTTTGACTTTTGTAATTAGTTTTTCCTGCGTCTGTTGAAATAATAATGTAATTTTTTGTCCTTTGTTTTGTTAATGTAGTTTATTATATTGATTGATTTTTTTTATATTTGAAAGCATCATTGCATTCAAGTATAAACCCCACCTGGTCATGAGGCATACTTTTTAAAATTTGTATTGAACTCAGAGTGATAGAATTTTATTTAGGATTTCTGTGTCAATATTCATCAGAGATATCAGTCTACAGTTTTCTTGTTGTGTCTTTGAATTTGGTATAAGGTAATGCTTATCTCATAGAATATTTGGGAATGCCTCCACTTCTCTGCTCTTTGGAAGTTCGAGAAGAATTGACTTTAGTTCTTAAATGTTTGGTAGAATTATCAGAGGAACTATCAGATCCTTCCTTCCTTCCTTCCTTCCTTCCTTCCTTCCTTCCTTCCTTCCTTCCTTCCTTCCTTCCTTTCTTCCTTTCTTTTTTCTTTCTAGGAGGTTTTCAATTACTGTCCAATTCCTTCACTAGGTATAGGTCTGTTCAAATATTTATTTTCTCATGATTCAGATTGGGTGGGGTATAAGTTTCTTGGAGTTAATCCATTTCTTCCAAATTGTATTTGTGTACAATTGTTCATAGTAGTTTTTTATAATAACTTTTATTTCTGTGGCATTCATTGTAATGTTTCACTTCTGTTCCCAATTTTAAATATTTGACTCTTCTGTCATCTTTTCAAAATATTAACTCTTGGCTTTGTTGATTTTTTATTACAGAACATTTGTCATTTTTTTTATTAATTAAAGGCTTTAAACCAGAAAAGATAATTTCATAATTAATAGCATGCAAACACTTCAGGCCAGAGTAGCATGCTTGTTTCTAATGAATCTACATATAAGTTCTCATAATATTTAATTTTAAAATGTAGGCATAATAGGCACGTATGGGAGTCGGGCTGGGGTGGGGATTGGTAAGTTATGCACACATATAATACCTTAATAAAAAATGAGAAAAAAAGAAATGAAAAAGTAAACAAGGAAAATTTAAACACTACTATTAATTAATGAGTCAATTCAAGGTTAGGGACTAGGGAGACATAGTCTTTAAAAAAATCTGAGGTCAAAAAAATTTTAGGAAGCAACCATGAACCTATGTACATTTGAAGATTGAGGGCTAAAATCCATTCTTCATGAATATCATTAAGAAAAGGATGTACAGCATCCATCATACAGCTCTTCAGAAACAGCATGCTTCCAAAATTATACATTTCTTTACAAGTAGACATTACAAGATTAATAATTACTGAGAAACCATCAGAATGAGTTTTAAAATATGTTAACTCTCAGAAGGCATCCCCAGGCCATATTTTAAGACATTTATTTTTTTAATCATTTTTTCTTTACCAATTAATATATTACATATGTGTTCTTATCCCCACATTGCCCCCTCCCAATTATGCCCTCACCCCCCTTGTGCCTGTGTCCATTGGTTAAAGCATTTATTGTTTTATTTTTATTGTTGACACTATTACAGTTGTCCCCTATTTGCCCCCTTTGCCCACCTCTACCCTCACCTCCTTCCCTATGGCCATCAGCACACTGTTGTCTGTGTGGGTGGGTTGTGCATATATTTTAATCTTAGGGCTTTGAGGACATCATCTTTGCTTTAACTGGTTCTCTCTCTCCATTTTCATCTCCATAATGGGCACAGTCTTCTTTCTCAGATTTTATTCCACTGCTCCCCACCAAGTTCTCAGACTTTATAGCCATTTCTTCTCCTGACACTGTTTCATCTTTAACTTCCTCTGCTTTGTTCTTAGCATTCACCAGACACATTAATGTCTCAACTGTTTATTAAATACTCTAAATGCCATTCCCCCATTGAGAATATCTTCACATAACAAGAACTCTGCTCTTCTATGAAACTTTTTCTTTAAGCGCTGGCAGATCCCAGTTCCAATGCTCTTCACTAATGATTTCTTTCTCTTCCTGTTCTAGTTGTGTCTTAGTTTCTGAGTCCAGTTCCCTTTGCCTGAGCTTCGCACACAGCAGGTTCTTGTAAACCTTAGTCTGGCTCTGGGCCACCACGCTGGCTCCTGCGCAGCCCCATGCTCTGCCACTTGCATTTGTTGATTTTAAAATTGTTTTTCTAGTCTCTTTTACTTATCTCTTCGCTAACTTTTATTATTTCCTTCATTCTGCTGACTTTGGTTTCCTTTGTTCCTTTTCTAGTTCCTTGAGACATAGTAAATTTAGGTTATTTATTGAGAACTTTCTTCTTTTTTTAATGTAAGCATTACGAATATAAACTATCTTCTTAGTACTGCTTTTACTGCATCCCTTAAGTTTTTATATATTTAATCAAAATGTGGCAGTATATCAATTAAAATGACTGCAAAAGATATACTACTTCAGCCCTGGCCGGTGTTGCTTAGTTGTTAAATTATCGGCCCAGGGGTTTGGTTCCTAGTCAGAGACACATCCCTGGGAATCCCAGCAAGAGTGAGTATGGGAGTCTACCAGTCAATGTGTCTCTTTCAACTCAGTGTTTCTAACCTCCCTCTCCTCCCAGACCACACACTCTCACTCTTAAAAAAAAAATACACCATCACTTTACTCTTTATTACTCCTCTACACCATCACTTTATTCTTTATTACTCCTCTACATTTCTACATAAAATTTAACCTTGAGTAAATTATGTACTAACATTTTATTAAATGAATGAATCAAGCATCCCATTACTCTAGTATTAACACATACATAAATAAACTCACTTGTGCTACATTCCCCGAGTTCCTGGTGCCCTATATTCTGTCAAAGACTGAAGCTTCTTGAGTCCTTTTCAGAACAGCTTGTTGTATCATTATTCATGCTTGCCAATCAATATAAACAATGAGGTCATTCAGCTTCCTGGGATAAAGACTGTCCATAAATAAATGAAAGCCTTTCACTCTCTACTGAGGTATCTGAGAGATATACAATTTTGTCTCTAATGTTAAAAACAAACAAAAAACAAACAAACAAAAACCATGAGAATAATACTATTTCACAGTTGTCTCCAAAGAGTTTCATACAGGTTTCAGGTTTTTGTCCTCTATGTTCTAAACTCAGTTTTGTAGACAAGATCTCGCTTATTTCCTCAAGTAAATAGAGACAAAAGTAAACAACTGATTCAAGGTGAAAGCCAATTTGCACTTGATGAACTGTGCCTCGGGATATTGCTGTTTCTTTTGAAGATGTAAAGCATGTCCAGTCTTTGAAAATACAGGGTGTCCCCAAAACATGTGCATACACTTGACCAGCTGGTAGCTCAACTTTGAAAACGAAATATATTTTTAGTAAGCACTGCCTTTATAATTAAAGTATGTGTATACATGTTTTTGGGACACTCTATATACAGAGTCAAACTATCTTTAATCCTCTAAAGATATGTTTTCTTTATGTGATTCAATATTACCTGGCATTCAAGTTAAATTTCCACACCTATTAATTAGAATTCTGATGTTGTGACTCCGAGGAATCTACATTTTACCTAATCATGATATATTTTTTATGCAGGTGTTATTTTGCACTTAAAAAACACTGTTGCAAAACGCAAGATAAAGATTTGTTTTAGCTGGGAATTGCCTGGGTGCAGTCTAAGTCTTTCTCAATAGTGATGAGAATGTTTTTGGTAAAAGAGGGATGTCTCTCTTCAGTTTCACATGGAATTCCAGTGTCGGTGGGAAAGGATTCTTTTCTCTGACTCTGGTTGTAAGGTATTCTCTATTTCTCCTCTTACCAAGGGAAAACTCTCTAGGGCTGGCCAGCTAGTCAATGAGCCTGGAAAAGTGGAGGGTGGGGGGGAGGGAATAGTGTTAGCTCTTTTCTCATCACATTGCTTAAAGGCTAATCTATTACGTCAATAGCTAGGCTCCAACTCATTGCCATTAACAAATTTGGTCCTCTGATGTTTTTAAATTGTAGTTTTATAAAATAAATGTGAATAGTATGGTTATGAAAACAAGTCATTTGAATTAAATCTAGTTGAATCAATTTATATCTGCACTTCAAAAGAAATCAGCAGTAGTAGTATTCCATTAAGAAAACCTGGAGAATTACCTATCAGCTGTGAATTTTATGTGAATAAAATGTTTGTTTTCCTCAATTAATGGTAAATTACTTAAAATTTCCCAATGAAACATTAAATTCAGTCCCAGATTAATTCTTGATGTAACAAATATGTCACTGGTTATCTTTTAGGATCATGGAATTTTTCTAGACATCGGGGATCAAAGTAGGGAAATGCACAAAATTCCAATTCTCATAGAGCATAGTGGAGACAATAAACAAATATATATATATATATATATATATATATATATATATATATATATATATATATATCGGAAAGTATTATGGGGGAAAAATTGGGCACAATAAGAAAATTGTGTGCAGTCACTTGGCAATGGAGGCTGCTTCTGTGAGTCATTTGAGGATTAACATGGAGGTTGAAATAGTTAGCCATATGGATATTTGGGAGATGACCCTGCAGACTGAGGTAACAGGGTGAAGGTCTAAGGTGGGTGGGAGTTCAGCTAGAATCCAAATACAGCCAGGAGACCACCCTACCCAGTGTTCAGTGATCATAAAACAGAGTAGAAAACAAGGTCTGAAAGGATGATGGCTCCTGAGAGGCACTGAAGGTTCCTCCCTATAAAGACTTTGGGGAGCCTTTCCAATGAGCAAAGACCTGACAACCAGAGCGTCCGTCTGGCCGCTGGGAGTCACAGTAACTATTGTGACAAATTCTCTATCTTAAGTTTGTTCACAGATTTATTATATAGTTTATAACTTTGGATTTTAACTGAAAAGCTTTCAATATGATTATGACCCACAAAGTTTTCTTTAAAAACTTATAAATTCTACTGAGAAAAGAAAGTAGAAATTACTTTTAATGTCATCTTAAAATATTGCAATTTAATAAATAATATTCCAGGCAAGATAATAAATGCAGACAGCATAAGAATGACATATGCTTTTGAGGAAACTCGCAGCATTTTTAAGTGCAGTTTTCCTCTCCACTAGAATATCCTCTGTGTTTGAAGTAATTATCAAAGTTAGACTTCATTTTAGGGGATGTGCAAAGATATCAAAGTCATACTGAGATATATGAACTTGTATAAAGCATTTCTACAATTGGAACAATACTCTAACTCAATAATTAGTGATTAAATGAAGTTCATAGGAAGAGTACTTTTATTGCCTATATAAGAACATATATATATACATATATACATACATATATGTATGTATATATGTATATATATATAGATATACAAAACCTTGACTTTGAATTTATGAATAACTATCTGGACTTTTCCCCTAATCTGGGTTGTAGTGGATCTATACCTCATATTGCTTTGTATTAATTATATAGAATTAAGTGAGTCAATATATGTTTTAAAGACTAATATCTGCAAAATATACATCACAATAATGAACTATCCAGTTTTACTATTTTTAAAAAATAAGATAATCTAATACATAACGTTTTTTGTTTTTGTTTTTGTTTTTTTAGTTCAGGTTTCTTTGCAAACACACTTTTTCTCAAACCAAGGCCTTTCTAGTGCTATTTGCTCACTATCTTAGAGACCATTTCTTCTAGTTATTGTCATTCTTCTGGCCTTCCAAGCCTCAGTAGAAGTAGCGCTGTATGGAAGTCATGGCTGAACAGGTCATTTAAAAGCATCCCCTCCTCTTTGATCGCACAGCTCCTCTTTGTTCACACAGGTTTTTCATCCAGAGGATTTAATTGCATTTGTACTTGTTAAGATTTTGTTTGTAATGCCTTAAAGCAGTCTTGCCCATTATGCTCTAAGTTCTAGCCATGTGCGCTTTGTTCAGCACTAATGATTCCTAGCTTTTAGTGGGTACTCAGTATATGAATAAAACAATTGATCATTAGCCAAATCTCTGTTTATGCCCATGCATACACATAAACTCAAACTGAAGGACCATAATTGGGATATAAATGCATATATCAGTTTACTGTTCAAAAAGGAGTGAGAGAAGGAGGCCAATTTGGGGGGGGGGGGGACGGTGACATCTGCGATTCTCTGACATAAAAATAGAGATAAATTTTTAAACACAAAAACAACACATATAAAAATAAAACAAATGATGAACCTATCTTTGGGTGAGAATTTTCTTAAAATCTTACCTTTTCAGGGAGCAGTATATAGAATTATTTTGCAAATACTAAGAGTGTTTAAAATAACTAATAGAAACTAGATAGTAAACATTTTATATATTTTTAAAATATTTTTTATTGATTTCAGAGAAAAAGGGAGAGAGAAATAGAAACATCAATGATGAGAAGGGGAATCATTGATCAGCTGCCTCTTGGGACTGAGCCCACAACCCAGGTATGTGACCCTACAGGGAATCAAACTGTGATCTCCTGGTTCAGAGGTTGACGTTTAACCACTGAGCCACACCAGTGGGGCAAACAGTTAATATTTTAATGGTACTTCATGACAACCTGGTCCACCTTTAAACAGTGTGGAAATTAGTGTGCTCTCTAAAAGCAAAAGGCACCAAACGAAAGATACCTTCATAACCAAAACCATTTTACAGGAGTGAAAATTACTTCTTCACTTAATCATGTTATGACAAAATCCATTATGATGATGGATACACCCAAGGACATTATTAATATTGAAACAAAATTTTTTTAAAAAACCTAGCGGTTTAAAGTTTGTCTGAGTTTTCTTAGTATAATTGTGGGTAATATGTTAAGAAAAATGGATTTCATATGAAGATAGATACGATTTCATTTTTTAAAAAACTCTATTACAATTATGATTAATAAGCATTACTATTTTAAAGGAAAAACAAATTACTAGGGAAAATGATTAATAGTAAAGTACTTATAATAATTAAACTACAGCTCTGACATTGATAGACTATATATAAGCTTTTTTGCATAAGTAACTAAAAAACCTTTATGTGTAGCAGAAAGTAAGGATATGAAAGGCTTGTAAGGTATATGTCTCCTTGGGCACACAATTGATTTGGTTGATTTGTTATTTTGCTTAGTAAATTCATAAGTGATGAGGTAAATAAACATTATATAGCTCTGTTGAGGTGGCTCAGTGGCTCAACCTCAACCTATGCACCAGAAGGACATGGTTTGATTCCTGGACAGGAAAATGCCCAGGTTGTCGGCTCGATCCCCAATATGAGGAATGCAAGAGGCAGCCGATCAACGATTCTCGTACTGATGTTTCTCTCTCTCCTTTACTCTATCCTCCTATACTAAAATCAATTAAAAAAAAACATTATATAAAATTTTTATATAATACTTCAATACTTTAGTGTGTTCAAAAAAACTACAATGATTTCAGTTAAAAACATGTATGCGGAATTTCATTATAAATTATAAGATTTTTTTAAAATTAATAAGGATCATTAATAAAATTTATGATTATTTGTGAGGATACTACAAAAATCATTTAAAGAGTCTCATCTAAAACTAAATGCCACCTCCTTTCTGCTACCATAGCCCTCTGTAAATTATTTTATTATACAATTTTTTTTCTAATAAAAGGGCAGTGCTTGAAAGAAATAATGCTATATTTTTTTATTATAGCATAATGCCTGGCATTTGTTGGATTGATTAATGAATAAATGAAAGCTAGTTAAAATAAATGAGAGATGTTAAATAGTACCTATCATTACCTCATGCAGTCGAGTTACATAAAAATAGTGTAGTCTGAGTTTTAATTAGCATTGATTGTGTTGTGTTTGTAATATCCATCATTTCAAAGAATGCCTTACTTCATCGAGGACAGTTCTGGCCTTTTCTGACTCTGAATTTGCCATATTATATTTCCTAATCCTGAAAAGCTCCCTAACCCTCATTCTCATGACAACCTACCCTTAAGATTCAGTCCATGAATCTCCTCTAGCAGAAAAATTCATATTTTAAACACAATTCAGTTATATTGCTTTCCTCCATACTACCATTTATTTCTGTCTCAAGTCCTTCTTTGAATAGAGTTGAGTCTTGATGTATTTCTGTATTCCTACTACTATTATACTTGAGAAAATACTTTTATTTATTATATGCTAGAGGCTCAGTGCATGAAATTCATGCACTGGGGATAGGGAGACCCTCATTCTGGATTGCGAGGGGGCACAGGCCAGGCCAAGGGAGTCCATCAGTGCCTGATTGGAGCTGGGGAGGGAAGTAGGATATTGGTCAGCCAGGAGGGACTGTGGCAGGGCTCAGGGCATATCCAGCCTGTCTCGCTTAGTCCCTATAGTCCCCAATAGCAAGCTAATCTATTGGTAGGAACATCTGCCCCATGGTGGTCAATGCACATCATAGTGAACAGTCGACTTTCTGCCCCCTGGTGATCAGTGCACATCATAGCAAGTGGTTGAGTGACCTTAGCATATCATGCTTTGATTGGTTGAATGGACGACCGGACACTTAGCATAGTAGGCTTATCATATAGGATGCTTGGGGTGAATTCAATATAAAAAATAGAAGAGTACTAAAAGATAAAATGAGGGAACCATTCTGTAGCAATTGGGACCAAACAGATAAAGAGCAATACACATAGAATTGTACACTTGAAACGTATATGTTTATTAACCAATGTCACCTCAATAAATTTAATGGAAAAACAATCAAACTCAAATTATCCCAAAGGGTAAAAATTTAAAGAATGCAGTTTCTTCTTCAGCACTGAAAAACCCAGGTGAATATCTAGCATCCTCCTCCTCTTGTCTTTGCTTTAGGGTACAACATGTCCACAGAGTGAGAGAGACACCTGGAAATTCCACCCCTTCCGAGCAGATCCAGGTTTATAGGTTCTTAAAAGTTGGAAGAGGGACCTCTCTCCCTGAATATATAACACTCTCCAAAAAAGAGATTGTTCCTACTTATATATCTCATCCTGGACCAATTTCTTTATATAGGGATAATTATTTTGAGTGGCCACCCTAATTAAAATGCCTCACTTTTAGACTCCACTTTCACCCCCATTAGAATCACATAGATATATTTGGAGAAGGAGTAGTTCTAGAAATGATAAATCAATGTTAGAGATAAAAATATATATCCACCATATAAGTAGACTTTTGGTTCCATTTACCAAGCTGTTAATAGACAGAAGGTTCCTTGAGTGCATTGTACCTCAGTTTCCTTTTTATAAAATGCATTAAGAATAATACCCAGAAATGGTGTTTATCTTCAAATGATGAAAGTAAGGGATATTGGGGATAATGCAGCTATAACACTCAACATGATGGCTCACAAATAATAAACACTCAAATATTTGCTATTCTGACAGTAAAGCAATTCTGGATCTTAAGCATTTCATAGTCTGGTCCTTTGATCCCTGAATATTTTTTTTTAATGCGGCATTAATTTATCAGGTTTGAAACAGTGATTCATAGAGATCTGGGCTAAATGCTCTCTTGGGATACATAGGAAGGAGCGAAAGGGAGAGGGAGACATTCGTCTCATCTCCAATTGGAGCCAGCCCAACTCTTATGAGTTTTACATGTTTTGCCTCTAAAGATTTTATTTGGAAGTGGAATTTCAAAGCTAAAATATATTTTGTAAACCTACTGCTACACTAAGATATCATCTTTATAGGTCTAGGTAAATCGCAAAGGGTCCACCTAAGATAAAACAAGACTTACAGCCAGGGTGCTGTGCTTGTTACAGAGGACTGAGCGAAGAGCAGAGGTAAGGGATGTCATACATTACATTGCTCCGGGAGAGCAATTTATAGTCCCCACTCCACTGAGCGTATTTCAGCTGTGTCACTTTTATAGTGAGAAGACAACAATGTTGTATTATAATGCCATTAGCTGTATCAAATGTCACATGTTTAAAGACCTGAGGATGCATAGCTTCTTTTTCACTCTAAAAGCGTCTTATTTCTTCCCCAAGTATAATCAGAGCACTGACAGATAATATAGCAATTTATGAACTGTAGACAAAAAGGAAAGCATAAAAGCACAATCATATTAGGATTCCAGCTATGCTTATCTTGTTATCTCAGTCAGAGAGAGGAGATGTTTATGTACAGAGAATGTTAACTGTTTTCAAAAGATCATTTTTAAATATTTGAAATGGGAGTTTAATAGTGTGTGTAGAATACAGGCACAGTTGTGGGGAAGAAAAATAAAGCCTGGTACTTTCCCAAATATTTGTCGACATATAATCTCTAATATCCATCTCTTTTTCTGTGATTCTCAACTGCTGAATTTTGAAAGAATATCTACTTTTTCTGATCATTCTCTACAAAGTGATTGTTAATGTTTGTGAGAGAAAAAAAATGGCGTCTGGAAGTGTCAAAGCTTCTGAATAACATGAAAAAATTTCATTAAACTTGGAAAATAAATTAATTTTTTGTATTTTGGTTACAGATGTCCAAACAACTGTATTTCCACAGAATTTATTCACTCATTTTAGATTTTTAAATAGTTGACATTACAGATGCTCCCCAAGTTCCCCCAGCCTTCACCATATTGTCTGAATCCATGCATTATGCATATATGTTCTTTGGTTAATCTCTTTCAGTCTCCTCTAAACACTTGCCCTTTGAGATCTGTTAGTCTGGTCCATGCCTCTGGCCCTATTTTGTTTGGGAGTTTATTTTGTTCATTAGATTCCACATATAAGTGAGATCATATGGTATTTGTCTTTCTCTGACTAGTTTACTTTGCTTAGCATAACAATTCCCAGGTCCTATTGCAAAGGGTAAGAGTTCCTCCCCTTCCCACCCCCCCCTTTTTTACAGCTATATAGATAGTTTGTCTTCCTGGTGATGAGTTATATAAATTCTTTATATATTTTGGAATTTAACCCCTTATCAAATGTATCATTGGTGAATACATACTCCCATATGGTAGATTCCCATTTTATTGATTTTTCACAGAGTGGAAGGGAGAGGGACAGAGAGCTAGAAACATCAATGAAGAGAAACATCGATTAGCTGCCTCTTGCACACCTCCTACTGGGGATGTGCTCGCAACCAGGGTGCATGCCCTTGACCGGAATTGAACCTGGGACCTTTCAGTCCGCAGGCCCATGCTCTATCCACTGAGCCAAACCGGTTTCAGCAAGATTTTTTTTTTATTTGTTCATTTTAAAAATCAAGATGAGCTCTTAATTGACCAATTTTTCTTGTCATTTTATCATCTTTAATCATTATCAAACAAAATAAGGCTCTTCTGACCCATATTTTAAAATTACCCTTACAAAGGCTCCATGGCAGACTGAGGGAGAGATGAGAGACATCCAGGTACTCTAAAGGTGGTCTTGGTACCTGCTTAGAGTCTGAACTCAGGCAAATAGAAGAACAGAAAGGATGTGTTCATATATCATGTTTTGTTGTTGATAAGAAAAGAAGAAATGTGATTCCAACTTAGGTAAGCACTTGTTGGGATTAGCAGATAATTTTAACAAAGCCATTGTGACTATGCTGAAGTATGTAAAGAAAGATGAAGGTTGTAGTTGATATTATGGTTAAAGGAATAGCAGCAAAATGACGTGAGAAGCGAAAAGAGGGGGCTTTGAAGAGTAGATAACATTCAGCAAGAAGTATGGGCACTTGTACTACATAGACTGGTACCTTATTTATGCTAATTAGTGAACTTTAAAATGGCCTAAGATATTCCTAAATTGGTATTTATTTTTATTCTGTGCATTCTTTACATTTAGATTTTGTTCTCTAGAAACTTTTATGGACATGTTTCTCCTAAACTAGACTGTGCGTCTGTGATACAACTGATGATGAGACTCTAAATGTTTATGAATCTTAATATGAAACATGTTACCCATAATGCTTTCTCTACCTTGTTCCTCACTTCCTTTTGAGTCTTTCTGAGCAGAATTGCTTACATATTTCTACTGGTCTGTTCCAGGCAATCTAAACTTTTCCTGTTGATCAGTATTCTTCCGCGTCTGCCCACTGTCCTACTGCAAAGCCACTTCCCTGTTTGCAGGTGTTTGTCACAGAAGCAGTATACTTTGAAGTTCTGAAATCTGCATCAGTTTCCTATGGGTGCTGAAATAAATCACAAAGAAAAAAATAGCAGCTTAACACAAAGTAATTATTTCACCATTTACTGGTCAAAAGTCTAAATTGGGTGTCACCAAGATAAAATCAAGAGCTGAATCTACTCTGGAAATTTTAGGGTGGGGGGGAATTCACTTTCTTGCCTTTTCTAGCTTCTAATGGCTACCCACATTCTTGAGACATGAACCCTTCCCACCTTTAAAGGCAGTGATGACTGGATGCTTCCTTCTTACCTCACATCACTGCCTCCTCCTTCCACATTTAAAGACAATTCTAATTACACTGGGCCCACTTGAATAGTACAGTATATTCTCCCTAATTTAACTTTAGCTGATTAGCAACTTTAACTCCATCTGACAAAATAGAAAAAAAAATTGAAGAATATATTCCTAAAGAAACATTTATGTGTTGCTGGTATTAATCTAAATTTGATAGCAGCACTTAGAAGACAATTTGACTTATATGTTTGAGATTTGCCTCCCTCTGATTTATTTATCTATTCCATTTTGAGGTATATAGCAAACAACACATGTGTATCAGGACCCATATATAAAGACACTCAAAGCATCTTTTAAAAATTTACCATTTATTTATAAGAAAACACTAAAAATGACCCCAATATACACTAACAATTGAATGTATAAGTTGGGATCCTATATTTGCCTTTTTAAACACAGATGAATATTAGAGGAACTGTAGAACATAAGGGACAAGGTACAGAATATTATGTGTACTAAAATGTAAGTATATAAAGAAAAGAAAATATCTAAGGATATTATATATTTTATAAAACAACTAAAAAGTAACAGTAAACACAAAATCAGTGTTTTATATAACCCTTTCTAATAAAACTTTCTAATCATAGATTTCCCTGCCATATAATAAATTTAGTTCATTGTTCCACCTAAATTTTTAATAAAAAACTGTATTTAATATTTTAAGAAACTTTTGAATAACCTATCACTGATTTAAAATTTTTGTAATGTTCTTAGTATATTATTGAAATTGATTTTAATATAGTAAAATACTGGCTCAGTTAAAACTGAATCTGGTTAGTAGAAACTTCAGGTATTTAGACTTAATAGATTTAATGTAAATTGTGCTATTAACATATTTGGGACCAAGAAAACAGTATAAATCATGAATGTTAATACATTACTTAAAATTAGAACTATAAAAAGCTTATAGAAGTGTTACCATTTTAAAATACATGTATAAAGATTAAAATCTAATTAGCGTTTTAGGTAGAAAGCAGAAAATGGCTGTGTAGGTAAAAATCATGAATAGATATTAAAGGTAAAAACTCTCAAATAAAAATATTTAAGTAGGTGAGAGAGAAAATATATTAATGCCAGAATAATGAAAAGGTATATGTTCACAATTATTAAATCAGTTACTGAATTTAACACATTTTAAACCTTATTGAAAGGAAATAAGTTCCAATAACATACATGGTTTGGTTTAAAACTGATAATATGCAATTTTGAATAGTTTTGTTAAAACAAGTTTTCTATAAAATATGGTATATTATAGAATGTAGGAAATATTGAAGGTATTTTCCTTACCTGTAAAAAATGTGTACAAAAATCAATGAATTTCAAGTTATTTCTAGCCATGGGCTTCTGTGAAATTAATTCTGCTGTAAAGATGGAATATAGAGAGAGAGTTTGTCTGAGTGAAGTGAGGATGGAGTTGGAGCGTCATTTCCAACCTACTACACATCCTCAAATCCTCTTAGAGATTCATGTGTGTGGTTTTTCCAGGAAAATTTTAACATTGCTAGATTAATTTATAGACTAAATCTAAAAGTCTATGAATTAGTAAAAGACAAGCCTTTTAGGTTTAGAAAATTATTATTCACAATATCCCTAATCTTCACAACACGAAAATGGTTTTTAAATGTAATTTATATATTGGGCAAATTACAATTTCTAAAATATAGGCAAAAATTGTGTTGCAGAATTTACCAGGCAACCAGAAAACCCATAAAGGGTACTCAGAAGATTCAGGAAGAAAGAAAAATAAACCTGTAATGAAGCAGCACTGCTGGCTCAGGGGATTTGAAGATCCATAGCCTGAACTCCCTTATATATATTTCTAAATTCTTTTTTTTCCTAACTTCCAGCTTTTGCAGCAAGCTCTTGTAGCCCCACCCAAGTTAGTTAGAATAGGGAAGTGAGATTACAACTAAAGGCCTGGCCTGGGTGGGGCCAGGGACCTCCCCTCTGGCTAAGATGTTAAATTCTTGGTTTGTGGCCCTGGTAAACTGGGAGTATTTAGGAAAACTGATGATTGCCTAAAAAAGGAGCAGTAACTTAATTATAGGCCAACAAGAATGTGCATTAGGATACTGGTTACTGGCACAGATTCAGATTGCTAGTCCCTTCCCATGCCCCCTGCCACACACAGGTTGCCCCTTATATTCTTCAATTGGACTCAAATGCAAAGCTTCCCCAAATCCTTTATCCAATGAGTTTGCAGTAAGAGTTAACATTTTATTGGTGGTGGTGGTGGTGGTGGTGTGTGTGTGTGTGGGGGGGGGGGGGGGGTTATAACATTGTTCCTTTGATAGAAATCAAATACCCCCCGAAAGTTAACACAACATTACCATTGTTATGCCCAGATTTCGTGATCCCCAAAGACCACCAGGGAACTGAGTCCGATGCAATAGCAGAAAGCCTGAATTCTATGCTAGCACGGGCTCTGTCCCACTCACACCAACAGCAGCATGGTAGAAGAGAGTGAGCTTCAACAGATCAAGGGGTTTTATAGGGGTGGTGATGTCACTGCTTTGGCTGACCCTGATTGGTTGGGTGAGGGTTAGGGCCCAGTTACAAAATGGAGGATAGCTCCGCCCTGCCCCACAGTACAAAATGGAGTCAGGAGTTAGCCCCGCCCCACCCTGCCCTCTCACCATTAGTCCTCATTCCTCAGGGTGAATTAGTTAATAAAATAGTATCTTGAAAAGTTAACTTTGGATGACCTTTTTAGGGAAGTGAAATATCTGGATGCAGTAGATAGGACAACCTTACTAGAAACAGTTTCCAATTGTTCTTAAAAGCTTTGGCCTTGGGTCATACAGAGACTTCCTGATACAACCTCTTACTGTGGGGCTTTAGAAAAGCCACCTAAACTCTCCAGACCACATTATCTTCACCAGTAAAAGGGGGTGATTGTAGCTATTTCGCAGGCTGTCATAATGATTAAAGATAGAAAGCGCACTGAGAACAATTCATATAGAATAAATCCATATTTTATTAGTAAATAAGTAAGTAGTAAATATAGATACTATAGGGTCACCATGCAAGGAAGGAAACAATGTGAACTTAGGGAGGAAAATGGAAATACAGACCTAATTAACTCCAAATCAGGAGGCAAGAGATGTAGCTCCATTAACAGCTCTCTGTAAACTATTGTGTGGATAATTTTACCCTCTTTGCATCTCATTTGTAGAAGGAAGGAGAAATATAATGGGCGGATAATGATTTTAAGTGTCCTTTACTTTCAAATGTTCAGTGATTTTCATAATTGTGTCCTGTACTTGCCCTAACTATTACAACCTGAAAATAACTTCCCCACCTAGTGAACTGCAATGCCTAAGAAGTAGCTTTCTCCAGAAGGTAGTATTTTAATCTTAAAAGAGTTGATGGGCTGGATGATAGGCTTTAGAGCATGAAGGTCTTACAGAATGTAGACTGTTTAAATATCACACCGGTAAATGTGAAGAAAGTAAAGATTGCTGTGGCCACATTTTCTCTTTAATTCTTATGTTAGCAGGATTCCAAACACTTATGAGGGGGAAGTTTTATTTTAGAAACACTTTGTAGTCTTTGGGTCAGGCAAGGCAGTAATTTCTCATTCCGTCTAATTGGAGGAAGTAGCTGCAATGTAGCAAAAGGGAAAAGAAGTAAAGCTTTTTCAGTAGGTTCCCACCACCTTAAAATTACAGCACAACCTCATTAAGTAGTAATGGCAATGGAAATGACTTCCTCTTGTAGCTCTGATTGTATTCCTGTTAGGTCATTTGCATACTGTTCTCTGATTGGGTTACTGGCGGGGCTGAGAGGTCTCAGGATGCTTTCCTAATGCATTCTCATCTAATTCTACTGCTGTGACTGAGGAGAAATCATTTCCTGAATTTAATAATGTGATCTTCATATGAGCATATAAGCCTTCTTTAGATTTCAGATGAGTATGAGAAGTGTAAACTCTTCTGATGTTGACTCAAAGCTGCATAATTTTTAAAAGCTTCAAATATACTTTCCATGGTATGTCATGGAATACTAATAACTTTTTAACAAGTCTCACCGTGATAGGCCAATACATTTACAGTAATGGTTGGTAGCTAATGAAACAATGGAAATCCGAAATAGCATAACAATTTCTGGCTAATATATACTCGCCAGGTTTTTTCCTTCTCTGCTTTCGCTTCTAGTAACATTTATATTATTTGAGGATATGTAATTCACTCCCATTATAAGTCCCTGTGAAAATAAAAAGAGTATTTTATTTCTTGCCTCTGGGAACTAATACCTAATAAGGCCCTTTATATGTAGCACACATTTAACACACTAAGACATTTACTTCTAATCTCTATCTACCATCTATCTTTCTTCACATATATACACACGAGTTAAGTTTTAAAAAAGTAAAAAGTACACAGAACTCTGTCTGTATAGTCACTTCCTCCTGTAAAAGAGGAAGTGACTGTAAAAGAGCAGTTTTAAAGAATCATTCATGCTATTTACTCCATTAGATATATATATTTTTTGTCCTTAGTGCAGAAATATAAATGATAGCCATGCAAAAATCCTGGGCATTTAAAAGATCAGACATTGTTATCACCAAGTGTTGATATTTCAGTTATATCTGTCATCATCTTTTTTAAAAATATAAATTTTGTTTTTTAAAATATATTTATTGATTTTAGAGAGGAATGGGGAAGGAGAGAGAGAGAGAAATGTCAATGATGAGAATCATTGATTGGCTGCCTCCTGCACGTCCCCTACTGGGGATTAAGCCTGCAGCCCAGATATGTGCCCTTGGCAGGAATCGAACCTGGGACCCCTCAGTTCGCAGGCTGACGCTTTATCCACTAAGCCAAGTGGGCTAGGGCTAAAAAATAATTTTTATTGATTTTTTACAGAGAGGAAGGGAGAAGAATAGAGAGTTAGAATCAGCTGCCTCCTGCTGGGGACATGCCCGCAACCAAGGTACATGTCCTTGTCCAGAATCGAACCTGGGACCTTGCAGTCTGCAGGCCTATGCTCTATCCACTGAGCAAAACTGGCCAGGGCTGTCATCATTATGTTTAACAGCACCCATGAAAAATTAGCCCTGCTGCATATCTAAATACCACTGACATTTGTAAAGTGAACATGGATACTGATTTTTTTAAATGAAAACACTAACCTCATGTATTGGTTCTTCAGAAATGTCTAGCATTGGGGTAAATACTTCAACAGTAGAGAAGAAAAAAAAAATGAATTTATCAGGTATATTCCCTCTGCCCCATGATTTTTGTTAAAATGTTGGCGATATTTTTCCAGCTTATTGTTTTTCAGATTTCTCTATGGCATCATGCAGAAATTCATAATTTAAGCTTTGCTGTTTTTCCTTTCATTGACATAAGAACTCTGTTCTTGTCTTTTCTAAGGTATATATTCTGTAATTTCTTGCATTGTTTACATTTCATTATTATACTAATGATTTAATATTTTGTCTTGCTTTTTTAAAATCTAAATTTATAAAATCCTGTATCCTCCTCTAGTTCAGTTATAGTTTTTTTTTTTTTGTAATTACAGTTTTTTTTAATCAAACTGTAATATTTCTTTTTCTCTCTCTGTAGTTTCTGGACTCTCTGTGACATCACTTTATAGGCCATTATTTTGTTGTTGTTTCACTATTGACTCTTAATTCACATTTATAGTTTTTTATATCCAATATGTCAAATACTCCTTCTTTCTCTCCCCCGCCCCCTCAAAAAAATAGCTTGGTATTTTGAACACTAATTCTTACAAACGACATCTAGGACTCATTTGTCTAGTTCATAACAGAACAAATCAAACATTTTCTGCTTTAGATGAAATCTAAACACATCATTTTAAGCATATCAGTGTAAAACATGTTTGTGTAAATTTAGAGTTTAAGTATATATGCAAAAAGTAATAAGACAAAATGAAAATTTTGTTTGTATCTACTGTGTGTCTGAACAAATTATCACCTTTAAAATTTTTCAGCTAAAATGTCCATTTGTTTTAAAGGTCCAACAATTCAAATTATAAGTACCTTTCCACTGCTGAACGTTTAGAGGACAAGGTTGGAGGCCTGTAGGAAATCAGGGTGAGGCCAGGCCAAATGACCACTGACTGTCCCCACCTCCCAATCTGGACCACTGTGAGTTCCCCTAAAAAGGATGATGGGACCAAAGATGGGACTGGGCAGGAGGAAACATGGAGCTGAGAGGATATTCTTTGGTTTGAGGAAGGGAAACTGAGGGAGCCCAGCTCGGGTTGAGCCTGGTGTGGCAAGTCCCCTCAGCAGGTGGTTCTGGAGCTGCCCACAAACCTGGGAAAAGCAAACTGCCCAGAGCCCCCGCTGCAACAAGAATAGGTGCTGATTCTTGTTCTCAAAGGGCTTCAGCTCTGATCCATGGATGGTGTAGATATTGATGGTCTCTTCTAGAAGCTTCTTCTATGAAACCAGATTCATATCTTGAACGGAAGTAATCCGGAAGGCAGTGTATCTCTGTTGAAAAGCAGCATCAGTAAGGATCTTCAAGCTGTGGCTAGAGCTGGACAACATTTAACCTTTTCTTACACACCTTTAAAAAGACCTTCAGTGAGATAATTGCATGACATAAAATTCACCCATTTAAAGTGTGCAATTTCAGTGGCTTTTAGGATACTCACAACCATTACAGTTTTAGAACATTTTCATCCCAAAAGAAACCCATAAATACATTCCTGCTCCATCCCCTATCCACTCCATTCCTGGATCTAGACAACAACGAATCTATTCTTTGTTTCTGCAAACTTTGCAATTCTTGGTGTTTCTTAAGTACTTCTATATTTTAGTTATATTAATATAGATATGGTGACCAGTGACCGTAAGTTCAGGTTCTATAAAGTTGTATCCTTGAATGGGGGGGGGGGGGTTTAAACATATATTTGAGCCATTATAAAATATTGATACCCTTTGTTTACAAAAATGGAGATTTTGTGATGTCCTATTAAAAGACTAAGCTACTAAGTAGGGTTACATGCACAGTATCAGGTATTTATGAATTTTCCCAGGGCTTTATTTATGGGGATTGTTTTAATACTATGCTTGCTTGCTTTCATCAACTCCTAAATATTCCTAGAGTATGCCTTTTTATTAGTATGTGTGTGCTAATATATGCAAGATAGTTTTAAGGTTAGGCAAAGGAAAGTGTAATTACAAATATAAATCTCCCCCAAAACACTGGAGCCTCCCTCCACACTCACATGTTCTAGTTTTCAGAAAGTTATTTTATCAATTAAAACCATTACTCTTAAACCTATTCACAATGGCTCTGGCAATGAAGCCAGAGCCTAATTATTTCAGTGTTAAATGAATTTTGGTTCTGAAGAAGTCAGGTGAGATGCTTCACATGAGGAAAATCAAAACGGTGTTACACAAGTTGTGATTCGTAGATCTGAAGCAAAGTTCCCTTCTATAACCATATTTTGTGTTCCTTCTAAGGTTCCTAGGATATATAAGGTATTCATTCACTTTAATGTTTATCACTGAGGTTGATATTGGCAGTGGGGCTAACTTTTATTGTGCAAATGCCCTGTGCACAGCTTAGCATTCAACATCCCTGGCTTCAAATCATTAAATGCCCTTGACCATTTCCCTCCCGTTATCAGCCAACAACATAACTTTATCCACTTCCAAATTCTTCAGGGGGAATGTTACACTTTCCCCTGCCTCCTTAGTTGAGAATCAATGCTAGAGTAAAAATTCAGTAACATTCTTAATAATCACTGCTTCAGTTCAAATTTCTTTGACACATGAACTAAATAGGTAATTAATTAGTAAGGTTGGGCTTATAGTCTCAATAGTCAAGTTTTATTCCCCACTGTATGCCTTTACTCATGCTATTTACTCAGAATTTTTCAAGTCTCATACTAGCCTTAATTTTTTTAGTTGAGCCTTTACTCATGCTATTTACTCAGAATTTTTCTGGTACGTGCCCTGTCTACCCATCTCATAATCCTGGCTAAAGTGTAACATTGGCGATACCCAAGAATCAGTGTCTCAGGGTCCATTTGCATAGTTTTTACGAAAGTTGCCTCCTCAGTTGCCTCCTTCTGTTGGATTAGATATCTTCTTACTCGCCATCCCCGCCCAGAGGCTAGCAGCTTTATTCTGTCTAAATGCAGCTATATTAATTTTAGCTAAACAAACAAACTATACATTCTCCTATGGTCTGACTCCAGTGAGCCAGTGCTCACATCCTGTCTAAGTGTGGCACTTGTTTTCCCTTAGACATCAGATGTTTGCCCTGCAAGTCTTTGAAGGGTGCAACAAAAGTTAGGAGTTTGCAGATTAATAACAACAACAACAAATGGATAAAGTGACCTTGGCACTTTTTCTGGCTTTCTTCATTGTAAGTGAAAGGTGTTCTATTTCTTCTTTTCATAGCTATATTTTCCCCCAGTCCTATTTCTCTTATTTCCAATAGCCAATCCTTAATATTTTGACAATTTTTGAAGGAGAAAGGAGGAATAGGATGAGAAATGTGGAGACCTAACGATTGTACCACTTTCCAGGTTATTCTAGAACTATTTTCTGTTGTCAGCTTAAAATGTATTCACACATTTTCATATAACAGTTTTCGTTCTTTTCAAAGTTTAGACTCAAGTGTTGGTTTTCAAAACTACTTGACATATAAATTCTTTTAAGTTTTAAAAGTTTATATTGATGGTCTACATTTTTGGTACTTAAGAATAGTAAGTATATTAGGTAATTTGCTGGTTGCTTGGACATTGAAAACAATATCTAAGAGTATTACAGGAGTTATAATCTGCTGTGCTCTGGGCTTTCTCTTATCTTCTATATCATTTTTTTTTCTAACGTGGAGGCAGGATTTATAGTAGTTAAACTTTTAAAAATCCAAGCTCAGGCTGTGTATTTCAAAAGCCGGCTTTACAACCAAAGACCTGTATAACCCTGGACAAATTATATTTCTAAACCCAATTCTCAAATATAAAATTGGGATAACTGTTGTACTTTGTACGTAAGACTGTCATCAATATTACATAAGGCACTGCATAATAAACTCTTAGTCAAGGATGAAAACACAGCAATGCGAAATAAATATTAAAATACCATCATGTGATACTATCATCACTTAAAGTTTTGTAAGGATGGAGCTCTAAATCACTTTTTCCCCACTCATGATATCTTCAGGTTCAGGGAGGGCAATATAACCATAATGGTTAGCATCCAATAGGCTGATAAAATTTTGACTCAAACTGTAGTGAGTAGACATTTTACGGATATAGCTCTTAGGCAGTATTACTGAGGGAGCATTCTATATATTAAAGATGTGATATGTAAATGGTCATTACACCATGAAGGGTAATGATTGGATCATGGATCAGCTGGAGTGGGGGGCAGCAAGCTATGAGGGGTGAGAAGGGAGCTATAGAAGGGCAGCAATGAGCTACTGGCTACAAGCGGGATGTGGAGAGCTGCAGGAGAAGCAGGGGCTGGGCAGAGGAAGTTACAGGAGAGCGGAAGCGAGCTACTGGTGCACGAATTCATGTGCAGGGCTACTAGTGGAATAATAAAGACAAGATACAGGAGGATGCCATAGTACCGTTCGGGAGAAGCTGGGATAAGGTTGGTATAATCACTCCCAAAGAAGTGGGGGATAGAAGGAATAACAAGTTTTCCTAGAGCCATACTAGAAGTGAAGATTGTGTTTTACTTAAAATTCAGTGCTCATACTAGCCTGTCTAGTGTATTTGAGTCTTTATGTATGGGCATTGTTGTTTGTAATCATGTTTTTATCTCCCAAATAATCTTTCAAGCTGTTTTAAATATTTAGTGAAGACCTGAGTACAGTGGTTATATATGAGAAATATTTGGTTTGTGCTCTTGATCAGTCATTAACTACTTTAAAAATACAGTATGTGTTCATAAATAAATTATATCTTGAGTAGGCTATTGTATGTCACTTTCAAATAATGCAAATTACCTTTTAGATTTAATAATTACACAGTAATGTTCAGTCATCCCATGATTTTTTCTTTCTACTCTGAAATAATTAACCTATTTTCTAGTCAATCTAAATTTCTTTTAGAGCAGGACAAAATTGATATCTACATGAATTATTTGTTTACATGAAGTTTTTACACATTATTTCACCTATATATTTTTCCTTTATTATTTTCACTTAAATAAATTTGATATAAAGACTATTATAATAAATGTATAACTTTTTTCACTATAATCTGGTAAATATTAATTTGCCCTTATTCTAGTATCATCTATTTATGACCATTTTCACATTTATGTTTGAATTGCTGGCTCCCTATTTAGCTAGCAAATTATATTACTTGAAGAAAGCATATTATTTTTAATATTAACATTTTATAAAAGTCAGTTCCATAGAGTATCTTTTTTTAGCAGAATATATTGGATATCTCTCATTCTTGAGATCAATAATAATTATGCTTTTTTATGTAACTGGCTTTCCCTTATTTTATTGGTATACAAAATTTATGTAAGCAACCATGTTGGCTTTTGTATTGGTGGTTAGGGATTGTAGAGTAAAAAATTTGACCCCTCTGGTTAATATTCTCAACCTTGAAAGGTATAGATCCATAGTGTTTCTCTGAGAATTTGATAAAATTCAAGAGATGATCCAATTTTTCTATTTATCAATTTCTCACACATATTCTGAAACTACTGAGCAGAGAAAGCTGTATTTTCACTTTTACTAAATTAAGAAATTGATAATTTTTAAATATTTGCCTAATGTGTAATACAAACATTAAAAGTCATTTATGTATATTAACTTCATAGATAAAGCATCAGGATATTTAAAAATGTATCTCCTTTCCAAACTTTTAAATATAAAAATATTCAGAGTTGGATAAATTACAGAAAGATGAGCTAAATTTTATTTCTTCATAAACAAGGCACATTATAGGTACATTATCTATATATATATAAAAGCCTAAGCAACCATTTCGACCAGTGGCTATGATGTGCATTGACCTCCAGGGGGAAGATACTCAATTGCTTAATGCAGGAGCTGCCCCATTTGGTGGGGGGTGAGCAGCCAGCCAATCTCCCAGGATCATTCTTCCTGGCTGGTTGGCCCCCAATAGGCCTGGATTGCTGGTCAGGCCAAGGGACCCCACCTGTCATGAATTTGTGCACTGGACCTCTAGTCCTATATAGTAAAAGCCCAATATGCTAAGTGCCTGGTTGGCCATTCAACCAATCAAAGCATAATATGCTAATGATATGCTAGGGCAGCTCAACCACTTGCTATGATGTGCACTGACCACTAGAGGTCAGACAATCAGACCAGTAGGCTAGCTTCCTGCTGGGGTCCAACCAATTGGGACTGAGCCAGATGGACTGTACATGCTCTGGAGCCCTCCTGCAGTCCCTCCAATCATGCACCAGTGGGATTCTTCAGCTCTGGCGTGTGCCCTCTTACAATCTTGGACCCCTCAGGTGATGTTGGAGAGCTGGTTTTGGCCTGATCCCGTAGGCCAGGCTGAGGGATTCCACTGGTGTATGAATTTGTGCACCGGATCCCTAGTATATCATACAACAGTACCTCGTATGTTTAGTTGTCACATGTAATTAATACTATCATACTAATTCATTCTAAAATTAATTTATATGAAAAATTACAATCTTTATTCAGCAAAAAAACCTTAGTTTGCTTCTTAAATGGACAGATTTTTCTTCATGTTTCTAAAAACAATTTAATTTTTATAACTGAGCATCAAATCACACAGGTTAAACAGATAAAATGAAAGATTTTTCCATAATTAATGAAGCCTTCTCCATTCTCTCAGGTGTTTGTTGAATGTTTACTTTGAAAGTATGATATTGAATCCAGAAACTATGTGTTTTGTTTGCATCATTTCCTCAGTCTCCAGCATAGTCTTGGCTATGGTACTCATTCAATCAATATTTAATTAATGAACGAATGTTAACACATACTTTCTAGAAAGAAAACAATTTTAAATCTGTCTTGCAATTCTATCAGACTCTGATTTTTCCTCAAGTTATTATTTGCCCACTTACCTCCTCTCAATTCTTCCTTTAGCTTTTTTCACTATTTGCTCAGAAGCCATTTGAGGATCTCTATGTCAGTAGATTGGAAGAGTGAATTCCCTGAGTACTGTTTTTGTGATTTCTACTAATATTAAGATGTAATCTACTTAGCCACCATAAAATTTCTTCAGCTTGAATAAATAGTTAAAATTTGGTAGCCAATTTGTTTTTAATTTTAGAAAAATCCAAGTAATTTTTACTTCTGTGTTGTAAGAGCACTTAACATACTATAACTCTAAAAAAAAAATTAGAACCCATTTCAGTGTTGTTTTAGATGTGATGAAGACTAGATAATCAATTATTCTTGTCTTGTGATGTCCTTACGTGATTCCTTTTTTTTTTCCCCCCAAGGGTGAATTTACCTTTCAATGAATAGCAGATGGATTTTTTATCCTCAGATTTCTGGCCTTTGTATTTCTATGGTATATTAACTATTATGTAGTGTCTTATATAGGAAGACATATTCAGTGACACCCTTAAAACTGGGTTTCCAAGCTATAAAATATCTAGAACTTATATTTTTACTGATATCATCAAACACTTTCCTGGAGGTTACAAATCCCTATCACATTGCTTACATTTTTATCTGGGAGTTCAAGACACTTGCTGAGGTAGAAAAGGAAAATTGATATTGTATTAAAGAGGCATGAGAAATATGATTTGATTATATAATATTTCTGACTTCTCTAAAATAACTATCCTATTTTTCCACTTTTTGTGGCATATAACCATAGCTGTAGACCTTTTATGACTTTTCACCTGTGTTTTAGAGCCACTGTAGTATATGTACAAAAAAAGATTCTGAAGAGTTTTATGAATGACTTAGTTCAATTAGTAACTTTCAAAGTTTATTTCTTCTTTGATACTAATGTCATAATTTACTCTTTCTACAAAAAACTCCAGGAAAATTGTAGTTGAAACTTTTCAAGGAGAATCTAAAACAGTACTGCACAATAACTTCTCTCACATACAAACACCACCTTTTTAAATATATATATTATTGATTTATCACAGAGAGGAAGGGAGAGGGATAGAGAGCTAGAAACATCAATGAGAGAGATACATCGACCAGCTGCCTCCCCCCCCCCCCCCCCACTGAGGATGTGCCCGCAACCAACCAATGTACATGCCCTTGACCAGAATCGAACCTGGGACCCTTCAGTCCACAGACCGATGCTCTATCCACTGAGCCAAACCGGTTTTGGCCAAACACCAACTTTTGTGTCTTAATGACAGTTGCCTAATTTCCATCACTGCATCTCTTTTATTCATTTATGTTAATTGTTCTGGCTCTTTGACATTTAAGTTAAAGCATTCTATAAATATTTAAATTAGAGTCTATCTGAGCAAGGATGCTTTCAGTGAATACTCAAGTGAATTTTAATGCTAATATGGCCTAATGATCCTTGGTGATAGTCATTAGACAGCACGGATATACTTAAAAGAGGTCATTCAAAGAGGTTGTACAAGTAGAAACTAATGGAGTTTAGAGTATAGAAATTATAGTTCATTGTCAGATATAGAATTTTCAGTATGGATAGGGATTAAGAGGTACTGGCGAACCTGGTGGAATTTTAATTTATGAACGTTGTCAAGATAAATAAGACAGTTTGATGGCTTGAGCCTAGAATTATAATCTTCATGCTATGTTTGATACCCAATGGCAATACCACCACAATCACAATATTTATGATCAATTTATTCAGAGAAAAGTTATAAAGTGATTTTATAAAAGTAGTGAAATGAATCATTCTTCACTGTTTTACATATTCTTGTGATTCCATAAAGAATCACCTCCATGAGATGGAAAGTATTTGCATACTTTGTTAGTGAAAGATTCCTCTATTTAATAAAAAAAAATTAGTTAAAAGGCAGTTAATCCCAGTCGCTCATGCTGGAAGGATAAAGATCATTTTGATCTCTCTTTCCTAATGTTAATTATGTCAAATGTCCATCACAAAGTTGTCCATCAATCTACTTCACTTACTCCAGTCATAAGAGCCTAGGACCTGATTCCTTGCTTGAATTATTGTCCAGTGTTTGTTTCAATCTACTTTTTACATTGCCCTGAAAGTCATGGACTTAAAAATACAGTTAGATTGCTGAATAACCTTTTACGGCTGAACACTTGTTAGGACAGTGGTTGGCAAACCAAGGCTTGTGAGCCACATGTGGCTCTTTGGCCCCTTGAGTATGGCTCTTCCACAAAATACCATGGGTGAGTCTATTTCAAAGAAGTGGTGTTAGAAGAATTTTAAGTTTAAAAAACTTGGTTCTCAAAAGAAATTTTAATTGTTGTACTGTTGATATTTGGCTCTGTTGACTAATGAGTTTGCCGACCACTGTGTTAAGACATACTGTTAACATGGTGTCAAAGGCTCTGGGCCATCTTTAGGAGGGTTAAAAGAATATTCACGAGCTTTATGCTAATGTACCAAAATCAGATTTAGTCTCTTAATTTGTCTTCCCCCCTTAGTAGGACAAATTAAGCTATTTACCCTCTGGTTGGGGATAAGTGCAAACCATTTACTCTTAAGTGTCATTGGTTTAGGGTCAGAATGTCTGTCTGAGTCTGTTTATTAATAAACAGCTTAAAATCAATATCCTCAAAAGCAGCTTCAGAGTGACAAAAATTTGGTTCTCTTCAATAGACTTTATACAGGTTTTCATCCTTAAATGTAACTTAGTAAAACTCTAGGCTTTCAAATTACCAAAAGATTTCTAGAAACTATTTTTAAATACACATACCATAAAACATTTATTTCTGAAGTTTCAGCTAAAATACCTTTTATTTACATCTACTTAATTCACAGTAATATTTAGATTATTATAAAAAATTAAGAAAAAGTCAATTACCAAGCTCTTTTCTGTTGACAAGCCCAAATAAAATTAAAATATTTATCAAAATATTTTTGTGATATTGAAAAGCATTTGGGTAGTTTCGGTTAGGTTTCTAATTTAGATAAGCACTTAACTTTTAAAGCTAATTAAACAGAGCTCTTTTTATAGAAACTATTTTATAAATTTCCTCCCAAAGTAGACATATAGACAGACACAGCCAGAGAGGAAGAGAGAGTTAGAAACATTGATGAGAGAGAATCATTGATCAGCCGCCTCCTGCACACCTCCCACTGGGGCTGTGCCAGCAACCAAGGTATGTGCCCTTGACAGGAATCGAACCTGGGACCCTTCAGTCCCCAGGCCAATGCTCAATCCATTGAGCCAAACTGATTTCAGTGTAATAATTTTTTTTTAAAGCTATGATGCAAGTACAACACTATTGATGGTTAACTTGAAACACAGGCAGACAGGGCAGGGGCAGACATGGCAGTTGCAGCAAGCCTAACCACAGGAACCAACGAAGCAGAAATAATAACATGTTTCTACACTCAAAGCAGGAGGCACGGGAAAACAAGGGAGGGCCTGCAACAATCAGGTGTTCTGGCACAGAGAGAGTTCAGTGGAGGAACAGAAAGAGAACACATAGAAACAGGGAAAGTTCAGGTCCATTGCTGGGCAAGAATAATGGAGGGAACCAATCAGGTGATGACAGAGGTAGACATAAAGCAGGCCTGTAGCAAATCTATACGCCTGGACCATAGGGCTTTACCGGCAGCCCACTATTGGGTCCCGCTCCCTTTGCAGGGAGTCTGAATCTGCTTAAATCTTACGGGCTGCAGAGCTCATGCTTTGGTGTTGTGAGATACAATCCCTGGAGGAAAAAACCTTGCTCACTGTGCCAGTTATCACTGCTATAAATTAACATTTGAAATAAGTTCATTCATTCATTCATTCAGTTGGTTAAAGCTTTAAGATGTTTTGTTTTGTCCCTGATAAACCATTGCCTTGGCAAGGGAACCTTTTTAGCTACTTGTGATTTTCTAAGAAGTTTTTCTTCTATTTTTTTGTCATTTTCCTTCAGTTTGTTTAGTCTCGGGCAGATGTAGGTTGTGTTTATGTTCCTGCTTATCAGTAGGAAGGCCCAGAGAGCTCAGGAAATCCCATTAGACTCGCAATTTTGTCAGATTTCCGAACATCCTGAACATCCACATCAGGTTTCAAGCAGAACAAAGTGCAAGAAATTTCAGATCGGCTCTATTTATGATTCCCATCCTTTTGTTGAACTTGTGTTTTCATGTATTATTTCCCCCAGTTTGTTGAGTGTTCTCTTAAATCTAATCGAGGCTCCTTGAAATTACATTGAGCTCTGTATGCTTCGGGTCAGTTACTTAAAAAAATTGTTTCTTTTGTGGTGTTATGGTTTCTTGCTTTCCTAGTGGCTTTTGTTTGCCTTACTGAGGAACTAGACAATCTTCTAGCCCTTCTGCCAGCTGAAGTGTGGACAAGCTTTCACCTGCAGGTAACAGCAAGGGTGTAGTGGCATAATTTCTCTGTTCCTTCTTTTAAATTGAGATTGGTGAAGATGAGGGATCAAAGCTACAGCCGTCTGGGGGCAGTGATAGCTCAGGCTGTTGGGAGTTGCTTGAGTCTTCCTTTTCTCCTTTTTTTCTGGTGAAGGTGATGGTTTTTGAGGTCAGATCTGGTACACAGCTGTGAGAGCAGCGTGGAGCGGGAGTCCTAGGATCAAGGCCATGGAGAACTACCACGGCATCTGGAGCAAAGTAGCGTTAGCCATAGCACCAGGTCTGAGGTGGAGATATGAGCAGACAGCCCATGGAACTAAGTTCTGTGACTCTGGTCTTTACTGCTATGTCTTGGGCCCCTAAGAACCTGCATAGAGCAAGATGCCAGAGAGGCATGGGCCCCGATGTGCAGAGGTAGCCTGGGCCCAGTGGGTCTTGTGGAGCCAATGCTAGTCTTAGGACCAGAGTGGGGGGCCACAGAGCTGTTATAGTGCAGCCTGTTAACGGTGGGTCACAGCTGAACTCAGGACCCAAGGGTAAGGCTCCGTGAAGTCTTCTGTTCTCTTTGTGTGTGTGTGTGTGTGACTGCCGTGGCTCAGCTTAGTTTTAATAAATGGCTTCTTCTTTTGAAAGACCAAGGATGGGCTTTCATTTTGAGATGCCTGCAGTGACACACCACATCAAATATTAAACGGCGGAAATTGAAAATGTCTTTCGTAAAACACTGCCGTCATCCCGCCATTGTATTTGTTTTCATCTATTCTCTGTTGTTGAACTAAGATTGATTAACCTGTGGAGGCTTTCTGTTCGTCCTCAAGGAGTTGAAATGTCAGGGCAAAGCCGCATATGAGCAATGCAGAGGCACACGGATAAGGCTTACTTCAGTCATGAATAAATGAAATAACACTAATATTTGTAAAGACATAAACTATTTTCTTGGGAGCAGTGGTGGGGAATTTCAACATTCTACAATTAAACGTTTTACCTCGCTGCTAGTATGATTTTTGAACTTGTCCTTTTCTGGATGTTGTACTACCTTCTTCCCATTTTGGGAAATAACCCTTTCATTATTTCTAATTTCAATGTGGTAGAAACTGTATTTCAAGCCCAATAAGTGAAATAATAGACTTTATATGTAACAAAACTGTTAAATATGTTGTTAGTAACTTTCTTATTCTTTTGCAATTTAATGCTTTCTAGTGGTTCATAGTTGTGTGTTGCTTTTATTTTTTATTCTTTTATTTTTGGTGTAAACACATCCTATTCCTATATTGCATTCCAAGTTTACAATACTATTAAATGAATACTCTTAGCTTTATTATCTACTTGTAGACTCACCCTCTAATTTAGTTGCAACATCCAGCATTTATTCTGTTGAAAGTCTCTGTACTGGCCAGGTGAAGAGACACAATAGTCAGTAGTGTTTTTTTAATTTAGTTTTGTGTGTGTGTCCAAAATGTGTGTTTATTCGGATTGAGCCCTTCACCCCAATTAGTGCTAAGACCTGGCTTTAGGGGCATTTGAATTCTCTATCTTTTAAAACATTTGTATTATGTTTCTGTAGTAAAGACACATGACTTTAAACATGCCCTGTGGAAAGATGCTTAGTATGCCCTTCAATGCTCTAAGCCCACAGCTTTAATTTTGTATTTCTACATCAAATCTTTGTAGAATTCAAGACAACAAAGTTTTTTGGGGTGTACTTCTTACAAATTTTCTATTTACAATTTATGTTATCTTGTTCATGTCATCTCTAAACATGCCATTTTTGTTTTGTTTTGTTTTTTTGGGGTTTTTTTGGTCAGTGAAATCGCTCTTCTCCAATCTCACCTCATTTGCTAAGCTTACCTTATGTCCCCCAAATAGCTTTGGTATCTGGTTAAGGCCCCATCAAAGTAATTACCTTCCTTACTGGACTTAAATAAATCCCTGTCTTCACTGAGATTTCATTCTAACTCTCTAACCCCAGCACTCTTCTGGTTCATAAGAAGCTGGAAAAGTCTTGCTAAAATGAACTAAAATTTATAAGAGTCAACGCTGGCTTTCAGTTCTATGTTATATTTAGTATCATTTAATGCTATGAGCTGTCTTCTACTTTTATCGTCACTTTCAAGCTAATACAGAATATAGATTTTTTTTTAAATGGCATGATTGTTTTAAAAACATACAAAAAATATGAAATGACTCTAGGATATTAGGAAAGCACATTGAAATACCCAGAACCAGTTTTGTTTTTGCCACACGTAATCAACCACCACAGATGAACATTACTATGTGTAAGAGCCAATCTGAAAAGGCCAGTAGTGGCTAGCCAAGACACATTTATGTCTACCTAAAATTCTGCACACAGTTCTTTAGAACTTTTTAACTAGAGTTGCCAAAGCTTGAAAGCAGTCAATATGTTCTTCAGTAGGTGAATGGATATAATGTGGTATAACCTGATACTGGAGTATTTATTATTCAAGTCATGAAAAGATGGGGAGGAACTTTAAATGAACACTAATATGTGAAAGAGCCAATCTGAAAAAAACTATAGACTATATGATTCAAACTATATGACATTTTTAAAAGGCAAAACTATGAAGACAGTGATAAGATCAGTGTTTACCAAGGGATAGAAGAAGGGGATGAATAGTGAGAGTACAGAAGTCTCTTAGGGCAGCTAAACTATTCTGCACGGTACAGCAATGCTTGATAGATGTCATTATAAATTTACCATAGTCCATATAATGTATAATACCCAAGGTGAACCCTAATGCAAACTATAGGCTTTGAGTAATAATGAATAATTAAGTATCCATATAGGTTCATCTATTATAATCAACGTACACTCTTGTAGTCTTAAACTGAGAAGACTAAAATGTCTTTAGTCGGTATGCTATAAAAACAAGTAGCTATTATTCCTGATGGAACACACAATTTCCTGCAACATATTATTCAGTAAAATTTTGAAAAGAAATTTTTTTACCATCATTCAGAAACTTGTATTAACAACTACAGAACAATATGGGAGGAAAATAGGAGTAGTCATTTTGAAGATATGTGAATATGATTTATATGAAAAGTACTCTGAAAACTGGCTGAATGTGATTTTCTTATTTTGTCTTGTAAAAGTGGGTGATTTTTCTTTCTATTCCTTTTGTATTGCTTCATTTTACTAATTTAGAAAAGACACGTCATATTTGTTGAACTATAAAATAAAAATACCTCCATAAATTCCTTTGAGATCATTTAATATATGATCCCAAGAGTCATAGTTTGACATCACACACACACATCCTTAAAATTATAAAATGTGCTCCTCCTTTGAGGTAAATTAAAAATAGAAGTGGGCATGATGGAAAGTGACTAATTAAAAAAATGTATTATATTAAAAATACTAAAGTGATGAAAGCTTATATGAAAAAACTTCAGGATATAATTATAAGGTATAGGTAAAGAAAATAATGACATTAAAATATTTTATCTTGTTAGATGCATTTTTATAAACAGGAACATAATAATATATTTAAAATATACCCTGTAATGTTTAAGGAAGAAGTGATTTTGCTCATAGTTAAATGCAGTGTAAGCACGAGTGTATAAACTGCTTCCTGAATCATGGTGGGATTGAATTAGCTACTATATTACTGTTTGTTTTACCCACAAACATATTTGAATTCAGAGTTCTGGAGTAGAACACCATAATTATAAAAAGAAGGAAAAATCAGATTATCTGATTGAAGGGAAAATGAAGGCCTGAAGTTTGTATGTACTGTGAATACAGATAAATCAGTCTAATTCAATATACCACAAGACTATCAGAAAAAGTACACTATTAAATCTGTTCTAGAAATACTCATTGAAAAGGAAAGTCAAGAAAACCAGAAGAAAAAAATCAGACCCCATTGCCCTGATATATCTTCTTCTAGTCTATTTCCTTACTACATACTACCTTCTTTCATTTGAGTTTTGTTTTTTCTTGCCTACATTTAAAACACCTCTAGCTCTTGCCTGTTATGTACTGTGTATTCTAGTTATTCACATACTTTAAGACAGGCTCTTTGTCAATATATATATATATATATATATATATATATATATGTATATGTATGTATGTATACACACACACACACACACACACACATATACTGAGTGGCCAGATTATTATGCATTCAGAGATCATAATAATCTGACTACCCACTGTATAAGAACTAGACCAAATTCTGGGAACACAAAATTCTTATTTTAACATTCAGAAAATGTTATATATGTAAACCATATGTTATTCAAGTTAGGATCAGATGTCATTTTCCACCTTTTTACACTCAATCATAAACTGAAAGTGTAACATTAATATAAAGCACTCAAAGTAAATTTTACAACAGCAGTGATATTAATAAATTTTAGCAAGGACATTTATAGATCATCCAGATAGAATGTCACTAAGGAAATTTTTATCTTAATGACACATTAGAACAAATTTGTCCTCAAGTGCACAGGGAACATTCTGAAAGATAGACCATATATTGGGGAAGAAAACAAGTATCAATAAATTTAAGGAGATAGAAATCATACCAAGTATATTTTCTGACCATAAAGGTATAAAACTAGAAACCAACTACAAGAAGAAAGCTATAAAAAGCACAAATGTGTAGAGATAGAACAACTATTGGGTCAAAAATAAAAAAAAAGATATCTAAAAACAAGTAAAAATGACAATATGATGTTACAAAAATTTTTGTATTGCAGCAAATGTGGTATTAAGAGGGAAATTTATAGCATTGCAGGCCTATCTCAAGAACCGGCGAGAAAATCAAACAAATATAATATTAAGCCTTAAAGAACTCAAACAATAAGAGCAAAGCCCAAAGTAAGCTTAAGGAAGACAGGGAAGAATTTAAAAAGAGTGGAAAAAAATAATGCAACAAGATGCTAGTTCTTTGGAAAGATTCATAAAATTGACAAACTGCTGTCTAGACTCACTAAAGAAAAAAGTGAGAAATGAAAAAGGGTAAGTTACAATGGACACCAAAGAAATATGGAAGAATGCTATGAAAGGCTATCTGCCGTAATATTTGTTAACCAAGAAGAAATGGACAAATTCCGAGAAATATATAACATTCCTGGACTGAACCAGAAAAAACTGGAAAACCTAAGTAGACCAAGAGTAAGGAAATTGTACAGCAATCAAAAAACCTCCTAAGAAAATGAGAGTCCAGGTCTACCGGGCTTCACTGGTGAATTCCACCAAACACTTAAATAATATTTAATACCTAACCTTCTCAAACTCTAACAAATTTCTTTTTTAAAATATATTTTATTGATTTTTTTACAGAGAGGAAGAGAGAGTTATATAGAGTTAGAAACATCGATGAGAGAGAATCATCGATCAGCTGCCTCTTGCACACCCCCTACTGGGGATGTGCCGGCAACCAAGGTATACATGCCCTTGACAGGAATCGAACCTGGGACCCTTCAGTCGGCAGGCTGACACTCTATCCACTGAGCAAACCAGTTTCGGCGTGAATTGTCTAAGTATTCTTGAGTAAAATGAGCAAAACTGGAAGTATCACACACTCTTTGACTTCAAATTATACTACAGAGCTATAATAATAAAAACAGTATAGTGTTGGCAGTGAGTATAGACACACAGACCAATGGAACAGAGAGACCAGAAATAAATCCATTCATACATGGACAACTAATTTTTGACAAATAAGCCAAAAGCATACAATGGAGAAAAGGAAGCCTGGTCAATAAATGGGAAAATGAAAAAGTCATGCAAAAGAATGATATCTGATATCATAAACATATTAACTCTAAGTAGATTAAAGATCTAAAACAATAGAATCATAGAAGTAAATAGGTGCTAAACTCATGGACCTTGGTCACAGAGTGCTTTTGTGTATGAACTTTATCGCATAGGCAAAGGAAGGAAAAACAGATTGCAAAAGCTTCTGAACAGCAAAAGAATTAAGCAACCAACCAAATGGATATTTGCAAATGATGTCTCAAATAAGTGGTCAATGCTTAATAACTCAGCAACAAGACAACAAAAGATCCAATTAAAAATGGGTAGAGGATAGACACTTTTCTCAAGAAGATATACAGATGAACAACAGATATATGAAAATATGTTCAACTTCACTTGGGATTAGGGAAATGTAAATCAAAATCACAATATCACCTCATATCTGTTAAAATGGGAAAAAAAGGAAACAAATTATTAAAGATTCTTCCAAATATTATGAATAGAGTTACCATGGGACCCCACAATGTCTATTTTGGGTATCTACCCCCAAATGTTGAAAACAAAGATTTATGTACCCCTATGTTTACTACAGACTTATTCACAATAACCAAGACTTGAAAGCAACCTAAGTGTCCTTCAACAGGTAATTAGCTAAAGAAGATGTGGTTCTTATACACAATAGAATACTACCTATCTATAAATAAGATTAAATATTGCCTTTTACATAACATAATATTCTCAAGAGCCATCCATATTAAGTCAGACAGCAAAGGACAAGAATGATAGCAAACGTATTTTACTCACATTGTTCATTTGTTGTTCTGTTTTATATCCCAAACAAAATAAAATCTTAGAAACAGAAATGTGATGATTCAGGAGAGTGGGGAAGAGGGTCAAATATATGAAGAGTGAAGGAGACTAGATTGGGTCGTGAGCACACAATAGAATATACAGATACTATATTATAAAATTGTACACCTGTAAACTTATATAATGCCATTAACTAATGCTATCCCAATAAATTTAATATAAAAATAAAAGCAAAATAAACAATATCTTTACATGTATATAATTTAGATATATTTTCTTATAGTGTCATTTTAAAAGTGGTAATTCAAATATAGACAGGATTGATTTGAAATAAAGTTAACTTAATGTCAAGACTTTTAATTGCAATATAAAATCTAACAATTAAGATAATTGTATTAGTTTTTTTATTGTGCATAATGAGTATTGTTACATTTGCATTTACATTTAGAGTGTACAAATAAATGTGTAATTACATGAAAATAACTCAATGAAATTTGAACATCTGTAATTAATTTGCTGGAACCTTGGAGTCAAATGTGTTTTTAACCTTTTTTTTTTTACTTTAGAAAAATAAAATTATGCATAAACCACGTAGAATATTACAATCCTTTATTTCATAACCAATCACTGACATATATGTACCAAAATCAACCCACATGTGTGGGATAAAGACTTCAAAAAGTCAGACATCAGTTTTGGTCAAGCTTTATTACCAAATGAATTAAGATTAGTTTCGGATCTGTGCACAAATGAGCAAAATATAAACAAAATTATTACACACAAAGATTTGATTTGCAAAGCTTTGGGGATTACAGATGGCATATGATAGATTTTAGACTTGTAAAGATATGTAGAATACCAATGTGAATAAAAATAATGATCTCTGATATTATGAAAGAGCAATGTACTTTTCATTAAAGAAGTAGATCAGTGTTGTTGTAAAGAGTGGCAAATTATCTATATTAGAATAATTTTACTCCCTTGTTGATTAAAAATTAGCACTAAATATAATAATTAAAGTATTGATGGTAACAGTGATAAATACATTTATTAAAAGCTTACTAAGTCTCACGTATCTCAGCTATTAGCAGTCACATTATATAAATGAAAGAACAGAATCTTAGAGATATTAAAAAAGATAATAAGAAAATGTTGGAACCAAAATACACCCCAGATAGTCTAGCTCAGAGGTCGGCAAACTCATTAGTCAACAGAGCCAAATATCAACAGTACAACGATTGAAATTTCTTTTGAGAGCCAAATTTTTTAAACTTAAACTTCTTCTAAGGCCACTTCTTCAAAATAGACTCGACCAGGCCGTGGTATTTTGTGGAAGAGCCACACTCAAGGTGCCAAAGAGCCGTGTCTTACCAACCACTGGTTTAGCTTTAGCAGTCTGAAATAAACTAAGCTCAACTGCATAAATTTCCATTTTATATAAAATGTGGCTTGAATTTTTGTTTGATATTGTTTTGATCCAATTTGCAATGGAATAAATAAAATTTGTTTTTATAATTATATATTTATAATACCAATGAAAATATAATATTATAGAAGTTGATGTTAGAAATAGATTAGATTAGATAACATATCACAATGCTAATGCATGGGTTGTGAGGTTTTTTTTTTCCCTTAACCATTGGTGGCTCTGCCCATAATATTGGGGTTTTTTTGTTTGTTTTTTACAGTGTGCATCTTCAATTGAAAAGCAGAAGGTCATATCCTATCACAGTTTGAATTGTGCTAAGTCACAGTGATGCTTTTAACTTTTAAAATATATATTTACTATATGTGTGAGTCTTTTTCAAGTATTTCTGGGGTACTTGAGTTATTCTAAATTCATCAGTATTACATTTTGAAATTTGCAATTTTTACTTGAGTGAACATGACAGTTAACTAAAGCACAAGTCAATGTAGAACCTAACAGCAACAACAACAAAAACTAAGTATTTTAGTATATATATATATATTCTAATTTTCATTTCAACCTTATAAGACAGGTCTTATAATTGTAATATTGCCTTAAGATGTAGTACATTTCTCAAAAGTGTATATCTAGAATAACAGCAAAATAATGCTTTAAATCAATGACTCTCTAATTGCAAACTATTAGATTTTCTACTATGAAATATAAAAGCAAAAAGAAAATACTTTAAAACCTGCAAATTAATTTGACAAAAAAGCAATTATAGTTTTGGCTATCTACAGAGCAAATATGTCTTCCTTATTCTACAAATTTAACAATTTTTGAATTATATTTTATTGTATTTCATTGATTTTTGCCCCTTTCTTGTCATTATAAAACAAATGATGTTTACATTTTTGTAGCTAAATTCCAAAACAATTGTGTATGTGTATATATGTGTACACATGTATACTTGTCACTGAAAGCAAAATGGTTTCTGTAACAAAATATATGTGTCCCCTCAATCTTTTGCCCCTTTCAGCACATTGTGTATATGAATACCCATTTGGCACAAGGATCCACTGTATGTTGTTTGCAATATGATCATGTCTTAATTTTACTTTTTAAAAAAATTTTTGCTCTGTCACCTTTGCTTCTCAAAAATCAATACTGCAATGAAGTGGCTTAAAATATTCACAAAAGTGTCAGTATTTGAATCAGATGCAATAGCTATTATATCAGGATTCTTCCTTTGTTTTTCAAAATAAAAGGAGCTTTACTATTTTGCCGGATTACAAAAGTAGTAAACATTATTTGGAAATAGGATTTAAAATTAAGCACCAAAAACAAAACCATGTAATGATAAGGTCTAGGGGAAACTGTTAGAATTTTGAGACGTTCTTTAGAACTCACACTATAGTATACTTTTACTCTCTCCTATATGTGTTTCAATGCAAAAATGGTGGGGGAAACCCCAACAACACAAACATTCAATCTTTCTTATGTCTGAGATTCTTCTTTTGTTTTGCTTCCTTTCTTTTAGGGTGAGTTAAATGGAAACAAATTATCTTAGTTTTTCTTCATCTGAGAATATTTTTTTTCTCTGAATGAGCAAAAACACTTCAAAGGAATTAAAATTATTAAAAAAAATATTTTTTTTCAAAGTAAGACGATATAAAATCAATTAGATTTTAAAGAAAATATAGAAAACATAAAATTTAGAAAACAAATTCTGGAAGTGAAAAATGCAATGACTGAACAAAAAACTCTACTAGAGTTTCAGTAACTGAATTGATTGAGCAGACAAATTTGAAATTGATAGCTTGAAATTACTCCGAGGAGAAAATTTGAAAATGAAAATAGCCTATGAGAGAAAGTGGATACCTTTAAACTAACCACATATGAATTATAGACTTTTCCAAAGAAGAGAGAAGAGGGAAAATTTTTTTTTCATTAAGTAAATAACTAAAAACTAACCAAATGTTGGTTGGAAAATAGTTATTCAGTCTTAAATCACCTAAGGGCTGAACATAAAGAGGTCTGTATCAAACAGTATTATTAAACTGTCAAAGGTATTGATTAAGAACTTTGAAAGCAAGAGAAAAGGAAATTGTTACATATAAAAGAAACCACATGAGAATATTAATTTAATTCTCAACCCTAAACTTGCAGGCTAGGAGACAATGGCATAATATATTCAAAGATTTTTTTTAAAAATATGCCAATAAAGAATACTATGTTCTGCAAAACTGTCTTTAAAAATGAAGGAGTTATAATATCTTTCCCAAACTAACAAAAACTGTGGATTTTTTTTTTTTTTAGGTCTAGTGATGACAAAAGAAAAGAAAGAAAGCTTAAGGGAGTCCTTCACATGTAATGAATATGCTAAACAGCAACAGGAAAGCATAGAAAAAGAAATCTTACTGTTTATGTTAAGTATAGAGTAAAATAATAATATAGTGGTTGTGCACAAATTAAAAGCAGTAAAAGCAATCATGTCCACAAAAATTTGGTAGAAGATTCACAATATAAGAAGTAAACTCTGACTTGTAGAAAACAGTTTGGGGAAGGGGTCAAAATGGTAGTTTTCTATGAAATTTAAAAAGATGTTATAACAACACGAAGATGTACATAACCACAAGGAGAAAAACCTCTAGTAGATACACAAAATTAAAAAAAAGGGAGGATACCACATCAGTACCCCCGAAATCAAATAATGAAAGACAAAAAATAATGGAAGTGAGGGGGAAAATGCAACTCAGGAAAAAGAATGAACAAAACTGCAACTGTACATTCTGCTCTGTCAGTAATTGCCTTGAATGTAAATAGATTGAACTCTCCAATGAAAAGACATGGTGTGATTAAATGGATTTAGGAACATTGTATCTATAAGAGACTTTAATTATAAAGACGCACATAGACTAAAAATGAAGATATATATACATATATTTGAATATATATATGAATATATATGAATATATATATATATTCAGTGAAAATTGGAAATAAAGGATAGGGGTGACTATGGCTATATTAGAAAAATATAATTTAAATGAGAAACTGTCAGACAAAGAATGTAATGATAAAAGTTTCAATATGAGAAGTATAACAATTGCAAATATGTAGCTAACATTAAAGCACCCAACAATGTAAAACTAATATTATAGATCCAGAGGAGAAATTAATAACGAAACAAATACAGCATACCCTTCTTTCAGTAATGGATAAAACACTCGGGTAGAAAATCAATGAGAAAACAGCTGACTTGCACAACCCTATGACAAACCAGATCTAACACACAGAACTTTCCACCCAATATTTCAGGCTACACCTTTTTCTCAAACACACAATATTCTATGAAATAGATCCCATGTTATATCACAAAAATAATTCTTAAAGATTGAAATAAGACCAAGTATCTTCTCAGATGGCAATGTAATGAAACACTTGAAGAAGGTAAGGGTAAATAAACCAGGATCAGAAAAATATCACAAAATAACGTGGTTATTTTATATCCCCCTTTGATGATTGGGCAGGATTTCAGGAGGATAAATGTTTGGAGAAGGCTTCTAAGCTGAAGATTCAACAAGTACAAAGGAGCGAAGGTAACAAAACTTGTTCAGGAGCTATTGGCGGGCCTGGGCAGCTGCAATGCTGTATAAGTGTGCAGTCTAAGTGGGTAATAGGCTGGCAAGTTCTGTGGAGGTCATTTTGTGGAATTATTTAAAAAATCAGGCAAATGGATTTGTATGTAATTGAATTGATACTTGGATGTCATTTAAAGTGATTGGGCAGGATAAGGATTCAATCAGGGTTGCACTTGAGGAACATCGATCAGCCACAGGATGTTAGAGTGTGGCTGAGGCAGAGACAGAAATACCAATTAAGTAAAGGCAAACAGGCAGAGAGCTGGTGAGAGGATTAGAGGATCTCATTAAAATCGGAATGAAAGTGAGGAGGAGAGAGAGAAGCTAGATTTGAGAACTGGGAGATACTGACAGACTCAAAATAGTTTATGTTAATGGGCATTCCATATTTTCTCCAATACAGAATTGAAGATGAAAACACAGAGGAAACAAGTAAAAATTTGGAATTGCCTAATGAGAATTGTCTTTAATGGTTTTCCAGCAGGTATTTTCCCAGGATTTTTGAGATATAACTGACATGCAACATTGTATTAAGTTTAAGGTACAGAACAGGTATTTTTGAAGCAACCTGATTTTGTTGACAAGTCTGCTGCAGATTTTCTTTAAGGAAACGGGCATTACCAGATTAGTTTATTTTTCCTTGTGTTGCTATCCCCTGTGATGTTGCATTGCCATTATCATAAATGCAGTGCATCTTCTCTACATGATCTTTAAAATATATGTATATGTGCATATGTAGAAAAATGTAATATTTTAGCATTTCTTTAATTAAACTTCTATAATTTGCTTTCAAAAAATGTATGTCATGAGATCTACCTATATTGATGGTATGTAAATCTGGTTAATTCATTGTTAACTTTCATATAGGCTGAATATACTACTATGCATTGTTATTATTTTCTTACAAATAAAGTTTTAGGTTGATACTTAAGTTTTCTTTTTGAATTATTTTAAACTTTTCATTTTAGAACAACTTTAAATTTACATTAGGTTGCAAAGATAATGCAGAGTCCCTGAATAACCCTCTCCCCAGTTTAAATTTCACCTAATGCTAACTTTGTACATTACACTGATACACTAATCAAAACTTCAAAAACATTACTACTACAAATATATTTTTCTACTACAAATAATTCCATCTCTGGTAGGCAATTCTATAGAAATTAGAGATGATAGGTGGGTAGGTAGACAGATGTAAGGATAGAAACATGTATGATTAGCATTTTTAAGTATGAATAATTGAGAATATGCTCTATTAATATATCACATTAACATTGGCAGAAACAGGGAGGTGTTTTTTGTGTGTGTGTGTGTGTGTGTATTTTTTCTTCAGAAAATGTTGGCCTAAAATTACATATTAATAGATTGTGAACCCAGATGGTCATTGTCACAAAGATGTTAAAAATAATTTGTCTTTGATTGACATGCTTATGTCCTAGTCTAGGCAGTATTTAAATGTCTTTGAGTGACAATTAATTGCTAGTTAAAATAAATATTGATTGCTTTTAGCAAAAGAAACAGTGGGTTGGAGGGCTGTCACAAACATGTTAGAAGTAACCCTGACATTTTAAAAAGCATTGGAAGAAGCTTTGGAGGCTACTCAAATATTCTCGTTATACTGAGGGGCAAGCAAGATACAACTGAAAAAAGTGATTTCTCTCAGACATGGAACTTACAGGTACATCTGCAGGGAGCCAGACCCAAGTCCTTGGACTCTCAGTCCAAAACTTTTATTTCCACTGAGAAATACTTATGTGAAGCATAGATATAAATTAAATTGTTGCAATTTGTCATATTACATTATAAGCAATGGTATTTATTGACCTATCTTTATAAAAAATAATAATCATTACTATCCTTAATATTGAAGAAAAATACATGTTTTTCAACTTAAAAAGACCTCATGTTAAATTATAGAAATAGAACATCTGTGAAAATCCTTATTTTTAAATCCCTTAATTTTTGTGGTACATTGAAAATATGACCATCATTCTTCACTGTTCCCTATGTCCACGCTCTTTGCCATGTGAGATCCCAGCAATTCAGATCAGAGAGGAATCTCTTTCCTCTCTCTTTACATATATTTGCCTTATGCCTTCTTGTGGTCATGTAGTGCAATGCAGGTAATATGGTACCACTTCCAATTCTAGGCATCAGAGGAAGCTTTGGGTACTTCCATCGTTTCCCTGGGGACCCTATGGAGCCACTGGGTGAAGAAGCCCAGAATGGCCTATAAGAGGCCGGAAGAGGAGCCAGTCAGTCCCCAGCTGACCAAGCAGGTGACCTGGCATCTGGTCACAGATGCATGAGCTTAGCTGAGAGGTCACTGCATCTGGTCCAGATCAACAGAACTACCCAGAGGACACAGGTAGATAAAAGATTGTTGTTTGAAGCCATTAAGTTGGATTAGTTTTAATTACAATAGCTAAATGATATTCTTTAAAGTTATTATTTCCATGAAAGCATGAAAAATTAGATTACGTGTTACTTATGTGAAACATGAAAGTTATTTGATGACAATATGTTACATTATTTGTAATAAGAATATTGTAAATATTAATACTGATATTGTGTAATATTCCACAATAAAATTTTATTCCATTGGAAGACATAAATCTAGGTTTATTCACTAGGTTAAGATACTTCCCATCAATTTTTCAAAAATGATACACCCTGCTATGATCATGATTTCTTAATATTATAATGTTTTTTAAAATAATTACACTAGCCGAAACCGGTTTGGCTCAGTGGATAGTGCGTCGGTCTGCGGACTGAAAGGTCCCGGGTTCAATTCCGGTCAAGGGCATGTACATTGGTTGCGGGCCCGTCCCCAGTAGGGGGTGTGCAAGAGGCAGCTGGTCGATGCTTCTCTCTCATTGACATTTCTAGCTTTCTCTCTCTCTCCCTTCCTCTCTGTAAAATATCAATAAAATATATTTTTTTAAAAATAATTACACTAATAGTAGAGTAATATGCTAATTGTCCAGGACTCCATCACAGTAATGACCGAATAGCAGGCTCTGTGGGGCGACAAGGCTGACAGGGGTTCATGAGAGATGGCCAAACACAGCAGGCTGCATGGGGTGACCAGGCTAGCAGGGTGGACAGTTGGGGGTGATCAGGCCAGCGGGGTGGGGGAGAAGTTAGGGGCAACCAGGCCAGCAGGAGGAGGTAGTTGGGAGTGACCAGGCCAGCGGGGGGAGGAGGGGGTGCAGATGGGGGTGATCAGGCCAGCGGGGGGGGGCAGGGGGGCCAGTTAGGGGCAATCAGGCCAGTAGGCAAAGGTGATTAGGGGTGATCAGGCTGGTAGAGTAGGGCAGTTAGGAGTGATCAGGCAGGCGATCAGTTAGGAGCCAGCTGTCACGGGATGCCCTACTGTTGGTTTAGGCCTGATCCCAGATTGGAGAAGATGCAGGCTGTGCTGAGGGGACACCCCCCACCGCCGCTTGTGCACAAATTTCATGCACCAAGCCCCTAGTGTTTTATAATATTATTAAATTTTCTTAGCTTATTTTTAGTTTTTTAAAAATATTTTACATTCTTTCATTATTTAGATTGTTATACCTCACTATCAATGCTAAGAAAACACAAATCAAAGGCCTCAATTTTAGTAACTAAAGCCTGATTTAAAAATAACTTCTGTTACAGTCAAACACACAGAAACAGAGCAGAATGGTGGCTTCCAGTGCCGGGGAACATGGAGAAATGGGGAGTTCCTAGTCAGCAGGCCTAAAATTTCAGCTATACAAGACGATTAAGTTCTAGAGATCAGCTGTACTGCGAATTTTGCCTATAGTTTTCAAAATTGTATCACGTTAAGTGTTCCTCTCACAATTAAAAAACAGAATTGCAAATTAAGCTTATATTTATGAGCTTAGTGTAATATTTGCATGTGACCACTAGATAGAGCTAGTATAATATCCTGAAATAATAACAAAAATAGATAAAACAGTCTTATACTTAGCACGTGTACAGTTTGCTTTTCTTTATAATGCAGTTTATATAATGCTATGAACTCCAAATCTGTTCACTTTAAACCAATATACTCTTCTCAAATGTGTTCTGTTTTCACTAATGAAAACATCCAACCACCAATATATTATGAAGTTTAAGCAATAACAGTCATAATCCTAAAACCATAATATAACATATTAGCAGGAACATTTTCCTAAAGCCACCAAAAATAATTTTTAAAAAAATCGTATCTTTTGTATATATATGTATGAGGCAAATCATGCTTGCTAGTTTCAGATAACAATTAAATGTAAAATAAATAATATACAAAAATAAAGGTTAACCCTAATGCTGAGATTCTAAAAGCAGAACAAATTAGACTAAAACTTGTTTTCCCCTTCTTTTTATGAACAGAGAGAAGACCTCCTTTATGGAACCAACAATGGGCAATATAATTTGTAAGAAATTTTGACACTTCTATAAATACACATCATTATTATCATCATCGCCATAAAATATAAACTAACATAATAAATCCTTAGGGACTCATTCTTAACTATCAGTTTATTTGCCAGCAATGTTAGTTCCTTATTTGCAAACATACAGAAATTTGTTTGATAAGTTTTATTGTAATGTATTATTATAATTGCAAATTATATATATTAAAATTTCACATTAGTGGCATCTGGCAAACTCAATTCCTTAATCTGTAAAATAGGTTTAATGTTATGTGATTTAGAAATGAAGTTAGGAGCGATTGTTTTTGCTAGTCGATAAGCAATGTCAGATCTTATTGAATATGAGAGTCATATTCCAATGAACATTGACCTTATCTCCAGATAGTATGACTTAATTCTGCTGTGGGTCCTAAAGTATGCATTTTAACCAGCGCCCCTAGGAGTTCTCACGCAAAAGTCCTTATACCATAATCTTGGGAGCACAGATTTAAGAATGTAGACCCTAAATTGAGATAAACCGGAAGTCTGAGCCTCAGTTTCTAAATCAATGAAATGGAACAATAAAATCCAACACAAGTAGCTGCAGAGGGTTAAAGCAGCTAACACTGAGCAAGCAACAATGCCGGGACATCCTAGCAGGTCTCTAAGTGGTGCTCACTATATCCCTTTCCCTAATTATGTCTGAACCGCGTGGATATTCTCTGGTAAAATTTCCAGGGAAATAAAGGATGATGCTGGTGACTGGCATTTTTATTACGGTCTTTGTGTTTTTGTTTTTCCTTGCCATTTAGGATGATATGCAGTTCCTGCTAATCACATGCTTACATGAGTAGCAATGTCACTTTATCTATTAATAATTACTCGGGGCCTTGTTCTTGCTTTAGAAAACAACAACCAAAAACTATGTTTGGGAACAGATTACACTGCCACAAGGTGTGTCTGCCTCGTTCAGCACAAATGTAAGTTGTCAAGAAAAATATACTGCGTGCAGGGTCTTCAGAGCTCCTGCCTGGAGAAAATCATCCAACTGGATGTTGTCATCTAATATTTTAAATCCTTTCCTTGTCATGGGGTTGCTCATAAAATGTTAGCACATGACCTTCAGCAAGTCCATTGAACTAAGCCGCTTTCGTAGGCCTGCAAAGTCCTGTTCACTGGTGCCATCCTGTTACTGAAGAAAAGCATGGGCTGTGTGTACAATACATGGACCCATCTCCCAACAACCCTCTCTTCTTGGCAAAGGGATGCACGTTAATATAATGCTATTTAGATGGCTTTTGAAAAAAGTTGCTGCCCCCCCTGGCATAGCAAAAGATATTTTGAATTCAAGTGACACTACACACGGCGTGATAATGTACTTATTCAAATGGCGAGCTATTTTTAGAAGGTAGACTATTTCAAATGATTTTGCCATGTGCTTCTTTCTTCCCGACTCAAACTTAAAATGAAGGGAGCTGGGGATCAGGTTAGCTAGCCTTCATGGAGCGCTCACGAACTTCCAAACAGCCCTCCAAGTGCTCTATATTTAATTTAACCCTCACACACTCACGAGGTAGACAGTGTTATCTTCCTGCTTTGACAGCTGGGTCACAGAGACGTGTAAGGGATGGGCCAGTGCTCATGTAGAGGGGAGGCAGGCATTAAATCCATGCTGTGTACTCCAGATCCTGTTTCCCTAAATAACGTCAGAAATGCCTCCCTGTCTTCATTCCCACATCCTCAGCTCCAGCCCAGGCTCTTACTGTCTTAAGTTTTAGGGAAGTAGGGGCATTCCAAACACGCCATAGTTCGGTTTTAATCTACTTCTCCAACGATATGGGAGTAATTCCGTTTTCCATCCCTTCCCTTGCTGCAGTTGCTGGTGTCTTGAACTTGCCCACCTTTAAGCTATTGCTTAAGTCACTTGAGTGCACGGCTTTGTTTTGAAATACACCAATATCACAGCCATGGTTCCACATCCCATTCAAATCCTTCCTGCTTTGCAATGTGTTTTTCATATACTAGTATCTCCAGGGCAAATTTTTTGTTTTATTTTTCTGATCCTGGTAGGAGCATCTTAAAATATCAATCTGAGGAAATCTTAAATTTATAGGCGACAACTAGTAAACTCTAAACCAGTCTTGACTCTGACGCACTTTTATTTCCCAGGAATAATTTTGTGCTTTGGGATATTTCCCATCCATTGGGTGAGATACCCTTTATCATGTGTGCTGCATTGAGGAGATTTAGAGGTGACCCACGTGATGATTTATAACTCTCAGTGTGGCTATTCAGGAGGAGAATAAATCATAAGCCCTACAGGTCCAGTAACTCACCCCACAGAAGAGTCTCAATCCCACAGAAGGATTTATCTAGAGAGACTTCTAGACATGAAGGTATAAATGAAGGTGCAGTGGGTACAGTGCTTAGGTTTTCACTTTGAAATTCCCACTAGTTCATTATTAAACACTAGAAATCTGTGCACTTGGGGAGTGGGGGGTTGGGGGAGTCCCTCAGCCTGGTCTGCACCCTCTTGCAGTCTGGGAGCCCTTGGGGGATGTCAGACGGATGGCTTTGGCCCACTTCCCAGGGGGAATGGGCCTAAGCCAGCAGTCAGCCTTGGCACTGCCTTGGAGGCGAGAGAAGCTCCCGCCACTGCTGTTGCACTTGACAGCTGTCAGCCCAGCTTCTGGCTGAGCAAGGCTTCTGCTGTGGGAGTTCCCTGACCACCAGGGGGCACTGAGCATCTGTCCCCTGGAGGTAAGTGCATGTCATAGCAACCGATCATTCCATTGTTTGGTCAATTTGCATATTAGCCTTTTATTATATAGGACTAGAGGCCCCATGCACGAAACTCCTGCAAGGGGCTCAGACCTTGCAGCCTCAGCTGCCTTGGCTGGCCCTCCAAGCCCTGACCGCCCCTCTCAGCCCCTCACAGCCTCGGCTTTGTCTGGAAGGTTGACCAATCAGAAGATCATTTGGCTGTTCGGTCTAATTAGCATATTAGCTCTTTATTATATAGCTGTGGTCAGCAAACTCGAGAGCCACATACAGCTCTTTGGCCCCTTGAGTGTGGCTCTTCCACAAAATACCATGGCCTGGGTGAGTCTATTTTGAAGAAGTGGCATTAAAAGAAGTTTAAGTTTAAAAAATTTGGCTCTCAAAATAAATTTTAATCATTGTACTGTTGATATTTGGCTCTGTTGACTGATGAGTTTGCCGACCACTGTTATATACGATTGTCTCTATCAGTGGTCTCCACTTTTTCTTTGTTAAAGTAAAAAACTGTTCATAAATCCCAATATGGTAATCATTACATATTCAATATATAAATTGGTTTAAAACAAAGGCCATAACGATTTCAGTAACAATTTGAATTGTGTTAATTCCAGTAGCACCTGTTATCACTACCTAGGCAAGATACATTTTTAATCATGTTAGAAGATAATATGTGGAATCTATGAATGGGAGGATTTCCTGTATTAAACTTCTTGTTAGCCATGACCTGAGAACCACCAATTGAAACTTCTCAATAGGATGCCTTATTTAGAACCTTATTATTTACCGCATTGTGATGTTCATCTAGTTCCTCCTCTTTCTGCTCTCTTCTTTTTCTGTTTCTCCTCCTCCTTCTCTTTTTTTCTTCTTGTCATTAATAACTCTTTTCTCTGATAGCAACTCTATAACCTCCCTTTATGATGATGATGCACACACACATCCTGAACACTGCAATCCCACTCTGTGGTTTAGAATAGAATTTGGTTTAATTCTCACTCAAGGATATGTTTTAAATCTTTTTGTTTTGTTTTGTTTTGTTTTTAGGAGAGAGCAAGGAAGGGAGAGGGAGAGAAACATCTATGTGTGAGAGAGAAACATGAATCTGTGGTTCAATCTCCTGGGAATGGAACCACAACTTGGTTGTGTTCCTTGACTGGGAGTAAAACAGGTGACCCTTCTATGCATGGGAGGGTGCTCCAAACAATTGAGCCACACTAGTCAGGGGCAGAATTAAGTTTAAAGCAAGCCACAGCCGGGAAATAGCCATTCACTTTGTGTGTGTGTGTGTTTGTGTGTGTGCGTGTGTGTGTGTGTGTGTGTGTGTGTGTCTAAGAAAAGTATATTTTATCCAAGTAAGGAAGCCTGGACTGACTCTCACCAGCCACGGATAGTGAATATTAGTCACCCAAGATAATCAAGGTACTTTTTTTATTGGTACCAATGACTGGTTGTGTGTCATCAAGCAGGTTTAAAAAGGTCTGTCTCCATTACACTTGTGAGAGGCTTTCTTCCACGATAAAACATAGAGAAATTGCCTTCTCCACCGGTGGACATTTTTCTGTGAAGCAACAATGCCGATGATGACAAAAACCCTCTTGCAACCCTAAGGGACCTAACGTTATGTTGAGAGTGACAAGGACACAGATGGAAGGGAACCAGATTCTAGCTAAACGTTATCTGCCATAAAGTCAGCCTTCACACGTTTTACTGTTACCTCCTCACCGTTGAAGCATTATTAAAATGTTGGTTACTGAAAAATCAGCTCATTAATGTGCTCATTTTGGCACTCCTACTTTCTCATCAGTTTTGTTCCAAAGAAAAGTATGATGAAGGTCTACTCTAATTGTAATGATACTACATAAAATCTTTTTGTTACATTACCATAATCTGTAAGGTATCTGAAGAATTCAGGAGACAATGTAATATAAATTTACTTTTCATTTCAGATAGCTTCTTAAAATTAACAATGGAGAAAATTGCAATAATAATAATGATTACAAAAGTAATTTCACAAAAAGTTTTAACCTTCTGTAATAATTTAACTATTATAGAGTTGGCTAAAATACACAAACTTTTATTAATGCAACAAATATGTTTATATTATTTTAGGGAACACCATAACTTTTTTGTGGGATTTTATTGCTTATTATAATTACTCATAGCAATATTCATCATATGTTTTCATTTAAAATTGAGACCTTAAATATGACTTTTAATTATAAATGATCATTATCTGGTCCTAGTGTTATCTTGGAAGTCTCCTTAAGAATAATTATTAACATCAAGATAAATTTGAAAGTTTAGAATATTTTTCACTAGGTGCATTATGAATATATATAAATTATACTATAGAGACTTATTTTTTTTATTCTAATTTCATAATAGTGAAAACTAATTTCAGAGACCTCACATCATTAGCATCATGCAACTAAAGGGGCAAGAGAGAAAATTCTACTCCCATTCTATGTCATTATTCTGGTGTGGGTTAGCTCCATGGGTATCTGGCTTACTCTGGTTAAGACTAAATCCCAGGAATAGTTCAGAGGTGAAGATCAGTGAGAGGTCTAACAAAGAACAATAAGCAAAAGCTACCAGAATAGTTTAAGGTTCTGAAATCAGAAATGTGATGGATTCTTCTTAATAAGACTGTCAGATTTGTCATAGAGTCAATAAATAGAATATTCTGGAAACTTAAGGGTTTTCAGTATTATTGGAGTATAAGATTCATGAAGCACTACAAAATGGCCCATGTTTATCATTTTTGGACTATTACAGTGACAATTTCATCTCCTATAAAAGAGGAGAATGAAGAGATGAGTAAGGTGAAAGATTCCAGGCCAACCAGGTCATGGATGTGTTGCATAGGATGGTAACAAGCTTGGGTTTATGTTCTAAACTATTCAGAGGTATTGAACATCTAATAAGCACAGGAATTAAATGACCATAGTTTCATTTTTAACAGGCCACTCTGGACTTTTAGGGAAAATAAAACTGACGTAAGCTCAGAGTGAGGGAGATTGTCACTACAGGACAAGACGTTAGTTACATGGAAGTTGCAGCCACTCTTATAATAAATGAGCAGGACCTGGAAGAGGAAGAAATAAAGGAGTAGGTGGGAGAAAAACTTATGTGACAAAACTGGCGGCATTACTAAAATTGCTGAATATGGTGTTAATACAGAAGAAAACTCTAGGGCTGAAAAATGGAGTGCTCTGGAATCTTGACCGTCAGCATTTTGGTTACACACATGTTGCTGGCTTGTATGACTAAGTGGCAAAACTGTGACCAAGGGGGAGAATTATGGGGAAAAAACACATATATAATTATATAGTTGGATAGTGCAGGTGCCTGCGTAGCAATCATATTCTCTAAGGAAAAGATATGAAACAAGGGAAACCCCTTAGGCTGATAAAGAATAGTCAAGAATATCTATTAAGAAACCCAGGAGAAGGATTCAGAAGATACGAGAGAAGAGAGGATATGGAGAAATACAGCCACGCACTGCCTAACTAACAGGGATACATGCTGAGGAATGCTTCATTAGATGATCTTACCATTGTGCGGACATCATAGAGGGCACTTGCACAAACCTAGATGGTATAGCCTACTGCACATTGAGGCTAGATGGTATAGCCCAGTAGTCGGCAAACTGCGGCTCACGAGCCACATGCGGCTCTTTGGCCCCTTGAGTTTTTAGCAAAGGCCAGCTTAGGAGTACCCGAATTAAGTTAATAATACTGTACCTACCTATATAGTTTAAGTTTAAAAAATTTGGCTCTCAAAAGAAATGTCAATCGTTGCACTGTTAATATTTGGCTCTGTTGACTAATGAGTTTGCCCACCACTGGTATAGCCTATTGCTCCCAGGCTACAAGCCCTTATACTACAGTGCTATCCAAAACAATACAAGATTAAAGCACAAGAGAAAACAACACAGTCAGGAAGCCTGGTGAACACCAGATGCATGAGGCTGCTGCTTGTGCAACACAGCATAGTATTCTACAGCGAACTTTTCTATAAGTAGAGTATACTCTAGAACAGTGTTTCCCAAACTTTTGACATATGTGTACCCCTTCTCTAATTTTCATAATGCTGAGTACCCCTCGTTAAAAAAAAAGGATGTATTATAATAACAATCAAAATATATTTAATTTTTTCTTTTTTTGGTACATACACAAAATAATAAATGAAAAATAAAGTGATTCATAATAAAATATAAATACAAGCTGTATTATAAATAACATTTATTTGCACACCGGACCATTTCACGCCTCACAAGACTGTCTTGACTTGACTCATGAGAATGTAGAATTAGGCGCAGCTAAGCACGGTGCAGTGCATATCCCCACCAAACTCTTCCCGTACCCCTGGGGGTACTCATACCACACTTTGGGAAACACTGCTCTAGAATAATGATAAAAATATAGTGTAGTAAATAGACAGTAACATAGTTGTTTAGTAACAAGCACTGCATGCTGTATAATTGCATGTGCTTTACTTTTTTATACAGCGGGAAGCACAGGAGGTGTGTTTACACCAGCATCACCACAAACACATGCATCGTGCATTGTGCTACAACGCTATGACAACTACAAAGTCACTAGGCCATAGGAACTTTTCAGCCCCATTATAATCTTCAGGATCACCACGGCATATGCTGTTATCAATGGAAACTGTTATGTGGTACATGACTGTATCAGCATTACTGCAATCAACAGGGACAGTGAATAAATTGAAGCTTGTCAAGCATGCATTGTGTTCAATAATTTATGTTATCCTCTAGGGGGGGAAATGGAGTTCTCTGAAATCTTGGCAGTCACCATTGGGATTAGGAAAATAAAAAATGATCTTTTGTGGGTTGTAGTTGTTTTTTTTACATTATTTTTAAGAACTTTTATTTGTGCTTTTGGTATCTGTTGTTGTTATTTAGTGGGACTTCAGTAAGTGAAGCTTTGGAAGCAGGCAGGCTGTTCTAACATGGCTTATATTCCAGACAGAATCCCTAGGAAAGGCCGCTGCCACCCCTTCACCTTTGTACTTCATTGGCTAGAGAAATATGCTTGAGGCTAACTGACTGGGAATTAACAGAGTGGTTGTGTTTTGACCATCTTAGTTTAAGATGTATTTTGGCCCTAGTTGGTTTGGCTCGGTACATAGAGGGTCGGCCTGCAGGCTGAAAGGTCCCAGGTTCGATTCCAGTCAGGGTCACATGCCCGGGTGGTGTGCTCCCTCCACAGTAGGGAGCCTCCAGGAGGCAGCTAATCAATGACTATCTCTCATAATTGATGTTTCTGTCTCCCTCTCACTCTCCCTTCTTCTCTGAGATCAATAAAAATATTTTTAAAATAGAGAAAAAGATGCATTTTGGACATTCAAGAGAAGTTTATGACTGGGCAATTGGATATACGGCTTTGGCACTAAGAAGAGGTCCATGTTAGAGGTAATAATTTCTAAATTATAAGCTAATCAGTGGTAAGTGACATACTAGAGGCCTGGTGTACAATATTTCTGCACTCGAGGCAGAGGGGTGGGAGAGTGTCCCTCAGCCTGGCCTGTGACCTTTAGCTGTCCAGGGGTCCTTGGGGGATGTCTGACTGTGGGGAGCAGGCCTAAACTGCAGTCGGGCCATCCTTAGCACTGCAGAGGAGGCAGGAGGGGCTCCCAACCACTGCTGCACTCACCAGCCCTCAGCCTGGCTTATGGCTGAGTGGTGCTCCCCCTGTGAGAGCAAACTGACCACCAGAGGGCAACTCCTACTTTGAGCATCTGGCCCCTGGTGGTCAGTGTGTGTCATATTACGCTATTATTCTGTTGTTCAGTTGATTTGCATGTTAGTCTTATATTATATAGGATAGATATGCATAGCGCATGGACATGGGCAGTGGGTTGGTGAAGAGCTGGAGGAGGTGAATGGGTAGGAGTGGGAGGAGGGGAGTAAATGGGAGACATCTGTAATAGTATCCTATCTAATAAAAGAGAAATATGCAAATTAACCATCATTCTGCTACACTCACAAGCCATGACCACCAACCAATCAGAAGCAAATATGCAACCAAGATGGCTGTGTCCATGGAGAGAGCAGGAGGTTTGGATTTCCTTGGCAATGAAGGAAGCCAAGCTTTCCACAAACCCTGGCTGGCCCAGGCCTCCACTTAAGGCTACAAAGTTTTAATTATAGAAGATAAATAAATCCCAACAAAAATGGCAGCAGTCATGGAGCTGGAGAGAGCAGGAGGCTTGAGTTTCCCCTGGCAATGGAGGAAGCCAAGCTCCCACAGCCCTGGCCTGCCTTGGTCTCTGCTCAAGGCTACAAAGTTTCAATTATAGAAGATAAGTCCCAGAAACCAGGGCCTCCACTTGGGTTGTCAGGGGGCGTGGCAGTCCTGCAAACCAACACAGACCCCTCACCCAGGCTGCCCCATGCCCCAAGGGAACCCCCACCCTGATCCAGGACACCCTCTAGGGCAAACCAGCTGGCTCCCACCCATGCACCAGGCCTCTATCCTATCTAATAAAAGAGTAATATGCAGATTGACCATCACTCCAACACACAAGATGACTGCCCCCCTAAATGGTCAAAGATCCTGCCCCCATGTGGACACAAGATGGCCACCACAAGATGTCCAGCAGGGGAGGGCAGTTGGGAGGGATCAGGCCTGCAAAGGAGGGCAGTTGGGGGCAATCAAGCCTGCAAGGGATGGCAGTTAGGGGTGACCAAGATAGCAGAGAAGGAAGTTCGGGGCAAGCATGTTGGCAGGGGAGTGGTAAGGGAGTGATAAGCTGGCAGGCAGATGCAGTTAGGGGCAATCAGGAAGGCAGGCAGGCGAGTGGTTGGGAACCGGCAGTCCTGGATTGTGAGAGGGATGTCCGACTACCCGTTTAGGCCTGATCCTATTGGGATTGGGCCTAAATGGGCTGGCTGACATCCCTTGAGGGGTCCCAGATTGGAGAGGGTGCAGGCTGGGCTAAGGAACACTGCCCCTCTCCCATGCACGAATTTCGTGCACTAGGCCTCTAGTCAACAATAAAATATAACAAAAAACCAAATTCTTGATTCTAATATGTTTTATTAATTTATGTTTATCCTTTCACTAATATTTATTATATGAATTGTGGTATCTGTATATTGATTTAGAAACTGGAAGTAAAATGTATCTTTGCCCTTGTAAAGTTGGATATGCTCAGAAGGTATAGAACTTTAATATGCAAAAGATTCCCTATGTCTCTTAAGAAACAAAATTGATAGCGACCTGTCAAGTTCACAAGCTATGTTACAATACCAATATCAAAATGAGTTTGAATCCCAGCTGAGAGTTAAATAGTGTTGGAAAAATGGAACGGCAGTAAATAGGACATTAGCTATACTTGGTCTACTGCTGGGTTCAGATATTGAAAGTGAAATAGAAGATAAATCAAGTATAATTTTTCTAAATGCGTTTGGCCTAACTGGAGAAAAATCTTTTTTAAAATGTTGAATATACATAAACAAAATTTGCCATCTTAACCATTTTAAAAGTTTACAAGTCAGTGGGTTTAATGTTACAATGTCTTACAGCCATCACTACTCTACATTTCTAAACATTCATTGCCGAATCTCAGTAAACATCAAAGAGTAATTCCCCATTCTCTCCTCTCTCCAGATCTACTTTCTGTCACTATGAATCTGCTCATTCTTATATTTTATATAGGTGAAAACACACCATAGCTGTCCATTTGTGCCTGGCTTATTTCACTTAGCATTGTGTTTTCAAGGTTCATTTATGTTGCAGCAGGTATCAGAATTCCATTTCTTTTTATAGCTAAATAATATTCTTCTGGATATAAAAAACCATGCTTTGTTTATTCCATTTGTCTGCTGATGGGTACTGGGTTATTTCTACCTTGTAGCTATTATAAATAGTGCTGCAATAAATAGTGGTCTACAAGTATCAGTTTGAATTCGTTTTTGTTTGTTTTTTTTAATATTTTTTATTGATATTTTACAGAGAGGAAGGGAGAGAGATAGAGAGCTAGAAATGTAGATGAGAGAGAAACACCGACCAGCTGCCTCTTGCACACCCCCTACCGGGGATGTGCCCGCAGCCAAGGTACATGCCCTTGACCGGAATCGAACCTGGGACCCTTCAGTCCGCAGGCCGACGCTCTACCACTGAGCCAAACCGGTTTCGGCTGAATTCGTTTTCAATTACTTTGGGTGTATGCCTATATTAAAACTGCTGGGCCATATGATGATTCTATGTTTTAATTTTTGAAGAGTCACCATCCTGTTTTCCATAGCAGCTAAACCATTTTACATTCTCACTGTCCATGTATGAGGGACCCAGTTTGTCTACATGTTCAACACCTATTTTCCTTTTGTTTTAATTACAGCCATCCTGGTAGGGATGAAGTGGTAGCTCATTATGGTTTTTATTTGCCTTTTCCTAATGACTAATGATGATGAGCATCTTTTCATATACTATTGACATTTTTAAATCTTTTTTTCACAAGTTTCTGTTCAGGTCCTGAGCTTCCATTATCAAGGAGGTTGTTTTTCTTTTTGTTATTGAGTTTTAGGAGTTCTTAATATTTACTGGATATAAAACTCTCATCAAATATGTGGTTTATAAATATTTTATTTCATTCTTTATATTATCCTCTTACTTATTTGATCATGTCCTCTGATGCCAAAAGTTTTTAATTTTGATTAAGTCAAATCTGCCTTTATTCTTCACAAGCTAGTGTCTGGTGTCAGATAAAAGAATCCATGTGCCAAAGCGAAAGTCCTCTAAGTATTGTTCTAAGTGTTTTATGGTTTAGCTTTTATATTTCTTTATTCATTTTGATGTACTTTTTTTTATTTATTGTAAGAGGTAGGGCTTCAATTTTATTATTTTTCATGTGGAAATTCAGTTCCAGCACCTTATGTTGAAAATATTATTCTCTCTCTATTGAGTGGACTTGACATCTGTGTCATAAATCAATTGCACGTAGACATGTGGGTTTATTCGGATTCTCAATTCTATTCCATTGGTATATATATCTATCCTTATGCCAGTACTATATTTTTTTGATTACTCTAGTTTTATAAGTTTTGAAAGTTCTCATTCTTATATTTTATTTAGATAAAATTTGTGAGTCGTTCAATTTGTCCTTTTTTAGAAGATTTTTTGGTTTGTTTGTTTTTCTTTTTGGGGACACTTATAATTTCAAATGGATTTGAGGTTCATTGTTTTAAATTTCTGCAAAAAAAAGGCTATTGTATTTTGATAAGGGTTGTATTAACTCTCTATATTACCTTGTGTATTATTGGCAGTGTATTTAAACATCTCTGTGCTGAAGCCTTATATTAAATGATTTCTTTTTCTTTAAAAATGAGTCTTTTGTAATTTATCTATTAGAGAAACATAGATTGACACGTTCCATTCCCTGGATCCATACGGAAATTCTAATGTGTCAAAACTAAGAAAAAATATACTGAACAAACTTATTTATGAGAGAAGAAGGAAACATTATTTGGTTTGTTGATTTATATCCTGTCATAGCTCAGCAATGTTGGATTTATACTTTCAACGGCCATTTTAAAAGCCATACATGTAGCTCTTTTATTCTCTCTGGAAAGTCTGTGCTTTATAGCAAAGGGCCTCAACATTTGTTTTTGAGTGTGACAGCCACAACAATTTTGAACGACTATAAAATAAATGTATGTCTTCGCAAGGGGAGAGGACTAGTGATTTTTTCTATAGGAGGTAACTTCTATTTTAATGAAAAAGTTAAGTAGCATAAAAGAGGGAGAATGTCAGTGGTCAAAACACAGGCTCAGGATTCCTGCATTTGAATCGCAGTTTCACTGTTTATGGGCAATTTACTAAACATCTCTCTGCTTCTGTCATCTTACCTAAGAAATCAGGATAATAGAAGTGATTTCAATTAGTTTTCATGAAATTTAAATTAATTTATATTTTCAATATACATAGTAAGTATTTAGCAAAGGTTAACTATTATATATAAATAATAATGTATAATATCATTTCACTTTATAAAAAACACTAGAGGCCCAGTGCATGAAATTTTGTGCCTATGGGGAGGTATCCCCTCAGCCCAGCCTGCATCCTCTCCAATCTGGGACCCCTTGGGGATATCCAACTGCAGGTTTAGGCCCGATCCCAGGGATGGGGCATAAACCGGCAGTCAGGCATCCTTCTTACAATCCTAGCCTGCTGGCTCCTAATCTCTTACCTGCCGGCCTTCCTGGTCACCCCTAACTGCCCCCCTCCCAGCCTGGTCACCTCTTACTATCCCCACCACCCGCTGGTCTGGTCGCCCCACCTAGCCTGCTGTTCAGTTGTTTGGTCATCCCTCACTAACCCCCTGCTGGCCTGGTCATAGGCAGCCATCTTGTGAGGATGTGAGGGTTAATTTGCATATAACCTCTATTATATAGGATTTTAACATATTATTAGTCCCCTTTCACAGATAAAAGAACGAAAATTCACAAATTGTGACATACTGAGGGCATATTATAAATCAAAACCTATAAAGTTTTACTTACACAGGAAAAATAAGTTCTAGAGATCTGCTGTACAGCATTGTGCTTATAATTAATAATAATGTATATCAAACATTTTATTAAGAAGATAGCTTTCATGTTATCTGTTCTTGTCTCACACAAAGATAAAAACCTATAAAAACAATTTATATTAAAACCAAATACTTGTTTTGTAAACCTATATTCTTTCCACAAGAGCAAACTGATTCCTCTTGATATTAAAATTGAACAGTAAGAATATAGAATAAAATTATAACAGAAGATAAATTGAAATAATGAATTTTTACAATAATCTGCAGGAAGTTAAATCCCTATTCCTTCTGTTCATATATTTTTTCTTTCTGGTTTTCAGTAGAGAGAAGTTGAATTACTGGTTGTGAAATTTATGCATTGGTTGGCAATCTGTTGAATGTGGAATCGTATGTAACATTTGCACTACTCTGATTTCATTATAAATAATCACAATTTATACTAAGACCCATAACTGTGGATGCAAGCACATCAACAATAAGCTATCCTTGCGTATCTGCTTTTTATATGAATAATTCTTGATTACTGAACTCATAATTTAAGGAAATTTATTATTCATTTTTGGAACCCTATAAGCATAAGTAAAAATGAAAGATAGCATTGACTTTTAAAAAGATTTATCAGTACAACTTAGAACAATATAAAATATGTTAATAAACCTATTAATTGAACTTAATGAACCAATTATCTAGTTAGTAAATATATGTCCATGCATGAACTTTACTATTATTATTAACAACTATAATCAGAGGCATTTAAGACATTCTGATTGATGTCATGGCTTTGAATTAGATGTGAAAGAAATGATAAAGATTGGGAAAGTGATTTCCATTTCCTTCAAACAGATGTCAATTGAAAGAAAACAGTATTAGCACTATGTAATCAGAATAACAAACACTGAGGCATCAAACACATGCACACAGGACTCAAAGTTCAATAATAAAGCATATTTTTTAAATCATGGCATTAAATATAATTTTACATATTGGTAATATCTACATACTTGCACCGGAGTTGCACATGATAGCTGAGATTATACCTGTGCTGAAAGGATTATTGGTGTTTCTGAACTCTATTTAAAAGGATGCTTAGATTTGTCATTAGTCACTTAAGGTAGTAAATGAAGTTCAATTAAATTATTCATAAGTTCAGCAGTTTAGTAAATAATTATTAAATGTCCATTCCACTCCAGACACTATACTAACTATTGAAAATACAAGTACTTAGAATAAGACCTTGGAATAATATTCTGAGACCAAGCATATTAGACTCAACAGGCATAATCACAAAGATAAATGAAGTTAGTTTGATATAATTCAGAATAAGACTTTAGAATAACAGCCTAATATTAAACTAAACTGGCACAATAAAAAAGAAAAATGAAGTTATTCTGATATTACTTGGTCTAGTCAAGTACTAATGGCAGTTCATTTTAAAAAATGCAGCTAAAATTATTATCAAACTTCTTTTAATAGGCTTTATTCTTTAGAGCATTTTTTTTCAATTCACAGCAATATTAATCAGAAGGAGTACAGGGAGGAGGAGAAAATGGCGGAAGAGCAGATGGGCGGTTTCTGAGTCTTGTCCCGAGGAAGAGAGAGAAAGCAGCTGAGGATCGCGCTAGGAGTGCTCGTCAACAAGCCAGGAGACTAGCAAACACCAGAGGAAATTTGGGGTCTGCTGATTAGGGAGCCACCAACAGCTGACCACCCACAGCTGGGTCCCTTACCGGAGATACTTGCCGGCGCTGACGGGAAATCTCGCCATCTTGGAAGGGAGGAGGTTCTAGTCGGAGGCCTGATTATCCCCAGCCCCAAGGAACACCAAATGAACATAGTCGGCGCGAACCCTTGATCGCAGAGGAGCTCAGATTTCGCAGCGATCCGGTGGGTGAGTTCCCCTCGGACCGGTAGTTCTGACCGAGTTCCACTCGGCGCAGCAACACCCTCCCCCCCCCCCCCCCCCCCTGCGCACCAGCCGCGCGGCGCACAGAGGCTGAGGGACTGGGACCAGTAGTTCTGACTGAGTTCCACTCGGTGCAGCAACACCCCCCCCCCCCTGCGCACCAGCCGCGCGGCGCACAGAGGCTGAGGGACTGGTCGTGGATTTACTTCTCAGCTGGAGGCGCGCATGTCTGTGGACAGGGCTCCTAAGACTAGGGATATCTAAGGAGCAGCACAGCTGGATCTGAGTCCAAGAAGTAGCCGCAGAATTACAGGGGAGTGCAGCCAGCTCCGGACCGCCCCACCCCCAGCCATCAAAGACACAGAGAAGAGGAAAAAGCTAGAAAGGCCTTAGAGTCCTGGAAGTCATCCAGAAACACTGCCACCCAGAGGCTAAAGCACATAGGGTCTCTAGATTGGCTTAAAAATCAGGTCTTGTAATCAACACGGAGGAACGGTGAAACACAGTGAACTGCCACTACCGCCCAGACTGGGAACAGGCGTGCGAGACATAGCAACACAGAAAGTGAATGACCTTCATGACTGCAAATTTTGTTTAATTTTTAATTTTCAATTTTTATTTTTTTTAACTGTTGAATTTTTGTTTTTTACCTACTTTAATTGCAAAGTTTACTCAAGAAATTTTTTTCATCTGCCATCACTAGATTTTACCTTTTTAATTAATTCATTTTTATAGGTAATCAACATTATTACTACTACTATTTTACCTTTTTTATCTTTTTTATCTTATTTTCTTTTGTTTATTTTTATTACTACTTTTTAAGTGTCATATTATAATCCTTTTTTTTGCTTTCTATTTTTTTTTTTCCTTTTTCCTCTATTTCATTTTTTCTCTATTTCCTCCTTCGGGATTACTAATCTAAAAACTATTCATACCTTGCCTTCTCCAACGCTCTATTCTATCTCAAACCTACCTTTATGACATCTCTCTATTCCTAACCCTTTACCTTTGGTGTCCTGCTTATCTTAACCCTTTACTGCTATAGATTTTCCTTACTCTTTCTGTTTACCCTCTCCAAAATTTTCACCTGTCCTGTGTATATATAATTCCCAACCCCCTGCTCCAATCCCATTCACACCTACCTTGCCACTGCCCCCCCACCAAAAAAAAAAAAAAAAAAAGCCTTCTCTCTACCCCTTTGTTGTTGTATGTTGAATGCTAACTATATCAAAGGTTTATGCTTTTTTGTGTGTGTGTAAGATTGGTTTGCTTATTCTTTTTATTGGATTGTATGTTCCTGTTATCTGGGTTCTAGACACCTTTATTGGAGGATGTTAATATTGCAAACACATTTCTGTCCAGTGCCTTGTGTGTTGTACCTGGTTGTGTTGTATTTTGTGCCTTTAAATCAAAGCAGGAGGGAGAGAACTACGTTACCAGGCACCCTATAAAGAGAGATCATGGGGAGACTAAGAAACAACCCGCCTGTGAAAGAAAATCAACCATCACCAGAAAATGAAGTAAACGAGTTAGAGGCAAGCAACCTACCAGAGCAAGAATTCAGAGTAATGATCATAAATTGGCTAAAAAGAATGGAAGACAAATTTGACAATATGAATAAGACCCAAGAGGAAATGAAGAAGACCCAAGAGGAAATGAAGGTGACCCAAGAGGAAATGAAGGTGACCCAAGAAGAAATGAAAAATGACATCGCTACTATGAAGAACTCAATAGAAAGCATCAAGAGTAGACTAGATGAAGCAGAAGACCGCATCAGTGAGCTAGAAGACAAAATGGAAAAAAATACCCAATTACAGCAGTTGCTAGAAAAAAAAATTAAAAAACAGGAGGAGAGCCTAAGGGAGCTTTGGGACAATACAAAACAAAACAATATTAGAATAATAAGGGTTCCAGAAGGAAAGGAAACTGAGCAAGATATGGAAAAAGTATTTCAAGAAATAATGACAGAAAACTTTCCTGAGATAGAGAAGAAAAAACCAACACAAATCCAAGATGCTCGAAGGGTCCCCAACAAAATGAACCCCCAAAGATCAACACCCAGACACATTATAATTAAACTGGCAAAAAACATCGACAAAACCAGAATCTTAAAAGCAGCCAGAGAGAGACAGAAAGTTACATATAAAGGAAACCCCATCAGACTAGCAACTGATTTCTCAACAGAAACTCATCAGGCCAGAAGGGAATGGGATGACATATACAAAGTCATGCAAAGGAAGGGTCTGAACCCAAGAATACTGTACCCCGCAAGGCTGTCAATCAAAATTGAAGGTGTAATCAGGAGCTTCACCGACAAAAACAGACTTAAGGAATTTATCTCCAACAAACCAGCAATGCAAGAAATGCTAAAGGGTCTACTGTAATAATAAAGAAATAGGAAGTGAAGAAGGAACACAGGGGGATAGAATAAAAATGGCATCAAATACCTACCTTTCAATAATTACATTAAATGTAAATGGTTTAAATGCTCCAATTAAAAGACATAGGGTAACAGAATGGATAAGAAAGCAAAACCCATTCATCTGCTGTCTACAAGAAACCCACCTCAGAAAAACAGATGCCCACAGACTGAAGGTGAAAGGATGGAAAAAGATTTTCCAGGCAAACGGAAACGAAAAAAAAGCTGGGGTAGCAATACTTATATCTGACAAACTAGATCTCAAAGTGAAGGACATAACAAGAGATAAGGAAGGCCACTTCATAATACTAAAGGGTGTAATCCAACAAGAAGAAATAACCCTGGTAAACATATATGCACCCAATTTGGGAGCACCCAAATACATAAAGAAACTGCTGGAGGACATTAAGGGACAGATTAATAGCAATGCTATCATAGTAGGAGATTTTAATACTCCATTGTCACCTCTGGACAAATCATCTAAACAAAAAATCAGTAAAGAAACGTCAATTCTAAATGACGTATTAGACCAGATGGAATTAATTGACATCTTCAGAACATTTCATCCCAAAGCCACAGAATATACATTCTTCTCAAGTGCACACGGGTCATTCTCAAAGATAGACCACATATTGGGACATAGGCAAAGTCTCTTCAAATTCAAGAAGATAGAAATCTTATCAAGCATTTTCTCAGATCACAGTGCCATAAAATTGGAAATCAACTACAATAATAATAAGCCAAAGAAATTAAACACATGGAGACTAAATAGCATGCTATTGAACAAAGACTGGGTTACCAGAGAAATCAAGGAAGAAATCAAAAACATCATGGCAACTAATGACAATGAAAACACAACAATCCAAAATCTATGGGACACAGTAAAAGCTGTTTTGAGAGGGAAGTTCATATCCCTACAAGCCTATTGCAAAAAACAAGAAAGAATGGTAACAAATTATCTTACCCTACAACTCAAACAGTTAGAAAAAGAACAGCAAGAAAGGCCCACTGTAAGCAGAAGGAAGGAAATAATAAAAATCAGAGCGGAGATTAACGACATAGAGACCAAAGACACAATACATAAGATCAACAAAACCAAGAGCTGGTTCTTTGAAAGGATTAACAAGATCGATGAGCCTCTAGCCAGGCTAACCAAGAAACAAAGAGAGAGGACCCAAATAAACAAAATTAGAAATGAAAGAGGTGAAATAACAACAGACCCCGCCGAAATACAAAGGATTGTTACAAAATACTATGAACAACTCTATTCCAACAAACAGGACAACCTGGAGGAAATGGACATATTCCTAGAAAAATACAACCTTCCAAAACTCAATCAGGAAGAATCTAAAAATCTCAATAGACCAGTAACTTGGGAAGAAATTGAAGCAGTCATCAAAAAGCTTCCAGCAAACAAAAGCCCAGGGCCAGATGGCTTCACAGGAGAGTTTTACCAAACATTCAAGGAAGAACTAAAACCTATCCTCCTCAGACTTTTCCAAAAAATTCAAGAGGAAGGAACACTGCCAAACTCCTTTTATGAAGCCAGCATCACCCTAATACCAAAACCAGATAAAGACAACTCAATGAAAGAGAATTACAGGCCAATATCCCTCATGAACATAGATGCCAAAATCCTCAACAAAATTCTAGCAAATCGGCTCCAGCAGTACATCAGGAAGATCATACACCATGACCAAGTAGGTTTTATACCAGGAATGCAAGGATGGTACAATATTCGCAAATCAATAAACGTGATACATCACATAAACAAATTGAGAGATAAAAATCATATGGTCATATCTATCGATGCAGAAAAGGCATTTGATAAAATCCAACACCCTTTCCTGATAAAAACTCTCAACAAGGTGGGAGTACAAGGATCATACCTCAACATAATAAAAGCTATATATGAGAAACCCACAGCCAACATCATGCTCAATGGGCAAAAACTAAAACCATTCCCTCTAAGAACAGGAACAAGACAGGGATGCCCACTCTCACCACTCCTCTTTGACATAGTACTGGAAGTACTCGCCATCGCAATTAGACAAGAAGAGGAAATAAAAGGCATCAAAATCGGAAAAGAAGAAGTAAAGCTGTCACTATTTGCAGATGACATGATATTGTACATAAAAAACCCAAGAGACTCCATCAAAAAGCTAATAGACTTAATAAACGAATTTGGCAATGTAGCAGGATACAAAATAAATGCCAAGAAATCAATGGCATTTCTCTACACCAATAGTGAACTTACAGAAACAGAGACTAAAAAAGCAATCCCGTTTACCATCGCACCAAAAAAATTAAGATACCTAGGAATAAACTTAACCAAGGAGGTAAAAGACCTTTATGCAGAAAACTACAGGACACTGAAAAAAGAAATAGAGAAAGATGTAAACAGATGGAAGAACATACCATGTTCATGGATTGGTAGAATCAACATCATCAAAATGTCCATACTTCCCAAAGCAATATATAAGTTCAATGCACTCCCCATGAAAATACCATGGACATACTTCACAGACCTAGAAAGAACTCTCCAAAAATTCATTTGGAACAATAAAAGACCCCGAATAGCCTCAGCAATCTTAAGAAATAAGAGTAAAGTAGGAGGAATCTCAATACCAGATTTCAAGCTGTATTACAAAGCAACTGTTCTCAAAACAGCCTGGTACCTGCACAAGAACAGACATATTGATCAATGGAATAGATTAGAGAATCCAGACATCAACCCAAATCAATATGCTCAATTAATATTTGACAAAGGAGGCACGAACATACAATGGAGTCAAGACAGTCTTTTTAATAAATGGTGTTGGGAAAACTGGTCACATACATGCAAAAGAATGAAACTAGATCACCAACTTACACCATACACAAAAATAAACTCAAAATGGATACAGGACTTAAACATAAGACGGGAAACCATAAAAATACTAGAGGCATCCACAGGAAGCAAAATCTCAGACATATGCCTAAAGAACTTCTTCACTGATACTAACCCTAGGGCAATGGAAGCTAAAGACAAAATAAACAAATGGGACTACATCAAAATAAAAAGCTTTTTTACGTCAAAAGAAACCATCAACAAAACAACAAGAAAACCCACTGTATGGGAGAACATATTTGCAAACGATATCACTGATAGAGGTTTAATCTCCAACATCTACAGACAGCTTATACAACTCAATAAAAGGAAAATGAATGAGCCAATTAAAAAATGGGCAATGGACCTAAATAGAATCCTCTCAAAAGAAGACAGAAGGAAGGCCAAGAGGCACATGAAAACATGCTCCAAGTCACTAATTATCCGAGAGATGCAAATCAAAACAACAATGCGGTACCATCTCACACCTGTCAGAATGGCCAACATCAACAAAACAACAAACAACAAATGTTGGCGAGGTTGTGGAGAAAAAGGAACCCTCGTGCACTGCTGGTGGGATTGTAGGTTGGTGCAACCACTGTGGAAAACAGTATGGAGCTTCCTCAAAAAACTGAAAATGGAACTCCCATTTGACCCAGTAATCCCACTACTAGGAATATACCCCAAGAAACTAGAAAGACCAATCAGAAAGGATATATGCACCCCTATGTTCATAGCAGCACAATTTACAATAGCTAGGACTTGGAAACAGCCTAGGTGCCCGTCAGCAGATGAATGGATCAGAAAACTATGGTACATCTACACCATGGAATACTATGCTGCCATAAAAAGGAAGGAATTCTCATCATTTGCAGTAACTTGGATGGAATTGGAGAGCATCATGCTGAGTGAAATAAGCCAGTCAATGAAAGAGAAACACTACATGACCTCACTCATTTATGGATAGTAAAGATCATTATAAACGAATGAACAGAAAGATTGATATAGTGACAGTAAAACAACAGGCAGTCTGTCAAATGACAGCGGGGGGGGGGGGGGGTAGGGAGATCTGGGGGAGATAAGAGATCAACCAAAGGACTGGTATGCTTGCATATAAGAATAGCCAATGGACACAAAACTCTGGGGAGGGAGGGCATATATTGGGGGGGGGGGCAATGATAAGCTATGTATACAGATAATACCTTAATAAAAAAAAAAAAAAAAAAACCAAAAAAAAAAAAAAAAAAAAAAAAAAAGAAGGAGTACAGGATTGTCAAAATTGTTATTCTCTATTGTAAATTGCTTTATTTATGTTTTGAAAATCATTTATTTTATCTCTAAAATGTAATTACTTTTCCTGTGCTACTAAGTTATTCTTTAAACTTTAAGCCGAGTTAATTCCTACTTAGTTTCACTGAAATTATATGCTGGCGTAATATTTTAATAAGTGGTTAACCATTAATTATTAAGTAGTTAATTATATTTTTCAGTGAGTACATGATATACAATTCAATAAGTAACATTTAGACAATTGAATAAAAATGAGGGTGGAAAATTAAGTTCATAAATCATATCCTTGCTCCAAATAAATTTCTAACTAACTATTTACAATTATAGAGAAAAACTATGAAAACAGTATAAGGAATGTAGAATCGTATATTAGAAAAGTAATCTAAGGGTAGAGAATTTATTCCTAAGCAAAATACAAAGTTAAAAAGCTATGCCCTAGCTGGTGCTGCTCAGTGAATAGAACATCACCCCATGCACGAAAGGGTCTCCTCCGGTTTGATTCCTGATCAGGGAATGTACCTGGGTTGCAGGTTCATCCCCAGGACAGGTTGGGGGTCATGTGGGAGGCAACCGATTGATGTGTCTCTCTCATCAGACACATTGATGTTTCTCTCTCTCTCACCTTCCCACTCTCTCTAAAAATCAATGGAAAATATATCCTTGAGTGAGGATTTTAAAAAACAACAATAAGCTATTAAAGAAGAGTAAATACTACATTATATGTATATTATTTTCAAAAGTATTTCTATTTAAAAATGTCATAAATAAAGTTGTATATTTTAAATACAACTAAAAAAACTAAATAAAAATTATTTAGATTCTCTTTAACAAGACATGTCTTTTTTTTTCTTTTTAAAAAATATATTTTTATTGATATTTCACAGAGAGGAAGGGAGAGAGATAGAGAGCTAGAAACATCGATGAGAGAGAAACATTGACCAGCCGCCTCCTGCATACCCCCTCCTGCACACCCCCTACCGGGGATGTGCCCACAGCCAATGTACATGTCCTTGACCAGAATCAAACCTGGGACCTTTCAGTCCGCAGACCGACGCTCTATCCACTGAGCCAAACCGGTTTCAGCAAGACATGTCTTTTATAAAACTATCAGAAAGAGCAGGAGGATCTATGAAGATAATAAGTCTAACTATTTAAAAGATACTTTGGCAAAAATATAAAATTCAAGGGAAATAAAAATTCAATGATAGAATTGACAGACATAGATGACAATAAAAAATAGAAGTGATAAAGTATAAATTTATATAATGATATAAAAAGCACTCTCAAGATAAAAATGAAAAGTAATGGAAAACATGAGGGGAAAAACAACAATAAAAGCAGATGCAGAAACCAACTAACTTGCTAAATGATGTGTGCTCCCAACAATGAAAGAACTATCTAAAAGGAGGCACTAGCCAGACTGAAGATGAAAATAGCTTAACCAAGAAAGCAGGTGAAAAAAAGTCTTGGTATTCAGATAAAAGGGATTCACTATGTTTTAGCAAAGGGATTCCAGGGAAGGAGAATGGTTGATTTCCACAGATTGTTACCAAAGATAGCAATCTGGGTTCCTGCAAGTGATTTATAGCAACTGGTTATATTTATTATAGACTAGTAGCTCTGCGCACAAATCCATGCAAGTAGCTTGCTGCCACTTGCCTCAGCTAGCCACCAGCCCACCGCCTCTGGTAACTCTCTGCTGCTCATAGCTCACTGCCCCACCCTCCTGGAGCTCTCCACCTGCTGCCCTGCCCTCCTGGAGCTCCCCACCCAGGGCCCCACCCTCCTATAGCTCCTCCCGCCTCTCCCACATAGCTTTGGGCCCTGACCCCTCCTGTAGCTCTCCACCCCACCCTCCTGCTGATCTGCCATCTAGTCCTTCTTAAGCTGTTGGTTGCTACACCTCAGGGCATAACTGATAATTAGCATATTCCTCTCTTATTCTATAGGATAAAGGGTTGGTTTGCTGATAAAATTAGTTCAGAGTGTGGGCAGAGTTCTATTTTTATGCATCGTCTGGCCATTGTCCATGTGTATCCTCGGCCCCTTAGTACTGTGTTTGTCCCAAGTCCTGGATTGCTATGCCAAACCACTGACCCACTCTGACCGAATCAGTGCACGTCGTATCTCTGGCCATAACTACCCTCGGGCAAGATGTACACCGGGTGCATTACGTAAGTTCTCTCCCGTGGGGAGATTGCCCTTTACGTCTGTTTTTCAGAAATGCCCTCAGCGGAGCCCGGGCATACTGATCTAATCCAGCTCGGGGCACCTCTAGCATCTTGTGCAGAGTAATCTGCAGAAATAGCCTTCCCCCCTCAGCCAATTGGTCGCAGAGAACTTGCTGTGAGGTAGAGGGTCATTTTGTGAGAGAAAAAGAAATTTGTCCCGAGTGGGCATTTAGGCCACTTACCCATCAACTTATTTGTGCTATCAGGGCTTGCTTGAGCCCGATCATGAACACACCGCTAGGATACACCGCTGACCCTGGGGTGCTTGCTGCTGTGGGTGAACACGCCCATTTCCTAGGGGCCGAGTTTTAGTCTTTACTAGGCCCAGTAGCAAACTAGAAGCTGCATCTCGCAAGGTGAATGTGTATTTACAGAAGGTGATGTAGCCTTGCATCGAATCTCAGAGGCCTGTGGTGTGACTTTCCTGTAGGAGTTTACCACCGGTTTTCCTAACCTTCCTAAGTGCCACAGACACTCCACGCCTCACCAGATCTGCTGGTCCTTTGGCCCAATGCAACACAGATTGTATGAAAGCCTGTATCTGTAGCAGTTTTTGCTTGGCCTGGATCTCAATCAAAACAGGCGGCATTGCCCTAACCATTTTGGCTCAATGGATAGAACATCGGCCTGCAGACTGAAAGGTCCCAGGTTCGATTCCGGTCAAGGGCATGTACCTTGGTTTCAGACACATCCCCGGTAGGTGGTGTGCAAGAGGCAACTGATCCATGTTTCTCTCTCATCAATGTGTCTAACTCTCTATCGCTGTCCCTTCCTCTCTGTAAAAAAATAATAAATATATATTTAAAACAAACAAACAAAAAAAAACAGGTGACCTCTTTTTTTTTTTGCAGCTCCCTGGGGATTGGTCTGGTGTGGCATATCCAAATGAGGAAACTGCTTCCAAAACCTAAAGAGACCCGTTTATGTGTTCTCTTTCTTGGTGATAGGCAAGCAGCTGCAGCAAATTATCCTTCTGCCAAAAGGGACCATTCAACCTTCCCCAGAGGACAGTGCACCGAGGAATTTCACTTGGGGTGTCACAGCCCCAGATTTCTATGGCTCTTATGTCCCGCTCGCTGGCATGCTTGTTTCTTATCAAGGCGCTTAAAGTGGTTGCAACTTTCTACTCTCAAGATTTAAATATGTTATCAATATAATGCACTTGCATAAGGTCTGTGGATTAGACAGGTAGTTAAGACTCCTGTATAAAACATGACTGGGAGCCAGTGTATTTATTATACAACCTAAAGTAACACAGTGGGTGCATATTGCTGATATTGCTCATCCTGCTGAAAGGCAACTGTTCCCTGGGTTCTTTTGTATTTATTTTATTGTTGTATTATTATTATTTTTAAAATGTCTCACCTGAGGATATGGTTCCATTGATTTTTAGAGACAGGGACAAGAGGGAGGGAGAAAGAGGGAGAAAAAGGAGGGAGGGAAGGAGGGAGGGAAGGAGGGAGGGAAGGAGAGAGGGAGAGAAAGAAACATCAATTGGTTGCCTCCCATATTCACCCCAAATGGGGATCAAACCCACAGTCTAGGTGTGTGCCCTGACTGGAGTCAAAGCCACGGCCTGTTGTTGAATGGGATAATGCTCCAACCAACTGAGCCCCCAGTCAAGGCCCCTAGGATATTTTTTAACAAAAAAGTTTTCAGAATATGTTTACTCAAACAGTACATTCTGGAACTGAGGAAAATAACCACAGGGTGTGTTCAGGAATGTCCTAAACTACCATGAAATAGACTCAAGCCAGAACTCTATTAATTTCCTATGCTTCTTCTTTCTCATCTTAAAAAAAAGGGGGGGGGGGGCGGCTGTAACAATAACAGCTACTTTATACTGTTGTGAGATATGAATGAGATAACTTTAAGTGACATTTTTATTAAAATGTTGGCACCTGGTAGTAAGCCTAAAAATATTAGATATTATTTTTAAATGTAAGACTCATTAAAAATAGTTTTCCTGTCCTGGCAATTCTATTTCAGCAGCACAAACCTAATTAAGTAGAAAAATTAAAATTAAGAAATCAAGCCAACTACATGGTGATTATTTTTCATTATGAAATTCCGAACTTTAAAGTTGATCCTCATTATAATATGTTGACCCACTTAAGCTTTATAAAATGTAAATTAACAATATTTACAATAAATTTTTAAAAATAACTTGAATGTACATAACTATTATAAAATATGCACAGAAAAGTGGGAGAAAATGCAATTCAATGCTTATAGTGGACAGTCATTCTTCAGTTTTGTAATATTTATCTACATATATTTTCATAATATTACATATGAATGGCTGAAACAAAAGTTTACATCAAATATTGGAAAATAAAAAGTCAGAAACCACTTCTGAAATCGTGCATAGCCTCCTAGGCATTGTGCACACGCATCCTTTGTTACCGCGAGGACAGATGGGGAAGAGCGCTGGTAATGTACAGACAGCCAAGGACATTCAGGACTAAAGCAAATCTCTGAGGCTTGTCAGTGAACAGAAAGGACAGAGAGGTGGTCACAAGAATGGTAACGCATGATCTGCTGCTGTCATTCCTGGGATGCATGCAGAGGACTGAAGCAGCAGAAAGGACCAAAAAATCCAGCAGGGAGATGAAAATGAGTAGCAGGAAGGGCTACCGGGAACCCAGGGGTGAAGGCAGCAGGGAACGGAGCTGCTCTCTCCATCCTCTCTGCTCAGCAGTCAGCTTGTCCCACACGTTCCATGGGAGCACTCCCAGCCCCACCGTGACCGCCCTGGAGGCACTGCTCTGGATGCCTCAGGTAGGACAGGCTTGATTGGAACAACAAACTCCACAGCCTAGGGGCTGAACACAACTGGAGATGATTTCTCCCTCATGCCACAGGGTGCCGGGGTGGACCAGTCCTCCCTTACTCAGTGACTCAGGGACATGGGACTTTATGTCCCCATGCATCACACACAGAGACTGGGAAAAGAGAGCGAATGGGTTGGTTGAGGCCCAGATTCTAAATGACTCTTCCTAGAAGTGACATACTTGCCCTCCACTCCTGTTGCTTTGGCCTGAAGTAGCTGAGACCCAGTGGTCAGCAAACTGCAGCTTGCGAGCCACATGCGGCTCTTTGGCCCCTTGAGTGTGACTCTTCCACAAAATACCTTGGCTGAGTGGGGCTCCCCCTGTGGGAGTGCCCTGACCACCAGGGGGCAGCTCCTGCATTGAGCATCTGGCCCCTGGAGGTAAGTGCATGTCATAGCAACTGATCATTCCATTGTTTGGTCAATTTGCATATTAGCCTTTTATTATATAGTACTAGAGGCCCCATGCATGAAACTCATGCAAGGGGTCAGCCCTTGTAGCCCCAGATGCCTTGGCTGACCCTCCAAGTCCTGACCGCCACTCTCAGCCCCTCACTGCCTCGGCTTTGTCTGGAAGGTTGACCAGACCAGAAGATCATTTGGCTGTTCAGTCTAATTAGCATATTAGCTCTTTATTATATAGCTGTGGTCGGCAAACTCGAGAGCCAGATACAGCTCTTTGGCCCCTTGTATGTGGCTCTTCCACAAAATACCACGGCCTGGGTGAATCTATTTTGAAGAAGTGGCATTAGAAAAAATTTTCAGTTTAAAAAACTTGGCTCTCAAAAGAAATTTCAATCGTCGTACTGTTGATACTTGGCTCTGCTGACTAATGAGTCTGCTGACCACTGGCCTGTGCTGATCACTAGGCAATCCTAACCTCTTGGCAAATGGGGAATTGTTGAGAGGCACGTGGACACTAACAGTCTCTTCCATTTCACCTTCACTATTCCTACCTAAATAACATAGCCTTGTTATTAATCTTCGGACAATTTTCTCCTCCAATTTGAAACCATCTATTTCCTTGGCTATTCTCCTTTCTCAAGTACCTTCTGTGATAACCTATCACTACTAACTAGGTTGAAATTAAACTCCATATCCTGATTTTCTAAAAGCTCCATGCCCTGGTTTTAGTTGTATAACTTTACTTAATATATTTTACTTATTTTTTTACAGAGAGGAAGGGAGAGGGAGAGAGAGTTAGAAACACTGATGAGAGAGAAACACCAACCAGCCGCCTCCTGCACACCCCCCACTGGGTAAGTAACTTGAAGATTACTATGTTGTCTGGAATGTGTAAGTAGGTAAATAGTGTAAGAACGATGTACTTTCGTGTGCCATATTTTATTTGAATTAGAAATGAAAAGGTCACTGAAGTAGCTTACTGAGACCCAAACTACGCATTCATTCAAATTAAAGAAAAATATCAACAAACAGAATTACAGAAAGAACCTAAATAAATAAATGAAACAAAACAGGTAGAAGAGTCAAGAATTAAACAGAGAGCCTAGGCAGACTCATGCATATGTAATGAGTTAATTTATGGCATAAGAGCCAATGGGGAAAGGTTAGTCTCTTTAATAAATGGAATTGGAAAAAAATGGATGTGAAACAGAGTAAAACTGGATCACTGTTTTACATCACACACAAAAATCAATTCAAAATGAATTAAATACTTAAATGCAAGACCTAATTCCATAACATACCTAGAAGAAAACATGTGAGGTACATGTCTAGATATCAGTATTGGCAATGATTTTTTTAATTTGACACCAAAATCAAAGGCAATAAAAGAAAAAAACAGGGGGGGATTATATCAAATTAAAAATTGTGTACAGCAAAGGAAATCATAACAATATAAAAGGCACCCTACTGAATGGTAGAAAATATTTGCAAATCATAACACTGATAAAACATTATCAATGGCAATATATAAATAACTCACATAACTTGACAGAAAAAAATCCAATTAAAAATGAGCAGGGATCTGAATAGACTTTTTCCCCAAAAAAATAAATTAAAATGGCCAAAGGCACATTAAAAGGTGCCCAACATGATTAACCATTACAAAAATCCAAATCAAAGCCACAGAGAGATCATCTCACACCTATTAGAATGGCTATTATAAAAAAGACAAAGAAAAATTATGGTGAGAATTTATATAAAAGTGACCCCTTGTGCATAGTTGGTGGGAATGTAAATTGTTCCAAGCACTATGGAAAACAGTGTGAAGGTCCCTTTAAAATGTTTAAATACGAATACTGTATGATCCAGCAATTCCACCTCTGGATATTTATCTTAAGGAAACAAAATCACTGTCTTAAAGAAATATCTGTACTCCTTATGGAAGGTAGCATTATTTACAATAATCAAAACATGGATATATCCTAAGTGCTAATCAATAAAAAATATTTAATATATAAATAAATATAATAATGTACGTATTTATATATTAAATATTTATACATTAAATACATGTTTAATATGTAAACATGTATATATCTACAAACAAATATAAATGAAAGCCAGACTTGCAGAATATGTTCACAAAATGTATACAATACATGTGGAAGACTCACATTTTGCTAGTGAGAATGCAAAATGTTTTAGTAACCTTGCCAAAAACTTTAGCAGAGTCTTATCGGAACCCGAAAATCATTTCCTAAGAATTACTCAAGGTAAGTGAAATGATATGTTCACACAAAAGCTTGTACAGTACCTGAATATGCATAACAGCTTTATTCATATTATCCAGATGCTGGAAACAAACCTTATGTTCACTGGCATATGTATTGAAGAAGAAATGTTATGTCCTTACAGTGGAAATCTACTTAGCAATAAAAGCAGTTAATTACTGAGAACACCCAACAACATGCATGAAAGTCAAAAGGAGCATATTAAGTGAAAGCATCAGACATAAGACTATCAACTCTGTACTTTATTTATGTGATATTCTGGAAAAGGTAAAATGATCATGTCGGAAAGAAAAGCAGCAGCTACTAGAAGCTAATGGTGGGCCATGCAATAGGATGGCTACATAAGGACATGGGAGCATGGCGCAGTTCTGAAAATATTTAACACATGTTTTTTAAACTCCCAGAATTGTATGCTTAAAACGACTAAATGTATGTCATATGCAATTATATATTGAAAGTGCTGATTAACTAAGCCCACTGCAACATGGTTATTTAAAACAAAAGCACCCATATTTTTTAAATAAATAAGTTTACTAGTTAATTGCTAGTCATAATTCATAACAGAACTGAGTTTTCATCTTTATAACTCATTTACTAACTGTCCAGTCAAAATCACTGTTTTCTCTCTTATAACTCCCACTAGAGGCCCAGTGCACAAAATGTGTGCAAGGGAAGAGGATCCCCTTAGCCCGGCCTGCACTCTTGGTTTAGGATTGGACCTAACCAGTAGTCGGACATCCCTCTCCAAATCCAGGACCGCTGGCTCCTAACCACTGGCCTGCCTGCCTGATCGCCCCTAACTGTGTCTTCCTGCTTGCCTGATTACCTCTAACTACTCTGCTGCCTGCCTAATCACCCCTAACCACTCACCTGCCTGCTTGATTGCTCCTAACCACTCGTCTGTCTGACTCATCACCCCTACTGCCTCTGCCTTGGCCCCCGCCACTGTGGCTTCATCAGGAAGGACATCTAGAAGGTCATTTGGATATTATAGTCTAATTATCATATTACACTTTTATTATTACAGATAGGTTCCTTGCACTCTTAAGATAGCCTGTTTTACACATGTACTTCCATATCTTCCATTAGATTTTAGCATTTCCAAGTAAAATGCAACATGAAACAATGTTCTGTAGACTAGCATACATTATAAAAACGATAGCTACTGTTATTTATTATCCTTTAATGTAGAAGTGGTTCCTAATTCATCTCTGTTTGGAAACAAACAGTGCATACACACGATTTTTGCTCACTGTGTGCTGAGTGTAGTTGAAGTGATTAGAATCCTTATTTTTACAGACGGACTTCTCCCAAGTTGCAGCATTTAATTGAGGCACCACACGGCAGCATTATCGTGGGAACAAAAGCTCAGTAGTGACTAACGGTGACTATCTCGTGTTTCTATTGGTTTTACTCATCATCGCATTTCCTCCAAGTGAACTATTTATGGAGTTCCAGTAACACTAAGTACAAGGGACAATTAAATTGATTCTCAACAAATTACCGAGAAACACTTCCTTGATTTTAGTGTTTCCCCTTAATTGTGAAGCCGTGGCAGTTCCACAAATAAATGGGTCGCTTAACAGACTCCACTGCTAATAACGTGGAACGCTCACATTACCTAATGCTGCTTACTGCATCTCCATTTTCACTCTGGAGTTATCCGAGAACAGAGGGATAGAGACAAAAATAATTCTACATTTTTCTTCACTACAAACTGCACTTTACAAGCACACACACGTTAAAATATGAAACCCATACATGCTTTAAAATGTTTTGCTCCCGTTTAATTGCCTTCATGTGAAGAATTCATCCCTTCTAAGAGGTTTACACAGTAGACAAGAAAATTCCATTGGATAGATAAGAAAACTAAGTCCCCTTTGGTTGATCTCCCCCCCTCAGTCCCACACTCCCCCCTGCCTTTCCTTTGAGGTTTGAGCATCTGACTCTAGATCTCTGTCTCTAGATCTATTTATGTTCATCGGTTTATGTTGTTCATTATAATCCACAAATGAGTGAGATCATGTGATATTTATCTGACTGGCTTATTTCACTTAGCATAATGCTCTCCAGCTCCACCCATGCTATTGCAAATGGTAGGAGTTCCTTCCTTTTTACAGCAGCATAGTATTTCATCGTGTAGATGTACCACAGTTTTTTTAATCTACTCATCTGCTGATGGGCACTTAGGCTGCTTCCAAATCTAAGGTATTGTAAATTATGCTGCTAGGAACATAGGGGTACATATATTCTTTCTGATTGGTGCTTCTGGTAACCAATGGGTACAGACACAGGGTGGGGGGTGAGGGCATGAGTGGGGGGTAGGGGGGAAAATGGGGGAATAAGGAAACTTTTGTAATACCTTAATCAATAAAGGAGGGGGGGGAAAAGAAAGAAAACGAAGTCTGGAAGAGTAAAGTGCATATATATTATTGGGGGAAAGTTAGGGGAAGAGTTCTACAATTCTACTTTAGTTTCAACACAAAACTGTTTACCCAAAACTGATGTTTTCAGAAATCAAGTATGAGCTACATGGCAGCAGCTCCATATACACATTTTTCATCATCATTTTATCAGCAGTGCCTACCACATTTCTTAATCTGCAACAATTAGAAAATTAAATGACTACTTCTGAAAGCCTACATTCCAGAAACTATGTAAATGCTCTATAATATTCAATCTCATCAATTCCCACAACAGCCTGTGATGTGGGCTCTCTCTCAAAACCACAGCCAGAAAATGATGTGCTTAATTACTAATTGGCACATCTTAAAAGGCAAGTACAACAAAAGAGAGTCCTGGATTCCCCTGTACTCAGCATCCCCTCCCTTCCATGATAAACGCATCCCCCTATGTATTAGCTGTCTATAGCTGTCCTGATACAGTTCCATTACACTTAGTGTCTTAAAACAGGTCTGAAAGTCACATTGTCAGCCCACCATACTCCTTCCTGGAAACTGGGGGGAGGGGAGGGGTAATCTCTTTCTTCCTGTTTCCCACCTATGGAAGGCCACCCACCTATCTTGGCTCACAGCTCCCTTCCTCCTTTTTCAAGAGCAGCAAGCTCATCTCTGCCCTTTTGTGGTCACCTTTCCCTTTTCCCACCATCAGGAGAGCCTTTAAAGACCCCCGGTTAGATTGGGCCCACCACCTTGAATTTGGGTTCAAGTTCATTAACTTGAACCATGCCTTCAAAGCCCCCACTCTATACAACCACACTTATTCACAGGGCCTGAGGATTGTACATCATGGACGTCTTTCGTGGTCATTAATCAGCCTGTGTCACCTGTATCATCCGCTCTTGGGGACCACTCCATGGTGCTTGTGGCTAATTGGAAGGCCTGCTTCCTTTCTCCCTTTCTTGCCCAGTGCTCCAAAAGGACCCGAGGTGGGGCCTGCTTCCACACTGCTCATTCCCAAGCCTTATTTCAAAGCACTTATTCTTAGGAGTGTCTTACTATCCACACAAAGTTTCTATCCACTTTTTTTTTCATTTTCTCTCTCTGTCCTTAGGCTTAATCATCCACAATCAACATCCTTCTTGCCACTTATTCCTGGGACCTCATCCTCAAAGTTGCCTCTAAACCTAGACTCTCAATTCCAATAATTACAGGATGTTGTTCCTTGTGATTAAGCCCCTAGACTACTGACATATAACCACTTATTTTTCCTTGTTCATGCTTGTTTTTGCCTTTTTACCTGTTTTGAAGAGAGAGCAATGAGTTTCATCTTTATGGGTACCACAGTGCAGGGAAAAAAAATTAGAATATTTTCCTCCATTATTATTCTGGCTTTTAAGGTTCCTCAAAACCACAGCCAGAAAATGATGTGCTTAATTACTAATTGGCACATCTTAAAAGGCAAGTACAACAAAAGAGAGAAAAGAACCAGCCCTTGACAAAATGTTTCTGTCAGAGGTCAAGGGGGAAAAAAATCTTTGAAATTAGCCTCCTCCAAATATTGTCTTGGTGAGTGGCACCACCCCATCCAGGATCTAACTTGGATCTTTGCCCTGAGACCATGTTTCTATTTCCCAAGTGAACCGTTCATCAAATCTCACCATAGAACTCTGAGGAAAATCCACTCACATACATGGGGTTGATCGCACAGTATTGACTGAACCCATTTTTCCTTGCCCATTCATTTGCCAAAATTTGAGGAGTCAGGAGTTTGGGGTGAGGGTGCAGAAGATATGCATAGTGTTGGAATGAATTCTGAAACTTTACAATTGAAAACTAACCCACATAGATCTTTATTGTTATTTTCAATTATAACCTAGTAAGAGGTTAAAACATGATTATTTTTCAACTAGTGAACCTGCCAGCTCAAGCACATACACATAATCTAAGAACAGAGATTCAGGTGGAGATGCGGTATAATCAAAATCCAAATTGAAGATGGACAACTTTACTACTTAGCAAGCTCTTTGCCATTTCTTATAAAGAGAGTAATTCCCGTTTTCTTGGTTTGTTTTCATCCACCCTAAGTGCCTTATCAAAGTAGCAAGCATAATAAATCACCTCTAACTAGGTTTCTCTATGGTGATTGCAGAAAAGGGCCCTAGTGCCCGGGGAGAGCCGTGTGCCCAGGGAAGCCGTGTGCGGAGGGGGGGGGGGCGGTGGGACCCGGGGAGCTGTGTACACCAGGAGAGCAACGTGCCCCGGGGGAAGTGGTGGGACCCCGGAGGAGGGGGCGGTGTGAACCAGAGGAGGAGCGGATTCTATTCATGTGGTCCTGAGACATTTGGACAGTTTGCAGCCATTAGCTACAGAACACTCTGTTGTATTTCCCTACAAAAACAAATGAGAGAGAGTGTCCCACTTGAAATTCATATATGGAAAAAAGGAAAAGAGAAGGGGAAAAAAATCCGAGGAACAGAATAAAGTGGTGAATATAGTAGAATCAGGGGCAAAGAGGGGGAGTGGACTGATAATTATCAGGAGGATAAGGGGGTGGGGAAGCAGTGAGAGACTGGATTGAAATCGTATAACCAATGGATGAAGACAATTGGGGGGAGAAGGGTAAGGGCAGAGGGTGGGAAGGGAACTGGGTAGAAGGGAGCTTTGGGGGAGAAAAAAGAGAAACAATTGTAATAATCTGAGTAATAGAGATTTATTTAAAAAAAAAAGAAAAAAAAAGAAAAGGGCCCTAGTTTGTTCACTTAGTAAAAACGAGGGAAAAAAAAGTGTATGATTCTGTCTTTTGGATCTGAAGGGTTTGTAGTTTCTTTGGAGAACTGTTTGTTTCCTATATATGTGCGTTTATTCCACAGAATGCCTTTCATTGCAACTGATGTGACAATACGGAGTTTGGTGACAATGCCATGGCCTCTTTAAACACAGAGCCCTGAGTTCAAATTTTATTTCACTGCAAATAATCACTATCAATTTACTTAACCTCCTGAGCCAGTTTCCTCATCTATAAAGTAAGGGCACTGTTATTTGAGGTAAAGCTTTATGTACAGATCATGCCACTTTACAAATCCTTCATAAATATCTGATTTTTAAGTTTTTTTATTTATAGTTTTAATGTTATTTTTTTCGTGACCATTCTTTTGCTTAGTGTCTTTTGAGTTTGTGTAGTGTCTCTAAATGTTCCCAGATTTTTCAACACAGGGTATAATGAAAAAAATCAAATATAGGAACATGCAGAAATGGGCCTGAAACCAAACTACTGTATATTACCCTTGAGGAACTTAGACCACATCGAGTTATTATCTTGACTGAACTTGACTAAGCACCATGATGTACTTTTCTGATAGTAGGATCACTTCTCTCTTAGGTTTAACTACCCTGTGTGAAAGTCACATTGAATGGGGTATGATCTTCATGCAATGGTTTTCTAGGACCAATTGTAGCAAATATTTTAAGTCAGTTTCATTCTTTTTAAAAAATATATTTTATTGATATTTTACAGAGAGGAAGGGAGAGAGATAGAGAGCTAGAAACGTCGATGAGAGAGAAACATCGACCAGCTGCCTCTTGCACACCCCCTACTGGGGATGTGCCCGCAACCAATGTACATGCCCTTAACTGGAATCGAACCCGGGACCTTTCAGTCTGCAGACCGACACTCTACCACTGAGCCAAACCAGTTTCGGCCTCATTCTTTTTAGTTTTTAATTTTTGTTTTGTTTTTATCTTACCCTCTTTAGGTAAAAAAATAAAATAAAATAAAATAAAAACAAGTCTGATATTTATCTTAAGCTAGTAGCCCTGCGCACGAATCCGTGCACCGGTAGGTCACTGCCACTCTCCTGTAGCTCTCTGCCCACTGCCCCACTTTCCTGTAGCTCCACCTGCCTCCTTACCCTCTCCTCCATCATAGCTTGCTGCCCTGCCCCCTCCTGTAGCTCTCCACCCCTCCCCCCTTGTAGTTTGCTGACACATCCTCCTGCAGATCTGTGATCTGATGGCTATGTGGTTGGTCCTTATGCATCAGGTTATAATGGATAATTAATATGTTCCTCTCTTATTATATAGGATATAGGAGGATAGCAATGAAGAAAGCTTTATAAACCAATAAGCTTCATATTCTGAAAATACTATTTAAACTTTTTCTATTAGAATAAATGTTTAGTTTCCTTCTAATTACTGTGAATATTATTTGATATGCCTATATTTGAATATATTTATGAATGTAAACCATGTTTTAGAGGTGATTTCTCAGAGGAGATTTCATAAGTAAATTATACCAAATAGAATGTGTATTAAATAATTGGAATCATCTGAAAAATAATTCTTAATGACTACTAATTCATGACCCTTACAAGATGAATAATATGAAGTCTTTGATGCTTACAAAATATAATTTTCAGGCATCAATTCACTCTGACTAATAATCAAGCTAATTATTTTAATTAATGAGATTTGTTGGCCAGCTATTCAGTTTTATTAGAATTCATTTGAAAATTATTTTATAGGCACATTATTCTGACTGGAGATAAGGTTCTATTATTGATAGTAATAAAATATTTTAAAATAGTATATACCAGTCATTTTATGTAACTTAAAATTGTGAAAACTATACAACTTTATTAACCAATGTCACCCCAATAAATTCAAATTTTTAAAAAAAATATGTGTGAACTTATCTAATTCTCTGGACAATATCATCATAACAGTTATATCATTTAACATTTTATATTCAGCTTTTCTATCCTGACAGCTAATGTAAATCATGCTCATTTCATTCAGTTTTCTTATCTAAATTGAAGTTATTAAGTCAAGTTAGCATTTATAGAATTAGAAATTGTTTAAAAGGGTAATTTATCACTTTGCTCTTCTCTATTTTGTTCTTCAGCTGTTAGGATAATTTTATTAGTACTCATAACTCTAACATAGCAACATTTTCCCATAAAATATGAGAGGTTGTACTAAAATAATAAAATCAACATGATTTTATTACAAAGGAGTAGGAATTGTATTCAAATGATACAATCAAATAATACAATAATAATAAAAATATCTAGCTAAATATTTTAAAACATAAAATTATTTAAAAATAACTATTTTGAATGCCAAATGGTTACAAAAATATTACAAAACATGTTTTATGCTTTTGCTAATGTATTCAACAAATATTTTAAGTTGTATTTGTCAGGCATTATGAGAAACTCTGATATCCTGAGAGTTACTATGAAAGCCAAATCCCCCTGCTGAAGGAGCTAACAACCCCTTTTATTACTAAAAATAGATAATTCATCAGAGATATTATTGATTAGACTTCATATAAGTCAAAATTTTTCAGTTTTGATGTTCATGGTATATTTTATATTTACATAATTGTTACCCAAATTCTAATGTGAACTATCCATATTAACATATAAACAATGCATTTAAGTTTATTAATAACACCACCTTGAACCTAAGATTGGTTGATTGTTATGTGCAGTGGGAAAAAAATGTTGTATTACATTAGAGCCCATACTCAATTGTTTTCATCTTTTTTTTTAGCTCAACCAAATATTCAAAACGAATCCAAAGTAAGATTTTTTAAAATAAGTAATAGCTAATTTTGCCCATACATTGTTGATCTATCTAAATTATTTATATATATGTATGTCTGTACTGGAGATTAAGCCAAAATAAGTCTGTTAGAGTTTCAACTCAACATTTCAATGGTTGTGGGACTTGTGCCTGACCCCTCTACTTGGTTTGAAATTTCAATTTGAACAGAGAGAAGGGGTATGTCTCCAAATGCTAAAATTCTGAGGATTGTTCCCCCACCTTTAAATGGCATGCACAGGTGCACTTATTTACAAATATTAAAAGCCTTTTTTTCTCCTGTATTTCCTTGCTTTGAGTGGGGCTCATAGAGTCTTACAATTCTTTGAAAGAGTATTCTTTATATGATCCTTCATTTTATCAATATGCATGGTTTTATTTGACTTCTAAGGTCAAATGTCCTGATTATTTTTTCAACAAAAGTGCCCTTTTATAATTCTATACTATCCCTGCCAGTAATGTATCTTTTTTGGATCCAAGTCTCTCATCACCTGACAGTTCCTTATTCCCCTTGCTGTTTCTGATTTGCATAAGGACACCCCATCTTGTCTATTAGGATTTCCATTTTCACTCCTAGTTCTGGGCAGAAGCCGAAAACGTGAATTGCTTCAACAGTCTCCCTGCTAATTTGCAATGCCCTTGAGTGATAATTACGCTGTATCTCCTTCGATTTCAACAGGGATCCAACTACTCTGAGGAACAGTCCATTTCGTCATTTTGTGGTCCTAAGATGAGGGGCAGTTTCCTTTATACACAGCCAAAGCCCACTTCCTTATGATACCAATGACTCCTTCAGTACGAAGTGAGTTATAGACTCTCTGAATAAAACAAAAACAAATTGTAGTATCTGCCTTGAAGGCAATGTGTTATTCTAATGGGATAAATAACTACAAATGGAATAAGGATCTGGTTCTAATGAGGTAGTTGTGTAACGATGCCTTCCTCTCTTCTTGGAAGAGTCCAACTAATCCTTCCAATCTCTCAATAAACACCAAGACACCCCCCTCGAACCTAAGAGGATCATTTGTTATGTGCAGTGAAAAAATAATGATGTATTACATTACAGCCCATACTCACTTTGTTTTCATCTTTTTTTAAATCCTCACCTAAAGATATTTTCCCATTGATTTTAGATAAAGTGGAAGGAAGAGATAAAGGGAGGGAAGATAGAAAGAACAAGAAAGAATGCGAGAGAGAGAGAGAGAGAGAGAGAGAGAGAGAGAGAGAGAGAGAGAGAGAAGAGAGAAGAGAGAAGAGAGAAGAGGAGAGAGATCAATATGAGAGACACATGGATTGATTCTCTTCCAACTGGGGCAGGTGATTGAACCCAGGTATGTGCCCTTGACTGGGAATTGAACCTGAAACCCTTCATTCACAGAACCATGCTCTAACCATTGAGCGCACGAGCCAGGGCGTACTCACATTTTGTCATTGTGACTATACAACTTGTCTCTCCTCCATTGCACTCTAAGCTTCATTGGAGTAGGGAGTGGCCTGGACACTTTGTTCATCCAATTTCTAATACATGACAGTACCTAATAAATGACTGAGTAAGTTAGTGAATGACACAAACATTTTAGGATTTGCCCCACTTTTTCACCACATTGTAACTACAGTAGTTTTCTATGGCTGCATGACAAAGCCCCACGAAACGAGAGGCTTAAAATACTGTGTATTTCTCTCAGTTTCCACTGATCAGGGTCACTTTGGAACTTGGCTGCAATTAAGGTGTCAGCTGGGTCTCAGGCCTCATCTGAGGCTTGGTACCCTCTTCCAAGGTCACTGTGTTTTTCTAATTGTTGGTGTGTGTGTGTGTGTGTGTGTGTGTGTGTGTTTTCACCGCAGAATCTAGTTTCTTGTAGTTTGTAGCTACTAGAGCAGGGGTGGGCAAACTTTTTGACTTGAGAGCCACAATGGGTTCTTAAACTGGACCGGAGGGCTGGAACAAAAGCAACCTGACCATGCTGGCACTCTCATCTTGGGCTGCTGGTGAAGGAGCGGAGGGGAGAGCAAGAGAACCCTCGGCTCTTTTGGCTCCACGGGCCGGATAGAACAGCCGAACCCAGCCCGCGGGCCGTAGTTTGCCCATGGATGTGCTAGAGGCTGCCTGTCATTTCCTGCAGTCGGACCTGCCTGGCAGTTGGCTTCCTGAAGTCCATCAGGACAGGCTCTCTGGTGCTTCTTGTGTCTCTACTCTTCAGATTCTCTTTTAAAGGTTTTTTAAATATATATATATATTATTGATTTTTTACAGAGAGGAAGGGATAGGGATAGAGAGTTAGAAACATTGATGAGAGAGAAACATCGATCAGCTGCCTCCTGCACACCCCCCACTGGGGATGCGCCCACAACCAAGGTACATGCCCTAGACCAGAATTGAACCTGGGACCCTTCAGTCCGCAGGCTGACGCTCTATCCACTGAGCCAAACAAGTCGGGAGGTTAGCTAAGACGAAGCTGCCTGGACGTCTCTTTTGCTTGGCCAGGAAGCGGGCAGTGACTTCCCAGTGACACTGGCCCCTAAGCAACCATGTGCCCTACCTGGATAGCAGCCTTCACAGTCACAGTCAAGTAAATGCAAGCTTCTAAGGTGGCATCTCCAACAGCCTTGTGTTCAACAGTCTCCTCTGCCTTCCAGTGCTTCCCAAACCTGCCTCTTTGGGTTTGAATTAACTCATCTAGCCTGAGACTTGGAAACCTCAGAGCAGTCTACCCTCAGACCCTAATAAAGGCAGCTGCTCATGCACCGCTTTCCTCTCACTCTGACATGAGCCCTTATGTGGCCTCCTCGGCCATGCCAGGTCCTTCTGCCAGGAACCGTGAGCAATAAATCTCTATTTCAATTCCTCTGGTGAACATTTTGGAACCAAATAATCCAGTCAGATTATTATGCACAGAAACTGTTACTTGCTGCTATTATAGCTATGTAGAGTGACCACAGGGTGTAAAAACAACTCGTTCTCTTCTGATCTGGTTGTAAAGAAAAAAGGGAATGATGAGAGTACTCTTTTATCTCCCCCAATAGTATACATGTTCATTAACATAATTGTATTAGCTTGAGTCATAAAAATGGGACATTTTTGAAGCCAACTACGAAGGTAATTTAAAATTAGAATGGGTGCACGAGGAAGTTTGATGAAAAATTTTTTGGGGGGGAAATTAGTAAATGTCCTTTTTTGAGAGTAAAGATATAAGGAAGGGTTGAAGTTTATTTAAAATGTCAAGAATTATGTAATTTATTAAAGTGAGTCATATTAAAAAGGGAGTACACATTTTGTTTTCGTTTTTTTCTTTCACTCTAAAAATTTTAATCTTGCAAGGTAATCTGGTAACATCCTCAAAAAATTGTTTTTTGAACAATAAATCAACTTGTTAAAGAAAATATAAAACTTGTTTATAGTACATTATTTTAACTTGAGGAAGCAACTGAAAATATTAACAGATGACTAAAGTAGTTATTTTTCTCTATTACATGTTGGTGTGTATAAGTATATCAAAGCACATATTTAAGTGATATTTGAAAAATGCCAGCTTTATCATGGAAAGCAGAAGAATAAATAACATTATAAAGAGGAAATAATCAATACTTAATATAAAGAGAAGATTTGGGGAAAAAGATTTGTAAAGTATTGAATATTACCAAGGACAGAAGTTGACTTAATAATGATCTAGATTTTCATTCAACATAAGGAATTACTTCCTAACTGACAAAGAATACATGGAGCATTTTATCAGTTGAAAATTTCCAGAAGAAAAGATAATTATATACGTGTAATAATTAAACATCCTGTAGCTTCTGAAACGTGTATCTAAGGTGACACCTTCTAATTATAAGGTGTGTGGGTTTTTTTTTTAAGTTCTAATACTATAAGAAAACAAAGTATAAATGTATATGTAAGAAATTATAAATATTTCACAGTTTAGCACCTAAAATTTAGGTTATACTGACTTTCAAACCATTCCTGAATTTCACAGGAGGGTGAAAATTGGTTAAGACCTGCTCATATATATTTTGTTAAAGAAATAACTAAGTACTTAACTATGTCTAGACCAAAGCCAAATTTTACTTTTATTATTTCAAAGAAACTACTGAGCTTCTTACTATATTATGAGTTTTCTCTTGAGTTTTAATAACATTGAGGGCACTTATTTGATTAAAAAGTAATGGCCAGATGCCAGAGCATTTTGTTAACAATTTATAAGGAAAGATCCAATTTATCTAGAAAAAAGGTTGCCCCGAGTCTTTTCCAAATGACTACCACATAAATTTGGCAGAACTCTGGATAAACAACACTAAACAAAGGAAGCTTACATCAGCTCTTACTTCTGCATGGAAGGGATGTTAAGTCCACACCAAGCAAAATAAATGCATAAAAAATATTTGGCACATTAAGCAGTGAAGACAAACACGGCTCATAATAGAAACCTCCAAATCCAAATTCACCACCTCCAGAGTATAAGGAAAGGAACTCATATTTTATTTATTATTTTAAAATATATTTTATTATTTTTAATTTCTTTACAGAGAGGAAGGGAAAGAGAGAGAGTTAGAAACATAGATTCAAGAGAAATATTGATCAGCTGCCTCCAGCACACCTCCTACTGGGGATGTGCCCACAACCAAAGTACATGCCCTTGACAGGAATCAAACCTGGGACCCTTCAGTTTACTGAGCCAAACTGGTTAGGGCGGAAGTCATTTTTTTAAAGAGAAAAATAAAAATAATATGAAAGAACAAAGTATTATAACGGATGTTGTGATATTTTGAAACATCATGATACCAAAATATTTCTGAGATCCCAGGAGCCATAATTCAAGATTTCAAGTTATGATTCAAACATTACTCCCATCCCCCCACTGGCAAAGACCAACTTCTTTTAGTATTTTTGTTTATTTTTAAATGTTTTTGTGTTGATTTTAGAGAGAGAAGAAGGGAAAGGGAGAGAGAGAAAAATTGATGAAAGAGGAACATTGATCGGCTGCCTCCTGCACACCTCCTATTGGGGATTGAGCCCACAATCTGGGCATGTGCCCTCACCTGGAATTGAACTGTGAACTCTTGCTTCATAGGTTGATGCTCAACCAATGACCACACTGGCTGGGCTAGTATTTATTTTTATTTATTAATTTTTAAATATTTTTATTGATATTTTACAAAGAGGAAGGGAGAGAGATAGAGAGCTAGAAACGTTGATGAGAGAGAAACATCAACCAGCTGGCTCTTGCACACCCCCTACCAGGGATGTGCCCACAGCCAAGGTATATGCCCTTGACCTGAATGGAACCTGGGACCTTTCAGTCCACAGACCGACGCTCTACCACTGAGCCAAACCGGTTTTGGCATAGTATTTATTTTTAAAGGACAAAGTTTAATATGTTTTCCATCTGCAATGTATTTCCTAATCTATGTCTCCACAGATGCTTTATCCAGTTCTATTAAAAACCCCTTCTTAATTTACCACGTGATTGAAAGTACATATGGGATTCAGTCTTTTCAATACAATGTTGTTAACCATTTCACGGGTCCCAGCAAGGACATGCTTTGCTTTACTGTCCACATCCATCAGGTCCTGGCAGGAAACAACATCTTTTGGGTAACACTAGGAAAGTTTAATACTGTATTACAGTGTGGTGCCCACCCTAACAGCAGGTGGTTACAAGAATAAGCACCGCTAGGTCTGAAGAGCGGAGGGAAAATACCCCTTTCCAGAACTCAGAAAAGATAGTCACATGCAAAAGGCCACCTACACAGGAATTTAGATCGAAGAGTTCAACCAACTGAAAGTAATCCAAAAGCAAAGGATCTGGGGGAATACATAATCCAACCTCATTCTTTGTGATTTTTGCTCTTCCTGGGCCCCTCCATCAGCCAGATCAAACTAGAAGGCAAAAGATAAGGACATCTCTTGATAGAGCCGGATGCCACAAGCCAGAACCCTGGGCATCCAGAGCATGGTGGAGAAGGACAGAGAGGGTAGGAATGAGATTTAAAGGGATAGATGAAAGACATCCCTTAGATATTTAGAGGTAATTATTATATGATAGATGTTAGTCCATACTGAGGGGCTCTAGTAATTAAGGGTACTAAATAAAGAATAAGAGAATACATTTATATAAAAATAAGACTGCTTCCAAAGTCATCTCTGAAAGTCTCAGATGAACCCCTTCCAAGGGTTTCCTTTTGTCCATGCCTTCAAAATTCCTATCTAATAAAAAATGCAATATGCAAATTGATTATACCTCTGCTACACCCACAAACCAGGCCCACCAGCCAATCCAAGCAAGTATGCAAATTAACTGAACCAAGATGGCTTCGGCCACTGAGAGAGAAGGAGGCTTGGGTTTCCTTGGTAATGGAGGAAGACAAACTTTCCACCTGCCCTGACCTGCTTTGGCCTCCACTCAAGGCTACAAAGTTTCAATGATAGAAGATAAATAAATCCCAACAAAAATGGCAGCAACCACAGAGCCAGCAGGAGGCTTGGCTCTGCTCAAGGCTACAAAGTTTCAATTATAGAAGATAAATAAATCCCAGATACCAGGGCTCCACTTTGCTCACCAGGGGTCATGGCCAGCCTGCAAACCAACAGAGGCCCCTTACCCAGGCCACCCCATGCCCCATGGGAACCCCCAACCTGATCCAGGACACTCTTCAAGGCAAACCAGCTGGTCCCCAGTTATGTACCAGGCCTCAATCCTATCTAATAAAAGATTAATATGCAAATTGACCATCACTCCAACAAACATCGCTTCCCCCATGTAGTCAAAGATAACTACCTCCATGTGGACACATGAAGGCTGCCACAAGACGGCCAGCAGAGGAGGGCAGTTGAGAAGGACCAGGTCTGCAAGGGAGGGCAGTTGAGGGCAATCAAATTTGCAGAGGAGGGAAGTTATGGGTGACCAGGCATGCAGGGGAGGGCAGTTAGGAGCAAACAGGCTGGCAGGGGAGCAGTTAGGTATCAATCAGGCTGGCAGGCAGAAGCACTTAGGGACAATCAGGAAGGCAGGCAGTTGAGAGGCAGCAGTCTTGCATTGTGAGAGGGATGTCCGACTGCCCGTTTCCTGCCCATTTGGGTCTGATCCTAAACAGGCAGTCGGACATCCCTCAAAGGGTCCCAGATTGGAGAGGGTGCAGGCTAGGCTGAGGGACACCCACCCATGCACTAATTTTGTGCATCAGGCCTTTAGTATTTTAATAAAACCTGTGTACCTATCCATAGTTTCACTCATATCCAAGAACCTATGCATTTCAAACCACACTCAAGGGGCTCACAGAATTTGTTCCCATCCTAAGATCCATCCCCTGTTCCCAGAAGTAAATTTCTCAAAGTCAGAATCCATATTTCTCAAGTAACACCCAGAAGGGGCAGCAACAGACAGGTGCATGGGGCAGGCAGGCACTCCGAGTGAAGACCACCTGGAGCTCTCCTGATCAGGTACACGTCCATATCCGCCCACTTGTCTGCAGGTAACTGTAGCATACATCACACATACATGTGCACAAGCATACACACACACACACACGCACACACGCACCTAAATCTATTATTTCTCTGAGACAGAACAGTCTAAACTGCAAGGAGAAAAATAAGCATTTTCCTAACTGGAACATATTCAAGCCACATAATTACCAAGGTCAACTCTCTTGAAATGGAATTATTACTTTACATTAACATTCAGGGCTGTTTTATTTCTTTGTTTATCTTCAGCTGCCCTCTATATTCAAATCTTGCCCTCCAGAGCCTAGAGAGAATGCGAAATGCACCCCATTACCGTGTCACACACAGAAGATTGTTTAGGAGTCAGCACACCAGAACCATCCAAATAACAATCTATGATGACTTTCTGTGATCACTCATTTAAAGCAAACAAACAATGACAAAGAAAAGATGTCAAAATAATTGAAGAATTCTACGCTCTACAGCACAGTGTGTGGTAATGCCATTCTCGGCTTAGCTCTGAGTAACCACTCAGGAATATCACAGTGGCTCAACCATTATTACATGAGCTAGGAAGTACAGACCACAGAGACAGATGAAAATGAGGTCAAATGGAAACGTTTCAGACTGAAAATACCATAACTATCAGAAAGAGTAAAGAACTAATCGGGATATAGCTGAGTTTGTGCAAATTATGTTACCGCATTCTTATGTGCATGTAACAAGGAATTTTCTATAAGTAAAATATGCACATATGTTATGGTGGAAGATCATTGTCTACCATTTTAATGATATATAACATTGTATTAAAATTTGACTTGCCTTTGGTTGATCTCAACCACAGGACTTATATGCATGCATGTAAGCATAACCAATGGACACAGACACCAGAGGATGAGGGCATGAATGGGTGGGGGTGGGGGGGATAAGGACAAATATCTAATACCTTAATAAAGTTTTTTTGACTTGTCTGAGTAAGAAAGCCAAAGTAAAATAACTATGTCTAGGTCACTAAGTTTTTGATATAATACATCAGGTTTTAATTTAACATTTTAGGAATCTTGGTATTTTTATGAGAAATATTATAATATCTAATACATTCTTCAGTTGATTGGAACATATATACGAGTATTTCCATTTAACATAAAGGTGATATAGTACACATATACTTTGTTCACATTTGTGTGTTTGTTTGTTTTTTATCACATCTCACATCCCAGGCTTTACTAAACCTCTCTTTTTATTCTATTTCTTTATGTCTTGGAATTAAGAAAGATGGGTTTCAGAAAGAAAAATAATACATAGAAAATTTCAAGTAAAACATGTCTAACGTGCTTTTTAATGATTGCCTTTGAGTAGTAAGACCGGTCTGCAAGTTCGAAATAATTGCTTTCCACTGAGATTACTAAGTCTGTAGATGAGGTGCTGAACTCTCCTGGCCTCCGTGAAGAGGGAATCAGTTCATTTTTTAAAATAAATAAATAACATACACAGAGGGAATGGAACCAAAGCCACATATAGAAGTTTATTTGTTGGGAAAGGCTTTTTACCCATATTGAACTCGCCACTCGCTGTGAAAAAAATAAATCTACCCGCTGCCTGGCCAGTGTTCTCAATGGTTAGAGTGTTGTCCTGCACACCCTGGGTTGGCTTTGATTCCTGACTCAGGCCGGGTGTGTGTGGGAGGTGACCAATCCATGTTTCTCTTTCTCTGCCTATGTCTCTCTCTCTGTCTTCCTCTCTCTCTAAAGATCAATGGAAAAATATTTTTAGGTGAAGATTAACAACAAATGAAAATAAATAAACCTACCTGCTTTGCCGAGGCAGCAGGCAAATTTAACATCAATTACAGCATTTCCTTCCTCCAGGAATAAAAAGCAGTGTTTATAGAGAGGAAAGTAAACAAATGAAATGAGCACTTCATCCTGACTGTCACGTCAGTTTTATTCTTTGGGAAAATGATTTAACTTCCCGGAGTCTCAGTATCATTCATTAAAAATAATTATTTACCCAGTCCTAGCTAGCTGGTTTGGCTCGGTGGGTAGAGTGTGGCTCAAACTGAAGAGTATCGGGTTCCATCCTGGCCAAGGGCATGTGCCTAGGTTGCAGGCTCCATCCTTGGCCCTGGTCAGGGCCCATGCAGGAGGCAACCAACCAATCAATGTGTTTCTCTCACATCGATACTTCTCTCTGTCTTTTCCCTCTTTCTTCCACTCTCTAAAAAAATAAAATAAAACAAAATAAAATAAAATAAAATAAAATAAAATAAAATAAAATAAAATAAAATAACAAATAAATAAATGGAAAAGTATCCTTGGGTGAGGATTAACCAAAAAATTAAAAAAAAAAAAAAAACTAAAATAAAAATAATCAACAAAAATTATTTACCAAGAAGCTCCTAGATATCGGAGATATAGCAGTGTTCTTGAACACTTACTTTTTTGGGGAAAGAGATATTAAGGGTTAAATTATACATTCAGTAACATAATTAAGATTGTATTAAGCACTGTGAGAAGTAGGTACTGGGAACTAAGAGGATATCATACACTATTGCTCTTCTGGGACCTAGCTTTTATTTTTCACACACAAAAATTATAGATGAGAATATGTTACAGAAATGCCAGCTTCCATTTGTTAGCGATATTTTATAATTCTATTTAATACTAACATAATTTCAATATTACAGCCTGCACAAAGAAAATATTATATCACATTTTTAAATTATAATCAATTAAAATTTTAGTCTAGTATTTAATTTTTAAAAAATATTGACTTTACTGGGGTGACATTGGTTAACACAATTATATAGTTTTGGGCATACATCATCTGTATATTGTATTGAGTGTATACCACCCAAAGTCAAGTCTCCTTCCATCAGCATTTATCCCTTCTTTACCCGCTTCCACCTCTCCCCACCCCTTTTCCCTCTACTAATCCTAGCCTAATTTTTTAAAGGTTGAGAACTGACATGCTCTTTTATATTTAATTCATTTTACATTTATTGTCTTAAATCTTGATTAGCTTAGTCTCCTTTTAAACTATTCAGTCTCCTTAAAAAGCTATGGTTTTTCTTTCTCTACTCACCCAAGCGAGAGAGCATCAACTTGGTATATTCTAAAGTAAGAATTTGGGGTGTCTTAAATCGTGGATTTTCAGCAAGAAAATGGTAACAAGTGTGGGAGGGTTTCCATTTCCTGTAGGTCGATGGCAGATGAATTAGCAACCTGAAACCTCACTGACTGAATACAGGGTAGGTGGGGTGGGCACAATTTTTGAAAGAGAAAAGAAGAAAGGTCACAAGAAAGTGTTATACAACCAATACACAGTGAAAACAAGCAAACAAGGTGATAGACAAAAAGCAAACACACAAACAAACAAACCCACAAACATTAAGTTGTACTGGTTGGCACTGATTTTTTGGTTTAGAGTTTGGAAGACACAAATTGTACTGCTTTATTCTGAAGCAGTCTATCATCACCACTTTTAGACATCGAACTTCACTGTTAGTATTTTCTGCGTGCCCTCTCTGACCCAGTCTCCAAAAAAGTGCAGTGGGCTTAATACTCAATTCACAAAGTCACTTGTGGCCAAATGGAATCTTTTATTCCTATATAATTCAAAAGGAGTACCTCTGACTTCTGATTTTTCTGGCCAAGCAGCGTAACATTTTAAAAATCACAACAAATAGCTAAGTATTTTCTGGACATTCCTATCTCTCTTTAGAGTTTTGCCACCATTGTATGCATTGCTGAGAAGTGGCGGAGGGGAATGGAGTTTTAATATGGCCCCCAGTCACTCTTTCACTTGCAAAATAGCCCTGAGCATTATCCCTGTGCACAGCACCCTGTCAAGCCATCTAAGTTTCATCTATTTTCTTTACATTCATTTGATGCAGAAGTCATGTGAGAAACTATGCACGGATTTTTCTCTTTGGAATGTAGGCTAACATCATCCTGTGCCATCTGAAACAGACTTCTCTCTCTCTCCTTCTCTCATCCGGGGGTGATCCCTTACTGTTCATAATATACGTTGCCTATCATATATATTCAACTTGAGGAAAGCAACAGCAGTGTTTTAATCTTGCTAAAATTCATCTTTGATAGAAATTCAGAACTGCATATATTGAATAACTCGATACAGTTTGAGCTTGGGAAAGATGAGGAAGCGGTAAAATGTAAAGCTCTAGCTGGACTAACCTATCCTATATCTTTTCTCACTAATTTTAAACATCTTGAGGATATAAAATTATTAATTGGTGGGTTTTGCTGTCGAGAGAATTACATCCCAGCAGACGCTGTATATTTGAAGAATTAAACACAGTCAAACATTACTTCACTAAAACTATACCTGGGGCTGGTCTATAATGAGAAAGACATATTGTAGGCTGAAAAACCTTATCTTAGGAAGTACTGAAACAGGAAGATGCAAACGAATTTTAAGATGCATATGCATAATACAGAGTGACTGGGACTCCTTAAAAGGATCAATATATTTCAGATCATAAGAATAAGAGAAAATGAACTAAATGGGGTGGCTTTTTTGTCTATAAATTTCAGATAGTAAATATCAAAGAAAAAGAAGAAGATATTGGGTACAGAGTTGATGTTGTAATTACTGGGCCATTCTCTATAGTATTCTAAGTATGAATAGGTGTCTTTAACCTCATAAAACTTCTTTACTGACACCCTTTCAACACTTTATGCCCACTGCTACTGAGAGAATCTGTTGCATTGTAAGATTTTTTAAAATAATGTTTTCTTATTTAGAATGGTTTCCCTTATCACATGATCTACACTTTTTTATTGGCTAACCCAAGTGTTTGGTTTTTTAAAGATCAGAGTTTCTAGTAGAATGCTTGACACATTAATAGTCCAATTAATAACAAATGATAGAATTTCTATTGCACCAGGAATGTGTATTTCCAATTCCTATGCAACTTAGAAATTGGGCTCAGAAAGAGACATGCTTCTCCAGAAGTAGACAGAGAAAATCAAACAAGTGAAAGAGTTCCTTCCTTCCTTGCCTTCTCTTTTTTATTTTATTCTTTATTCATATATTTCATTTAGCTGGGAATTCAGCTGGGCTACTTAGACTAAGTAGAATAAGGAAACAATTTATAGAGGCAAAAGAAGGGTTCTTAGAGCTTAGGGGAAGAAAGCAAAAGGTATGTGCCTAAGGGAAGAAGTGGGCATCACACACACACACACACACACACACACACACAGAGAGAGAGAGAGAGAGAGAGAGAGAGAGAGAGAGAGAGAGAGAGAGAGAGAGAGATTATGGAGAATCCAATGTTATTTGTTGACCTACCCAGAATCAGAATAGAATATTGTATTTTTTCTATAGTACATCTTAAAAATTAAGATTAGGCAACTTTGTGAGAGGAAAAAAGGAATTGGTTTTGTTTTTTCCAATGAATTTTAAACAGAAAATATAGTGATTAGAAATACAGGAATACAATTTTTCACGTCTTTAAACATTTTAAGGGCAGAGACTGAAATACAAGTGCTGGACCTCTCATGAGATAAAGATTTCTGACATGTTTTCTAGCCTTATTTTTGTCGTCAATGACAGTTCAAATGAAGAAAAGAAACTCAACCTCCCGAAGCTTTATGATTCATCTATCACAAATTTAACAGAGCATTACTCACTCTGTTTCATAGGCTGTGCAAGGAGAGGTTTTGTTAAAGCATGTCTTTTAATCAGTGAATGTGAGGTGAGGTCTTTCCAAAGTTAGAAGTGAGTGCAGAGATTAAATATCACATGATCTCACTCATTTGTGGAATATAATGAACAACATAAACTGATGAACTAAAATAGATACAGAGATATAGAAGCATGGAACAGACTGTCAAACCTCTGGGAGAAGGCAGGGTTGAGTGGGAGGTGGGGGTAAGAGATCAACCAAAGGACCTGTATCCATACTTATGAGCATATCCAGTGATCACAGACAGTAAGGGGGTTGGGGTCATGTGTTGGGAGGGAGGGGAAGGAGAGCAGATGGAGAGAGGTCAATGGTGGAAAAAGGAGACATACGTAATACTTTCAACAATAATTTAAATAAGAAAAAGTGAATACAGAGGAAAAGTATATATGATTTTAAGATTCATGATTTCTCAGAGCCATGAAAAGATTACCTACTCATTACAATGTGTTTTTTTTTTCAAATTTAGCTTCTTGTGGTTTTTATTGGACAGTGTACATCTTTGCAAACCCTAGACATGCTTTATTCTTATAAGCAAATTGTTTTTATGTATGTGATTCATTAAAGATTTAATATGTTAAGATAATTTTTTCCAAAATATTCTTTAGTTTATGAAAAGTTTTTCATTGTTTGGAAAAACATTAAAAAGTGACTGAATTGTCTTGAATGAAGAGAGTCCAGGCTAATGTGAGAACTTGTACAAAGTCTTTGAGATGAGATGGGTAAATCAGGGATGGGTAAGCTTTTTGACTCGAGGGCCACAATGGGTTCTTAAACTAGACCTGAGGGCCGGAACAAAAGCAACCTGACCATGTTGGCACTCTCATCTTGGGCTGCTGGTAAAGGAGCAGAGGGGAGAGCCAGAGAACCCTCCACTCTTTTGGCTCTGCGGGCCGGATAGAATAGCAGAATGGGTTGGATCCGGCCCCCAGGCCATAGTTTGCCCACAGCTGGGGTAAATACATATTTATGGAAGAAATGTCTTTCCTAGTTCTGGCTTATGCCACTAGCAGTATATTCTCTGGAATCTAAATCAATTGACTATTATAATGACTCCAACCCAAATTCATCAGAATTTTTATTTTTTATATTTATTTACTTAATTTGTTAGTAGCTCACTCTGAGGTTATTCTAGTATTTCAATTGACTTTCCTATCTTATATTCCCTATTTATTCTCTTTAGCTTTCAAGAGCAAACTTGTTTTAAATCTCTTCAACTATGCTCATCTTCTATTGCTCCTTTAATTCTACTCATCTATAATGATACAGCTACTGTTTTTATTGTTTTACCTCTTCCAACAGCTGAGTGGAGCCCAAAGACTCTTGAAGTTGCACTAATTTAAATTCAAATACAGAAGTGAACCACATCATTAACCTTGATAAAATTTAGCTTCCTCATCTGGGGAAGGTGGATATAAATAACTATCTCAAGCATTGTTGGAAGGCTGAAAAGAGAAATAAATATCTCTTAATGGAGTGTTCACATGTATGTTTTATTTCATCATGGATTTATGTGGCACATTATTTACAACGAGGGAACTAAGGTTCGGTTAGACTGATTCCAGTTGTAGAGCTGGGATAAAGCCTGGATCTTTTACATCAAGTTTAATATTCTGTCACCATGATGTCTTATCACAAGTGGTAAAGCTTTTTAAAAAAAAATCAGAATTAATGTATAATATAGATTTGAATGTACAGAAAATCCTACAAACATTCAATTTGTCTTAAACTTGCTTGCTCAGCAACTACATAAAACATGTTGATATAGTAGTAAATCCTTAGAGAAACCTCTATATATACCTACTTTACTTTTTTAAATACATATTGATTTTTTAGAGAGAGGGAAGGAGAGGGATAGAGAGTTAGAAACACTGATGACAGAGAAACATCAAACATCCTGCACCATTCCTAGTGTGAATGTTCCTGCAACCAAGGTACATGCCCTCAATTGGAATCAAACCTGGGACCCTTCAGTCCATAGGCTGACACTCTATCCACTGAGCCAAACCAGTTAGGGCTGTATACTTACTTAAAAAAAAATCTCTATAAAATCAAATAGCTTTGCCATTGAATATTTTCATCATTTTTATGTTAAACGTTTGTTCTTCCATGACATATTACATACATTCTTACAAAATCAATTTTATTGCAGCCGCAGTAATCTATAATATGAATACAAAATATTTTCAAAGGCCAATATTACTTCATTTTTTTTTTCTTAAAGAGGTGCTATGGTCAACATCCTTGTAACTATCAATTACAAATTCCCTTAAGATAAATTCCAGGGAAGACTTCATGGGTAAAAAGGCACAGGGCACACTGAATTCAAGGTTTCTTTTATAAATTACACATGAGAAGGACTGCGCTATAAAAAGTTTAAAATATTTTTCACAATTTGATTAAAGTATTTGCACTTCAAGATTTCATGAATAAATTCTGGAATTTTTTCCCCCCTGAAATGCAACACCCACACTGCAGCATAAAAATGGCATTTCATTTCACTTTATTTTATCTCTGACATAGTCAAATGTAATTATCTCTTACCTCACTCCTTTGCTCAAAAGATTATCCTGATAAATGCACGTTTATGTAACTTTTTCTCTAATGTAAGATGATCTTTCAATCCTTTCTATTTTACAGTTTTTAAGCTATAAGGATTATTTTGGGGGGGGGGCTTTGCTAGTGAAAGAATGAGTTGCCTGTATTTTTTCTCATAAAGACACATTATATCATAATTTTAATCTTTCTCAAGCATAATTTTCTTTACCCCATTTTTGTCATAATACTAAAAATAAAGGTAATAGAATTAGTGTCTTATTGGGAAAACGATGTTCAGTCATCAGTGGCCAAACATTTTTATGTGTGTTATTAGCCAACAGATTCTGTTTGCTAAGCGCTTTGTGCAGCAGCGTATCTAATATTTAAGAAAGTGTTCAGCTTTCCTGGATATTCATCTGAATATAAATGTGTCTACAACTAATCTCTTGCGTTTTCCCTCAAACTTTCTCATCATCGGTGTTCAGCCTCTTAGAATCTCCATTTATCCAAAAGCTGAGGCAAAACTCTTGTGACATACTTAAATTATTATTCCTTTGTAAACCTTATCCAAACCATCAGCAAGTCCTGTTAAAATTGGCTTTGAAATACATTCTGTATCTGACTCTTACCACCAGTCCAAATGCTACTGTCTCCTACCTGGACTGCAGCCATCGTCTGCTCTTCAGCCTCCCTTTACCAACATTACACGTTTAGAACTTAAAAACAGATCCTGTTGCTACCCCAATCAAACCTTCAAGGGTTTCTCCTGCAGTTTAGAGTAAAATCCAGAATGCTTCTATGGCAACACATCTCCATGTGATTCTTGGTTTTATCAATCTTGTGACTATCCATCTCTTCCAGCTAAAAGGACAGTTGAAAACAACTCAGCTATGTCACTTTGCTTTGGTCAGTAGAATTAGGCAGAAGTGACAATGGGCTAAATCAAAGCCTAGGTTCCAAGGACCTTCCCATGTTTCTTCTCACCTGCTTGACCTCTTCCATTGCAATGGAATGAATATTTCTATGCTAGTCTACTAATCCCTGGAGAAAGATAAAATATAGCAAAAACAGTGAACAGATAAGTGAGTAAGTCAAGCTCAATAAAATCCTGTCAACATCAGCTGATAGCTAAGGACAAATGAGAAATACATGTTTATTATTGTACAAGTGTCCCTGTGCATGAATTTGTGCATATTGAAAGGAAATTAATTAGAAGAAATATTTAAATATCCCTACTTGCCCTTTCTCTATAATAGAAGTGTCAACCAAATTCATGATTGACAATAACAGATTGAAACACACAGGTGTCATTGGTGCCAGTGAGAGCTTTATATGTATCACACATGCACAAGACAGCTTAGCCTTTTATATATCTACTAGAGGCCTGGTACATAAAATTCATGCACAGGAGGGGTACCCCTTAGCCCATACTGCACCCTCTTGCAATCCAGGACCCTATGGGGAATGTCTAACTGCTGGTTTAGGCCCAATTGGACATCCTTGCAATCTGAGATTGCTGAATCCTAACTGCTTGCCTGCCTGCTTAATCACGCCTAACCATTCTGCATGCCTACCTCATCATATCTAACTGTCACCTGCCTGCCTGCATGATAACCCCTAACCACTCTGCCTGTATGTCTCATCGTCCCTAACCACTCACCTGCCTGCCTGATTGCCCCTAACAGTCTCTGCCTTGGCCCCCACTTTCTGTGGCAGATGCCTCTGCCTCAGCCCCTGACACTTCAGCTTGATCTGGAAGGTCATCTGGAAGGACGTCAGGAATGACACCTAGAAGGTCATTCAGGTGCCCAGTCTAATTAGCATATTATACTCTTATTATAGATTTATATAAAAGTCAACTGACAGACCAGCCAACTGGCCTGTAGCTATGACAAGCAATGACTACTAGGGGGCTGATACTCAGACTGGCAGCTATGATGCGCACTGACCACCAGGTGGCAGATGTTCAACACAGAGGTTGCCAAGATGCAGTGACTTGTCAACTGCGGTTCTCAAGTGATTATATGTCATAAGTGCTCATATCTCATATGTCTAGAAGCAGAGAGGAGGAAGTCTGATTCTACGGTGCATCACTACTTCTTGCAATCTGGGACTCCTCAGGGGATGTCCCAGAGTTGGTTTCAGACCAATTTCCACAGGCCAGGCTGAGGGATCCCACTGGTGTACACGCACTGGGCCTCTAGTATAGAATAAACTTGCTTAATTAGACCTACTTTCTGAGTTAGCTAAACTTTTTCCAACCCAGTGAAGCACCCCAACTTCTCTTTCAGGTAATTGTTAGCAACGCAGCAGTAAATATCAACATGAAGCAGATTATTATTGTAGATCACACAGGGAGAACAAAGGATAAAATATTTAACTGCAGCAGTGTTTTACTATATTCTGCGTAGTGAGAAAACCTAGAGTCATTTTCAAGGTCCACCATTTCTTACTTCTTTTCAGTGGGGTCACGTTTCTAAGCTTTCTAAATCTCTGTTTTCTGGCTAATGAAAAGAAAATGGGATTCCACCGAGTCTCCTATCTATCTGCTCCAGGACTTCTGTGGGGATCAAATGAGATGAGGCATGGGAAAATGCTTCACAGACATTTGATAAAGTATATAGTGTTTCCATCTGGCTACAAAGCAAGTCATATTCCTGGGTTGAAGAAATTCCAAGGTGGTTATTTGCTGGGCAGAGGAAGCCGGGCATTACTATATGACATCATTACCTGGCACCTACAGCCACTGTTTCGGGGCTGGGCTGTGGGCTACATTTTGCATCATGGAGTCTCAGGACACTGGCTGTGATTTGGTGGAGTGTCACTCTGGGGTGGTGGCTTGGCCTGTGTCCCACTTGTGGGAAACCAAGTGTTGCTTTGTGGGCCCCATATCCACAGTGCTGTTTCTCTGTAAACGGCCAGTGTGCATCATGGCAGCTCCAACTTTGAGCATCTGTCTCCTGGTGGTCAGTGTGCATCATAGCAACCAGTCAGATGGCTGGCTACTTAGCACATTAGCCTTTTAAATATATACTAGATATAGATGTAGATGTAGATGTAGGTATAGTTATAGGTATAGGTATAGGTATAGGTATAGGTATAGGTATAGGTAGATGGCACTGACTTTTAGAATTGATATAGCAAAAAAATGATACAATAGCTATCTATCATTTAATTCTTATGACATATGAGCAATAACTCAATATATTTTTCTTCCTATAAATAGAGCATACTCTAAGGCAAATTGAGTGAAATTGATGTAATTATAAATATATGTACACAAATTCTCTTATTGATCAAAAAGTAAGACATTTATACATTTTGGTTTTTAATAATTATTAACAGCAAAATAATTGTGAAATTCTCAAAATGAAATCACCCTTTCAATGTCAATAATGGATTTAAAAAAAAGATTGTCTCAGAATCACAATTTCACATATTTTGGCCAAGGAGGGGGATGTTATTTGCCCTATTTTTAAAAATATAACTCATTTTATGCTTTGCTTTTTTCATTTTATTGTCCATAGAATTTATACTTAGGTTCATACTTTCTGGGAATATCTTTCAATCAATTTTTCTTCCAACAGTATATCTGCTATACAATTTCATGTAAAAAGCAAGACATAAAATTTTGGAGAAGATTGGATCTTTTATTGAGAGCTGTAATTACTCAATTAAAATGACTGACATTATAATGCTGTTAACAGATACTTAAAATATTTCCTAGATATTCCAACACTCTATATTTAATGTCAATCTCTTTTATGTGGGGAAAAAAATAGAAATGTTTGGATGCTTTTTCCTTTCTCACCTAAGTGGCAAGAGACATGTCCCATTTCAGAATTAAGTATGGCACTGACAACCCCTGAAATCTCCCCACCTACCTACCAACAATCCTTGCACACTATTACCTACTTGTAATGAGATTTCAGAACTTATAAAGCAGTTCTGTAAAAACTACTTTAGTAACCAATATAGAAGAAGTGCATGCATTCCTTTGAATTACAAGACCCTAAATAATAAGATCAGAGATAAATGTAGCAATCTCCATTTATTGCAGGATTGGGAACTGAAGTGTTGAATTGATACACACTCTTAGAAGATGTTTTTCTCTATTAATGATATTTCAATTTCCTCCAAGAGACTCAGTTCTAGTTACTGCACAGAATATGTGTATCTCTGGAGACCTCTTTCAAATGTAGGGTTTCGTCACTCTCAATAGGTGAGAAATAGAGGCACATTTTAAAAGGACTGATTCATTACTTTGGGATCTGCCCTACCATGCCACTATTGCACCTCAAAATATATGTATTTATTTCCTTCTGAAAGGAGTTAATATGAAATTTTGAAAGAGCATTATGTGTCATATTGTAAAACGGGAAGAGATTTCCTATAACTGGTCATACAGTATGGCTCGCCTATATAAGTACAATTTAAATTACATTAAGAATACTGAGATATTTTAAGATATTAATGGTTTAAAATATTTCACTACTAATACAATACTTTAACACCTGCATTAAATATATTTTACATTTTTTGGAATATATTAACTCCATGATGCTAAACTCACTGGACAGTTTTCATTCTTATCTTTTTTCTGTCTTTGAACATTTTTAACATCATTAAGTTTCTGCTTATATAAGATATACACAAGTCTAACCATTGTGTTTAAAAAAACAAAACAAAACCTAATCATTTTTTTCCTGAAATTCCTCACATCTTGTTATCACATTAAAATGTTTCCTTAAGTTGCCTACTATTTTCTCAACATCCTCAAACTGTTAGTGGAAATTTCTTTCTCCTTTTTTCTTAAAAATTAGCATTCCACTCCACAAGGCTCTGTAAAATGTCACTGTTCCTCTGACTTCCTATATATGCTATCCAGAGAACCTCATCCACTTTCATAATTTTAATACTTTATTATGACATTCTCCCTGATTTATTTTTAAAGCTGACTTACTTTGTGGTTTTAGACATAATCCAGTAGACATCTTTATTTTAATAAAGAGAAAGATGAAGATTAAATAGAAGGAAGAACAATAGATGAGCTTTATTAACAAATGCAGATTTAATGTATACTATACATTCATTACCATATTTAATCCTTACAAAACCTTAGATTCCAGTATAAATATTATTGTATCAATTTCACATATGATGAAACTAAGGCTTAGAGATGTTAATAATATTCCTACAGTCCCCAACCCCCCCCAAAAAAGTGCAAAGAATTATAACTCACATATGTAAAATATCTAAGCCAATAGTCTATGTAATAGTTGCTTCTTGGATTATCTCATACTTAACATGTCCAAAACATTTTTACCTTTTATTTTTATATTATTTCTCCCTGTATATGTTAATTCTAATTATAACATTTGCATCTATTCAAACCATAAAACTTGGCATTATTTCAGTTCTATGAAGAGCCCCTGACAATCTGGCCCATTTTAGCTCCTACTACTCCTTAAAATGTATTTCAAGCTGCAATAACATAGAATAACTTGTATTTCCTCAGTGTTGCCATGGTATTTTATTTCTCTGTGACCCTGCTCATTTTGTGTCCTCTGCTACAATGCACTCCATTCCATTGGTTTTTTTTTTTTTAATTTAAGTATAGCTAGTATGCAATATTATATTTGTTATATTAGTTTCAGGTGTACAATATAGTTATTTGACAGATTTCACCCCACTAATTCTAGTAAACATCTGTCACTGTATAAATGTATATACTGTTATTTACTATATTCCCCTTCATCTTTTTCATCCATTCCTCCTTCCTCTTCCTCTCTGGTATCCATCCCTTTGGTCTCTTTCTATGAGCCTGTTCTTATTTTGTTTTGTTGGTTGGCATGCTTTGTTTTCTTAAGATTCCACAAATAAGTGAAACTTTGCAGTAGTTGTCTTTTTCTGTCAGACATATTTTACTAAGCATAATACCCTTTAAGTCTATCCATGTGGTCACAAATGGCAAGATTTTATACTCTTTTTTTATTGTTGCATAATAGTCCATTGTGTGTGTATATACATATACACACATATATCACATCTTCTTTATCTATTCATCAGCTCATATTTTAAATCTAATCCTCACGTACCCCTTATAACTCAGTTCAAACATCCTATACTCCACATGCAGTTTCTTGAAAACAAGGTCACCCCAACTCCAAGAAGTACCAGAAGACTCATAGAGAATATTTGTTTAGAGATGACAAACTTCTAGTAGACGCATCCTATATAATAAAACCCTAATATGCAAATCTACTGAGTGGTGGAACGACCAGCCTAAAGACCAGTCGCTATGATGCCCACTGACCACCAACAGGCAGACACTCAACACAGGAAGTTGAGCTGCATTGAGCATCTGCCCTCGGAGAGGGAGGTGACCAGTGGCAGCGATTGGGGGGCGGGGCCAGCCAGTGGGCAGCACCGGGCCACCAGCCGAGGTGGGTGCCAGGGGGCCCTGATTGCTCTGCCTGCCAGTCGCCCACAGATGGCTCTGGTCGCTGGCCAGGCCTAGGGATCCTACCCTATATATTGGGAACAGTCTCATAGATTTAAAAATGAAAACCTGGCAAGGCTACTTTAACATTGATAAAAACAGGATGATGCATCGATGGCATGCATGGACTCTGGCTTGCACATTTTGTGGTCAGCGCTGATTCTGACACTTATAACTGTGTGACAATTAACTTTTCCCTGCTTCAGTTTTTCCACCCATCAGATGGGGAAAATGGTACTACTGTCTCAGAAGGATCATGTAATGCATGACTTTCTATAGTCAGGGCAAAAAATGTAGCTGCCCACACAACAGCAAGAAGCCTTTCACCTGTATGAAAAGTATGGTCACTGATGCATGCAGCATCCCAGATTGTGAGAGGGATGTCCGACTGCCAGTTTAGGCCCGACATCCCTTGAGGAGTCCTGGATTGCTAGAGGATGCAGACCGGGCTGAGGGACCTCCCCCCTCCCCTCACCCCACCTGTACACAAATTTCGTACACTGGGCCTCTATTAAAGTATAATTACATATCATTAAGAAAACATGACTTTTTCCCCTAGCTTACACAAATTCTTACAGACTTTAAAATTTGAGCAAATGTCCCTTGTAGTGCTTCCTGAATCCTCCCTCACATAAATGTTTAGTTGCTTACCCCAACTACAATTTCTAGCCTCTTTCTTCTCTTCTGCCAGAAAAATCCACAGCACATTTGCTGTGCTCAAATTCCAAACATCTACACGTGCAGCCTCTTCTGCTACACGGACGTGCTACCCAGCCTTAGCCTATAAGACCTGACAGGCACTCTGCTGTGGGTAACCAAGAAAGCCTTTACTCTGCAGTAAAACAAAAGAGAAGGATAAGGAAGACCCATTCCTTTTTTTAAAATTTAATTTAATTTTTTTAAATTTTATTTTATTAAGGTATTATCTGTGTACATAGCTTACCATTGCCCCCCCCCCTCACCTCCCATTTATGCCCTCCCTCCCCAGAGTTCTGTGTTCATTGGTTGTACTTATGTTCATGCATACCAGTCCCTCGGTTGTTCTCCTATCTCCCCCCAGGTCTCCTTCCCCTCCTTGCTGTCATTTGACAATCTGCTTGTTTTATGGTGAAAATCTCAGCCGAGTGTCCCAGGGGGCCATGTGCCCCGGGTGAGCCGTGTGTCCCATGGGGCCGAGTGCCCCGGGCGAGCCGTGTGTCCCAGGGGAAGCAGTGGGACCCAGGGGAAGGGGCGGTGAAAACCAGAGGAGCAGCAGACTCTATTCATATGGTCCTGAGATAGTCACCATAAAACAAGCAGACTGCCAAATGAGGAGCGGACTCTATTCATGGGGTCCTGAGATTTTCACCATAAGACCCATTCCTTGCCGTGCTCCCTAGATTCGTGTCCTAGCGCTGCCATAACTAAGCATCACACCCTGAGGATACACTCACATTCAGAAGTACTAGAGATACACTCTCCAAATACACTCACATTCAGAAGTACTAGGGATTAGGGCTTTAGCATACAAAGGAGAGAGGGACAATTTAGCCCACAACACTCCCCAGCAATTGCTTTCTTGGACATTGCCATGTAATGTGATATTGTTTATGGTGACTGGCTCCTGAGGGGAAAGACAGAGAACCCCAGAGAACTCCACCCTCTTTTAAATTAGTAAAGGCACTTGCACTTTAAAGTGATTTTAGGTTAATATACTCCAACTTACATGCTAGAATATTTAATGGATATACTAATATAGCACTTCCGTAATATAAAAATCAATGAAACTGGTTTTAATTCAAAAGTAATATCGCATTTATCATAATTTCTCTGCTACCCGTAACAGTGCCTGACACTCAATAAACATGTATTCAACTGAATGAACTGGAATCATTCATTAAATTCCCTCTCCTGACCTTTGACTCTCTCTGGGAAAGTCTTCATAAAGTCACCTTTTCTGATACCCACTAGAAAGAAATTCTCTTTTATATATTTTTTTTTCTCCAACTCTGCTGATATCTCTTAGTCTTTCCACATTTTGGCTTTTCTTTGCTTCCTACTTATTTGCATCTCTCAGCAGTCATGAATCAATAGGGGCTTTATATTTTAAGGAATAATACATATTAGTTGTGACTTTATTATATAAAATATATGACCCAGTTGATAGTTCGGAGTTGATATATATTTCTTGGTTCATTCTAAAGTTCAAGGTTGGAAATAATAATTTCCTGGATTTAGGAAGCACCTCTAGTGCATTCGTCTGTGTCCTGAAACCGGCCCAGTTCTTCCTCATTTAACAAAATGGGGCTTGTTCAATAATTTTTATCAGATGCAATGCTATATTCACTTTAATATTAAATTTTATGGCTTTTAAACCAGAGCAGGAGTTGTACTGATTTTTGGAAATATGCAATGCATTGTGACACTACAATAATCTATAACTTGAGCCTTCAATTTTTTAAATATTCCCAAGTTTTTAAAAAGACACACAGAAATATGGGTAGCTTTGTAAAATGAATGCTAATGCTGCTTACTCCTTTAGTTAGCTTCACAGGGGGAAAAAATCTTTCAGGCTGACATATGCTTCATGCTTCTCTGATCCATTACGATGGGACCTCAGGACTCCCTGAGTATTCGCAAGAAGCTCTGGAGTGATGTATATTTCTGGTGAAACGAAGCCTTTTACTACTTCCTCTTGACAGTGGTGGTAATCACTCTTATCCGCAGCCAAAGACAAACCCAACTCGGGCCACTCACTGCTACTTTAGGTCAGCGGTTTTCAGCTGGTGTGCCACAATAATTGTTAAACCATGCAATGCCTGACTATTTAGTTAGGGGCATGGACCTCTTTTCCCTTAGATTGTCAAATAAAACAATAACAACAACAGAAAAAATAACAATAGCTTTCTGGAGTAAGTGAATAAAAAATTATACATATTATTTTTGTCAGACTGGCAAAAAATATGTATTTTGGGTATGCTGGAGAATTGTATTGGTTAGTTTTTATGTGCCATGAGATGAAAATGGTTGAATATTGTTGCTTTGGATAAAGAAGCTTGCTTAATCTCTTTTCTCTATTATTTGAAAATGACAATTTTCCCTTTGGGAAGGCGGGGGTTGGTGTAGGGGAGGGAATGGAAAGGACACCATTTCCAGTTGACCTGAAAGCTGGTCCCAGGACCTGAGAGGCTCCTCACACCCACCCCCTCCTTGTAATGCGTGTTCTGGCCAATGTTCCCACAGCGGGAACCGTCCCAAGGATGCTGGCTTGAGAGAGTTAGATGTGCAGACCAGCTCAGTGTTTCCCAAACTTTTGACATGTGTGTACCCCTCCTATAATCTTCGTAACACTGAGTACCCCTCGTCAAAAAAAATTGATGTATTTTAATAACAAGCAAAATATATTTTTCTTTTTTTGGTACAAACACAAAATAATAAACAAAAAATAAAATTATCCATAATAAAATATAAATAAAAGTTATATGATAAATAACATTTATTTGGATCATTGAGAAGGATTTAATTGACTTGACTCATGAGAACGTAGAATTAGGCGCAGCTATGCATGGTGCAGTGCATATCCCCACCAAACTCTTCCTGTACCCCTGGGGGTAAGCATACCACACTTTGGGAAACACTGGTAAGTGACCGAAACCAGGTAAGGACTCGATGTAAACTTTAAAGATTCTGGAGGGTCCCTTTGAAGATCTACTCATTTTGTGCCTATGTAAATCCCCTTGCTTATTAAATGCATTGGCTTCCAATTGGGGGTGTTTTGCCTCTTTCTTCGGTCTCTCCTTGCCTTCCTCTCCAAGCACAGGGGCCAGTTTGTGAACCAACAGTTTGATTAAAAAGGAGTCAGAGAATCTGTCAAGATGACTCCATGTAAAATACAAGGGTCTTATCTACATTTATTGTCATAGTAAAATAAAACTATTGGCATTAAATTTTTCAATGGGTTGCCAATGTACATGGTGCCAGTCAGTTAAAGCACAGGTTCCAGATGACTGCTATTTTCTAGAAGTACAGGAATCCCAGGTAACTACAAGAAAGATAGTAAAACTATGCGAATAAGCAAACAAAAAGGAACTATGAGAGTTTTGTTGGAAAGGAATTAACATTTTTCTCTTAATTAGTTATTATGTCAACTAAGAAATATGAAAATCACAGTGTTCAAAGGATACCTTCAGAACACTTTTCATAATGTTAAAAAGAGTTCTTAAAATACTGTTTTGGGTGAACCCGGTTTGGCCCAGTGGATAGAGTGTCGGCCTGCGGACTGAAAGGTACTGGGTTCGATTCCGGTCAAGGGCATGTACCTTGGTTGCAGGCACATCCCCAGTAGGGGTTGTGCAAGAGGCAGCTGATCCATGATTCTCTCTCATCGATATTTCTAACTCTATCCCTCTCTCTTACTTTCTGTAAAAAAATCAATAAAATATATATATATTTTAAAGTTTGTTTAAAATGCTATTTTGATGATAGCTAATATTTTCTAGAGTAATCACAGCTATTTCCAAATGTTGTATTTTGTAAGGTTCTTCATAGGAGTATGTGTTTAGATTTTGTATTATATCTTTATGCGATGTTTACTATATTTATGTTCCTATATGCTTACTTCATATGACTAAGTAGTAGGATCAAATTTTTCTTATAAAAATATCATCCTTAATATGGAGGTTTTTTTTTAAACTTATCTCACTGAATTGAACTACAAAGATAATATGTATGATGTTCCCCATGAAATATTTTACCTATTTTTAGTTAGATTCCCATGCATACAGGGTTGGCAGAACTGCTAAGTAGAAGGAAAAATACCCAGTTGAAAGATGGAGCTTACACACAATTTATCTTTACACAACAATCATTTCAATGGGGGAAAAGAAAGGATTTGGGCTCTAAATGCAGGAAAGTGAACAATGGCTTTCCAAGGAGCTGGGTCCGTGTACTTTTGGAAGTCAAGAATAAATAAATGTTGGAGATTCCTGCCAGGGGCATCGGGAGGATGATATATGGTATCGTTGAAAACAAGCTTCTGTAAAAGGACTTTTTGTGGCGTGACACCGTAATTTTATAGCCACTGGGCAATTGTGAAGCGTCTCACAGAGACCTTCAGATGGCATAAAAATATATATTTGTCATTTAAAATAAAAATTCAGAAAGGATATCTTGTTTTTCAAAATGTCTCTCATTCATGAAAATGCTGGTCAATGCCTGATCCTGGAGGACACGCAGTTTAGTTCCTGGAGCCTAGAGATTTCTAAAGACATCTACTGACCCTACTCGTTTGCTTTGACAAAGCAATCTGCGGCACTGAAACTAACAGCAGCCTTGTGGCATTTCAGGAAAGTGCAATAAATAACAGATTATAGAGAATACATGACAATAAATAACAGACATCGAGAAAGTGTCATTTAAAAGAAGAAGGATGATGCCGGGCAAGAAAGAAGCTAGAACACAATAACATAGCAGCTACATTTTCCACACCGAGCATCTGTGAAGCTGCGGCAAAATCATAGGGAAAGGAGAAGATGAAAGTGGATTCTGAATTTGGGTCATTTATTGGATGTACCAATAAATATAGAGAATCAAGCAGCCAAAGGGCTATAGATTGGAAATGAATTCATCCTGTTTGGAAGGTTTACTAAATTCAAATAAACTTATTTCTCCCACATTCAACATTTCCCTTTAATGTCATATCTACCCAGGACCCCAAAGTTTCAGGAAAGTCACCCAAACTTCATGAAATGTTAAAACTGTTGAGATTGCCCTATTCTTTTCCTACAGGGAAATACACATGTTTAATTTTTTTCTTATGAGACTTTTGAACAATAATAAATATATTTAAATGTCTAACATTAAAATGTCTCTTGGGCTACAGTTTTTTTTTTGTTTTTTTTTTTTTTATCAGACCTGTGTCTATTGTTAAACATATCAACCAGGTATACTTAGAGTGAAAGGAGATTCATTGAACTTTTTAGTCAGGTAAGCAAGCTGTGTTTTTTCAGTAAAGTATGTGGCTTTAGGAGACACGATCATGAAAATAGAAGCAAAAAGAGGTCCTCAAATCTACCTGAGATTAACAGAACCTACACTTGAACTCTACACAGTAGCCCAATAAAAACCAGACCATCCAGATTATCATCAGATCCAATATGTTATAATATTCTCTGCATTTTACAATTCTAAGTGACCTCTTGAGCAATTTTCTTCTGCCTTAAATCATTACTTTCTCTCTCGGGAATATTGAGTCCATAAAAATACATACATGTAATTATATTTTCCATTTTTGAAAAAATCACCTTTTCCCCATATCCCTTTCTAGCTGCCATCTCATTTCTCTTTTTACATCAAAGGTCCTGGAAAAATTATCCACATACATTGTCTCAATTTCCTCTTCTTCTATTTCCTCTCCTTTCATATCCAATCTTCTTTCCTGAATTCAACTAAGGCTGCTCCTATTAAGGTAAAAAATTATCTTCACTTTCTAAAGCTTGATATCAATTTTGAGTCCTTTTCATGTTTGAACTATCAGCAACATTTGACATCATCGCTTACTCTTGCCCCACTGAAGGAGGGTCTTCCCCTGGCTTCCAAGATATCACACACTTCTCCTCCTCTTCCCATCTCTCCGGTTCCTCTGCTTCACTCTATTTTGTTGGTCATTTCTCAAATGTCGAGCAAGTAAACATAGTAATCTCTCAGAGCCTACTCCTTTGACCTACTCTGTTCTTTACATTTACTCCCTGTATTCATCCAGTTCCTTGACCTCAAATAACATCTATTTGTTGACTGCTCCCCAATGTTTATCTCCATCCTAAGCTTATTTTCAATCCCAGTCTTGTATATCCAAATGCCTATCTGTATCTCTGATTGGATAACAAATACATTACAAACTTAACGTGTTGAAAAACAGACACCTAATCTTCCATCCAAAATTCATCCCCCCCCCCCCTAAATCTCCTTTCTTTTAGTCAATGGCAGCTGTATCTTCCCAGGTGCTCAAGCCTCAGTCAGTCATTCCTGACTCCTCTCTTCCTCACACTTTGTCAAATCCGTCAGAAAAGACTCCAGGAGTATACTTTTAAAATGCATATGTTGTCTTATCATGTTTTATCATCCCTATTGCTACCACACTGTACTATAAAGTACCATCAAATAACCTGCATTATTGAAATAATGCCCCCTCTTTTACTATTCCATCCCCAAAATCTCTTCTCTTCCCAGCAGCCAAAGCAATCCTTTTATGATGTCGTTCAAATCATGGCACTCTTTGGTTGAAATATAAATGCCTATCTCCTACTATTGCAGAGAATTCTATTAGATCCAGACCCCTTCTAACTTCTTTTACTATTCTACATCATGCACTACATCCTAGGCACACTGACTAGCTTTTTCTTGACTGTATATATCATGTATAATATAGCTTTTTCTTTAATGTGTAAGTCATGATTGAGGCCTCTGCTCTGACAGGTCCTTCTCCATAAGAAAGCTCCTCCATTAATGTTCACATGCCTTGTATCTTCACCTGTTTCATCTCATTTGGTCTTCTTGACCACATTATGCAAAATAGCACCTCCTGTCATTTCTATCCCCTCACATAGTCCTCCTTACTGCCTACTTTTTCTCCACTATATTTACCACTCTTTGATATAATCTATAGGTCATTTACCCTTCAATTATATGTCTCCACCATGAGCATAAGCATAGTGATTTGAAACTGTTTTGTTCATTATTTATCCTCAGCACATGGAACGATGCCTGACACTTAATAAGGTACTTAAAAATGAACGCATAAAGTTATGTTGCTACGTTGTAAATATATTTTGTTCAGATGAATCATTTTAGTAATAAGTGCAAAGTTACAAAAGGGAGAGGTACATATGGAAATCCTGAGAAATCAAGTGAGAAGTTTTCAATTGATTGGCATTCATTGTCAGCGTTCTATTTTACCTATATAGTGCCATGTTCAAATTTTTAGAACATTCCCCTATATACATTGGTGATTTCTAACTTGAACTTATTGCATTAGTACAATGTTCAGTGGTGAATTTGGTAATAATATAATCAGATTGAAAGCCCATAGCATATCTCCTACATGTCAAGAGTTGTATTGGACATTTCTTTTATTTAATGTGTATGTATGTGTGTATATATATATATATATATATATATATATATATATATATATAATTGATTTTCTACAGAGGAAGGGGGGAGAGAGAGTTAGAAACATCGATGAAAGAGAAACATTGATCAGCTGCCTCCTGCACACCCACCACTGGGGATGTGCCCACAACCAAGGTACATGCCCTTGACCGGAATTGAACCTGGGACTCTTCAGTCCGCAGGCTGACGCTCTATCCACCGAGCCAAACTGGTTTCGGCTGAATTGGACATTTCTTATGTCCCATCTCAAGATTTTCTCATCCAAGACCCTCATTCCAGCCATGGCTACAGCAATCAGTTCCAGGCACAAGCTGGTTTTGCATGGGGTACCCTCAGAAAATTATGTGCATCCACATCCAGCATATACAACTGTGATGTCAGGGTGTGAACACTGGAGAGACAGCCCATGTTCTGTAGGGAATTAGAATGGATGGATATTGATTTCATCCTTTTGTCCTCTGGGTAATCAGTTCTAAAATGCATTTAATAAGCTTTTTCATAATGTACTGGCATCATCAAACAGCATGACCCATAGCAGTGGTGAACTCAAAAATGCACTCTCGCATTGGCAATCTTCCTTGTTTCACATCCCTCTGTTGATTTCTGCTTTGGGCATGCAAGGGTTTCTGACTTTGTGGGAGCCCAAGTCTAGAACAGTATTAAACATTTAAAAATATTTTTAGTGTGTTCCTTTGGAAACTTACCATTACTTCTTTTTTTTGTTTGTTTTTTAATCTCCATTTTTCAAAAGAAGACAATGAGGCTCATCTAATTAACATATCTTGCAAAGATAACAGTCAGAAGTGAAGTCATTTTTTTGTCTGACTTCAAATTCATGTTCTTTCTATGGCACAGAAAGACGTAAACTAGTCAGTTAAAAGAACTCCTAAACTCATGATGCAATTTGATTTAAACACAGAAAGTATGGGGTACAGAGTTGTAGTGCACAAAAATTAAGATTATAGGATAATTCATTAAACTAAAATATACAGTCATCCTATAATAAAACATGCTAATTTGTGGATATGTGATGGATAATTTCTGTTTGATTCATCCTTCTTGTCTTATGATATATTTCTAGGAAGCTCATCTTTAAGAACTAGGCAATCCAGCTCTGTTGTCCACTGGTCACAGTTAGTTTCAGCTGGTGGGAAGCATTGTCAGAACACAGAATGGGCTGAAGTATGGCCAGGCTATCTATCACCTCACGTCCTTCATTGCCTCTAGGAAACCACACAACTCCTGTATGTGGTTCTCGGTCTTGTGTACCAGCCTTCGGGTAATACACCTCTCCTTGATGGCTCTCTCTCTTCACCTACAACCTTATAAATTAGCTGCTTTATTAAACTCTTCTTAATGACTCTATATTTGACTGTGCCATCTGTTTCCTCCTGGGATTCTGGATCATACCACAGACCATAAAAATCATTAAAATATAATATTCTTAAGAAAGGAGATGTTGAAAGTAATTAGGGACAGATTGTCCACTGGGGAGGTTGGGGGAATACAGTAATTATTAAGGGGAATGGTAGTTATATATTGAAGAGGAGAAAATAAATGTTTTATTTATGGGTCAAAGGGACCCTTGTGGTATAATGTGAGAAATGTAAAGATTTACATACTAACTAAATTGCTGACTCACTAACTAAAAGCCTTTGCTGTGTGTATTTTGTAAAATAAAATACAGGATCCAGCCTTTAATTGTTTCGGTCATCGTTTGGTAATGTCCCCCATAGTGGCTACAGTACTTAACAAAATGTCAGCCTTGACCTGTAACATATATTGCTTATATCCTTGATTGTAAACTGGCATATGCATTGACTGCAGAGATATTAACTGTGAGTTGTATGGTTCAGAACTTGAAATTATTTTTTATAGGAAAAGCACTCTTCTTACTACTTATCGGTCTGTATTAAATGGATTTATTCTGACACAGACTTCCCATAAAATTGGAGTCTAACGTTAAATTTTATGGATATGAAACCATGAAATCCAACCTTAATAAAGAAAATTTCATACACTGCTTCAGGGCTGGAGATTCAGATAGCTACCGAAGGGAAGATTAATGGGGTAGAAAGCCTGAAGTACAGCTACTGCATTTCCTCCTCTTTTTAGACTTGGTGTTCCACCTCCTATCACCTGGCAATTTTCTAATCTCTCTCTTCACATTTCTCCTCTTCCTATATGACTTCCACTTTTAAAATTGTAACTGTTTCAGGCTTTTTTTTTAAAAAAAGTAACTCTCAATAGCTTTAAAAATGGGTGCAAATTTCAAAATCTGAGACTTTAATTATACCCTCTCCCTATTCTTTTTTTAAATTAATTTTTATTGATTATGGTATCACATAATTTTCCTTATCCCCCCATTCCCATCCCAAACCCCTCCCCACATATTCTCCCACCCCCCTGTTGTCCATGGCCACTGGCTAGGCCCATGTGCATGCACACAAGTCCTTTGGTTGATCTCTTCCTTTATCCCCACCCTCCCCTACCTTCCCTCTGAGGTTTGAGAGTCTGATCGCTGCTTCTCTTTCTCTGGATCTAGTTTTGTTCACCAGTCTATGTTGTTCATTATTTCCTCTAGATGTGTGAGGTCATGTGATCCAAGAAATACCCTTGTAAGAACCTAAACTGCGACAAGCTTTAATGGTTATGCTGAGAGGCAAATGAATCAGTCTGTAGTGAGTTCCTTTCTGGGCCAACAGTTCTTTTGAGACCCAATTTCAATGTCAAATAGTTCCTTATGTGTACATGACAGCCATGATATTTCAGATCTGGTTGATCATCTGAGCCCTTAAGGGCTCACAGAAAGAGAGGGGACTTTCAACCTTAGCATTTCAGATAAGCATCTTTCATATTATTCTACTTCACTATGGGTTCAGCATGTTGTTGTAGTAAGCATAAGGGGTACCCATCCAGAATGATGAGCTAATATGTTCCACGTACTGGCAAGGATGGTAGGTGTAAAAAGGAAATCAAAGAGCACTTATGAGAGAGAAATATACAGGAGCTGACGGCTAGTTAGGCGTGATGAACTAAAGGAAGGGAATGTGTGTTCGTAATGGTTCTGGCTTGTTGGGCCAGGTGACAGAATCTGATTCTGCCATAATCTCAGAGGGAAAGCAGGGAGGAGTATCTGTCATGGAGGATGGCATGTTTAGATGAGACATGTTGAAGAATGTGAAAAGACAACAGGGGATTAGGATAAAATGAAAAATAAACTTGGATAATAAGAAATGCATTTGAGATCAATTTGAAAGCGGTAATGCTTCCCACAGTGATCACTACCTTGTGGTTAAATAGAAATGCTGAAGAATAATCCTTTCTATTAATACACGTATGTGCTTAATGCAGCATCAAATTCAATTGCTGTTATTTTTTGCAATCCTTGTAGTCAGGCAATTTCATTAGTGATTTGTATACTCCACGTCACTGGTATGTATCACGTATCTGTGCTGTCTTTTTCTCACTGTTGATTGTTCCTTGAATATCTGCCACTCTTTTTTCTTTCAGAACAGTTTTTTTTTCTATTCTTCAGTTTAATGACAAAACACAACCACTACCAGCCTCTAAGCCTTATTTTTATGACAGCAATTACTACTTACTGACCCAGTACTATTTTTTTTCCAACTTCATTCATAATTGAACTATGATTTATAGATGATTACCTCACCTCACAGAATGAAAACTATATTTTGTAGTTTCTTTTCTAATAACGGTGGCTATAAAAGTAAAAGCACAATGGGTTAGGGAAGAAACCATAAGTAAGCAGTTGAGGTCTTTCTTCATTCCTCCTTCCTATTGGCTGAAAGGCAAATGTGATAGCTAGCGTGTTAGCGGCCATCTGGCATGATGACTTCAAGATAAAAATTAGTGTTGAGGATGGTGGAGCAGCAATACAAAGAAAACCAGTTTCTCTGGTGATTCTGAAGTCACCAAACCAAAAGAGGAGTATATATCTGCAGATTTCTCTAATATGAGAGATAAATAAACTTCTACTTAAGTAGCCACAGCCATTCTTTTATTTTTAATATATTTTATTGATTTTCCACAGAGAGGAAGGAAGAGAGATAGAGATCTAGAAATGTCGATGAGAGAGAAACATTGGCCAGCTGCCTCCTGCACACCCCCTACTGGGGATGTGCCCGCAACCAATGTACATGCCCTTGACCGGAATCAAACCTGGGACCTTTCAGTCTGCAGATGGACGCTCTACCACTGAGCCAAACCAGTCTCGGCAACCACAGCCATTCATTTATTAACAATCAAACTTCACACTGACACTACAGCATGTTCTGTCCAAATGCCAAATATTTCAAGTTCTAAACCATTTTACCAGTCAACTTCTTTCATAAGGGAATAATCTATTTTACAAACTATTTTTTTCCAGGTAATCATATGGGTGGAGATGGCAATACTTCTCTGAAAATTTGGGGACCAGGCAAGACAACACAAAAGATGATCAAGAAACCTTTCACAAAATGTCTACTTTCTGCAAGTAATCTTGGATATTTTTAATCTTAAACTCTGTTCTCTTGTGTTCATTTTTAAGTGAGTTATGGTTAATATAAATAAATGAAAATTATGTGAGTAACAGTGTATGACTTTAAGCAATAAAATTTACTCTTTGAGGCTCAGAGCAAGATGTAAGAATGAAATTGTAATGTCTTATCTTTATTCCTGTGTGCAGTATGAAATGCAAGATAATAGATTGTTTTAATTTCACTAATAAATATGCCATATTGAATTGAAAAACTATGCATAATGCGAATGACAAATATTTTTGTTGCCGAGAAGACTAAAACTTGATATTATAATTTATGTAAAAGCATGTGACTCATTAAATTTACTTCATAAATTCATACAATTGTCTTGACAAGGCATCTATTTCTAATGCAACATATGCTTGTTAATAAAATGTTAACCATCATTTTGTCATAAAGTCAAAGAAAAGGATATTTAGTTGGCAGATGGTGCAATCATAACATTTCATTGGTTTATATAATGCCAAAGTTTGTTTAATTTGCATTGTTAACTTTTTTATCACTTTGTGAATGATTTTAAAATTATTTAGGTGTAAAGTTTAAAAAATACTAACCCCAAATTTAAGATTAAGCTAACGTAAAATATTCAGGCCATTGTATTTAATTTCTATATATAGTAACTCTCTTAAAAGCCTGAATATCTAGATAAGCAGGAGATTAAAATAATTTCTTAAACAGTCTGTTTTTTTGTTTGTTGTGTGTGTGTGTGTGTGTGTGTGTGTGTGTGTGTGTGTTTGCAAGGGAATCTATTTCTATAAATTAAAATATGTTAGAAAATGTGCACAGAAAGTTTACATTTAATTCTAACAACATAGAAAGTTAATATTAACATAGTGGAAAACAAAATTCAAGGCAGTTTGATACAGAGATATATTCTTAGAGTGAATGTACAAAAATATATTCTTGTCATATTTCTGCATTAAGTAGCTATAAGTTGGGCAAAGTCACTCAATCTTAGTATTTGTCAGTTTTCTCATGCATAAAAGAAAGTTAATTTTACCTGACTTTACATGAAGAACATGAAGAAAAAAAATGTGCTAATAGGAAATGCATTAAAGAAATTTTTGAATTTCCAGTGATGGAGCTAATCCAATACACACAAAGTAACCACAGTTTGTCAGATTTAACCAAGTTATATTTCAAATGTTTTTGATGCAATTCAGAACATCTGACACAGAGAAAGAAAATGAATTAATGTTATTAAAGTTTGGGAAATATACTGTATATATGTATGTAATTATATTTTAGTTTATATATTATTCTATTCAATTAATATATATGGCTGAAATGGGATTTTTACTTTGCTTTATTTTTTAGTTTGGAAATCCTGGGTAGATTATGCTTTATAACACTCAAAAATCATGAGGACACTACCTTTAGCTGTGAATGAGAAATAATAGGTTCTTATTTTATAAACTAGTTTTCATTTTTAATAATATTGTCATGAATATTGAGTGAACTTTTGAAACCTTTAGGCCAAAGATGCATAAGACTAGGAGTGATATTATCATAATCTAATCTATTATAGTGTTACATCAAATATATAATAAAGTCTATGTTGTAAAATACAGTTGTAAGAGCAGATTCGATATTTATTTCAAAATGACAATTAAAACATCTTTTTATTAAAGTAACCGACCCTCCCTTCCAAAGAAACAGAAGAATTACATTTATAAAATATGAATATAAATATGTATGCAAATGTTTTAGTTCTAGGGTGACTGATTTATATCAGTTTGCCTTGGAATTTCCCACTTAGCACTGAATTGCATGGCAAGAATTGTATCAGTCCCAGGCTATCTTACTTGGGGTTTAAAACTAATAATCCCACCTTGTGAGAAAACCTTCAGACCCACATAAACCAGAACATTTAGTCACAGTAGTTAGGTCACTGATGAAGCCCATTACAGCTGAAGGAAGGGAAAATAAAAATTCATGAACAAGATGCATAAATAAGTGCCAAATCCAGACTTTCAGCTTGCCATGGGATAACTGAAATGGTCTCAACTCTGAGACAAAAGGACATCATTATATATTCTCAAGGTTGAAGCTTATTGACATCAACAGAGACATCATCCCACATTCAACCCCTCATTATCAGATTAACAACCTTTTTTCTTTTTAAATTGCTGAAGGACGGGGAAGATCAGACTGAGAAAAGTCCAGAGGTATAGCATAACAGATGGAAAAATAAAAAACAACAACAGCCAACCCTCAGCCCAATCATCCCCCCCACCCCGAACCTAAACACAAGATACTGTTATATAGAATGCATGGCCTGTGATATATTAAGAATACACAGAGAGAAAGCAAACACCACGCCCAGAAAAAAAAAATCCTGAATATATTGATCCAATTCCTCCAAATAAAGTTCTGAATGAAGCAAACCCATGTCTATTTCCAAACACAGAAACTGCTATTTTTTTAAACAAGATATCTGACTTTTGACCAAATATGTTAAAGCATACAAACAAGATAAAAAACAACCCATTATCAAGAGATATAGCAATCAACAAAAGCAGACACAGATGTGATACATATCTTAGTAATATCATACAGCAAGTTTAAAGTAACTAAGATCAAAATTCAGAAAAGCATTTGACAAACTTCAACGCCATTTTGTGATAAAAAGTATTAAAACAAGTATAGGAGGTACTTACCTCAACATAATAAAAGCCACATGAGAAACCTACATCACACCCAATGATAAAAAGCTGAAAGTTTCCTCTAAGATTAGAACAACATTAGGAAGCCTACCTTTGTGACTTCTATTTTTCAACATAGTACTGGGAGTCCTGGTGAGAGCAAACTGAAAGAAAAAAAAGTCATCCAAATCAGAAATACAAAGGTAAAACTATCTTTGTTGCAGATGACTTGATTTTACATATAGAAAACTCTAAAACTCTATCCCTGCCCCCCCAAAAAAACCCTGTTAAAACTAATAAATTCAGCAAAATTTATAAAAATCAATGTACAAAATCAGTTGTAATTTAGACATTAACAATAAAATATGTGAAGGAGAAATTAAGGAAGTGATATCATTTGTAAGAGCATAAAATTAAAATAATTAGGTAGAAATGTAACCAATGAAATGAAATATCTGTTCCAATGAAATTGAAATTGTTAAGCATAGTTCATTAAAAATAATTAAATAAATCTGAAACATGTAAAAAAATTGAAATTGTATGTATGTATTCTTTTAATTTTGGTTAATCCTCACCTGAGAATATTTTTTACATTGATTTTCAGAGAGAGTGGAGGGAAGGGGTAGAGAAACATTTATGTGAGAGAGACACATCCATTGGTTGCTGCCCACACATGCCCCAACTGTGGCTAGAGATTGAACCTGCAACCCAGGTTAGTGCCCTTGACCAGAATGAAACCTGTGATCTTCTAGTCCACAGGTCAATGCTCTAACCACTGAGCCAAATTGGGTAGGGTTGAATTTTTAATGACCTCCCTTAAAGAAAATTTAAGACCCATGTAGTTTCACTGGAAATTTTTACCAACCATTAAAAAAAAAAAAAAAAAAAAGCAATACTAATCCTCCACAAATTTTGTTCTCAACATAGAAAAGGAAGAAACACATTATATCCATAGACTAAAGCAGTGTTTCCCAAACTTCTCTCATGATGAGAATCACCTGGTGGAGTTGTTAAAATACAGATTCCTGAATCCCAACTAAGAAGTACTAAACTAGAATTTTTGGGAACATATAGGTAAAATTGTATACTTAACTAGTGCTCTAAGTTAAAGGAATATATATATATGCCTGGTGCATGAAATTTATGCATGAGAGAGGGGGTGTCCCTCAGCCTAGCCTTCAGCCTTTCACAATCCAGGACTGCTGGCTCCTTACTGTTCAGCTGCTGCCTCATGGCCCCTGACCACTCGCCAGCCTGCCTGGTCACCCCTATCCCTATGCCTGTCTGCCTGACAGCCACTAACCACTCTCCTGCCTGTCTGATAGTTCTAACCACATCTGCCTTGGCCCCTGCCACCATGGCTTCATCCAGAAGGACATTTGGAATGACGTCTGGAAGGTCATTTGGCTGCCTGGTCTAATTAGCATATTACACTTTCATTATTATAGATTAGCACTAATATAATAATATATATTTGTTAGTGCTAATATATAATGTTTATTAGAGCTAATAAAGAAGGAAAATAAAACCTTCAAAAAATCCAACAGCTATTAGTGATCAAACATTCAGCAATGAACAGAAGTTCCTCCATCTAAACAAGGGCTTCTACAAACACTTGTATGTAGAAGTACTTCATACTTCATGATAAAATATTGTGGGGGTTTTTTGCCACCAGTAAAAAGGCAAGCATATTCTTTCTTACTACTCTTACTCATCATTGCACCAAAGTCTTAGACAGTGTATTAGAGCAATAAAAATAAAGTCATCAGGATTAGAAACAAAAAATAAAAATACAGCGAAGACCGGTTTGGCTCAGTGGTAGAGCGTCGGTCTGCGGACTGAAAGGTCCCAGGTTCGATTCCGGTCAAGGGCATGTACATTGGTTGCGGGCACATCCCCGGTAGGGGGTGTGTAAGAGGCAGCTGGTTGATGTTTCTCTCTCATTGACATTTCTAGCTCTCTATCTCTCTCTCTTCCTCTCTGTAAAATATCAAAAAATATATTAAAAAAATAAATAAAATACATATATTTTCAGAAAACATAATATTTTATGTTAAAAGTCCCAATGAATCTACCAAATACATACTAGAAATTATACATGAGCTTAGCATTGTCACACAATACCAATGCTTATCAACATTCAGGGCAACGTGACTTCTCATACATTGCGGATGATATTTTAAAATAGTGTAGACACTTTGGAAAGTACTTAACAGTATCTTTTTGTGTGTAATACTTGAGGATTTTTTATTGATCTTTAGAGAGATGAAGGGAGAGAAAGAGTTCAATGTGAAGAGAAACTTTGATCACTTGCCTCCCATATGCACCCTGACTGGGAGCAAACCCTCAACCTAGATATATGCATTGAAAGGGACTCAGATCTACAACCTCTCGGTGTACTGGATGATGCTCCAACAAACTGAGCCACCAGGCCAGGGCTAGCACTAACTTATCCAGTTAATCATACAATTACCATATGGCCAAGTAGTCCCCCTCCTCAGTATTTCTCATACAAAAACTATTGCATGTATATAGAAATTTTATTTATAATTGCCCCAAAATGGAAACAACCAAGGTATATTTTAGAGCTGAATGAATAAACAAACTCTACAGTATAATGGTATATACTGCTCAACACTGAAAAGTAATGGTTAACGGCAACCCACAAAAATATGGATCAATCTCAAATGCATTCTTGTTAGTGATAGGAGCCTATTTCAAAAGGAAGCATACTCTATATATCCTTTTATATGAGTCCCCCTAAAGGCTGACATAAAGGAGGTTATTGGTTGACAGGTGTAATAGACTGAATGTTTCTGTCCCCTCTCCTAACCCCATCAAATCCACATGCTGAAGCTTAATCCACAGTGTGATGGGATTTGGAGTGGGAGAGGTGGGGAGGTGATTAGTGGTGAAATGGAAGCCCTCATCCTCAGGAATGGAATTAGTGACCTTATAAAAAGACTAGACACCTCCCTTGCCCTTTCCTAAGACCACAGACACAAAAGACTCCTTGAGTATGAATTAGGAAGAGGGCCCACACATTGACCTTGGACGCACAAGTCTCCAGAACTTTGAGAATACATTTCTGTTGCTTATAAGTCACTCAGTCTATGGTATTTTTGTCATAGTACACCCAAAGGTCCAAGATATCAGATAAACTGAGTAATGGGAGTTTTGTCTACAATTTGGGGGGAAGCAAAAGAATTTGGCGGAGGCATGATAGAATTGTTTTGCTGTGTTTTTTTTTTACTTTGATGATGACTATGCAATTATAAGTCTTTTCAAAACTTGTACAACTCCACACCAAAGTGAATTTTTTTGTATATAAATTATAACATAAATATCTATATGAAGGGAAACAATACCAACATATATTTATATTGATCCAGAAATTTTGGTTCAAATAGTTTAACTTATGAAAGATTTCAGAATCTAATTTCTGTTTCAAATAATACCATTGTAGTCATCTTTAGGTGGCTACACTTTTCTTTCTTTTATCTTTTGAAGTCTCAATGCCCTCATATCTTTCTGCCCTTTCTTACCTCAAGTTTCTATTTATTTTCCCTCCTGCTTTCTTTCCCTGTGTAATGCTCCTGTTTCTCTTACCTCCGAAACTAAGTATTCTTATCATTAGGATGGTTAATATCATGCTTTTCCTTTTTGGCTGATATTTCTGATAAATTTGAGGCAATATAAGATGACATTTTCCTGGCAATTTTACAACATTTCTGGAACATAAAATATATATAGGCAACTAAAATCCCCAAATCTATTATCACACACAATTATTAATAAATATCTCCCCTTTTTATCTCTTATTTTTCAAACTTGTTTGTGGGGTATGGACATATACCTTAAATCTCCATTAAATCATTATTTATATTTATCAAGTTGGAATTTTTTTCCCAAAAATAATTTTGTCAATGCACACATTGGCATTCTCTTTGGTTAGTGTGTCCTGTGAGTGTCTAAAGCATATATCTATTTTCTAATTGAAGCTCACTGATAAATATATCAAATAGAGAGAGACAAGCAGATTGCTATTCTATTTTACTGCAAGCATCCTAAAGTGTTTGTCTCAATTTATTTGTTAAACTCAATGGAAGTAGAACATACATCATCATTTTCTTCTCTTTGCATACGAATATTGGTCTTAGGGAATGAATAGTATGTTTAGGAAACCACTTATAAAACCTATCTGCACAGCATTTCTGTTCAGAATATCCTCTCGCTAATGAGAAATGTTCCGGAAACCCTTTTTGAAATGTAAGGACCTTTTGTTTTACATTATGTTTCACATCTACCAGACTTAGTTTCTTATCAGAAAAATGGGGGAGGGGACAGAATTCTTTGCAACTCTCTAATCACTTACCCAGATCTATCCTATCTATCCTCATCTTTGTTCTGCACTCTTCCCTGAGCCTGAAGAGTCAGTCCCCCATGAATTCTACCACCTCCACAGATCTTGCTCCTAACAGCTAGATTCAACTCCAGGTGAGAGCAAGATAAGAGGTAAATTCTGAGAATCCATATACAAATTCAGAAGAAAGCGAAGAGTCTGATTTGTGGATGTGCCCAACTTTCCCAGAATTCTTAGAAGGAAGGAAGATGATTCCCTGTTGGCTAAAGGGCTGAACCTGTAGCTTAAAGCAAAGCGATCCATCAATAAAATTTTGACGTGAACAGAAGCAAGAGAGTAATTACAAAGTCATTTAAAAAGCAATCACCTAAATGATGTCAAATATCCATTATTTCCAAACATTAGTTAACATTTCAGGACTTCCTCTATTTCAGCATAAAAATATAAGGGCTATGATTGACTTAAATTCTGCCTTGTATCATGATTTTAATATCAATATCACCTTGTAAGCCTTTATCCCCAAATTTACTTTTCAGAGAATGAAAATAAAATATTGGAATAGACAACAATTTTTTCCCAAAGCACATGGGCAAAAAGGACTATGGCCAGTGCTCAAATCTCACCCCATCTGGTTCCAACCCAGGTTCTTTTCGTTTCCCATTTTGCATTTTCAGCTAGGCTCTCTTATGAAAATGGATTCCTCAAAAATTCGATCATGAACATTGGAGACTTTGGACTTATAAACGTAGAAACCTACGGTTATATGAATTTCAAAAAAGATCAAATTGGGTTATAATCTATGAATGCGAGTTAATCTAATAATTACATTCTTTAAATAAAATGGTTGATCTTTATAATTCATCAGAAATCTGTTTCAACATGAAAATATGTACGCTGCAGATTAATTCTTTGAGATCTCCACAGACTTAGAATTTTTTATTTTATTTTTTTACTTTACTCTGCCCTTTCAACTATCTTATGAACTTCAGGAAAGAGAAGGGAAGTGCCAATTCTTCCCTTTATATTCTCCCAAATGTGTCTACTATAGTATTATTCACACAGCGGGGAACCAATTTATTTTGCTGGCTGAAATGTATGGTTATGTAATACATTTTTCTTTTCTTCACACTAATTAAAGCAAAATAATGACTAAAAGTTGTCATGAAGCTTCCAAATAAGGCCTGCTTAGTAATGATGATTAGTAATAGAAGTTATTAGTTACCACATGGTTCAGGGAATACTAATGAATATAAAGTTTTTCTCTTTTTTTTACTAACTCATTTTCTGAAATGTTCTTGGTAATAAGCGTGAGGATGGGGTCAAAGTCATTTTCGTTATTTGAAAAGGAAAGATAATGCTAATGCTTAGAAAAGAAAGCTATGCAATCTGCCAGGAATTTTAATTTTTAAGCTGACAAATGTTTTAGCACTTATATATGATAACCACGGATATATGCATACTCTAATCTTCCACAAGTCAAAAGTGAAATATGAGTAACAGTAATGTGAAAAATGCAATGCAACTTTGAACTCTGATCAAATCCCAATGTTATCAAATTATGTTAAATTGATGTGCTGATGGCAATGCTCCCAATTTCCATATCTAATGTCATTCTGCTCAGAAGCTATTTTCCTCTGAAAGGGAAATAGGAAGTGAAGTGGTTTCATTTAATTGAATACCTGATAAAAATAATCAACCATACTCCAGGTTTGATATGAAAAAAAAATAAGTAAAGAAAAAAGGTGGAAATGCTTTCCTGTCACTAGAGACATTGCAGAAAAAGAGATGATAGGAACAGAATATGAAATACAGTTTGTAAATCTCCTTATGCTCCTGAGAACCCAGTCACTAAACTCACCTGACAAAACCAGGGAAAAGCAATGGAACAAAGGCCACCGGTGGAGGGAATGGTTACATAAACGTCAGCTGCTGGGTGTGTGTGATTATCTTCAAAATTAGCTGACTAAGCCGAAATCGGTTTGGCTCAGTGGAGAGAGCATCAACCTGAGGACTGAAAGGTCCCAGGTTCGATTCCGGTCAAGGGCATGTACCTTGGTTGCTGGCACATCCCCAGTGGGGGGTGTGCAGGAGGCGGCTGATCGATGAGTCTCTCTCATGGATGTTTCTAACTCTCTATCCCTCTCTCTTCCCCTCTGTAAAAAATCAATAAAATATATTTTTAAAAATTAGCTGACTAAAACGTTGACTTGTTTTGAGAATTCAAAATATGGGGGGCGGGGAGGGAATGAGCAGATGTGCCAGGGAGTAAAGTGAAGAGGGTAAGTGCTCAACAAAATCCCAGGAAGCAATCTCAGTGAGCAGGCGTGAGAAACCCATCCCGGTACATGGAAGCTTAGAATCATGTAAAGGCACTGGCCGTTCTGCTTCAAGCTGAAACTTGGAAATCAGGAGAAACCCCAGCAGTCAGGGAGAGGGAAACTGAAAAGGTAGAATCCTTGTTTTTTTTCTGGCCCAGAACGTGTGGGAAGGCCCTTGGGGGTCACTGCTCTTATTAGCAGGGGTGAGACCCATGCCATCTTACTATGATCACATGGAGGATTTCTCTCCACAGTTGCAGGTCAGGAATGACTTTCAATTCTAGGGAGTGATGCCAGGGGGGGGGGGGGGGAGGTGTTAAAACTCAGAGGTGAATCTAGTTTTGCATCACTGGCAACAAGTTGAAGTGACGAAGTTCAACTCTTCCCTAGTCCAGAAATACTTTATGCGTCTGACTGCATACTATTTCACCAGCCACCGGCACTCCTGAACGTTTGCTGTGTCAGTGTAAGGAACGCCGCTCACCAAACAGAGCCAAACTCCTGGGTTTCACTCCTTGTTCCATGAACGTGTTTCTACCTCTGCCTGGAACGCACTACTCCGGTCACTTACTAGGGAGATTGATAATTATCTGGTTGACACTTGGATCCAAGAAGACTGCCCTGAATTTTTTCCTTTAAAAAAAAATCCACTGAGAATTGATTAGCCTCTCAATTGCCACAATTTCTCACATCATGTTTCAGTCATCTGCATCTCTAGTCAGGCTGTGAGATCCCCGTGAAAAATCTTCATGACTTATTCATCTTTTTAAGTCAAGGGCTTAGCACACTTATGCTTGACATACAGAAGTCAAACTGTGCTAATGGAAGCACATAATTTTGATTTTTAATTTCTTATTTTTCCTATGTTTTCACTAGGTTATAGTCTAACATGTCCCTGTGTGTGTGTGTGTGTATCACTGTATCTATATCTATATCTATATCTCTCACTATATATATATCACTGTATATATATCACTGTATATATATCACTGTATATATATCACTGTATATATATCACTATATATATCACTATATATATCACTATATATATATATCACTATATATATCACTATATGTGTGTGTGTATATATATATACACACACACATATATATAACCATCTCTCTTTTATCCTGTTTAAAGCTGTTAATGCTTTAAATATATCATGGGGGAAGAATAATGGTTACTTTTGGTTTTACCATGATATGTTAAAATATTTTTTAAGAGTATCATTTATGCCCAGCAGGTGTGCTCAATGGTTGAGGGTCAACCTATTAACTAGGAGGTCATGGTTCAATTCCTGGTCAGGACATGCCCAGGTTGCTAGTTCATTCCCCAGTGAGGGGATGCAGGAGCCAGGAGGCAGCACATCTATGATTCTCTCTCCTCATTGATGTTACTATCTCTCCATCTTCCTTCCTCTTTAAAATACACAGACACACACACACACACACACATATATATATATATATGTTAGCATGATAAATTAGCATGATATATATGGTAATTTATATATATAAATTATAAATATATATGTATATATAAATATATATGTATATATGTGGTAATTTATCATGCTAAGGCTTACTGTTATGATTATGAGGTTTGATGATTATATCAATTTTTCAATAGTTTTAATCAGTATCCCATTTAACCTGTTTTTTTCCTCAGTAATCTTTTTCTAGCAATCCATTTGATGCACTTTTACTTTTAAAATTTTCTCCATATCTTTTAGCATCTTATATAGTATCTTATTTTTATCTTTCTGTTCTGTTGAGTTTTTTTTAATCAATTTTGAATTGGCTTGACTATCTTTCAATTTTTACATTTTTCAGTATCTTATAAATACAAACATTGTGTCCCTTTGTTATATAGTGTCATACCTCTTCCCATTTTCAATTCCTTCTTTTACTTCTACAAATTTATTAAGTATATACATTTTATAGTCTCTAGATAATGCATGCAAATTCAGCATTTGCTGTGGACTTTAAAAAAACACACAGAAAACTTACTCCTGTTAATCTTTGTCTCTATGTTTTAAAAATGAGTTTGCATCCCTCCTCACTACATTATGGGAGTTATCTGATGTCATGCTTTAAACTAATTCCCCCAAATGCTTTCTCTGTCATTTTGGTCGGTGCTGGTGGTGGGGCGGGAGAGTGGATGTTGCTAAAAATCCTGAAATACTTACTTCAGCTTAAATTTTTTTAATGAATCTTTTGAACCACATAGATATTTACGGAAGGCAGCGTTATGATAGAAATTCTCAGGGGAAGTTTTCGCACCTCCTCATATCTTCACACCCTTCTGCCTCAAGGCTCTAGCAGGCAGGGACCTGAACAATGTCTCCCTCCCTGTTTTAGTAGAGATTTTTCTCAATGAACCTGTTGCCTTTTATAAACTGTAGCTTCACAAATGGTCCTGCAAAGTGCATTAAAAAAATGACAAATCCCAGGCATCGACAGATGCCCTCTGGCGCCTCCAGAGGGATCCTAAGCATCTGGATTTATGCTTTTTCATTGTTTCTCATTTTTAAGGATTTGTCTTAATCTCTAATTAGGTTAACCACACATTTCCTAATGTGGAAATTATAGTTTATGTTTTATTTTTTTTTGTTTTATTTTTTCTGTTATCTCCATATCAAATATGGAATTTCATGGGGAATATGAACAAGTTTTAACTAACTTACCTAGAAAACTTATTACTCCAAAAACCGTATTATGCATCATTGGTATTGTGGTAATTAACTAGTTAGTAATAGTAGAGAAGGAGCAAAGGGGGAAGCCAGCCGTTACAGGCATGTCATTGGACAGCTTCACGGGGAAGCTGTGACTTTACCCGCCCCAGGGAACTATTGGTCCATTCCCTACAAATCACTGAGGGGAGGCGTCCAACAAAGGGGAAGATGGGTGCGCGCACAGTGACGTCTGGATGATGGAGAGAAGATGCTTGCCTGTCTGTCTGACCTGGGAACAAAGATAATTGGCTCGGGGGTGGAGCCAGAGCAAGCCTACAGAATACCTCAGATGGCTAAAATTCCCAGTCAAAGGAATCCTCCCTCTTGTTTTCCTCTTGCTTCCTTGCACTCACCCGTGCTCCCTCCATACCATGTGGCCCACGGCCATGCAGACCCTCATGCAATGGAATGCAAGCTAAGCTAGCCCGATGCTGGACTGGACTGTGCAAATATGAATTAGAGCATCTGGACCTTAGCTTTATTTTTTAAATAATTATTTTTAAAATGTATTTTATTGATTTTTCACAGAGAGGAAGGGAGAGTGATAGATAGCTAGAAACATAGATGAGAGAGAAACATCATCCAGCTGCCTCCTGCACAGCCCCTTCCGGAGATGTGCCCGCAACCAATGTACACGCTCTTGACCGGAATGGAACCTGGGACCTTTGCAGACTGATGCTTGCAGACTGATGCTCTATCCACTGAGCCAAACCAGTTTGGGCTGGACCCTGGCTTTAATCCTAGCTCTGCTGAAGCTAGAGTGGGACTTCTTTTCCTTGGCAGGTCAGAGGGAAATGGGACCTGGGAAAGCCAGGGGTTTGATTCCACAGAAATTAAGCTTCCCACAGTAACACATCCTCCCCACAGCAGCCTCCAGAAATTCTTATTCCTGGGGGACCTCAAGAAGCCCCCTTCCACTGGCAACAGGTGGGGACACAGAACTCCCTACCGATGACAACGTGATTAATGACAGAGTACCACGTGTGGAACCACCTCCAGGTGGTCTCTGTAGAACTGAGATTGTTCTGTCTCTCCGGCAGCAGCCCACATTGAAATTGATTAGTTCCATCCATTCACTCATTTATTTACCTACATCTATTTGGCATTAGCACAGACTCCTAATTGTGTCAACTAATTAATCCATAGCATTAATCAATCTGATGATGCACTTCCAATGAGCAAATGAGGATATTTATCATTATTAATTTTAATGAATGGGATTTACTTTTCATCTGTTGTAAATGTAAACATGCCTCCTGATAAGAAACAATTTTCCGAAAAGACACCTCTATAACAAATTCTAATAAAAAATTACTGTCTCATTGGATTTTTTTTCCTCCTGTAACTTGTGTATCTCAGTAATAGACAATAACTGTTAAAAATTCATCTTTGTTTCCTCCCCCCCACATTTTATTTATGACAAGGGTCCTGATATTTATAGTTTGATGACAATTCGCTTTTTCTTATCAGTGATACAAAGATCTAGTATTAAATGGTGACCTAATAAAAATGAACACCCCCCCCCCTTTTAAGTGACCTTATGTTATTTGAAAAATGACATAGGTTTAACAATGCCCTCCTTCATATGGATAAATAGTTTGGAATGATATCCCTTCTAGTCCAGAGTTCATCAATATTTTCAATGGCTCAATAACAAACGTGAAAAGCAGAATCAGCATACAGATTTTAGATTAAATAAACCATGAAATATAGTTAAGCTTAGATGAAAATATTACATTTCTTTATATCTGTGAAATACATATCAGTTCAGCCTTCTGACTTTCAAATACCTTTTCCCTGACATCATTATAAAGCATCACTATCAACATCACTTAGAAGGAAAATCGAATAATACTGATTACTTGATCATAGTTTTAATAATATAAATCATACTTTCCATAAAACAAGAGCTTCAAGCATTCTTATTTGAAACTTGCTATAAAAAAGTGGGACGCATTTTTTTTATCTCAAGGGATTCTATAAAAACTTTTTTGAATTTTGTATTTCTGATGGATTATTATTTCTCAAGCTCTACACGAAGAAAAAATATCTTCTTAAAAATTTGGGGATTAGTGATATACAACATGACACAATGTCTATCAGTATATTTGCCAATAATGTTTCATTTTCTGTGTCTACACAAGGCAAGTTTTTGGCCCAACTATGGCTGACACACCTAGATACCTTCTGCTGTGAGGGGTAAGAAAATCTGTATCAATTTAAATTACAAAATTAGGAATTAATCAGATGCCTGGGGAAAAGAAACTGTTTTGAGAATCATGAGTCCTTTCCCACAGTTCTTAGAGCACTTCTTATCACTGAGATCAGTGAGCAGAGAGAGACACAACCTGTACATGAGGAAGGAAACTGGACACCTGAGCTCACTATTGGGTCCCAAACAGCTGAGGGCCTATGTGCTTGGGAGATCCACATGTGACTAAGTAAAAAATACAGCCTCATCTGGTCTCCATATCACATGTGCTGGAGTCCCTATAATAGCAGTGCTTATAAATGACCTTTATAAAGTCTAATAATGAGATAGATGGCCTACGGCAGTAAATGACCTTTATAAAGTATAATAGTGAAATACATGGCCTACAAAATAAAGTATAATAGTAAGATTTATATACCCACACAACCACCCACATATATACTTACTTTGGATATATATATATATATATATATATGTGTGCGTGTGTGTGTAGGCTTTATTTCAAACATTTCATTGCTTTCTATTTTTTCCTATTATTTATAATGTTGTGGTAGTAAACTTTGAATACATACCTTTGCACATATATATATTTGTATATTAATTTTCAGAAATTGAACTATGGCATTGCCAAATAAGACAGATTAATTCAATGTACCTTTTATTTCTAATATGTGTGCTTATTTCATCCCCCCCTTATTTAGAAATGAATATATTAAATTCATTTTTTGATAAGGAATAGAAGCTCTGACACAATCCCTTGAACTGTATTCACTACCTAGAATATCCAAATTGTGCATTGTGATATTTCAGAATTTTTAGACACATACTATTTAATAAAGAGGGAATATGCCAATTAATTGTTACACTCTCACAAAGATGGTGGTGCCCACAGCCAATAAGGAGAGAATATGCTAATTGGATAGCACACCCTCAAAGATGGCAGCACCCACAGCCATAAGATGGAGTCACCCAGTCCCCTCAGTCCTGCTGGGGCAGCAGTCACATGGCATGGCCAGGCCCACCCCCAGGCAGAGATCTGGCCACTCTGTGCAACTGCCTCCAGAGTCTCCCAGTCCCCTCAACCCCTAGCCACCCAGGGCCGGCCCAAGGTGAAGGCAAACCTCGATGATGCTGCCCAGCTACCCAGGGCCAGCACGAAGCACAAGCAAGACTCGGATGGTTAACTGTCCAGGTTCCCAGGGCCACCCAAGACTCAGGTAACCAGGGCTGGCTGAATCTTGCGCTGTCAGCAGTGGCAGCAGCAAAGGTGTGATGGGGGTGTTGCCTCCCACCTCTAAAGGTTCTCCAACTGTGAGAAGACAGACTGGGCTGTGGGACTCTCTCTCCAGTGCATGGATTTTCATTCTCCAGACCTCTAGTTTCAAATAAAAACAGTTGGGATTTTTGTTTCCAGGAAACACATATTGAGTGTTATTTGTTTAGTACTCAGATGAGTGACTCATGCATTATGGCATTAGTTCTAGGGCTACATGCAGGTGCCCATCAGAAGTAAAACACATGAGACAGTGTCTCATGCAGATTTCACAAAAGTATTTTATAAAAGTCACTGTCATTTTTTGTTGGTTTTCACAGAAAGAAAAAATAATTACACACTTTTTTTTGACTGAGGGCTGGCTGAAATGGTTCTAGCTTTGCATGAGGGTTTTTATGTCAAGGCTGTGTACAACTCAACCCTCCTTTTGTCTCGCTGTCCTGCCTGGAACACTGATAAATGTTACATGACTTCCCCAGCCTGGGATTCTCATTCCAAATGCTTGAACCACGGACATGTCCCTCACCGTCACTCACCTTTCTCTTAGATGCTTGTTTCCCTTGCTTCGGTGATCTCCCTGAATTTGACCATACACATTATTCTCAGCATCAACTGTCCTTCAATCTGGTTGTTTATCTAATTGAGAACCTTGTCTATCCCATCGCCCGAGAGTGACTGACCCTGACATCATCAATCTTAGCCGAATTTACTTTTAAAAATGTTTCCTAGAATCAAACCAGCATATTGGTAGTAGTTTGGATAGTTTTTTACAAAAATTGTAATATTTTGTATTTTCTAGTAATTTCTAAGTTAATAGATATACCACAGACCAGTGGGAAAACTACTGGATGAGTGATGAATCCAGACTCTAGTCTGTCCAAAACATTGTAAAACACTATATAATGTTAAGCAAGACAAATAAACTATCTATGCTGAGACTGTAAAATGGTGAATACCTCTATTAATCTGTCTGCATCCCAACTCTGAGGATTAAATACAGTAGTCTTCTTTGTGTTAGGTAAATGCTATACAAGCACTTTCTTAAAAGCCGAAAAAACTATTTAGTAAGTGGAAAGAACTTACCGGTTTTCTCACTTTCAGAAAATAAGAAATTAAGACTGAAGGAGGTTAAACAATTCACAGAAAATACTGAGCCAGAAAAAGACCCAGAAAATTAGATTTCTATTCTGCTTTGGATTTCCTTGCCCCCAAATGTAGGAAGTATGCCTACATTTACTGGAGTATCATGAACATTACACTTAAGTTACATTTGTTAATGACCAGGATGGTAGCTACACTTGAAATGATTTTTAGAGGCTTGCTTTTGGTTATAAAATCATTTTAACTTTTCATCTCCAGGTATATGCAAAATGGATTAACACAAATATTGAGGTCTTTTACAGTGATCTTGACATAATAGAGATATTTTTCACTCATTCTTGAGTTTTCATCTATTGGAATATTCTGAAGTACCGGCATCCTTTTAGCAATACCTCTTCTCAAAGGGACAGAAAGCAGTCTTTTTGAAATCATCCTTTACAAGCGACTGCACAGTGATGGAAGGGTGCCATTTGCCCTCCCACATTAAAATCCTCAGTCATTTTTCTCTTCAGATGGCAGACACTGACCCAGATGCCCAGCTGTGAACCACAGTTGCCCACAGCAGCAGCTGGCTCCTTGGCAGCCTCATTAAGTGGCTGCAGTGGCCCCGTGAATACTGCCTGTGGGTCTCACACGTCATTATGCTGCTGATAGCTGCTCTGGACTCATGTCCTTCTGCCTCACTCGTCCTCTTGACTAATATGCTTTCACGGATTTTGCTAATTTTACAAACTTACTAATTACTCAATCATGATTTGGTTCTTGTACACAGGAAGAACCTTGCACGAGCAACACGAAATCTATCACTGCTTCCTGTCTTAAGTCACTGGAAGGCAAGAGTGGTTCTTGAAATCTCAACACGGAAGAGGTGTTCTCCCACTACCAGTTCCCAACCTGAAGAGGCATATAATTTAGGATGTGCATGTAGTGATGATGATCGAACAAAAATCTTTCCTTGAGAAGGAATTTCGTAATTATGAGCCACAAGGAAACAGGGACTATCCCGTGTGTCTGTTGGCATTGTTTTCTTCCTGTAAAATCAGCTGGAATTTGTGAATTCTTAACACTTAGGAGAAAAATAAAAAAAGATAAACCTACCAATACATTCATCATGTGGCTTTAAATAATCGGCGAAACAGACTGACAAACGTACCCTTCCAATGGCTACTTGGTGTGGAGAAATTAGTGTCCTCGAAGCATGGAACAGACAGAGGAATCTCAAAGGGAAGGGGGGGGGGGGAGCAGGAAGAGATCAACCAAAGAACTTGCAAGCATAAATGCATAACCAATGGAAACAAGCAATTGTGTGGTAGACCTGGGTGAGGGTGGAAGGTCAAGGGAATTAATGGAGGAGGGGAGGTGACATCTGTAATACTCCCGATAATAAAAATAAATTTTAAAAAATCAAAGAAGTGCCCTGGGTTGAGATTATATGTGGAACCATGTGCAGTGAGTGGTGAATGGCTTGACAGGGCCTAGAAAGGAAAGACCAGAAGGTGAAAGAAAACAGGTTTGGCCTAAAGACATGAGATCAGATGTAAGGAAAAAGTGATAGATCCTCCCTTTCTCCAACTGATGGACAGATGTAAACCCCACCTGCAGCCAGACATACCTGAGCTCTGAACCACCAATTAGCACCTGCCAAATGCCCTAAGCCCAGCCCCCTATCCTTAAAGGTGCTTGTATGCCCAGCTCTTTTCTCTTTCTCTCTGGAAGCAGCTGGTGGAGGTACCCTCTCTCCAATAAAAGCCTATGTCCTGGCATCCCAGTCTCAACTACCTTCTTTAATTAATCTATCAAAAACCAGAAATGTATCCTCACAGAAATCACATAAGTTTGCCTTTCCTGCCTACAGAGCCCCTGCAAGTACCACTCTCTGCAAGCTTAGCATGTGTTTGCCCAGTGGCACGGATCTCACGTAAATATTACAAACATTACACCCAACCAGGGGACACACAGCGCAGCAAAGGAGGTTGAAGCGAGCTGGCCAAGAGCATGGAAACAGCCTGTTGAGGATGAAGTTGAATCTCTAGCTCAGATCGGATACTGTCTCCAAGGAAGCGATACACACCTTGAGCCAGAGAACTTTTATGGTCCTCTATTCCAGCAGGAACAGTACAGAGGTCTAGAGACCAGGGGCTAGAAGTAAAAGTGGCCCCACACACCTGGGTTCTGCAGTTTGATGTCCTGTTCTCCCAAGGAAAAACACTTTCACCAAGGAATGCAACCACGGCCCCATTAAATACAATCTATAGCTGTTGCCTGCAGATCATTTTTATTTTATTTAAAACTGAATAGTGTGGCTATACATTGTGGACACTGAGTCTGGTATGATTCATTCATTTATTAGTGCAGACTCTTGACACAGTTAAATTGGCTTATCGCTTGGACACTGCAGAGGCTTGATTTTAAGCTACGTTAGAGTGTGTTTGGGGAACATTGGGGGGTTGGCCAACTCCATACAACTTTTTTGGACCCAAATGTCAGGCTCTATTTCATCTTCACCTTCCACAGTGGAAACCTCTGCTCTTTCCTTTCAGTTTTCCACCTGCTCCTTTCTTCTGGGAGCACTGGTGTCCCCGACAAATGTGCCACTCAGTGTTCAACCAAGAATTTGAAAGGAGTTTGAACAAAGGTATGGGAATTCCCCCTGAAGGTATGGGGCTTCTTTCCAGGATCTCCTCCCTTAATTTTGAGCTGATTTGGCAGCCCCAAATTCTGACACTTCAAACCAAAAGGCTCAAATACCCTATTTGACACCTGTTGGCGCTGGTGGAGGGGGGGTGGGCCCTCAGGAATAAGCCATACAGAGGTCGGTGTTACCTAGTGAACTACCCTTCTTTCAAGAGTAAAATGCCCTTCAGTTTCTGCTTACGTTGAACATTCTACTGTATCATTATGTACTTTTTTTCTCTTAAATATTTTTTTAATCTAAAGCTTATAACTTTTAGAACTATCATTGGCTATAACTATTTCTCAATTAGTCTAAAATACCAATTAATCATTTTTGTATTCTCTATTAAGTGTGAATTCAACTTGGATATGGGAAATGGTCTTTGTAATTTTTTAAAGGTACAATTCATTTAGGAAATAGGTCATTCACATGATGGGATATCTGAGGCCGGAGAGAAGGAAGTATGGCAAACCAGAATTTACCCCATCTCGGCCAGGGATGCAGACGTAGGAGACAGTGCTGCAGGAGCCCAGGTGCTAGGGTTGTTCAGAAGTAGATGGGATTATGTTGGGTTATTTCGGAAAGATTTTAACCATAAAGGAGACTCAGCTTTCAAATATATGCTTAGGTCAGAAAGTGTGAATGTGTGAGTGTGTGTGTGTGTGTGTGTGTGTGTGTGTGTGTGTGTGAGAGAGAGAGAGAGAGAGAGAGAGAGAGAGAGAGAGAGAGAGAGATACCCAGGCTTTTTTCTTCCCCTGTGTTTAAGCTACTAAATGAATTCTATTGACTAAATCAGCAGAAAGTTGGCTAATAAGGCAACATGTGAAAGAGAAATGGAGTCTCTCAAAAAACAATGGGAGGAAGAAGAAAATATGGGCAAGGAGGAGATTTGAGGGCAAACTAGATCACAATGCTTTTTCAAAAAAAATTCTTTTTGTGATTACCTAAAAACGTTTAATTTGCATGTTTAATTTATGTAAGTTGAAAATGATGACAATGCTTTTTCTTCCTCCTCAATAATACATGTGATCGACAACATCTTAACACTATATACCTATGAGTTGTCAGGCTTATTCATTTTGTGATTTTAATGTGTCCTTCATTTTAACCCAACTGTAAGTCATTATTACAATGAGTGATTTATGCAGTCAGTATTTATTTATATGTGTCACACATCTACATCATCCTTGGCTCGATATTCCTTCGTAAATCTCACAGCCTCAATGCATATCTCTTCATATCACCAAAAAGATGCTTTAGAATTTCTTCAGGGAGATTCTACTATGGCAAACAATTTTATTCCGAAAGTATTTTTTAACCCTAATTTTCTATATGTTCTTTCAAAGGGCATAGCATTACTGACTTTTAGTTACATTGTTTCAGGACACTTATAATAGCATTCCATTATTTTCTGGCCTCCATTGTTAGTATTAAACAGCATGTTGTCAGTCTACCTTTGGAGCAAATAAACATAACCTGTCAATAGATATGATTTATAAAAGATATAATTTTAGGACCCTACTCCTGGACCGGCCTGAGAAATATATACTCACAAATTACTTCAGTTCACATCAAACAGAAAGAAATGATTTGTCTGAAGCAAGAGCTTTAAAATTGTACATCTTTTATTTGGAAGGTAGTCTAATACATATAGTTCACCCCACTGGGCTTTTCAACTGCTATACTGCTCAAATAAAATATGAACCAATAAGACAGCTGTTATTCTACACTAAAACTAACTTATTTCTTCCCTTGAGTATTTTTAGGTATTTTATGATTTTATATAAATGCAGAATGAGCACAATGCTATAATTTGTTGAGAAAACAGCAGTGCTGTGGAGTAAGCTTTTATTTTTTCATATTTCTTTTTAAAATCCCCCCCTTACCATCTTCATTCATTTTAAGAAGTCATTTTACCAAAATAAAAAGTACCATATAAAATAATTCCAGATAGCTATTTTTTTAAAGAATTTGCTTCTAGTTACCAGCTCATTTTCATTTGCATAAGGTTTTTTTTTGTTTTTTTAGCAGAGCATAGCAGAAAAATATAGCTAAACTATTATAAATATCCTAAAACACACTTTGTTCAAGAAATGTGATATTGACATTGGCCATGAAGGATGTTGCCAAATTCTCAGATTCCCAGAGACATTAATCCCAAAATCACTTATCAAGTAAATAAGAGATATCTTTAGTCTTTAAATCTACAGGAACATATGATTTGTACTTTTTGTGCTCTCTGATAATGGTAAGGACGTCAAAGTTGCCTCAAGAAATTGAAAGATAACAATTAGGACATTTTAAAACCCATGAAAAACTAGGTCAATGAACATTTTTGAAATATCATTAAGACTCTTTTATTCATGACTATAGTGAGATGAAGATGGCCACTCTCAGATACCAGCTACTGATCATTATCAATGTTACCTTAAAAAGGAAAAAGGGATCTTTGCAAGGTATGATTAAATTAAGGATCTTGAAATGGGGATAGTATTCTGGATTACTAGGGTAGGCCTTGATAATAAAACTATCTGTGTAAGAGGCAGGCAGAAGGAGATTCAATACAGAAAGAAGGCAATGGTATCATAAAGGCAGAGATCGGAGTGATGTGGCCACAAGCCAAAGAATGCCAGCAGCCACCGGAGCTGAACAAGCAAGGGTTTCTCCTCTAGAGCCTCCAGAGAGTTCACAACCTACTGACCTTTGGATTACAGCTGAGTGATACTCCTGTGGGGTTTCTGACTTCCAAAATGTGAGAGAACAAATTTCTATTGTAGTTTAAGCCACCACATCTGTAGTAATTAGTTACAGAAGCCCAGGAAATTACATATATATATTTTAGAAATAAAGAAATGGACCTGAGTTCTTTTATAAGGTTATATGCTCCACCACATTTACATCTATTTTTAAGAGAAGACAGCTGTGTATGTAAATCATTCTACAGGTATTCTAAATTTGGAAACCCTGCCCATACAGAGAGGTAATGAATATGTATTAAAGTACCTTAAGTAACTCAAGTACCTTGCAAATTAAATTTAAAAATGTATCCCATTTCTAGAATTACCCTCATTATACTAGTAGTTATCTTATCCTTTTTGTATAATTTAGGGAAATATACTCCATTTAGGATTTATGAGATTATCTAATAGTGATTATTTTGTGTCCACACAAACTCTCTTCTACGTTTAAAGGACATAAACTTTATATAAGAAAGATGAGAAATATGCACATGCCATTCACGTGGGAACATGTTTCTACTGACAATGACCAATGACTGTGCTGTTTGCAGCCTGTGTTTCAATTCTGATTGACAGGAGTGGTATGGATAGTATGCGCATATTTACAAACATCACCCCACCCCCTTTAAAAAATCATGCCCTTTAAGATAAAGGAGAATTTGTGCAGGCACAAAAATATCACAGTGAAAAGTAATCTTATGAATCAAAGTGGAATGTTTTTACCCACGTTACACATGAAACATAAATTTAGGGGACGTGGGCCTTTAGATCTTTACAGTGATAAACCCCTGTTCCTGGTTTCAAGAAAGTTTTCTGTCTAAATAATAAGGATTACAGCAAGATTTGTTGCTCAAGTATGACCTTTTTAGTTCCACTTGTGAAGTAAAGAGATTTTCATTATTTTGATGAGCTCAGAATTATTTTCACATTATATCAAATTGTTCCTTGAATTTTTTATTTATTTTTTATTTTTATGTTCATGGATGATTTTTGACAAAATAACCACTTCAGAAAGACTGACCCGAAAAAACACACACACAGTTTCTTTGAAATGATTGGGACGTGAAATTTGTTGCTGCATGCACTGTGATTTACATTCACTGAAGGGTGATTACCAGGGAAAAGAAAACACAAAGCCACAACCAAACACCTCCATAAACAACACATGAAGTAGCTTTTAGACCCAAGTGGCACAGCTCTGTTCCTGCACAGACACAACTTCTGAAATAAAGCACAGGACTTCATCCTAAATTATGTAAAAGCAAAACTGAAGAAAAATAATTAAGTCCAGCCAGACAGCACGTGAAAGTTACAGGCCTGAAAATTCCACATAAGTACAAATGACTATCGTCCAAACCTGTAGAAAATTTTTTGTGAATTCATTTGAGCCATACCGATGACAATTGCTGGGGAGCAAAATCTCAAAGGATTGAGAAAAATGCTCTGGAGATTGCCTCTTTTTTTGCAGCTTATATTATACTAGAGGCCCTGTGCATGACATTTATGCACTGGGAGGGGAGAGCCCCTCAGCCCAGCCTGCACCCTTCACAGTCCTACAGCCATCAGTTTGACATCTTTAGTGCGGCCACGGTGGCGAGAGAGGCTCCCACCACCCAGGGCTGTGCTCGCCAGCCATCAGCCCAGCTCCTGTGCTGTCTGCCCCCTAGTGGTCAGTGCCTGTCATAGCTGCTGGTCTTTGCCCAGTTTGGTTGATTTGCATATTAACCTTTTATGATATAGGATGTTAGTCAAATGAGAAGACATAAGGGAAGTTATATAAAATCTATTTTTGGTAGATTGAGGTGACAGAAAGAAATTGGGGAAATCACTGAAATTGGATAGAGTAGAACAGACAAATGCTTATCAATTTGTGGGTACAGGATAGTTTATCAACATTTACAGCACAAGGAGATGGTATTCAGGGAACTAGACAACAATGAGGGATTGTGGACTCCTGCTGGGTGTGGTGGACATATCCTGAGGGGTTTAGAAAAAAGAAAATTAACATTCCAAAGGTATGTTATCTTAGATACAGACAATAGGTTCACTTAAGATAAAGACCTCTCTTTGTGGAGGAACTACAAACCTAGGATGTGATTGCCCACAGTGACCCTTGTTTAGTAAGGAGTTTTATGTTCAAACCATCCTTTGTGGTTACTACGGGTCTCCCTAAGGTCCACCATGCAGGCCTCATCTGAGATTGTCAAGTTTAATACATGGCCCCTTTGTGCCCACAGTGTACAGAGTTTCTTTCTCTGGGCATTTTATCATATTCCAACTTTGGGGGGGAAAAACATGGAAAAATGCTACACCTTTATTTTTTTTATTTTGTCTTCTGCATGAGAAACAAAGAGAATCCACAAATAGCTATCATTTTTTTTACATAAAACAAAATGACATTTTCAACTGATTTAATTGGCATGACCAGGTACCGGTGTATTCACTAAAGCCTGAACGTTTAATTATGAAAGATTTTCCAAGCCAGAAATTCTATGTGTTCTGTGGGGAGCTCACTCAAGAACAAAACCTGAACACTAACAACACTCTTTGAAGCCCATCTAAATAAGAATTGGAGAAATCTGCCAGGATGTGTTAGAAGATTAGAGTCTTGCTGCAGCATTTGGGAGATTTAATTAATTCTATTTGACACTGAAGAAAAAAATGTAAATTCCTTTATGTATTCTTTATTGGATAACTCCGATGTCTCACCAAAAGCATCTACTTGGAATAAGAAAGAAAACTTAAATTCTATCACATTAAGACTAGCTTTCCTTACTGTGTGAATTCATTTCTGGCAAAAAGAATGATTTATTAAATAGAGAGTTTCCATATACACAATGACATTTTACTTCAAGTCCAATTTATGAGATCTAATGCTATTTTTTTGCTAGCCATACAAGTTCCACAGTCTATAAATTCAGATAAGAACTGTTATGCGTTTCTACATTTTTATCAGTTATTTTATGAACCTTGTGGATCTTACTAAAAGTCAAGGTTATATATTCATAACTTATAAATTATAAACAAGTATTTAATTTAGTACAAACCTAGTTTTTAAGCTTCAGTTGCTGGAGAAATTGTGCACAAAAAAATTTCCTTTGAAATTTAAGAACTGCTCAGGGAACATTTTCCCCAAAAACCTATACTGAAAGAAAAATTAATAAAAACTATAAATAATTTGCAGTAAAAACTGAAATATAGTAAGAACATAACAGGAAAGTATCTTACTTAAACAAAAGAAGCTTATACTTGCAACATGCTTTAAAAGAAAACATTAATAACACCATTCTGTTAAATTCATTATTTATGCTCAGATGTTTTTATTTATTTGCTTGTTTGCTTTCTGGGTCTTGAGAAAATTCTCCAAGAAATTTACACATTGTTCATCCGTTCCTTGGGTCACTATTCTCCCTCAACCCGTGGTCGGCAAACTGCAGCTCTCAAGCCACATGCAGCTCTTTGGTCCCTTGAATGTGACTCTTCCACAGAATACCATGGTCTTGGTGAGTCTATTTTGAAGAAATTGAAATATGGTAGCAATCATACTTTGGTAAAGACTGCTGTTTGGGTTTTGGCCCCTCTGGTCTTGCTCTTGCACCTGAGTAAAACACAGAATATTTACCTCAGCTTTCAGGTGGAGACCTGGAGGCTAAGGCAATTTTCCTGTGCCTGGGACCATAAATACAGAAGATTGATTCCCACTGACTTGGTGGCTTTAGGGGTAGAAACTGTAGATAACCTTTAGAGATAACCTTTGGAAATGAACCACTAAGTTCTGCTTCTGCAAGACAAGGCCACATTCCAATGTCCAGCAGGATGTGACTGGGAACGAGTCTGTGGGCTGACCCCAGTCTTTAGAATGTAATCTTTAGGATTTGGAATTTGGAACAAAGGAAAATTCCTGTGGTTTGAGCCTTTTAAAGGGCTAGCTACACCTGAAACAGTTCGGTCCTGTGGAGTCCATCTGCATGTGGTGCTCTTGCGGCCATCCTGGCCAGTTTTTCAATAAATCCTTGCCCGCTTTTTTAATCAATCAGCAGCCTCCAGTGGTCTTATTTTTGAACCCAGGGTTCGACCCCATGACAAAAATGGCATTAGAAGAAGTTTAAAAAAATTTGGCTCTCAAAGGAAATTTCAATTGTTGTACTGTTGATATTTGGCTCTGTTGACTAATGAGTTTGCCGACCACTGCCCTAATCTGTACCTGGCCAAGACCCCCTTTTCCTTCAGATTTCAGCTTGCCCATCCTTTTCTCTTCAAGGTCATGCCAGATTGCTTCCTTGTCATCCAACATGTAATTAGGTGGCCAGTCTGTGTTCTCAGTGTACCCTTCATTTATATGACCAACATGGAGCCACAGTCACTTTTTGCAAATGCTATTTATATTACCTTCCCACAAGACCACTAACTCTCTAAGTTTTCAGGGACTGTGTCTGATCATCCAGCCCTAAGTGATCAGCAAATAAGAGCTGCTCAAAAACCATTGTTATCTTACCAAGTAACTCAATTAACCAGGGAGTGAGAAAACAGAAAGGACACTGGCATTGAATACACACGGTTGTTTATTTTTTGATAAGAGGTGTTTAATTCTGTCATTTTCACTCACTAAAAGCAGATGCTATGGCCCCCCAATTAGTAGAAATTCAGAATTAGTTTCCCTATTTACTCAACTATCATGAAACAAAGTGCTCTGAGGAATAAAGAATTCAAATGCTGAGCTTTAGAGATTGTGTCACTTTCTGACAAAGACCCAATTTTATAAATAGATGTTTAATGAAGCCCTTAATTAGCCGCACCGTTTTCAGGAACATAAATTGTTTCAAGCTTTGTCCATAACTCACCAAAATGCAAAACTCATGTACGTTCTGACCTACCAATTTTTAAAACCATGTAAAGATACATGTACAAGAATGGTTGATGTTATATATTAGTTAACAATTATAGACAAACCATCTTTTAGAGAATGGCTTGATATATTATGGCACAATTAGATAACAGGTAGCTAATTAAGTCAATAAAGGTGATTTTAATATTTTGATATGAAACAAGATTTCAAACAATATATAGAATGTGATTGTATTTTTCCTGTATAGACACACACACACACACACTATATATATATATATATATATATATATATATATATATATATATATATTATGATTTAAGAAGCATTACTCATAATTACTGTACAATGAGAAATGTTCTGTGCAGGAAGTATAAAATGGCAAGAAAAACAAGGCCCTTGGTTTTTTACTATACATTCCAATGAAAAATAATGTGATTTTTGTAAGTGAATATGAGATGGCCTGGAAGAAGGCACCCCAAAGTTTTAGCAATATGTCCTTAATCCAAGCAGAAGACAGATGACTGAAAAAAAGGTAAGAGCAGTCTTTATAGTTTGTTCTTTATATTTTTCTATAAAGTATTTAAATTTGCTAACAATCAGCATCTATTCATTTTGTATTAAAATTTTAAAAAATTTTACTTGAAAACATTAGCTAGTCCATACAACTTAATTCCTCTAAACATTTTCTAAAATTATCTCACATCATAATGTAAAAATTAAAAGTTGAACTTAAAGAAGTTTCTGGCTTGTTTTTAAGTAAGCTTTACTTTAGAGCACTTTTAGGTTTATAGAAACATTGAGCAGAAGGTAAAGAGATGGCACATGTATGCTGTCCCCATAACATGCATAAGCTCCCCCATAACCACCATCCCCTACCAGAGTAGTGCATTCATTTTAATTGACAATCTTACACTGGCACATCATTATCACCTAAAGTCTATAGTTTTCTAGGGTCCACTCTTGGTGCTGCAGTCTATGGGTTTTGCCACAAATGTATCCACCATATGATATGATGCAGAGAAGTTTCACACCCTAAAATAATTCTGTGTTCTGCCTGTTCACCCCTCCCTTCCCACACCCCCAGGCAACTGATTTATTATTATTATTATTATTATTATTAGCTCCAAAGTTTTGCTTTTCCAGAATGTCATATAATTGAATCAGTGTGTGGTCTTTTCAGGCGGGCATCTTTCACCAAGTAATACGCATTTTAGTTCCCTTCAGGTCTTCTCATGGCTTGATAACTAATCTCTTTTTAGGGCTGAATAATATTCCATTGTCTGTACATACCACAGTGTATTTACCAAAGGACCACTTGATCGCATCAGGTTTAACAATTATGAAGAAAGCTGCTATAAATATCCTTATGAAAGGTTTTGGATGGACATTAGTTTCAACTCCCTTGGGTAAGTACCAAGGAGTGTGACTGCTGTATTGAAGAGTATGTTGAGTTTTGTAAGAAACCACTAAACCGTTTTCCAAACTGGTTGTAGCATTTTGCATTCCACCAGCATGAAATGTGAGTTTCTATTGCTCTATTTTCTTACCAGCATTTGGTGTTGTCAGTGTTCTGAATTTTGCCCATTCTAAAATCTGTGTGGTGGTATTCATTGTTTTAATTTGCATTGCCCTGATAACCTACTGTGGAACATCTTTTCATATGTTTTTGCCATTGTTTATCTTCCTCAGTGAACTGTCGGTTCACATTTTCAGCTAATTTTAAAATACAATTATTTTCTTAAGTTTTAATAGTTTTGTATACATTAGAAAATAGCTCTTCATCAGATTTATCTTTTGCAAATATTTTCTTCCAGTCGGTGACCTTTTTATTCTCTTGATAGTTTTCACAGAACACAAAATTTTCATTTTTAATCAAGTCCTGCTTATTAGTCCTTTTTCCCCCATGGATAATGCCATGTTATTTCTACATGCCATCAGCAAACCCTATGCCATATAGGTTTTCTCCAGGATTTTTACAATTCTGTATTTGTATGTAGGGCTATGATCTGTTTTTGAGTGAATTTTTGTCAAGACTCAGATCTGGGTCTAGATTCACTTTTTTTTTTTGCATCTAATGTTCAATTGTGAAAGCACCATTTATTAAAAAGACTCTATTTTCTCCATTGAATGGCCTTTGCTCTTTTGTCAAAGATCAGTTGACTATTTAGGTAAATCTATTTCTGGGCTTTCGACTCCAATGTATTGACCAGCTAATCTATTCTTTCACCAATATCACACTGTCTTTATTATGGTAGCTTTAGAGTTAGTATTCAAAGTTGGGATGAATTTGGCCTCAAACTTTGTTCTTCTTTCAATATTATGTTGGCTATTCTGTGTCTGTCTCTTTACAAACTTCAGAATAATTTTGAAGATACTCACTAAATAAATTGATGGAATTTTTATTGGGATTACATTGAATCTATAGATCAGGTAGCCAAAAACTGGCATCTTGAAGATAGCAAGTCTTTCTGTTCATTATTTTTTTAAAATTAATTTTTATTGATTATGGTATCACATAATTGTCCTCATCCCCCCATTCCCATCCCAAACCCCTCCCTACATATGCCCCTACCCCCTGTTGTCCATGGCCAGTGGCGAGGCCCATGTGCATGCACACAAGTCCTTTGGTTGATCTCTTCCCTTTACCCCCACCCTCCCCTACTTTCCCTCTGAGGTTTGAGTCTGATCACTGTTTCTCTTTCTCTGGGTCTATTTTTGTTCACCAGTCTATATTGTTCATTATTTTCTGTTCATTATTATGGAATATTTATCCACTTAGATAAATCCTTCATCAGAGCTTTAAGGTTATCTTCCATAGATGTTGACACATTGTTAGATTTACATATTTCATTTCGGGGACTGTTATTATACGACAGTATGTTTTTCATTTCAAATTCTACTTATAGCTAGTATGTTAAAAGACTAAAGGCCGAGTGCACAAAATTGGGGGTGGTTCCTGAGCTTGGCCTGTGCCTTCTTACACTCAGGGACCCCTCGGGGGATGTCTGCTTGCCAGGTAGGCCCACTTCCCGTGAAGAGTGAGCCTAAGACAGCAGCCAGACATCCCTTCGCACAGTCCTTACCTCCTGCCTTCTCATTATTCCTTACCAGTTGGCTTGTTGCTCCTTAGCGCTGCCACAGAGGAGATAGAGGCTCCTGCCACCGCTGCTGCATTTGCCAGCATGAGCCTGGCTTCTGGCTGAGTGGCGCTCCCCCTGTATTGAGCGTATGCCCCCTAAGGGTCAATGCACATCATAGTGACCAGTCATTTTGCCAGTCATTCTGCCATTCAGTTGATTTGCATATTAGGCTTTTATTATATAGGATGATAAGCTTTTATGTATTAACCTTGTATACTACAAGCTTACAATAACTGCTTATTAATTCGAGGATTTTTTAAATTTTTATTTTTATACTAGAGGACCAGTGCACAGGATTCATTCACTGGTGGGAGTATGACCTTCAGGGATTGGCCCGCTGTGGAGCGCAGTTCATCCTGGTCAGCAGAGTGATTGTGGATCTGCCCTCTGAATAGCTGTTTCCACTGTGGGAGCACCACTCATCCCAGGCAATCAGGGGGCAGCTCCTACATTGAGCATCTGCCCCTGATGGTCAGTGCACATCATAGCAACTGGTTGACTGGTTGTTCTGGTCATTCTTCCTTTGGGTCGCTGGGCTTCTATCATATCGGATTTAGCTCATACCCAGCATTTTCCAGATTCTCATGATCCAATTTGTAACATTTTTATATCACTTTATATTCTCCCACTTAGATTACAACTATTGTAGAATACAAAATTGTATCCTGTTCATTTTCATTCCCAGAACACCATGGATAGTGCCTGGGGTAGAGGAGGTGCTTTTTAAAAGTGTGAATGTAAATGTGTAAATGACTTTGGAAATTATGACCTTATTCTGAATAACTCCAGATAATATAGATCATTTTAATTTAAAGAAAAGTTGTAGAGCATCACACTTTTACTATTCTCTTTTAATCAAAGTGTCTTCACTTTATATATATTTTAATTATTTTTTTTCTAGAAAGACGAAAGATAAAGCCATTCTATTTCCAGTAAAACATTCCACCCTCAGAGTGACTCTCAAAATATCCACATTTGGCAGTCGCATCCAATATATAAAACTGGATCACTTATTTGATTAAAAAAATGACAGGTGTTAAATGTTGTTGTTTGCCAAGCAATTTCACGAATTTTGCCATATGCGAAAAATCATTTGGGTATCAACAGACCTGAATTCTGTTTAATGAACTTTAAAGTTCCTTACCGAATAAGTTTTAATGCCAAGGTTAAAATCCACTTACTGCATAAACTAAATGTCTGTTAGGTTTAATAGGGATCAGAGAAGGGATTTATGGCTTAATACTCATGTGTGGCCAAGAAATACTAGGATCAAGTAGCTATTTAACATCAAAAATCAAATAAAAGCCAGGATTTTTCTCAATTTTACTAATTAAAATATGAGAGAAAAATGGGTTGTTAAGCAGGCTTAGTGGAAACATGTTTGATTAATTTGGAAACAGGCAAAATGCTATAGGAACACAAAGTAAATGTTCCCACTCATTGGAAATGAGTTCATGAGAGTAACCTACTAACAAATAATGAGAAGAAAACCAAGGTGGAATACAGAATGTGATATTTGAAGACGGAGACTAGAAAGCAAGTATCATGAGATTCCCAAGTGATGTACTTTACCAACAATAAAGTTGCTAAGGATGTGAATAAAAACCTTTTTTTGTTACTCATACCTTTTCCACAACCTCCATATCAAAGCAGTGTAAGAATTCAAGAGACTAATGAAAGAGTAATAGTTTATCAGGGTCTGCTTCCCTGCTTTCATTTAGCCACCTCGTCTACCATGTCTTTTTTTAAAAAATATATATATTTTATTGATTTTACACATAAAGGAATTGAGAGGGATAGAGAGTTAGAAACATCTCTGAGAGAGAAAAATCGACCAGCTGCCTCCTGCACATCCCCCACTGGGGATGCGCCCACAACCAAGGTACATGCCCTTGACCGGAATCGAACCCGGGACCTATCAGTCCACAGGCCGACACTCTATCCACTGAGCCAAACCAGTTTCGGCTCCTCTACCATGTCTTGACTTCAGAATCTCACCAAGAAGTCCCCCTGACAGGGTGATCCTTTGCAATCACAAAGCACACGCATGGGGTATAGTATCAGAAGGAAGCACTGAAAGGTGAGTGATCAGCAGACAAAAGTTGGCTTGGGATCCATACCAGGCAAACAGAAAGCAGCCGGTCTTACTGAAGTGAAGGATCTCAATGCAACACAAACAAAAACCAAGCACACAAATGGGCTTTTGGGATTTTGTTCCATAGAAGGATACAACAACAGATAAAACAGCATGGACATTAATTTGCCATTCCTTATAAATCTTTTCTTTTTTCTCTACCAGATTCTTGAAGTCCCAGCAATAACAACTTAGGAAGATGATAGAGAAAGGAAAGGAAAACAACAACAACAATAACAACATAAAAGCCAAAAGCATGTTTCTCTTTCCTGTTCTAACATAGTATTAAAATCTGGATTAGGCCTAAACTGTGGAGGGAGTTGCTTTACAGTGTATGACAGATGGAAGTGTCTTGATGTTTCACTGGCCTGGTATTTCTAATACTGGAAATCAAGGTTGCTAATCAATGCATGAAGGGATTAGGAAAGATGTATGGAATTACAACAAGGAAACATACAAAAATGGAGAGGAAAAGTCCACAAGAGTGATTTTGAATGGTAGTGGTAAAACATTACAGAGACATTTCATTTTTTTATTCTTCCTGAGTCCAGCTCACTTAGTTAGTAGTGAGTCATATGTGTGTGATGACGTGAGGCTTTTGAAGGGTTTTAATCAAGAACTGAAATTCTCTAATTAACAGGCTGAGCATATCACTTTACTGGATGTGTGGGAAGATTTCAGGAGAGAGAGAAAGCAAGGGGACAATCATGAAGCTATGACAACAGTTCAAGCAAAAGATAGTGGCGTTTGGGGCTAACATGATTATAATTGCAGATGGATTGAAAGGGATGGTTCTGAAATGTCTTAAAAGTAAATGCAATGGGACTAAGGATATGAGAGTGAGGCATAGAAAAAAATGAAGAGTAAATGATACATTTTAGGCTCAAACATCTCAGCACTAACATTTATGAGATATAAAAAAATGGGGAAAGGAACAGTTAAGGAGAGCATTCATAGCTGTGTTTTGACCATATTGAATCTGTGGTGTCAAGTAGTCACTCATTTGGAGATGTGACATTTGGAATTGTCGGTAAGAGTCTAAATTTATGGAGAGAAGTCGGGAGTAGATATGTAGATTATGGAGTCTTCAGTGCACAGAGAGTATTTAAAACCCTGAATTTAAAACAAGTCATCTAAGAAAAATGACTCTAAAGAAAAGAGAAGGGATGCCACGTTAGAAAACATGTGACACCATAACATTTGGAGTTTAAGCAGAGGAAATAATGAAAAAGGAAGCAGTAAGCAAAGAAGTAGAAGAAAAATAAGAATGTTTTATCTCAAAGCTATGAGAAGAATAAGCATCAAAAAATGGACAATAGACCTAACCAGTTTGGCTCTGTGGATAGAGTGTTGGCCTGCAAACTCAAGGGTCCCAGGTTCGATTCCAGTCAAGGGCATGTACCTTGGTTGCAAGCACATCCCCAGTAGTAGGTGTGCAGGAGGCAGCTGATTGATGTTTCTCTCTCATCAATGTTTCTAACTCTCTCTTCCTCACCATTCCTTTATGTAAAAAAAAAAAAAAAAAAAAAAAAAATCAATAAATAAAATATATATTTTTTAAAAAGTGGACAACGGTGCCAGAAATTGTTGAGAACTAAAAATAAAAAATAAAAGTTATCATTTAATTTTTTAAAAAGTAAATAATTGATGACCTTGGCAATTTTTAACAGAAAATTGTTTGAAAAATAACCCAGGTTTGGAGAGCTAAAGGGAGAATGGGAGATGAGCAAAATCACACAGCTTCAGATGAATCATTCTATCAGGAAGTGAATGGAAAACACAGAACCCAAAGCAAAAGTGGATCTATGGTCAAGACCCATAAAAATAAATTAAACACACAAATGAAATTTAAAAAGTTGTTTTATTTTAAAAGCAAAAGCCTGTTTGAACATCAAAAACATGTTTGCACACTGCTGAGAATGAATCAATGGAGACGGATGATTCAACAATGTAGGGTAGAGATGAGATTAAACAACATTCCTGAGAATTGACAGATCATAAAGTATAAAGTTAGAGGGTGTGGCCCCGAGAGGAGCAGAGAGGCTTCTATAGTTAGAGGAACAAGGACAAAGCAGACAGTTTGGGCAAAGACTCAAGAAGGTAGATTACTTTTATGGCATCAAGGAGGGAACATTCCTAGATGAGAGCTTTTATTTGTCTTCTCAATGAATGGTTTCAGACAATGAAGTCCTTTCATCTCCAATTTTGAGAAGCTGATTCTCCAAGGTATGAATTCTCTTGACCTTCAGCCAGCAGAGCCATGGTAATGGACACAGCGCCCTTTCTAGAAACAATAGCAACCCCAAACTCTTCTTAGGCTACCAGGAAACTGCTTATAACCTCCTCTACAGGACTGATTTGGAAAACCCTATCTACAATCACATTCACCAGTTCTATTCTCAGTCCACAGAGCAGCTTTTTATAGAAGATATGTTCTACCCTTGAAGTGAGTGGGTAAAAAAAAGATAATGGGAATTTACATAATCCTGTTTAACTATAAACAGTCAGCCTCCCCCAAATAAGCTTGTGTTTCCAAAGCCTAGATAATTTTGCTCATTTCTGGAATTAGAATGAGCTTTTCTAATTTATGGGTGTATGAGAACCATGGTTAATGCCATTAAGAGGCCAGAGATGTGGGAAATTATTTCCAATTGAATGAAAGCCAGTAGCTGGTGGGTCAGGGTTGCAGTGTACATCTTCAAGGGTACCATTTGTATGAACTACAATGTGGATAGTGTAGTTAAGTGGCAGAATCAGTGCTCCACAATTAGAGCAAGGGTTTGTCACAAGAACTATTTCCTACCTAGTGGAAGAGCTCCAAAGAAATCTAAGTTAGCATATTATTGATTTGATGATAATTACTTAGAAGGTGAGTTATTCCACTATAACCCACAATTTTATCTCCTCTCCTCTATGCTGGAAACCCCCTCCATCCCCTCCCCTACTCCTTTGTAGGTACTAATAAAATGTGTTATACTTGACAAATGAGAGAAGCCCATTTACTTATCCTACTAGTAAGAACTTTAAATACCCATGCTACTATCTTGGCATCTGTATGTAGGCACAGATTTCAGCATTCCGATTTTATAGCTTTATTGTAAAGAAGCCAAAGTGAACATTATGAAAATAGGCATCCTCGTGCAGTATTCTACTTTAAAAGGTCATAGTCTGGCAGAGGAAATGAATATATATATTTTTTTTCTCTCTATCATCTAAAAGGTTTAGAATGGAACATAATTCCTTAACTAAGAAATGGAAATGTATGTCCCCTGATATAATAAACAAATATTTATCTGATTTACATTAAAATGAGTGAACCAGCCAGCTTCTATTTATCCTGTGCACTAGAACATTTATATCCCTTCTATTTTTCCTCCTGGATGTCATTCACTTTTTCAAGAAAAATGGAGAACACACCAATATGGCAAATTGGCCTCATGATACAGCACATGCCCTATATACTGTACAGCATGCCTGCCGTAATCACCATTTTTTATTACTAATCATATGGTCTAAGTTGGGTTTCTTCTTTCCATCCCTTATTCCATACCCCTATTCCCAGTACACACGGCTGGACTCAGCCAGTTGAGAGTTTGTAACTGATGGTGTGACCCCCAACACAGATGTTCCACTTTATCCTGTATTGTTGGTTCCCACAGTTGCTCACTGACTTCTGATACTGCTCATGGATACTAGTAGCTGCTCCCATGAATCCTCAAATTTCTAGATATACCCCTTGTATTAGTTTCCTGTTGCTGCTACAGGCAATTATCACAAACTTAGGGAATTAAAAGAACTCACATTTATTGTAGTTCCGGAAGTGAGAAGCCTAAAATGGGTTCACGGAGTTGCATTTCTTACAGAAGCTCCAGGGGACAATCTCTCTCTCTCTCTCTCTCTCTCTCTCTCTCTCTCTCTCTCTCTGTGTGTGTGTGTGTGTGTGTGTGTGTGCGCGCGCGCGTGCTTTCCAACTTCTAAAGCTGCCTACCTCCTTTGACTCACCCCCCCCTTTCTTCCCTATCAAAGCTAGCAGCATTGTGCCTCAAATGTTCTTCCCTCTGTCTTGTGTTTCTATATTCTGTCTTTGTAAGGATCCTTCTAAGTAGATCACAGGACATAACCAGATCATTCAAGACAATATGTTTAAGTTAATCATATCTGAAAAACTCCCATTGTGTATAAGGTAACATACTTCACATGTTCAGGATTTATGGACATAGCCGGGAGACAATTATTCAACCGACCACAGTTCTCATTTTGTTCATGGTACAGCAACAATACAAATTTTTTTTTTCTTGGTAAGTTGAATCAAAAAGAACAAACCTCTTTTTCATTATTGACTTATTACTGTGAGAAATCAAAAACCATGGGTCAGTATACAGTTACAGGTTCTAGTTTAATGCTTGCTTGGCCACAAGGACCTCCAAATTATTTGAATCTAAAGCTGTAGGCAAGGGAAGGAAGATCTGAGATTTGGATTTTAAGTGGAGCCTGTAAAAGATCTCTTCCACTTGGATCCCTTAGTTCCTGGACTCACATTTTGTCAGTGGGGGAAGAAATACTATATATCAACTTCTGTTTTAAAGAATTAATTGTGTCCTACTGAGGAACAACATAACATCAGATGAAGCTCTGATTTAATCATTGGAAGGCATTTCATCATGAATAGGGCTGTGATGATAGGAAATTGCATGGGTGAGCGCCTGTTGTTGCATATCCTTTGCCTGATAGTCCATCGATGTTGATGTTTCTCTCTCTCCCTCTCACTTTTTCTCTCTTTAATAAAACATATTTAAAAACAAAACGAACATATCTTTTGCCTTAAAGTGAGCTCTCTGTCTAGCGGAAATATTACATGTGTAACATGATAAACAGTGAGGGGTTGTCCTGGACTGACCATACTGACTGTTGAGAGGCAATTGTTAAAGTTTCAGGAATTTTGTGAATTGGTTGTGAAGCCTAGTCATTACTGAAAACTAAATGGTTTAAACTTACTGTGGGAAACAAATCTCCCCTGAGTTTTTAAGTGATTCTGTATAAAGCAATAGCTTCCTATGAACATGCTCAAACTTTGAGAAGTATATTTATAGTAATCTTTCCAGTTAATTTATCTGATCCAGTAGGGCAATGTTTCCCAAACTTTTGACATATGTGTACCCCTTCTATAATTTTCATAACACTGAGTACTCCTCATAAAAAAAATGGATGTATTTTAATAACAATCAAAATATATTTATTTTTATTTTTTTGGTACATACACAAAATAATAGACAAAAATAAAATTACTCATAATAAAATATAAATAAAAATTATATTATAAATAGCATTTATTTGCACACCGGACCATCTCACGCCTCACAAAACTGTCTTGACTTGACTCATGAGAACATAGAATTAGGCGCAGCTAAGTGCGGTGCAGTGCATATCTCCACCAAATTCTTCCCATACCCCTGGGGGTACATGTACCACACTTTGGGAAACACTGCAGTGGGGTAATAAAACTTCTCTGACCTGCCTAAAGACACGCAAATAGTTACAGCTGAGACAAGGTTCTTAGGTTAATCTCCCAAAGTGCTAGGACTACTGGGCTGCTATTTCTCTAGGTTTGATACCAAGACTTTGGCGAAGTCACTAGGTTATAAAAGACAGTCATCTGGGATTTATGTGGCCCTTGACATGGCCTGTTTACATTCCAAAAGGTCAGAGTGAGATCCAGGATGGATGGGAGAATCCAGGATCCAAAGGAACAGAAGTGAGTTTTGTTGTCTTTCTTTTGTTACCTCTCCTTTGGGAGAGAAGGGGGCATGCCTGTCTCGGGGTTTCAGTATTGACCTTTATTATCAGCAAGAGGGGAAGTCAATATAGCTCAATATTGCAGTGACTTTGGTGAGGAGAAGTCTGTACGGCTACATTCATACATAACTTCTCTTCATCCCAGTCACCTAAATAGCTCATCTGTCAGAAGTGGGGGCACAGAGAGCTAGATCATCCATTTAAAGGTTCCCTATCCTCTTAGAAAATGTGTGGAGATGGGAAAGGGGAAAAATGAGCCTACTTTTTAAAATATGCAAAACTAAAGAATCATCTACCTAGCAGCAACATTAGCCAACACTATAATTAAGACATTAATCCACAGATTTTCTTGCATATTTCACGGTGAGTAGGATTAGACAGTATAAGAAAAATGAATACAATTAAAAAAATTTTAAGTGGGAAATTGACTGTCATTATCTTAGCCAGTGGCATTATCCTCTTATCTACAGAACCGAAATGATAATTTACTGAGTGACTTGAAAATATATGGAGACATTTTAAGCGGAGAATTATTTTTATCTGGAATAATGATTTTCGTAGTCCAAGTGAAGATGCCCAATGCCTGAGAAGCTTCCCCAGTGGCTCTATTTATGGACCTGCAAACGTTCAAGTTTGTCAGAGTTACATTTGAATTTCAAGTTCCCTGTTAATACCATGAAAAGGTAAACATACTATTAAAGCTTATTTTTATGTCATAAAAGCTGCCTTAAAATCCAGTTACTTATTTAAATTGGAGAAACCAATTAGAAGTCATAATTTACCTCTTAATTCTAACAGAATATAATTTCCTCCCCTCATGATTTTATTTATATAACCCCTTTCTGCAGTATTCATTTTCTGCCAAGGAACCCTGATTTATCTATCACTTCTCAGTCTCTCTCATATATGTGAACGTTGTGCATGGAAATGGAAAACTAATGTAAAGCTCAGTGTAGTAGAAAATTAGTACTTATATTTTACAAATATTATTATTACTTTTTGAACTTTTTAGGTTGAACCATAGGAAGTTGCTATTTTTGTGGTTCAAATACAGACTAATAATAAAAATTTCTTATGGTTCAACTGAATAGTTCATGTCCATTGTAACATAAGAATTAGGCTATGTAATTAAGAATCTCTGTAGGTTAGTCTATTTAAAATTTGGTGATGAACTAACTTCATCATTCAGTAAGCACCAAATGAAGGTGGAAAGTTACAATGAAAGGAAAAGCTGGAGTAAAAAAAAATGTTATTATTACTGACTTTCAATCAGATGTAACCCCACACATAAAAAAAAAAAAATGGACTGGACTAATTAACCAGGATCTGGTGAGTAACCAAAGGGGGTGGTGCCATTTAGTATGAGGTACTCAGCCTATATGTGGAGGATTGAAATGGTTTCTTTTCTTTTTTCAAAGAGAAGGTAGAGACCATTGACACTCTGCTAGACACTTTGAGGAATTTCATCTAATTGTTGATAAACCCTGTATCTCAATCTGATTGTTCAGAAAACTGAAGTACAATCAAGTACTTGAAGAGAAACAGACCCCACATCTCACTCAACACAGAGCTCCTGTTCATTTTGTCATTCCTGGATTGATCCAAAGAAATTAAAAAAAACTAATACAATCTCATCAAGAAATCCAGCGATAGCCGAAACCAGTTTGGCTCAGTGGATAGAGCGTTGGCCTGCAGACTGAAAGGTCCCAGGTTCGATTCCGGTCAAGGGCAAGTACCTTGGTTGCGGGCACATCCCCAGTAGGAGGTGTGCAAGAGTCAGCTGGTCGAGGATTCTCTCTCATCGATGTTTCTAGCTCTCTATCCCTCTCTCTTCCTCTCTGTGAAAAATCAATAAAAATATTTTTTAAGAAAAACAAATCCAGCGATAGTGATGTAGAGTTAAAAAAATAAAAAAAAAAAAGCAGAAATGATTTCTAAAAATACCTAAGGCCTAGGAAATGGATTGCACCACTGCGAGTTTGTTGTTGGGCCAGAGAGAATCTTCGAATGGATCTTGTAAGCAGGTCTGTCCCCCATAATCCAAACAATAAAATGCCCACAACCATAACGTCATCCTGAGAGCTCAATGACCTGTAAAATACCATTTAAGAATGGATGTGGTGAGTTAGAAAGCACAAGCACACAGAAGTGCCCTTATGATCCTTCTCCTTTTCTCATCTGGATGCATTCAGCTCAGCTACTCAAGTGGCATACTCCCAAATTCCTCACCCACAGGACTGTGGCCTTTGAAAAGTGAGTTTCATCTCCAGAATTAATATGACTGCCTGATTTGCAAACTCCTCAATATGATAAAAAAGAAAAAGGCTGGACAGAGCAACCTATTTTTAACCTTCTGAAACAATTCCAAACTCACCCATAATTCGCTGGTGTAGTCATTTGCGTGGTGGTATTAACATTTTTAATTTAAATAAAATAAAACGCCAGCAGGGATAAATAATTAAACTATTTCCTTTGTAAATATGCACCAGGTCAAATATATTTGCATATAACACTTATATTTCCTGATAAAATAAGAAGATAATTTTATTGTCTAAATCAAATTTGAAATGTATGCTTCCAGTTTCATGTTGTAGCTTATCCTATATAATAAAAGCCTAATATGCAAATTGCCCCCTCCACCAGAGTTCTGCTGGGAGTTCTACCACTTGCTATGACATGTGCTGACTACCACAGGGTTGCTGGGGATGTGGAGGGCATTGGCGACTCGGTGCTGGCAGTAGAGGTGCTGCAGGCCCTGGTGGGCACTGGTGAGAGCGGGACCAGGGTGGGAGGGAGGAGCAGGTGAGTGGCAGTGGTGAGAGCCAATGGCTCTGCTGATCTGATTGCCCTACCACCGTTGGGCAACCAGATGCAGTGGTGGCGGGGGACTTGGAGACTGGGGGAAGGGAGGGAGTACCCGGCAGCTACCAGGGACCCTACCAGTGCACAAAATTCTTCTAATTATTTTATAATCCTACGTAAGTACAGCAAACATAAGATTTGCTTATCATTATATTGAATGATGTCAGTTCATGTACTCCAAACATGACAAAAATATGTTGAAAGATGAGTCTTATATACATTATTATTTATTCAGAAGATGGTCAGCAATTCTCTTTATTCAGAAGATGGTCAGCAATATCAGAAATCATAAGAATAAGTCAGTGGTCCAAGTTGGCTCCCACCTCCTATATTTCAGCTATCTTAAGCTGTCAAAACATTCTTTGGTTTTGAACACTATGAGTCTTTGTAAACAACCACATTTCAGATATTCATAACTTAAATTGGGAGCATTAGTCTCTTATTTATCAAGGTCCCAACAGTGAAAACTTTCAGCTAAAAACAATTTGCCATTAATCAAATGCCAATGTGATTTTATTATGCTTCTCATCATGCTTTGCCTTCTATTATAATTATTTGTAAATAAGTCTTTTCTTCCTCCCCATTTTTTTTATAATCCTTGAAGCTAGGAGTGTTTTCTCTTTCATCTTTACCTGTGCACATAAAATAAACGATATTCTTTTTTGTAATTGAATATTGGTTTAATACGTTGAACACTTCAAACATGTTGTTTTAATTGGCATACCACCCTGGCCCATATGTGTACTAATGTGTCTGGGTCCCAGTTGAGTTATTTGTGTAGTATGCCCTAATTAAAATACTCATTTATAAAAATGGTAATATTGCCTTTTACTAATAGGATGAGTCTAAGCTTCTCCCCCTTCCATGGTAGTAAAGAGGAGGAGAGCATCACTTTTCATTTAACACCTGTAAAAATCATACCTTTATGGGTAGCATAACACTCTATACTTGATATTGCTCAAAAGAAAGCATTTATAAAGTTCAATCAATTGTAAGTAATCCCAACACACATTTGATCAGAGTAGCAATCAACCTTGATAGATCGTGATGCACATCTCTAACCATGGCTCAAACATCCACTCTCCTGAAACATCCCTGTTCCCAGGCCACAATACTTCTCACATCCGTCCCTGTGACATGGTTGTCTGAATTGCTGATAAGGCTAAAAACATCTTCTGATGCATATTGGTCTTGCAGTTATCCCTTTGAATAATTTCCTAGAATCCAGACATTTTCAGGCATGCAACCAATGCACATTCTCTTAGTATGCTACTGGAGGGCTAATCAAAAGATGAATAAACAAAAGGTAAATGATAACAGACCAGAGGAGACCTAAGAAGCATGGGCTTGGTGGGTGGGGAAGGAGAGTGGGGAAGGAGGTCCTCAGTGTGGTGCTAACACGGGAACAGCATGGAACTGGGCAGCAGAACTCGGAAGCGGTAGGTATGGACAGAGGGACTGAGGGAGCGAAGAGGAATCTCTCTGGAAAGACGCAGATAAAAGACTTGCTGTACTCCCGCCTTCAGGAGAGTTTTGCAACTTTAGGAGTAAATTAATGAGACTCATAAGAAAAAAAATCAGAGAATGTAAAAATGAGACAATTTCAAAATTGAAAAAGACACAAATAAAAGGAAAGATATTCTGTGCTCATGAATTGAAAGTATTAATATTCTTAAAATGTCCACACTACCCAAACCAATCTAAAAATTTAATTATAATTCCAATCAAATCCATAATAGAAATAGAATGAAAACAATACTGTAATTTGTATTTTAAAAAATCCAAGTAGCAAAGAAATCTTAAGAAGAACAAAGCTGGAGGCATCATACTCCCTGATTTCCAAGTATATTACAAAGGTAGAGTAACCATAACAGTAATTAATTTGCAAAAACAAAAAGTAGTCACATAGATCAACAGAATAGAATATAAAGCAAGATATAAGCCCCACACATGTTTGGCCAATTAATTTACAACAAAGGAGTCAAGAACATATAATGAGGGAAAGAACAGTCTATTGAATAAATAGTGGGGGGAAATGTTCATTGCAGGCAAAAGAATAAAATCAAATCACTATTTTACTCTAAACCCAAAATTTAACTCAAAATGGATTCAAGACTCTAATATAAGACTTACCACAATAAAATTCACAGGAGTAAACAATAGGTGGCAAGCTCCTGGACATAGGTCTTAGTAAAGATTTTTTTTATTTGACAGCAAAACAAAGTCAACAAAAGCAAAAATAAATAAGTGGGACTACGTTAAACTAAAAAAAGCTTCTGGACAGCAAAGGAAATCATCATCATCATCAACAACAACAACAACAACAAAACAATCTACTTAATAGAAAAATATGTGAATCATATATGATGGTTAATATCTAAAAGATTTTTTTAAAAAAAACCTTATACCACTTGATAGTAAAAATAAATAAATAAAAATCCAATTGAAAAATAGGCACAATAGACATTTTTCCAAAGAAGACACAAGATGGCCAATAGGCACAAGAAAAGATGTTCTGCATTACTAATCACCAGAGAGATGGAAATCAACACCTCACATGGTCTCGCCTCACACCTATTAGAGTGACTATTATCAAAAAGACAACAAATAACTGGTGTGGACAAAGATGTGGAGAAGCAGCAGCCCTTGTGCACTCACTGTTGGTGGGAATGTAAACTGGTGCAGCTACTTTGGAAACAATATGAGTTTCCTCAAGAAATTAAAACTAGAACTGCCACATGGTCCAGCAATTCCACTCAAGGTCTTTATCTGAAGAAAAACACACACTAACTAGAAAAGCTATATATATACTCCTGTGTTCATTGCAACACTTACAGTATTAAAGTACAGAAACTACTTAGTAAATGTTTATAGATGGATGAATAGATGAAAATATTCACACACACACACACACACACACACACACACACACACACACACTGGAATATTACTCAGCCACAAAAGACAATGAAGTCTTGCCATTTGTAATAACATGATAGATCTAAAGAGTATTGTAAGGGAAATAATTAGAAAAAGACAAGTATCACTTATAGGTGGAATCTAAAAAAAAAAAAGCTCATAGATACAGAGAACAGGTTTGTTGTTGTTGGCAGAGGTGGGGTGTGTGGGGTACACAAAATGTGTAGAGAGAGTGAAATAGCACAAGTGTCCACTTTAAAATAGATGGATGTAATGTACAGCATAACAACTACAGTTAATGGCACTGTACTGCATACTTGCAAGTCGCCACGATCTTAAAAATCCTTCACCCACAAAAAATTCCCTGTGTACAGTGACAGATGTTAACTAGACTTATTATGATGATCATTTCACAACATATACAAATATGGAATCATTCTGGTATACAACCTGAAAATAAAATGTCAACTATACCTCAATTAAGAATAAATCCATTTACTGCAGTTGGGAGGAAAAGTTGTCCTCTGATTACAAACAGAATCCATGCGGCTCAAATGTAAGCAGTGTATTCTCACAATAATCAAAACTCAGGACCTCTGAAATTGATTTTAAAATATTGGTACCATCCTCTGAGGCTGGAACTGGGGGGAAAAAATGTTTTTCTGTGTCTGAACAAATATTGCTTATGGAGAGGGAGGTAGTAAAAAAAAAAAAAACAAAAAAACCCAACCCTATGCATAATAAGTAATAAGACGAAGTCTAAGCTACAAATAAAATAAACTGTGGGACAAGTATCCTCTCTGCGGGTGAGAAAGGTGGACCGCTGTTTCACTGGATCACCCTATGAGGGTGTGAGTGAGTGTGCACACGTCTGCGGTGGTTTATTTAAGGGAATTCAATGAGCTGGGGTATAAAAGGTACAGCCCTCCAGAGAGGATTTGTGATTGTTCATGGTGCTCCCAGCTGGTGGTCTCTTCAAGTTAATTCCCCAGGCTGGCTGCTTTTGAAGCCACCTGTGCCCCAGGAATGGAAACTCCCATCTTGCCCAAGGGCAGTGGATGATCCTGAATTCTCAGGAGTGACTTCCCTTCTCCCAGCTGGTGCCAAAGCTGCGGTAACTGTGCTGAACACCCCTTTTTACACAATGGGCTATTTTTAGTTTCTCTGACACTGAAACTGTAGATCTTCAGAGGTCTCTGCGTGGGACCGTTATTCGGATTCCCTACCTTGCACAGTCCGTAGGACTCTGTTCTTTCTCTCCCTCCCACCATTAAAAGTCAAGAACTTGAGGCGAGTGCCCTTGGAGCAATCACAGAGTTAGCACACTTAATAAGCTCGAGTCCCCGCTCCCGTCTCCTCCTTGTCCTCTGAGGGGGTTGATTACTTTGTCATTTCAGCTCTGTACTTTCAAAAGATGTGTGCACACAGTTCACGCAGCATTAGAAATGATCACAGCAGTGTTGAGAAGTGACTCACATACCATCTAGCATGTGGAATTGTTTTATTGCAGGAACACTTACAGGGAATTTAACCTGGCATACTTTTAAGAATGGGAAACGTTGGTATGTCTTTATTTTTTTCCTCTCCATCTTACCGACTATGTATAGTGTCTTTCTGGATTATTTGCCTGATACACAATCAGGCAAATTTAATCTCCTAAATTCTTACCTTAAACTTGTGTGTGTGTGTGTGTGTGTGTGTGTGTGTGTGTGTTTAATTACTCTGTTATTTCTTCTTTCTATATTCTTTCAACACTGTTATCCCCTGCTATCATGTTTCATTCCAAGAACTTTGTATTTCCTTAGCGTTCCTTTCTACCTAGTATATCATTCCATGTTACGTTATAAATGCAATATGCTCCCTTATACTTCTGAAGATACCATTTTTGGAGATTTTACTTTTTGAATTATTTTTAGCTTGCCTTTTTTTAAAAATTTGATATAAGAAGCATTCTGAAATATCCACAATTTATGGATATTCATTTATATTAAAGAGTAAAAATCTTCGATGAAAGGTGTGGTTTGTCTAAGTTGGAGGTGGTAATATTGATGGGGTACTTCAATATAGTACACAACGAATTCACCACCTGAATCTTGGGACTGTTTAGTTTCTCTACAGAGGAGACTCCCACTTTCTTGCCTAAAGTCTCAAGTATGACTGACAGCCTCTTATTGGTAAGAAGGAGGAGGGACACAATTTTCTTATTTGTCATGAATGTCAACATTAATTTAATTTCCCTATTTTTCCCCGATAAGGTAACCCATTCATTGTTCTTTATCATGAGGGGGAATCTAATTGTCAATTTCCCCAGCATACAAATATTTCTTGTCTTTTCATGGTGGGGGAATAGTAGTCATTTAGCTATTAGTGATAGAGGAGACAATCAAAGATTTTCAACGAATCTTTTTTTTTCCAGCTGCATCTTTTACCTGCACCCACTCCCTAGAGTATCCAGAGTCAAGATCCCAATCAGTGTAGATCGTAGAAGCAGATCTTACTTTTTGTTGGCTTCCCCTCTTGTCAATCTTGGGCTTAAGCTTCTCAGCTTTCAGTCAGTGACCACTTTCTGGGTAACGTCCATCTTTCAAAATTATGTTGACACCTCTCATCCACTGTTGTTTTCCCTCTCAATATCTTCATTGCTGTGCATTTATACTATGGCTATTACCTAAAGGTTATTTTAATACATTTTTAAGAGAGAGCAGAAGAAGAACATTTAATCAATCCACCACGTTTAACTGGAATTTAAATAAACTGCTTATTTTTTCTCTAGTGGTTTGGATAGCAAGCCAGGAAAGAAGAGCTGGCAATTTCACAAGTGAAAGTAAAATTTCCTAGGTTAACCGGCTTTTCCTTGTCATTAGTTATATGCCCTCCTGTATTTATTGTTCTGAGTATTCCTTTCATGAGTATTTCAACTATTGTTTGTGTGTGACAACAGATCCACTTTTATTAGAAAAAAGTGTTTTTATTCCAGTGTTGCTGTTGTTTTTGCCACACCACAGTATTTCTCTCAAATACCTGCTACCCCTGTTGTGTATCTTGTTCTAAGGTTTCCCTGCATGTTTGCTCCTTATTTTCGATCCAGTTTCATTGGAACAAGTGTCTAGTGAACTGTTTAAACCTTAGATGTGTCAGGAAGTGCACAGAAAAGGAACCAAAACGTATTTGCCTTCCATGATGGAGGCATCCACAAGAAGCTGAGATGGCTAATTATCCCCAACCCTTACTAAGACTATACACAGCATGGGTGTCTTAGTTAGGACAATACTAACTGCTGTGATAAACAAAACCCAAGGTTTAATGGCTTAATACAATAGAAGTATATTCCTGAGGCATATAGCTTTTAACATAATATAGCCTTCTGCAGGATTATGCTAACCCAGGTTCCTTCCATATTCTGACTCCACTCAACTCCTAAAGTCTTAAAGTCTTTTACATTCAGCTGGAGAATGAATAAAGGCAATGAAGGGTATACCCACTGCTTAAGTTTCTTAACCCAGATACAGACATGACCTCTGCTCTCATTATTGGCAATAATCTGTCTGATGGCTTCAACTATACGTAAGGAGGCATGAGAAACACTGCTATTAGGCAGATGCTTCCAATAAAATATCCTACATTCTATGAGGTAGAACAGTCTTCAGTGGACATATAATTAGCTCTGTAATGGGAGACCTATAAAGAGAAATGTGAGCCAATCAGAAGGGACTAGATAGGATGTGTGTAACGGGCAAAAATCAATATAAGTCTGCTTCAAAGTTTATTTCCAGACTCTGGTAAGGAAGCCTATATTTTAATTTAGTTGAAGTTGGCTGCACCTCCTTTATCAGAGTTTATAACCCTTGAGGTAGGATATTTCCCTGAGAGGTCCAACTGCTGCCAGGCTAGAATCCCTCTGACACCCTGATGATGAAGCATATTCCTCCTGTATTCTTAAACTCCTCAGAAGCAGTGTATCCAGTAGGATGATTTAAGAAGGCTTAATAGAAATCCGAAATTCAGAGTGAAAGCCAGAGGAAGAGGAGCCTGTAGGTACAGGGTGATCAGCAGTTTAATGATCAAGTCCTTTCCATCTCTCTCCTCTGCCCTTCTCAGTGCTAGTTTCAGTCTTGCATTTAAGTGATGTTCTAAGAATATATAATATAAAATTGCAAGTTTAAAGTTTTCCTTTCAAATTTTTGAAAACCTTACTCTTCTGCATTCAGTGATGTTTTTGGGGAAATCTAAGTAATATAGGATATGCACCTGTGTGTGTGTGTGTGTGTGTGTGTGTGTTTGTGTTTGTGTGTGTATTAGAGGCTCCTTGCATGAAAATTGATGCAATAGGTCTTCCTTCCTTTGGCTGTCAGCACCGGTTTTCCTCCGGTACCCAGGACCAGGCTGCAGCAGATCCAAGCCTTCAGCCTTCAGGTTTGGCCACAGCAGAGCCTTCAACCTTTGCTCCATGTCTGCATATGGAAATTAACCCACCATTTTGTTGGGTTAATTTGCATACTCATTCCTGATTGGTTGATGGGTGTGGCAGTCAATTTGCTCCTTTCTCTTTTATTAGTGTAGGTATATTCTTCTTTCTTGGGATCTTCATTATTTTCACTCAGCTTTGACGTTTAAGTAAATATTTAGAGGTAAATATTTCTATTTGTTTCATTTCAGTTTTGTTTAACATTCTCTCACATTTTATATAGGTTATTGATTTGGGGAAATTTTAAGAAACTGTTTCATATAATATTTCCTCTTTATGTATTTTTTCTTTTTTTTTAATAGTTGTATCATTTGTTGAGACTTGTGCTTGTAACTTCAGAATTTTACTTTATTTCACATATTACATTTGGTTATCTTCTCCTAGTGCCCTTTGCAAAGTTTCTCAATCTGATTTTTGACTCACTAACTCACTTTTCAGTTCATCTATTCTGTTAGGCAATCCATCTCCTGGCTTATTTATTTCAAAATTTTGTATTCAGTGTCTGAAATTGGTTATTTTAATGACCTCTTGCTCCTGTTTTATGTTTCTATGATCCATTTTATGTCTTTGAGGATATTTATTATGCTTATTTAAAACTGTTATTTCTTAGATCATTAATTTTGCTTGATCTTACATAGCATTAAGGAGGAAAATATAGTCTCAGGCTAGAATCTCTAATATTAACTGTAGGCTAACCTTTCTTCATTTTCATCCCCTTCTACTGCCTGGCATTCACTCAGTTAATCTCTCTCTCTCTCTCTCTCTCTCTCTCTCTCTCTCTCTCTAAACCATGTAAACGCTGGAGTGAAGTCAAGAGAAGGAACACTCAGCCACTGACACATCTGCCAGATACTAAGTTGCTAATATGCCTCCCAAACTGGGACTGTCACTGGCTTGCACTGTGGGAATAATATGAAGAGCAAAAGCAAAGCATTCTTCTCTAGCCTCTTGTGTTTCTTAGGAATCAGCTCTTTTCATTTCCATCTCACACTGAAATCAACCATCATTGGCCACCACAAAGTTATCTCCATTCAGCTCTTAGGTCACTTTTTTCCCTTTGCTGTATTTTTCACCAGCTCCCCCACTGTCTCCCCATCACTAGGACATAATCTTCAAGATGATGGAGAGGTAATCTGTTTTGCACACTGATAAACCCCAGCACCTAGAACAGTGTCAGCCCTAGTAACTGCCAATAGATATCAGTTAAACTAATGAGTAAAAAAAAATAGAACTCAGGAATTCAAAAGGACCCATTATCTAAAACAAATGGCCTAGACACTTGCACAGGAATAATGCAAAAAAAAAAAATCAGAACATTGGTTTTGGAAACCACAGTCCTCCGTTGTGACTATGCACAAACTAAGGGGCATCAGCACTGTGAATTTTCTGACTGTTGACAGTCACGCTGTGCTGTTTATGAGGGTAATGTAGTTGGTTTTAAAATGATATATGTAGATAACTACTAAGAGGATTTCTGCTTCACAAGGATAGCCTGGCAGTAATGAGAATGAGAGTTAAAACTATGATCCATAAGGGATCTCATGAGCACAAATCCAGTAATTGGATTAGTTTCCTAAAGTAGACATTTATTTTTTTTATGTCATGGTGGAAAAAGCAGATTATGGTTTTTATCCTCAGACTTTAAGCAGGATTAAGGAAAACACGTGTAAACTCCTACCAATTCCCAGATGTTCTCTAAATGCTTGGGTTCTTTGTTTCCATTTTTTATTTTTTCCTGTTTGATCAATGTGTGATTAACCCCCAAAAGTTGGGGTGGTGAATTCTTTACTCCAATACAAGTGGCTTCAGTATATCTTGATTTATCAAAGATCTATCTTGTGATTTTTAGAGAATCCTGTAAAGTGAGAATCTATAAAGTAAGGTCTCCAATAATGAATCAACTAGAACATGCTCCAGAATAATTGTTTTTTTTAAACATAACAAATATAATAATACTTATTCTGGACAAAGCTCACCTGGACCAGTGCTACCTAAAAAATATAGCTCAATAAATTCAGGCCATAATCCCTTATCTAGGGAATGAAAGAATTGTCTAGAGCAGATGGAGTCAATCAATTAATCAGGAAACCAAGACTGTGTGAACCAGCAGAGGATAAAGAAAATAAAGGTGACTAGAAGTTTTAAAAATAAGATTGTCTGAAATCTCTCATGCTATCCCAAATAGTATATGTTTGGACTATTTCATGATGCAGTTTTTTTCAGGGATTTATCATTAATTATTTACACAATCTGAGGCATAGACCTCAAGAGCTATTTCAGTCTCAAAATAGATTTACTACCTGCCAAGAACAACAGTTATAGAGCCTATTTTTCAAATAATTGCTCAGGAGATGAGAGGCATGTCTAGACAAATACACTTCGGTGGTTCAGACTTAAGTGGTAGAGGAGGACAGGGCACTGTGCTTAATGGCGGTGATAATATGTTTATTTGGTAATCAGTATAAGAGGAATATTCCAGTGCATAAAAAATACTGACTTACAGTGGGACACAGGTGTTTAATTCTTTGTTACTGGCTCTTTATGGCAACATGCACTGCCGAGAACATTTGGAATTATTTAACCCAACAGTGTGCTGCTATGTTTTCATTATGGCCAAAACAAGAGAGAGAGAGAGAAGCATCAATGTGAGAAGATCTAAGAAGCTAGGTTTTACCTTTGGAAACAACTTAGAAGATACGGATACTATGAGGGTTTTTTTTTTTGTCTTTGGGTATCTACAACTACATGTTGGATATGGCCATGGAATAGATGTAAGCATACTATATAATAAAAGCTAATATGCTAAGTGCCCAGTTGGCCTTTCACCCAATCAAAGCATAATATGCTAATGATATGCTAAGGCCGTTCAACTGCTCACTATGACATGCACTGACCACCAAGGAGCAGACACTGAATGCAGAAACTTCCCCCTGGTGGTCAGCCAGAAGCTCTGAGCTGGGCTCACAGCTGAAAAGCTCAGTGGCAGTGGCGGGAGCCTCTCCTGACTCCAATGGTAGCACTAAGGATGTCTCACTGCCAGCTTAGGCATGCTTCCCAGGAGCAGGGGTAAGCCATCCATCAGACATTCCCCAAGGCTCCTGGACAGCCTTGAGTGCACCAATCTCATGCACTGGGCTTCTAGTCTACTATAAGATTTCCTGTCATAATATTTATGAGCTACTCCTAGTTCTGTTTATACCCATAAGAGTTTATGATAAAGTTTCAGTGTTGTCACAGTTTGGCCAATTTGATATGTTGAGATCTGCTTACATTCTCAACTGCTCCTAAAAGAAGTACAGGACTTGCTGTCTATTGAATTTTACTGATGAATTAAGAACTCATCTGTGAAAATGGTCTCTCAGTCACTGGCAGATAAAACAAGAAATCCCACAGGGAAGAGTGGATTTAAAATTTTCTTTATGGTGTAGTTTGTTTTTCCGGTAGACTTGAGTAATGCAAACATAATCATATAATTGGCAGATGGCATTTATATAAATTTCCATTAATTCATGCAAACATATTTTTGAAGTTGACATGTTCTCTATTTTCCCATGAGTCATAGAATAGAGTCTACAGACATGACAGAGAAAAATAATTTGAGGGACCACCAAGCAACCAGCCAGAGCCTGTCACAAATATTCAGCATGTGCAATTAAATTTCTTCTTCATGGTCATTGGAATGCAATTTAATAATATTTTACATTTTCTGGGGGGGGGGGGAGCGGGAGGCTTTAGATATAACTTAAGAAAAAAAGAGCTATAGAGGAAAATTTTAAAAAAGGCCAATACACTGGATGAGAAGTGCCCAAGGTGTTTTTAAGAGAGTTTATTAATAATTTGCTTTGAAAATATTGTCAAATTATCTCAAATTGGGTTTATAGTTTGCAATCTAGACATGGCCTTCTAATGGCATCTAAAGCAGTATAGCCTTTTAAAAGAGAGGAGAGATTTTAATATCTCCCCTAAGGTATTACCAGAGAAAATAAAAATGTAAAAGACCTAATATAAAAACCAGAACCTCATACCGTTAATAGAAAATGGCAATGGAAGGAATAATGTCTGCGCAATTTTGCTTAGAACTCTTACTTAACTCTTTAATTTTATGTGACAGGTGTTGAACACCCAAAATTTAGAAGGCATTTAAGTTAATGCAGTTATCATTTATTCATTGGCCATCCAGAGCAATTTGGCTTTGGGTTTAGCACTTACATCGGTCTAGTAATCTATTTTGAACACACTCGGTTTTGCAGGGGTGAACCTTGCTCATGAAATCCTCAGATTTAACTACCCTGATTTGTTGCTGCTAATAAAACGTGATTTAACTGTTCCCATTCCATTAGTACCTGTACTAAGAGGAGGAGGCTCCTTCTCCTGTATCCCCCTTTGAGCCCCACCCTTGGGTCTCTCTGCTGCCCCCTTTAGGGATGGTCACTGGTCCCCTCGTGGGAAAAGCTCCTTCTGAGGCCCTTCATTTGGGGGCGGCTTCTCACCTGAGCCCGACTTTCCTCAATATGTTTCTTTATTCCACAAGAAGTAGGGAGCTCAACTCTGACTGCCCCAAAACTGGCTTGAAACCCACCCCTTAATAGTCTTTGTTGCCTTGGAGAAGTCCAGGCCTTTCATGAGGGATGTTACAGGACATCAGCCTAGAGAATGTTTGAGCAAAAATGCTGGTTCTGGTGATTCAGGATATTTTGCTACGTGTTAACTAACTGTGTTAACTGACTTTGCTAATAGGCTTTCCACTGGTTAAAGCAGTCTGTTAATAGTCTTCCCCCAACTCTCACTCTCTCATCCACAAATACATCTTTCATTTAAAAAAAAAATAGAGAGAGGTATTTAACCAATACACCAAATTACACCCCCCCCTCTTTCCCCCTCTTTCATGACATGCCACCTTGGCAAGGCCCAAGGCACATTCACTTTTTCCTCATATTGCAGCCTAGAAAGATCCATGCACAAACACACTCAGGCATGAGAGAGAAAAACTAGTTACTAGATATTCAAATTGTAGCCTACCATATAATTTAACCTACAGTCAATAAATTATCATAAACATTTAACCAAAATATTCACCTGAGCTGATCTGTTGCTAGTACAAGAAACTCAAAGCATAGTTATCTTTAAAACAAGATAAATTGTTTGTTGACACCCTGTCAACAGAAGTTTGAATGTTAATCAACTACTTTTGACTTTCAACTTGGAGGGCAGGGTATCCAGTCCCAGGAAAAAAACATTCTTAGCTTCTGTCTCTAAACATTTATTTTTCCTTTGCACCCGATTATTTTCTTCTTCTTTTAAAAAAATATATTTTATTGATATTTTACAGAGAGGAGGGGAGAAAGATAGAGAGCTAGAAACGTCAGTGAGAGAGAAACATCGGCCAGCTGCCTCCTGCACACCCCCTACTGGGGATGTGCCCGCAACCAAGGTACATGCCCTTGACCATAATCGAACCCCGGACCTTTCAGTCGCAGATCCACGCTCTACCACTGAGCCAAACCGGTTTCAGCTATTTTCTTCTTTGAACATAGATTTGTATGTCCAGACCTCAGTGAAAGAGATTTAGAATATACTCCAAACAGAATTTCACAGTAAATGCGAGGAAAACATGGAGTTTCCAAAAAAATTCCCAAAACATTTTTATACGCCGAAACTTCTTGAGAAAAATGCTTAACCTATGACATTTTACCCACCCCAAGTTTGTAGTTTTATTATTAAAGAAATACTAAAAAACAATTTTATATTTACCATTTAGCTTCCTAATTGAATTTGAAATATTCACACACAAAAAAAAATGCCATCTGTTTCTGACTGAGCTTCTGAAACACGCTCTTTGATTCCCTAATTTGGATGAACAAATGCTTTGTTATTGGAATTGACTGACTTTCTGATTGATGATCTGATGACATGGGTTTATTGGCTTCATGCAACTGTTTATAAAGCTTTCCTGCTAATGGATACATCATATCAAGAGCTATTATCACACTTATCCTAAGTGCAATCGCACACACAAACTTGATATCAATAATGAGCCAAAATAATTTAGCAGAAAAATCATCTGCTATAATTAAAAAGTCATACTTTACACAGTACTGTGTAATGAGCCTTCTACAACTGCCAAGCCCTGTTAGATGTCCATGTTCAGACAACCGTGTTTTAATACCTACTAATTTGTGCAGTATATCTGATGCTTTTTCGGTAAATGGGTGGTCTTCCAATTTTCATGTGGCCAGGGTGGATGGTAAATGCCAACAGACATTTAATATATATATATATATATATATATATATATATATATATATATACACACACACACACACACACACACACACACATATACTGTATTTGCCGGCGTATAAGACGACTTTTTGGCCCTGAAAAATATGCCTCCAAGTGGGGGGTAGTCTTATACGGCGAATATATAACAAACTCTGTATTCTGAGTGGAAATGTTAGGGGGTCGTCTTATACACCGGCAAATACGTATTTTTCAGGGCCGAAAAATCCTCTTATACGCCGGCAAATATGGTACATATATATATGTATATATATGTGTGTGTATATGTATATATGTGTGTGTGTGTGTGTGTGTGTGTGTGTGTGTGTATATATATATATATATATATATATATATATATATATAATTGTGTTGGGTTTTTTTTACAGAGAGGAAGGAAGAGAAATAAGAGAGCTAGAAACATGGATGAGAGAGAAACATCGATGAGCTGCCTCCTGCACCCCCCTCCCCACTGAGGATGTGCCCACAACCAAGGTACATGGCCCTGGCAAGAATAGAACCTGGGGCCTTTCAGTTCGCAGGCTGATGTTCTATCCACTGAGCAAAACCAGTTTCGGCACCAACAAATATTTTGAGTGTTACACATTTATCACCAACTTTTTGAGAAATCTAAATTTGTTTATCGAATGTCTCATGAAACACACACTTGCTTTTAGTTTATTGCTGTTGAGTTTATTATAAATTTATAAAAATATGCATATCCACTAAGACAAAGTCATTAATTACTCATTTGAATGGTGTAGGAAGTATGCTTAATACAAAGATTTTTTTCTTTCCTCTAACCCATTTGAGGTGTTATCCCACACACAAAATATCAAGTCTTTCATCATGAAGCAATTACTCAGCCATATAATCTCTTTCACACATTTAAATATCAAAAATAAAACAGTCTTTCTTCACAAGCAATGGAAACGAGAGACACATTTACCAAGTAGATGCTAGCACACTGGGAGGAGATATTTCAGAGACTAAACCTGATAAAAATTGATATTTTAAGATGTATTGAACTCACAAATTAAAAAGAAAATATAAAGATTTAAGAGAAAAAAAATAGAAAAAAGGATTTGCATAGACAATTCACAGAATGGTTATAAATTTACTAAGAGAGGCTCAATCATTTTTGTAATCAGAAAAAAAAAATGTAAACTTCAACCATCATGTGCGACCACTATCCTATACTCTCTAGGATGTAGTCACAAGCACTCTCGTATGCTTTTGGGATGGGAGTCTAATCAGTTGCTGCCTCAGTTGTACAACTTGATAGTTCACAAAAAAATATGTAAGCACAAACTCTAGGAATAAAATAGTTTAACTCCTAATATTTACTCCAGAGAAATTTCTTATAGAACCATGTGGTTACCAGCACTATTTGGCCTTTCGGGGGTGGGGGATGTACTTAATTGCCATTAGAAATAATTAAGTAAAATGTGGCAAAGCATTCTGTGACATATGATGAAACAATCCAATCAACTGTGACAGAGAAGCATACAACGTGGATGTTTTAAAATATATATTTTATTGATATTTTACAGAGAGGAAGAGAGAGGGATAGAGAGCTAGAAACATCGATGAGAGAGAATCATTGATCATCTGCCTCTTGCACACCCCCCACTGGGGATGTGACCGCAACCAAGGTACATGCCCTTGACCGGAATCGAACCTGGGACCTTTCAGTCCGCAGACCGATGCTCTACCACTGAGCCAAACCGGCCTCGGCCAACGTGGATGTTTTAAAGTAGGAAGAGAATATTCACAACATGATGAGAATTACTTAACTCTACCAGTAGACTTTCAAATATACCTCACACCCAAACATGTTAGCGTAGGCTCATTTGAAGGAGAGAAAAGAAAGAATATTGGAAACAAAGGAGAAATAACTGAATTTGCTAGACTATACACAACAAACATATTGTGCCATAGCACGGCAAAAATGACTTGTGAGAGGGAGTGAGACACACTGGTGATAATAGTGTGTAACATCTGAAGACTAAATGTAGTTAAGTCTATTGTCTGCATCTGCAGTCCAAAAGCGCTGCCACCCCAAAAAATGCCCCATTTGGAGCCAAGGACCCTTAGAAAAAAACAAATAAAAGGAGAGGCTTTCTCTGAATTCCCCTTATCTGCCTAAAGATAGATCCTCAAGATGGAACTCAGATGTCATAAACACTTTCCTCTGTGCGGCCATTGGCTGGGGAAGATTGACTCATCACAAGAGAGGAGGCCAGAAGTTGACAGCAGACTGCCTTTGCCACAGCCTATCCTAGTTCTCATACGTCCTGCTAAGGATCAAGTCATCTTCCCTCAGAATTACGGAGAGGCCTACATCCCTCCTTCCCTTTCCCCTGTGAAATGGAATTTAGTTCTCAGCCCCCTTGGGAGCACCTCATTCTTCCTGGCTATGTCCTACATGTTTATGACGTGTACGTGCTAATGCTCTTTGTTTTTCTCACATTAATCTGTCTCTTATTACAGGGGTGCCAGCTAAGCACTCAGAAGGACAAAGGGAGAATGATTGTTCTCTCCCTACATAAGCTTATAGAATGGAAGTCTGGCGGCCCAAAACAGTAAGAGGGACTCCTACAGACAGCAGAGAGCCTTAGGTGCGTCATGTGATTTTCTACCCCCTGCCCGCCCATGTGCGGTACAATCTTGGACACAATCAGGGACATTGTATGCCATTATAACACATACAGAAGCATAAGAAGCCTGGGTTTGATGGAGTTTGGAGAGTCTAGATACAGAGAAGCCTGGACAAGGAAAAGAAGTGAAGAAGTGAGAGCAGAAATCACAGGAAAGCCTGTGAAAGTCCCTAGGCTAAGTGACCTGCCAGTTAACATTACGCATTGAGGGAAAGGAATACCCCAAGGACATTTGTGTTATTGAAGGGTGAGAAAAGCCAATAATTTTTTGGCATTTGAGCTTTTGTTTTCTGAAATTGGGGGAAAAATAAAGATTTGTGTAAACAAATGGAAAATACATATTATATTTTTCTAAAGACATGAAGATCAATGGAAGAACAGACTTAAAGTCCTTTTTTTTTAAAAAAAAATCTAAACCATTGAAATTCCCCTTTGATCACATTTGAATTACTCCTTTTCTTTTTTTAATTCTACATTTAATGTGCGTTGAATGAACAAATGCCAATTTTCGGTGTGCATTTATTTATTATTTGATGCACCATTATTTTACAGAGTAATTTGGTTCTGAGTTAAAATGAATTGATGTTTGCTAAATTAATCCCATTCTTTGAAAGTTAATCCTATGTTAATAAGGCTTAGAAGCCAAAACTTCTTTAATTCATCTTGATATTTGCTTATGTTAATCAAAGCTTTTTTATGTTCTAATATAAAAATAATAGCTTGATTGCAAAAATAAAGGATAGTTCAATAGTAGCATCAGATATGACTTTCATTTAGTTTATATGAGGATTCTGTTATTAGAAAGAAATGA